>JBBELK010000266.1:872500-1472107 GCA_037783545.1 Henricia sp. BOLD:AAB3569 | reverse complement strand
CTGGAGATATCAAAGATGGTGGCCAGTATGGCCACTAATAATATGTTCAAAATGGAAATGACCAAAAAATAATGCATACATTGAATGCAACCCTCTCCGCTTAAACTAACCTCACCAACTTGTTATGGTGGCTTTTAGAGTCCTGATAGACTCTAACAGTTTTGGATGATAATATTTTCTTGAGATAAAGATGGTGGCCAATATGGCCGCCAAAATTGGTATAAAATGAAAAAAGGTCATCAGCTAAATAATTTGATAAAAGCATTTATAAATTGCTATTTATATGTTTTCGACCTCACACTCTTTCTACCATGCTTCAAATTTGAGATCACAAACAATATGGCTGCCAAAAGTGGCTAAATGTGATAAATATCAGCCAAAATATTAAATGAATAATTTATATGGACCACCAACCCCCCCTCCCCCCCCCCCCCCCCTCCCCCACCCCCCAACACACACACACATATAGGTGCGAATCTACATACAACCGCGGACGTCCCTTTGTTCCTCTTTTGTTTGGACATAGTTTGTTTTCCTTACTCTCGTTTGTACACGAGCGAATCGCGGACGTTCGCTTGGCAATCGCGGACGATATTGTTCACTTTATTACCTCCCAAAAACGTCCGCGATTGTTTGGGAGAACCAACGCACGCAACGTGTTTTTACACCCTTATGGAGTACCTTTTTTTGTTACCCTCCCTTCCTTCCCTTTGTCCTTTTATTGTTTCCTTTGTCTAAACTCTTCCCATAGGCTTAACACTGGTCTTACCTTGTGGGGTACTAAGTAGACAAAGACAGATTTGTGGGGTACCTTTGTTCGCCTTTGTTCCTTGTGGGGTACCATTCTTCCGGTACCCCATAAGGGTGTAAAACCATAATCACAACCTCCCCAATAAATAACAACCTTTAGGTGCGTTGATCCATGAATTTTATTGTTTATATTAACAAAGAAAAACCCTGCGGCCCTCGAGATATCCAAGATGCCGGCCAATAAGGCTGCCAAGTCATTTCACCCATATGATGCAATAAAAACGAATACAATTGTTAATTACCGGTATGTTTTTTACCCCCAAAAGTCATTTTTATGCTTTCCCTTTTTTACTTCAAATTTCATAATTGCGATCAGCATGGCTGCCAAAAGAGGCCAACTGTGAGAAAAATATCTGCTGTGCTGGGCTAGTGCGTTTTCCCTTCCTCGCCGAAAGGATCCCCCACTAAGAGATCCAGTGAAACTGAAACTTCCCTCACTGTAGCATTGGCATATTGGATAGGTGTCTCCCCAGTAGACCCAATGGATGCATCTTTATGGAAATATCGCACAGGACAACTGTCCATCATAATCCCTCTGTATCTTGCTAGTTTCAATCATGTTGGGGAGTGTACAATTAAACTGCTCTATAAGCACATCCAATTTAAAATTGTATTGAGTTGTTCACATTTTGTGTACCCCAATAATTATGCAGACTTCAATACCGTTGATGTTTCTGGAATCACTCCCTCCCACTTTAGACTCCCTCTTCACGAACAACAACCACACCATTGTCTTATCCCATATCTGTGTCTCCCAGATCATATTTGTTGTGATCATGGAAATAATACCGAGGATATGTTTAACATTTTTTGTAGACCTGAAAAACCTTGTTGGTAGTCAATCCAGCCTCATTTAGTTTAAAACATGGTAAGAATACCAAAATAAAAATTCATCATTTAATTTATGCTTTTATAAATTGTTTATATATTGATCGCTGTCTTGGATTTAAAGTATGGTAGCAAAGTAGCACACCAGATAAAAATTTGTCAGTAAAAAATATATAACTAATCGTTCTATACGTTTTTATCATTATATTTTGATATATATGACCTTTTCTATTTTTGAAAAGTTTTGGTGACCGGCCACCACCTTGGATAACACCAGACCATTTTTTAATTAACATGTTTTATGACCTCAAAATTCACCCCAAAGCTTGGTGTGCGTTAGTTCTTGAAGGTGCATCAGTGATCGCCATCTTCAATTTTGAGCATGATAGCAACAAAAGTATGACTCTAGAAATTATATTATGGGGGATAAAAACTTACAACTAACAATTTTATTAATGCCTTAAACATAATATTTAGCTAATTCTTTTCCATTTTTGAGCATTTTTGGCAGGCACTTTGGCCGCCATCTTGGATATCTCCAGAGCATTTTATAAGTGCTTTCATCATATTATTTGGCCAATATATTATTTTGGACAAATTTTGGCGGCCCTATGGATATCCCGAAAGCATCGTTTTGTTTTTACTGTGTTTTAGGACCATAAAATGCAACTAAACAAGTTGGTTTGGTTTAGTACTGGGGGGGGGGGGGGGGGGGGTAATTAATAGATACTCGACTACATTGTTAAATAATTTAAATAATAAAAGTGGCGGATGAATTCAATACAAAAGGTAGTCCGAATAAGAAAATGGGTGGGGGTTTGTTTTAACCGTCACACAGGTTTATACGACCGATTCGAAGAACACGGTTGAAAATGGCTTATGTGGTTGCACCAGGTTTAATAAATTTGTAAATTCTGTTTAATAAACGTTTATTTATTAACTACTCTAAGTAAATGTTAACAGCGATAATTATGCCAACTTCATGTAAATTTAATTTAAACTCTTTCTTTCTACAAAAAGAGAAAAAAAAATCGATGTTTTGTGTTTATCCAAAGGTAAACACAGGGATTTTCCGCAATATTAAAAGAGAAATAAATATTTGGATCAATGGTCATTATCGTGTTTATTTTTTCGGGGGCGGGGGGATCTTAACCACAGCTAGGATAAATAGCATCAACTCCATCATGGTATCTCTTAGCACTTTCAAATTGGAGGCCAATATCTGTTTTACCAATATCTGTTTGACCAATAGGAAACGAAGTCAAAGGTCATTGTCTTAATTTTGTACGGCTTACCATACCCAACTAAACACCTCAACAAAAGTAAGTTCCCCCTAAATAATTGATTATATCTCCCAAGGTAAATTGTGGAATTTACCTTGGTGTGAATGATTAGTGCAATACAAGGAACGTGCATTTCAAATGGTGGGTTCATACCTAATGTAATGCATGAATGAGCAACATTTAAAGGTGAAATGGACACTTTTTAAAAATTGCAAAATGCAGTCAACAATTCCCTTATTCGTTTCACACATGACAAGTACAGTTTTGGTCCTCAGTATCTCGTGCACAATGCACGTTCACACAGGGCAAGAGTGGTCAATGGGCTTTTAGAGATTAAAGAAATTGACCGGATGATTATGGCCAGCAAACTCCCCAGATCTCAATCCCTAGAACATTAATTTTTGTGGGATCAACTGAAGCGAACATTTGATCGGAGAGCTGATGATCAAACAACTCGATCCAGGATTTGCCCCAGATGCTGCAGGAGTGGACTACCCTTCCGCAGCGGAGGATCACCCGTACGTCTCATCAACACAATATTCGTGATCGATGTCATCAGGTGTTACTAAAGCACGATACAAGAGACCGAGGACCAAAACTGTACTTGTCATGTGTGAAAAGAATTGGGAATAATTTGTTGAGTGCATTTTGCAATTTTTGAAAAGTGTCCATTTCACCTTTAAATGCTGCTCATTCATGCATAACATTAGGTATGGACCCACCACTTGAAGTGCACGTTCCATGCATTGCACTAATCATTCACACAAAGTTTCGTGTAATTCCGAAATTTACTTTGGGAGATAGAAGCAATTATTTAGGGGGGAACTTACTTTTGTTGAGGTGTTTATATTGCCATTGATGCTCTCCTTCCATTGATCTCTTACCACTTTCGAATTATAGGCCAACATCCGTTTGATAAATAGCAAACGGGGTCCTAACTTCTGTACAGTTTGACCATACCCAACCATAATGCCATTTACCCTATTCTGGTATCTCTTCCCACTTTTGAATTATAGGGCAACATCCCTTTGACCAATAGGAAAATGGGTCAAATGTCATCGTTCTGATTTCTGTACAGCTTGACCATACCCAACAAAAATGCCATAGACCATATCCTGGTTTATCTTGCCACTTTCAAGTCACAGGCCAACATCTGTTTGACCAATAGGAAACGAGGTCAAAGGTCATGTATTAATTTTTGTACAACTTAACCATACCCAACCATAGTGCCATTGACCCCATTCTAGTATCTCTTAGCACTTTCAAATTATAGTCCAACATCTGTTTGACCAATAGGAAACGAGGTCAAAGGTTATCGTCTTAATTGTTGTACAGCTTGACCATACCCAATCATAACGCCTATGATCATATCCTGGTATCTCTTGCCACTTTAGAATTATAGGCCAGCATCCGTTTGACCACTAGGAAACAGGGTCAAAAGCCATCGTCGTAATTTTTTGTGTGCAGCTTGACCAATCCCAACCATAATGCCATTGACTCCATCCTGGTATCTCTTGCCGCTTTCAAATTAGAGGTCAACAAAGATTTGACCAATAAAAAAACGGGGTCAAAAGTCTTTTTTTCAAATTGCATGTATTTAAATTAGGTAAACGATAACGTCGTTGTGATGTCACAGAAACGTCACGATCTAAGATCTCAGACTGTACCAAGTTTTAAGTTCATCCTTTGTTCCGTTATTGTGTTAGGCTGCTTTTCCCCCCAAAAATCCACCTTTTAAAGGTATTTTATATTATTACAATTAGGCAACCGATGATGTCTTCGTAAAATTACACAAAAATAAAAATCCCTAACCTAGGACCTATTACTGTACCAAATTTCAAGTTTTTACCTTGTTTCGTTCTCCAGTTAGACTGTATTTTGCTAAAAATGAATTTTTTTAAAAATATGCTAATTAGGTACCTGATGACATGACGTCATGACGTTATTCGTTTAGGACACTCCTGGGATTAGGGTCTTACTATGTACCACGTTTCATTAAAATTCGTCCTTCCTAAGTATAAAACCAAATATTAAGTAAAATAGTTAAAATTAACAGTCAGCAAACCTTTGCATTGGTGGCAAGCTCCCTTTTTGATCACTTCTATTATTCAACTGAATTTTTTTTAAGACGTCTTATTTTTGTCATTGAAACTGTTCCAATACTGATCAGAGAGTCTTTAACCAACCCAACTTTACGTCTACACTTCAGATTCCCATACCGCGTACTGAAGCTGCCATTTTAAGAACTCCGCCATCAAGTATTAGATATACGAAGAACCTTTCCATTCAATTGCCACGGCTGAGATAATGGAGTGAGGCTAAGGGCCTCCTCCCACTATTTGTTTTGTTTTTATATTCAAGTAAACGGTGTTTAAAAAAAAACTAAACTAAATTCAAGTAAACGGTGTTAAACAAATAAACGTATATAATTATGGTTAATGCCGCGCATGACTTGTTTGCTTATTGACGAATTCATTTGACCATAATGCTTTGGCGAATTTGGATGAATTTCGCGGGTAGTTTTAAATTTGATTGCAGAATTTTTCCAATTGCGTGCTTGAAAAACCAAAATGGATGCTCTATTTAAATAATTGAAAGGTGATCTCAAACTGCATTAAAATCCGCGCTAAAACGAATGTATCTGAAACAAATTTGGGTGGTATTCTGTCAAATTTGAGCAAGAAAAGTTATATTTAAGATACAGGTATAGGATCCATGAAATAAATACCGCGGCTGTCTGGCAGAAAACTTATATGCGGCATAGTAATACGAATACAACGTGGTTTGAGGGGAAATAGATAGGGATTGTCTTCCTCGACTGCGCCTCTGGAGATATTCCCAATCATCCAACACCTCTGGGTAGTTAGTTTTCACTATTCCCATCAACCCATGTTGTATATGGGTCTTTCCACAGTAATGGGGTACATTTCTGTAACATTCAAGATCTTTGGTCCCAGTTCACTTCAAATGTCTTAATTTTATCTTTAAATTATCAAGCTAAACTGAGGAAATAACTTTTTCACCAAGGAGTACGAAAAATAGTCCTACAACATACATTTGTGAAAACCCCGTGCACAAATTTTCCTATTACGCATGTAACAAAGACGGGAAAAATGTTACAAAATGGTCTGTCCACGTTACATTTTGCAGATTTTCTTTCGTGATGTCTCATTTGAAAGCGAATAACGTTTATGTTTCTAAAATAAATAAAAAACAAGTATGAATTCCTTTTTTTCTGGAGATGCCACAGCCAAAAAGCACAGACAATATATCTTTTACTCCAAAACAACTTTAGAATGAAGTGGTCCCATAAAGCCCCAGTCACACCAAGGTCCGAACCATCCCGGACTGAAATATTGCCGATCCGGGGTCCTATCCGTGTTGGTTCCTGGGTGGTTCGTGTTGGGTCCGGGGTAGTTCTGGATGGTACTGGATGAATCGGGTTAGTCCTGGACGGTTCGGGAGGTCACCCCGACTTTTTTAAACTGTTTTAAAAAGTCGGGGTGGTTCGGGACGGTTCGGGATGGAAGCCCAATCCGGGATGGTTCGTGTTCGGTTCGTGTTGGGTCCGTGTTGGGTCCGTAGTCAATCCTTGGTAAAACGTACTGTTTCCGTGTTGGATCCGTCATGGTACGGGACAGTACGGGGGTGTCTGGGTTTTCCACCGTCGAGGGGACTGTCTGGACGATTTCATCCCGATTCGCCCCGGAAGAGGGTCATTCTGGGTCCGTGGCTATCCGGGATAATCCTTGTTGTATCCGGCGTTGGTGTGACTGGGGCATAACATAAATGTTATTGATAAAAATACCATTTCCCATAAAGTTTTGTTCGTCGCCTTCAGTTTAATAGTATGGCTTGCACGTTAACGGCAAAGCAATTTTGGGGGGATTTCGTTGCAGTTGCCAATTTTACTGCCTCCGCACAAGATGTCCAGCCACAAGATGTGTTCATACGCGAAGGTATTGTCACGGAGCATTGAGCTAGAGAACTGTCTGCCAGGAGTCAACCGAACATATGTATACCAAGACGCCGTAAGGTATCGCTGCATGCGATGCAGTCCTGTCGATACATATTGTGCTGGGATGTGATGTCGCAGGCCCAGTTGAAGGGAGAGGCAACACTTGTTTGGAATTATCGACAAATTTATTTTAAAAGTGCATAAACCCTCAACAAGGGAGTCTATGGCACTTGTTTTCAACATTTTAATTTTCTATTGTATGTCAGAGTTCCTATTTGCATAGGTATGCAGAGGTGTTGAGGTAGTTTAAGAAAGGCGGGAAGGTCACTTGACTGTTTTCGACTACACGCATCGGACAGCCCAATTTTTTCTTCCGCGGAAATGTCTGAATGAAATGTTAAGTTCACTTGATATCCCGAAAGAAGATTCGCTAGGGCTGTTCAACGTACAGCAACAGCAAATTTGATGGGGCTAGTTGATCCGGCAACTGGATAAAGCCATGGTCAACTACTACCCATGTACCGCGTAAGCTGCGTGGGACAAGAGAAGCGAGCGGAGAAGTGCTAGGCTACATGCACACTGAGTTAAGTACGCAGAACAAAGAAACAGATTAGATAAAAGAAATTTTGTGCTGATTCAATTACGGTAAAATGGAACTAAATATCCAGTATAAAATTTGTTTTACGTCTTGGACGAATATGTTGAATTTTTTAATAAATCGGCAATACACATTGCAGAGAAGAATTAAGCTGATACATGTATATATAATAGGGGATCTCAACATTCCAGATATTCAGCTTTTAAACATGGTTAATGGTGCACTACATGTTTTGGTCACAATTAGTTCGCGATTATGGCGACAAAGAAAGGGCCGAGATAAGCTGTAGTGGTAAGAATTTGGAAAATGACCATGAAAGTTATTCTTTAAAATAACTAATCAAACTTGCCGGTGGGTGCAGAGTTGATGGAGGAACACTAATTGGCAGTGTGAAACATTTTCTTAGAAAACACTTAGAAAAGTTTCAATCAGTCTCATATGTTTTGTACACGAGGTTTTTCCGTTGATGTTTCCAAAAAAAAAAAAAAAAAAAAAAAGACGAAGCCGGTTGTAGTGATATTTGTTTGGCGTATGGCCCCTGGAGGGAATACATAGGCCTAAACGCTGAGAAATAACTCCGGCTTTAAACAAGATGGCGGCGCCCAGTAGTCCAGTTACGCACGCAGTTCTGCTAAAACGTTGAAGGTAAACTATAAAGGTATGACAATGGTTTACTTGCATTTTTTGTCTCCATGAAAGCGACTCTTTAAAGATACGGTTGGCATGATTGGATTTCAAGCACATTATAATTTATATTGAAACAAATATTATTGTTGCCCTCGATCAAGTTGTTGGGAAGCATAAATCCCAGTAAGGCATAGTCAGATAGCACAGCCACAATTATTATCAAAGTGGGATTTTAATAGGCCTATAATACTTGACTCCAGGTTGTTTTCTGATTATGATTCGCATATTTCTAAATGGATTTACCCCGAAAGAAATGTTAGGTTATTCAAATTTGCCCCAGTTCAGTTCTTTTGAGTATGAATTTGGCTGGTCGAGCCCATCATTGTCCAGATTTAAAACATACATTGAATTCCATAGTAACAATTTAGCAATATATAATTAAGTACTTTGTTTGTATGTACAACGGCACTGACTGTCATCTTAATCCTACATACTATTTTAATATTTCCACAGGTTTTCGTACCATCCATTCCAATGTGTAACATGGAGAATGAAGAGTCAAAACATGAGGTTTCACCAGGACTGGAATCATATGTTGAAGAGTTGCAGGAAACTAACACCAGCATAGAGAAGGGGTATCCCTTGCCATTGAAACATATCACTGGCCTTCGTGTAAAGGTGTTTTATCGATACTGAAATGTTCTGACAATTGACAAACACCAACGCTTGACGTTATAGCTGCTAAATAGTTTATTGTGAGAAGGTAGAAGTAGTATGTTTAGGTAGAGAGGAAGATTCGCATGTTTCTGTATTCTATTGATATGTTGCCAATGAAATGTTAATCTTCCAATTCATTCTATTTCCAAACTTTCCTGTTCTAGACAAGGTATTTGTATTTACACATGATTCAGAGTTGTTTAATACTGCAGGATTTGATCTGCAGCACGGCAATGACGCCTTATCATACATGTACATGTAGTTCTTTATATACATGTAATTAGCATATTTCCATTCCAGTATGGATCTATAGGGGTTGCAAATTCAGTGTAACCCCAAATGCCCACATGACATGTATTGGACAAGAATGGTCCGTATGACAGCTCTCGCACGTTCACATGACATGTTCGAGTTTGAAAGTGAGAAAACTGCATGTTTTTTCATATGGTCACATGCGACATGCATAAACAATTTGTGTTGGTTCAGATAAGCTTGTGGTGAACTGAACAGAAAATCTACTTGGGACTAATATCACAACAGAAGTCGGTCCTTTTCTGTAGATTGAAAGTGAACCACATACAGGTACATGTACATGTACAGCAATTATTTGCCATATAAGGGCATATTTCTTCATTTCACAAGATTCAGAGCTCTTAAACCACACCAATGTCTCATACGTTGCAAGTCATTGAGGCGTAACAGTAAACTTAATGCATAGTCTCACTTTACTGCTCTATAGCCCAACCCACATGGTGTTCTTTCACCTGCTCGCATGACAGATGTTTTGAAATTGATTACAACCCAGATGTTTTGAAATTGATTACAACCCACATGTTCTTATTCGATTCATATGACATGCATTGACTAAGTGATTCATTGTGTTCTTGACATGTTCACACGACGGGCGGTTTGAATTAGATATTACAAATTCGCATGTTCTCTCATTTGGTTCACTGGACAAGCAATGAATGAGTACATGTATGTATGGTTTTCTTCACATATATACGCAAGGCACATGTTCTATCATACGAATTATGTAACATGTATTGATACTTTGAAATTTGGATATAGAACATGTATTGTAATATACATGATGTGCTTCAACATTGTTCAATGAGATTGCGTTCTCTCACAATGTTCACATGGCAGAATGTTGAAATTGATTACAAACCTGCTTGTCCTCTATCTCATGGGGTTCACATGATAGACCTATCCAGATTAAAATAATGATTCTTGATATGCTTTTTTCACAGTGTCACTGTCACGTAACAAACGTGAGTTTAAATTGATTAATTAACCCGTATGTTACCTCATACGATTCACATGATAAACATTGAATGAGATTCGCTTGATGTTCTCACATGTTCTCATGGCAGATAATTTCAGTTCTGATAGTTAAAATCCGCATGGTGTTCTGTCAGGTGGTTAAAAGATGAATGTTTTGAATTCGTGCACTTAAAATCCACATGGTGTTCGAATTCTACCAGGTGATTACAAGATGAATGATTTGAATTCTGATAGTTACAAATCCGCATGGTGTTCTATCAAGTGGTTAAAAGATTAAGATTTTGAATTTTGATAGTTATAAATCCGCATGGTGTTCTATCAAGTAGTACAAGATGAATGTTTTGAATTCGTGCACTTAAAATCCACACGGTGTTCGAATTCTACCAGGTGATTAAAAGATGAAAATTTTGAATTTTGATAGTTATAAATCCGCATGGTGTTCTATCAAGTGGTACAAGATGAATGTTTTGAATTCGTGCACTTAAAATCCACATGGTGTTCGAATTCTACCAGGTGATTACAAGATGAATGATTTGAATTCTGATAGTTACAAATCCGCATGGTGTTCTATCAAGTGGTTAAAAGATGAATGATTTGAATTTTGATAGTTATAAATCCGCATGGTGTTCTATCAAATTGGTACAAGATGAATGTTTCGAATTTCTTACACTTACAAATCCGCATGGTATTCTATTACTAGTTGCAAGATGAATGTTTTGAATTCTGATAGTTATAAATCCGCGTGGTGTTCTATCAGGCGGTTACGAGATCTATGTATTGAATTCTGATAGTTATAAATCCGCGTGGTGTTATATAAGGCGGTTACAAGTTTAATGTTTTGAAATCATATACTTACATATCCGCATGGTCGCAAGATGGATGTTTTAAATTATTACACTAATAAATCCGAGTGGTATTCTATGCAGGCGGTAACAAGATGAATCTTTTGTATTTTCTGATAGTTATCAATTCGCATGATATGGTCACGTGACATTCGTTATAATTACGTGAGTGATCTGTATGGTGTTGTCTCACATGGTCGCAGGAATACGCGTAAGTTTGAGGGTCGTAATTTGTGTGCTCTTGCATATAAATGCGAATTGTTTGCGATAAAATATTTGGCTCAGATTTCAAATTATCATCGCGAATAGCTTAAAGGATTACAATTACAAAACTGTTGAAAGTTATAAACCCAAGACGCATGGTCGACAACATGAGTGATGGGTTCTCCAAGATGACAGATATTTGAGTTGGAGCTGGATAGTTACAAAGACGCATGGTATATACGCTGTTTTGCCCTTATGTCGGGTATTAGAGAGCGACGAGCCCGAAGTCCTATTACATGATCGCATGACAGATATAATATATAGGACTATATTCACCATGTTCACATATAAATTCGGCTTGACGCCCATTGGTGTTGTCTTGCATGTATATGCTCGCATGGCAGATATCTTGGAAAGTTGTAATTCTGCATACTATCAGTAAAACTGTGCATTTAAACGATTAGCATAGATCCTCAATATAGCGGGGATAGTTTCACAGAAAGCGAATGTGTGAAGGTACGGTTTTACTTGAAATATTGTTATATATTGACATTCAGGGAATGATCCAGAGAAAGTATGGTTTTTTCTACCCCTTGCATTATGTATTATTTTAAATATACATATATTTCAAACGGCGAGTGAAGAGGTATTGATAGAGTCTTGTGTCCATAACGACGCACAAATATGATCAAGTAATCACTGTCAATTTACTGGAACTTGCAGTATAGAATTTTACACCAACTAGGAAACGTTTTAGTGGTACCTCGTACGGTATGCATAATGTCCAAGGGACATCACAACTGCTTAACCATTATTTAAGTTAACACTTGCCATTAATTTCAGATACAAATATTAATTATTCAGCAATAAAATCAATGGTGCTACGGACTCATGTTCCCGTTCTTTGACCTTGAGGTGGGGAGCATTGTGTATTGAGCGTTGCTTGTCGTCGGAGTACGGTGCTCCCCAAACAGTGTGTATATTTTGTTGTTTCTCTCCACAGGTTGCGTAGGGTTGGAAATGGGAAGGGGGGACACAATAGAAAATATTTTATTGCCGTTTGAGCGGGGCGAATTAGGAAATAATTTAATTTTCTATTGTATGTCAGAGTTCCTATTTGCATAGGTATGCAGAGGTGTTGAGGTAGTTTAAGAAAGGCGGGAAGGTCACTTGACTGTTTTCGACTACACGCATCGGACAGCCCAATTTTTTCTTAAAATGAGGGTCCGTCTGCCGATTGACGGTGTATTTACGAATCTAACGGCCTTGAGCTTTGCAGTTTTTGTTTTCTTGCTGCAGCTGGCACCCCATGCCAACGCAAGAGTGGGAACAACAGACGTATAGGTTGGCAATAAAGAAAGGCGCCCAAACAGGTATCATACCCTGTGAAAAGGTAAGTCTACGTACAAGGCTAGCAGCATTTAGCATTGCGTCCTGGACGCGCGCGTCCGTTGCTTGTCGTCGGAGTACGGTGCTCCCCAAACAGTGTGTATATTTTGTTGTTTCTCTCCACAGGTTGCGTAGGGTTGGAAATGGGAAGGGGGGACACAATAGAAAATATTTTATTGCCGTTTGAGCGGGGCGAATTAGGAAATAACTGCAACGCAATTGTCATAATAAACTTTGCTGCCAATGTGTCTATGTGCTGCGCCATATTTACAATTTTGAAAAAGAAGGATGACATAAACCATGCAACAGTTGCATGGATGACGTCAGGATTTGAACGCTGTTTCCCGATTCCAACGGGCCGAGTGCTAAACTGCAAAACGTGCGATCTACATGAGCGTATAGTGATTTTTCAAATGGTAAAAAGGGTGTATGGTTTGAAAAATAAACTTTCATTTGCTAAGTTTTATAACAAACGTTTCTATAACTGACGATATTCTGGAAAACAAAAGCAACCTTCTGCAAGTGTTTCTCTTCCTTTAAGGGTGGAAATGCATATTGGTTTAACTTTTGACGCACCCCTTAATTGGATTTGTGTTGCTGCCAACATGCATGCAAAGATCGCATGGACGCCATACTCTGAGATTTATACAAACTTGCATTGGAAGCGTTGGAAATACTAGCCTAGTAGTATTAACAATCATTATAGGCCTACGTTACATGAAAGAGCACCGGCGGTATGTTAGTATAGGTTTTCTAGGTCGAATTCATCAGAAATGAAAGTGTTTGAAAGTTTATGTTCGTGTAATTTTGATCAGGTCGCTATTCCTCTGGGACCTTATTCACGAAGCGCTCTTAAATTTGCTCACTAAGAGTGACTTACGAAGAAGTTACGAGTACTTTGCGAGGGCTTTGAGAGCGTACTAAGTGGTATTCATGAAGCCTTTATAACATGCACTTACCGAGGTCTTAACTTGCGTGGTCGTTAAATAAGATATGATGGTCCGGGGCATTATTTACGCTGACGGTGTTACGCAATGCAAAGTTATTTAGGGCGGCGCCCGACTGCCGTGCACGGACACATTCTCGACAGATCAATGGACGTGAGCACTGAAAGGATGGCAGAGTCCAAGAAAAAGCAGAAGCGTGCACGCAAAGCAAACTTTAGCGGAGATGAAGTGGACAAGTTGGTTGGCCTCGTTGAGGTTAACTACAAAACACTTGTCAGTAAATTCTGCGACACAGCAACTTTGAAGTCCAAAAACGACACGTGGGCTGAAATTACGCGAAAAATAAACGCGATATCAACTTGTTTGAGAACCACCGAAGAGGTGAAGAAAAAATGGGAAGATTTAAAGTCGAAAACGAAGCAAAAGGCTGCCAAGGTGATGGCCGAACTTGGAATGACCGGCAACGTTCCGATTGACCCGGCAGAGATTCCCCAACTTACAAAACTAGAGCGTCATATCATCAGCTTGATAGGCGTAGAAATGGTGCAGGGGATACCAGGCGGAGAGGACACAGCCGGGCCCCGAGGCGACTTGGTTTCCAAATCTAAAGCCGGTCAAATGAAACTGGAACGTTCGAGGTCCGGGGTAAGTTTGGGTTTGTGAAATTTTAATGTTCTCATCTGATGGGTGACTCGTTATGTTACATAAAATTGTTGACAAGGCAAGAATTTTGTCTTCAAAAATTGGTCAGGCGTCATTTGCACCAGGGATTGTATCCTGTACTGCCGAACATAACAACAATATAACAAAAATACTCCAGCAATAACTAGACAACAATCATACTATAAACATACACAGGTAAGAGTTGGTGTCTTGGTGATGTTGGTGGCAACATACAAATTTATTAAACTATACCCATTTAGCTGATTGCCAGTATCTTAATAAATGAGACGCATGATGTTTCCTTTTTCAGAAATCATACCCCACACCCGCCGCTACTGTCAGTGTTGCGCCCGATGATAGTTCCTCCGAACCACGCTCTCCCACGCCACCGCCACCGCCGACGCTACCATCGACCAGCTCAGCCAGCACGTCTACAGCAAACAGCAGATTGACCACACCAACGCTGGTCCGAAATCAGCCTCCAATCAGTGTAGAAGCAGCAGTCGTAACGACCTCCAACCAGTCGCACGCTGAAAAACTGTTGGAGGTCGAGAAAAGGCGTCTGGAGATCGAGGAGCAACGGCTTCGCCTGGAAGAGAGAAAAACGATCTCGGCTGAGAGGACAGTTGAGCTGTTAGAGGAGTTAGTCGGGTTGAAAAGGCGCAAGCTGAATGAAACAGCCAACCCAGTGCAATTTGCCAGACGGGACCCCGGTGAAAGAGAGTCGGCATTCAAAATCTGAGTGAGGGTGGGAATTAGATGAGAAACTACAAGGTGGCCTTCCCTAATCCCTCAGAATGTTAGCATTTATTTCCACTTGGTGTTTATCTGATTTTCTAACGTAATCCAAAACTTGTGTACCGGTATAAAATAGAGCTACATGTAGTACCAAACGTGTACGTGTACAAGTATTTTCATTTCAAATAAAGCTTACCATATAATTAATGTTAGTTCAAGAAATGCTCTCTTATGACTCTTGTTCGAACTCTTTCCCCTGTTTCATCGTCTTCCTGCAGAGGAGGATTAAAGTCTGCGTCCGGATTGTCCCCTTGATTTTCTGGTGCGTCGTCTGGAACTGGGAGACCATGTTCTTCGCAAATGTTATGTAAAACAGCCGTTGCCATGATAATTTTGCAACATTTCGCTGGAGTGAGTCTGATTGTTCCACCCGCAAGTGATTTGAAGTACATTTTGTACAGTGCCGGTCAAAAGTAAATCTCCACCCAATTTTTACATTTTCTTATGTGAATAGTAATATTTCTTGACTGATATTTCACCACATTCTATTTTCATGTTCTCTGCATAACCTGATTCAGGTAGTTTCAAGAATTACTCAAAGCGGATTAGTTTACAGCATTTTAAAAAAAGGGTAATTTCTGAAATTGCATCTTTTTACAACAGAAACAAGCTAAATGATGAAAGAGGGAATTATAAGACCCGATTCGAGTCATTCTTGAAACTTCTCGATTCCGGGTATGCAGAGAAAATGAAAATATAATGTAGTGATTTATCAGTCAAGAAATATTACTATTCACATAAGAAAATGGAAAAATTGGGTGGAGATTTACTTTTGACCGGCACTGTACATTTGCATGTATACTGGTGCGTCTAAACTGAGCCTTGCACATAGTAAAAAATTAGTACTTGAACAATTGATACATTAAGAAAATTAGCCAAATACTGTGAAGTACCTCCGGTGATAATATTCTGTAAAAACACTATACATGGCTGCACCCTTATGCTGAGAAATAATGCACTGAATGGAGAACGATGCCATATGGAAACTAATGGCATTATTTGAGGGACTTTACAGTAGCCGAATTGGCCTTACCGGTACATGGACTATAGAGGCCTACCTTGTTTATGCAAACACATCCATCGGGATTTCCATCTGCCGAACGTTGCTTCGATAACTTGGCGTGCTCTCCTGTGATGGGAATTGTATTGTCTCTCCGCGGCGTCTTCCGGATTACGGATTGGGGTCAATAGGTAAGGACTGAGAGGGTAGGCACTGTCACCAAGAAGGTATCCACCATTGTTTAGTCCATTCTCGATGTCGCGTTTCAGAAAACCGTTGGACCAGATGAACGCGTCATGGGTGGCACCTGGCCAAAGGGCCACGATATTGGTGAACTTCAAGTCATGTGTACATACACCCTGGATGTTAATGGCGTGAAATTGTTTCCGACATACATACGCCACCTCGTTCTGGGATGGACATTTTATGGGTATCAAGCTCCCGTCAATACAGCCAATAACGTTCGGAATGCGATGACGATCTGTGTAAAACCCTTCACGGATGCGGTTCTGCTGTTCCAGGGATCGAGGAAATGTGATAATCTCTCTGCATTTATCATTCAAGGCATTTGCAACCCTTGTGATAATGCGAGAAACGGTGGGTTGGCTCAAACCAACCATGTCTCCAGCACCAAGCTGAAAGGTTCCTGTTGCAAAGTACCGGAGAGCACAACAGACTTGGAGTGTTGCTGGTACGGCATGTGACCTCCTGGTGAAGGGTGATATGTCGTCCTCTAAGAGGTCGATTACCTCAAGGAGAACAGGACGGGTAAACCGATATCGCCGAAGTATCTCTACATCATCACATACGGTCCCTTCGAAGAGCTCGCCTGTTTTCATCCTCTTCTATCATAAACAACGCTACCGCCATCTTCGAATCCCCTTAATCATGTGATATAAATTCTCCGACCAACTCCGATGCACAACCTCTTAGACTAAAGTGGACGTTAAGGGAGCTTAGACCTCCCGCAAGTTACGATGACTCTACGGACGCTCTTAAAATTTACGAAGGGATGGTGAATACCACGTAAATTACTAAGAGGGACTTGCGAGCGGTTTACGAGCTCTTAAGCCCTAAGAGCGCTTCGTGAATAAGGCCCCTGGTTCTTACTCATTTTTACGCTATTCAATTTTGTTTAAAGACATACACATTTTTGCACTGAGCTATCTATTTTAGAACTTGCGTCATTCAAATTCAAACCATCGAATCGTCGCTAATTTGGCACACGCCGAGTTCACGCGTTTTTTGGCGTTCTATTTTTACTCTTCGTTTATGTGCAACCAATTTAGCACTTTGCACATTCAAAATAATTACATGTAAATAAAACCAAATATTAAGTAAAAGAGTTAAAATTAACAGTCAATAAACCTTTGCATTAGTGGCAAGCTCCCTATTTGATCACTTCTATTATTCAACCGAGTTTAATTTTTGTTTAAGACGTCTTATTTTCGTTATTGAAACTGTTCCAATACTGATCAGATAGTCGTTAATCAACTTCAGATTCCCATACCGCGTACTGAAGCTGCCATTTTAAGAACTCCGCGATCAAGTATTAGATATACGAAGAACCTTTCCATTCAATTGCCACGGCTAATGGAGTGAGGCAAAGGGCCTCGATCCTCCCACTAATTGTTTTGTTTTTCTAATTCAAGTAAACGGTGTTTAAAAAAAACTAAACTAAATTCAAGTAAACGGTGTTAAACAAATAAACGTATATAATTATGGTTAATGCCAAGCATGACTTGTTTGCTTATTGACGTGACGAATTCATTTGACCATAATGCTTTGGCGAATTTGGATGAAGTTCGCTGGTAGTTCCAATTTGTATGAGCGTGGTTTTAAATTTGATTGCAGAATTTTTCCAATTGCGTGCTTGAAAAACCAAAATGGATGCTCCTTTTAAATAATTGAAAGGTGATCTCAAACTGCAAAAAAATCCGCGCTAAAACGAATGTATCTGAAACAAATTTGGGTGGTATTCTGTCAAATTTGAGCAAGAAAAGTTATATTTAAGATACAGGTATAGGATCCATGAAATAAATACCGCGGCTGTCAAGCAGAAAACCCATGTGCGGCATAGTAATACGAATACAACGCCACGGGAGATAATCCCAATCATCCAACACCTCTGGGTAATTAGTTTTCACTATTTCCCATCAACCCATGTTGTATATGGGTCTTTCCACAGTAATGGGGTACATTTCTGTAACATTCAAGATATTTGGTCCCAGTTCACTTCAAATGTCTTAATTTTATCTTTAAATTATCAAGCTAAACTGAGGAAATAACTTTTTCACCAAGGAGTACGAAAAATAGTCCTACAACATACATTTGTGAAAACCCCGTGCACAAATTTTCCTATTACGCATGTAACAAAAACGGAAAAAAATGTTACAAAATGGTCTGTCCACGTTACATACGTAATAGGAAAATCTGTACACAAGCTTTTCAAAAATGTATGTTGTGGCAGCAATTTTTTAACTTTTTGGGCAAAAGTTATCTCCTGAGAACAAAACAAGGACATTTCTTTAATTCTGAGATAAATTAAAGACATCTGAAAGGAATTATTGACTTATTTTTCATGCATAATACCGTTGTCTTGCTGGATAGATGTGAAAGGTCGAGTTCTTATGATCTTTTCAATTAAAGAAAAAGTCACCACATCATTTTACTTGTAATATGGTACGTTCGATTGATAAATAAATTACTTTGTTCGAATGTAATGAGCCAGAAAATAACAGTCTGTCGAGCACAATAATGAACAAAAAGCTGCCGACAGACAATGATTCGAACGGATACGTCCTGTGTCCTCGAAAGCCATTGAAATACTTTGTGAATAGAAATTAGTTGTCTAGGTCCTATAAAATTCACATTTTATTTAAATTTATTTTTTAAAGACGCGAAACGATTGAACAGTAAGCGAGTTGCTCAGTAGGCCTACACCTTTTTGGTCAGGTCGTCGGACAAAATAAACATGTTGTTGCTCGTCGCGTGCGTTCGAATCTCAAACTGCATGTCGTTGTGCGTGCATCGGCGACCAATCTCAAAAGTAGCGGTAAATTAAAAACACGATAGTTAATAATTTAAGTTCCAATGGCTGAGGGGTTTAAAAATAGCAAATCGAAGCGATGAATATCATTCACGTAACATTATACGCTCTATATGCATGTTGACCTAAGATATGCAGTCTTCTGACGTCACACCACGCGCTAATTCCGCTTATATAAAAAAGTCACACACAAATATTAACAGCATAGGGACCGAATCATCTAGTCATTAGTAAGGTGTGAGTTCGCGTCCATTGAGAGCCCATCTTTATTCACTACACAGCTTGTTAAACCAAATTAAAATTGAAATGCACGTCCATAAAGGTATGGGTCTCATATTCGCCGTCGCTTTTCATTTCTTTATCGCAATAACACTCGCAACCGTCGCCTCTGGCTCGTTTACCTCTGTTAATGAGGCATGTCAAATAACCTTTGCAGTGGTGGCACAGGCAAACACAAATTCAAGACAGTTTTCGGTACGGAAGGGAATATAGTCATACATGTTATTCATTCACGGTTGATAAAATGCAATATTAAACAGAATTGGAAAAAGAACCTCTTAGAAACGAAGATACATTATTGATTGATTGATTGATTTTATTAAATTACACTTCGTGGCCCACAGGCCAAATTACATGTAATTTACAAAATTAAAATACATACCGGTACTTAAATATTCACATAAAATAAATAATACACATCAACATTACTACACAGAGAATGTAAGAAAAAGTCATCTAAAATAAAATAATTCATATTTACTTATTTAATAAACTAATAAAATACGGGATTGGACTATTCTTAATTATAGGCCTACATGTAGGCCTACACCTACATATCAAGGGGACTCTGAAATGGTATAATTTTTATGAATGAAATCTATGCTATGCAACAACTCCATTCATTTACAATCATACAAACCCCACTCAAAAGTCGTTTTAGGGGTTAAAATAAATGTTTTTGGTTTTCATGTTCATGCAAATTTACAAATTCATCAGCAAAGTCGTGATGTTACATTAGGCAAACAAAGGAAAATCTCATTCACTTGTGCACAAAAGATTTCAGTATTTTCTCCAACTTGCTGGACATTTGTAACCCAAGACTGTTTTTTTTTACATGTTGCCTGTTGTAAGCCATTACAAAAGACTGTAAACTGCAGCAATAGACCGTGTAAGTTAACCTCGAGAGCGTGCGGGAATCCGCGAGACTTGTCGACTTCCAGAGACCTCGTATATGGGTTTTAACACATGCAGCGACCGTTTTTTTTTTTCGGTACCATTTTCACACCACGTCAAAATTGGCAATTTCACCCACCGACTCGGGGTCCACTGTAAAACAAAAACCACCTTCAAATCCCATTGATCACCTGTGCGAAAGGTTAATTGAGCAAAAAGTTTAAAGATAGTATACATGATTGGTAAACTGTTACAAATAGTTTTATCCCCCTGTGTGATTGAAGATATGTATATGTAATTAAAACCAACCTGAGCAAAATCCAGCTCCGTACTTCGTCTAACTTTTGAGAAAACAGTCAAAAAAGGGTTTGCAGTCATTTCGCCCCAAAAACCACTTCGCCCTGAACCATTTCGCCCTAAACCACGGCCTGTCCACGAAGTGGTTTTGGGGCGAAGTGGCATTTGGGCGATGTAGTGTTTGGACGAAGTAATTTGGAGCAAAATGGCACTCGGGCGAAGTGGTTTGGGGCGAAATGGCACTTGGGCGAAATGGTTTTGGGGCGAATTGAATTTTCGTCTCATGAGACGAAAACTAATTGTTTTACTCATTTCTCAAAGACTATAGCACTTCAGACAAAACCATTTCAGGGGAAGTTTCCTACGGTCATCATGTTTATATTGTGTAAGTTAGGCGTAAATCTGTGAACATTTCTGATTTTCGAGATTACCAATGATGTATACTGCCTTTAAATCTGACTTTTCATTTCCGTAACTGAGATAAACTGGTAACCCTCACGCCATAGAAAAACCATTCAGCCGTGACAACGCGTCGCTGGTAGTCCGCAAGTGGCGCGAACATTTTGGCGCCGTGTAGTTGGCACGGATACGTTGCATTATAGGGCAAGCCCAAAAAAAGTAGAAAATTGCTGCCACAACATACATTTTTGAAAAGCTTGTGTACAGATTTTCCTATTACGCATGTAACAAAGACATAATTTTACAAAATGTTCTGTCCACGTTACATAGGCCTACGTAATTGGAAAATCTGCACACAAGCTTTTCAAAAATGTATGTTGTGGCAGCAACAAGGACATCTCTTTAATTCAGAGATAAACTAAAGACATCTGAAAGGAATTATTGACTTATTTTTCAAATGTACCCCATTACTGTGGACAGACCCATATGTATTGTTAATGCATAATACCGTTGTTTTGCTGGATAGATGTGAAAGGTCGAGTTCTTATGATCTTTTCAATTAAAAACAAACGTCACCACATCATTTTACTTGTAATATGGTACGTTCGATTGATAAATATATTACTTTGTTCGAATGTAATGGCCAGAAAATCTGTCTGTCGAGCACAATAATGAACAAAAAGCTGCCGACAGACAATGATTCGAACGGATACAGACGTCCTGTGTCCTCGAAAGCCATTGAATTACTTTGTCAATAAAAATTAATTGTCTAGGTCCTACAAAATTAATTTGTATTCACATTTTATTTAAATTTATTTCTTAAAGACGCGAAACGATTGAACAATAAGCGAGTTGCTCAGTAGGCCTACACCTTTTTGGTCAGGTCGTAGGACAAAATAAACATGTTGTTGCTCGTCTTGTGCGTTCGAATCTCAAACTGCATGTCTTTGTGCGTGCATCGGCGACCAATCTCAAGAGTAGCGGTAAATTAAAAACACGATAGTTAAAAATTTAAGTTCCAATGGCCGGGGTGTCTAAAAATAGCAAATCGGAGCGATAAATCCACGTAACATTATACGCTCTATTATGCATGTTGACCTACTACACCACCAAAAATAATTTTCTTATGCAAGATAATTGTTCTTGAAATAAGAATACAATTCTAGTTTTAAGAAAAATTCTTAGAAAATTATTTGTTTGCAAGAAAATATATCTTGAAATGTTGAATAATTATTACTTTCAAGAAAATGTATCTTCTTTCAAGAAAATATATCTTCTTTAAAGGAATTCGCTTTCTTGGTTTTAGAATAATGTACTTAAAAAAGAATAAAATCTAGTTGTTAGAATTGTAATTTAGAAAATCAAATTTTTGAAAGAAAATATATCTTGAAATATTTAATAATTATTACTTCAAGAAAGATTATCTTTTTTTAAGAAAACAGTTTTTTTGGTATAAGAAAAACCTATATTAAAAAATAATAAAATCTAGGGTTTAGAAAAGTTTTCAGAAACTAAAATGTTTGGCAACAAAAATATATCTTGAAATGTTTAATAATTAATACTTCAAGAAGATTATTCTTCTTCTGAGAAATACATTTTCTTGATATAACAAGAAAACTATTCTTAAATATCTAGGTTTTAGAAAAGTTTTCAGAAAATTAAATGTTTGTCAAGAAAAATGTTTTCTTATAAAAGACAGCTATTCCTGAAACAAGAAAAAAAACATCTAGGTTTGGAAAAAAACTATTTAGGGACATTCCTAATTAATTGTTCCTAAGTCATTTAGGAACAATTTATCTGGGAAAATTCCTAACTTAGGCATGATTAATTATCCTAAGTTAGGAACAATAAGTTGAGAATTTATAAAAGGTTCCTTTCTTTATAATATAGTAAATGAAAGAGGCTGTGACATTTGACCCATGTGTTCACTTGAAAAGTTTGCAGAGAGTGGCAATTGTTTTTCTCAGTCCTAATTTCTGTAAGAAATCGGCACTCCGCATTACGAATTTCTCCCATTTAAAATTCTCTAAAAATCCCACATCCTTTTCGGAGAGAAGATTAATGGGAACGTGTCTCCTCTGGGGATAAGTATTAGTCTAATCACTCAACCCCTACTAAAACATGCCAATTGTGATATGCTAACAGTCTACAAACGTCACCAACATGTGGTCCAGAGGAATTCCCAACTGATGGTGCTCTGACCCTGGGTCAACTATAAGTTCAATCCATTAGCACTCCTCTGAGAATTTCCACACAAACTTGGGGGAAAATTATAATAAGTGGCCCACATTGTACATGTAGGTAGGTACATAGGCTAGCTCATACATATAAGTAGGATTTGTGCACAATTGTTCGTACAAGTAGTTATTTGATGCAGGGTTCCCTCCATTGTACATGTAGTACTGAATCTAGATTCAGATTATGCACACCCGTACCCAAATGCTGAGAAAGTTTAAACCTCAGATTGTTTTTCAACACAGTGAAATGAATATTAATTTATATTTGTTGTTTCCAAAGGGAATGGCGAAGGAAGTCCACCGCCCCACTTGTTTGTGTGTGGGGATAATAATAAATAATAATAATGAGATTTTAAAGAACGCTGAATGCCGCAATGGGGCGACATTTCGGGAAGACTCTCGCCGGAGACCACCGAAATTTCGGCAAGAGTCACTCAAAATGACACCTTATTTTTTTACCCAAAGCTTCCAAAAATGGTTGCAGACCGAAGAGAAACAGCTCCAGTCCCCATAAAAATGGTTCTCGACCTAAAAAAAAATGGTTTTTGACCTAAACAAATTAATGTTAAACTCAAAAATATTAGGGCGACACCAAAATGTCGCCCTATTGAGCAGGTCGCCCTATATACCTTTTTTACACACGATTTGTAGCCCTAACCTACAATTCATAGTATTTGTAAAGCGCACATATCCACCCTGCAGGGTGCTCAAGGAGCTGTAAACAACAAAAATTAAGTAATTAATTCTTGAAAATGTGCGACATCAAGTAAGTCTTAAGGGGTACATGTATGCCCCCATTTCCTTTCAAAATGTTTTTATTTGTCGTCCCCATTTTTACAATCTTCAATGATCCATTTTATTCAAGGTGTTTGTAGGGGGAGGGGGAGGGGTACGTGTTCACTTGCCAATGTGTAAATTGTGTCCTAAGGTCTCAACAACCCTGTCATAGCAGATACAGCATTTTTCACACAATGTAGATTTTATTCAATAAAACTTGAATAATGATGTACAGCTGATTAGAGCGCTAACACAACAACAACATAAGTATTTTGTTCCCATGCGACCGAATGTTTGTTGAATATTATTTGCAACAAATAAACTGTTGGCGCAGCTTTACACAAAATCAAAGATGCGGCATATTTAATTATGCAAGCACATAGCAGTTTTGCTAACATATGTACAACCGCATTTCAGGTTTTTCTTTGGCAAAATGTCAAGTTTGAAGTGCTGTGAGGCAATTTCATAAATCAAACAATCTCACAAAACGTAACAACTTAGGTATTTAAAATAGGGACCTGGGTCACTGATGAAGGTTTAAATTTGGTAGCTTCACGTGTTAAGTTTATTTGCACTCAAATAAGTTAACCAATCAAAGCAAACACTAACACAGGTTTATTAACAGTAGGCCTAATGGAGTTCTAAAAAAAAAAATACAAAAATAGGGAAAATAAAGCAGCCCAAAACATGGAGAACCTCAAAACGTATGCACATAAAATGGGCAATGAAGTGGAAATGACAAAATATGACAATCACCAGATTCTCTGGTAAAATGAAACGTTAATACATGTAGTGAAGATACATGTACATGTACTCTGAAACAAAGTAGGCCCTACATAAGAAAATTGATACAAAAAACTTCCAAGCCGAAGCAAACATAAATCACCGAGTCTTGTGTTTTTATCAGAACAAATTCTCAAAGATTATTCACAAATAAATCTTGTATTTTCATTTGAAACAATTCAAGTCTGCATGTGCAAACTTGTACAAACCATGTGCAGCTGTATATCGTCCATAATTTCAAATGTTAATTACACTGAATTTATTCGTTGTTCCGAATTTTAAATTAAATCATCCACGTTAGCATTTTGCTTTTTCTGTTCGATGCTTGGCCTGTTTTCGCTTTCCACATTTCCATATTTGTGTTTTTCAACATTAGACAGCCCTGAATACTCTTTGCAGCCGGCCAAATAACTTTGCTTGTTCAGGGAAAGAACCTAGCTTGTTAGTACTTAAATGATGCTTTCTTTTTAAGTTTGCGTAAAATAAAACAAAATATTTTGTTCAACATTGAGATTGTTAGCAGACTGTTTTGATTTACATGATGCATGTATCTTTCTTTTGTTTTTTTAATGAGGCTTATCATTCGGGTTTTCTTAAAAAAATGTTTGTCATGAAGTGTTGGTTGCTGATTAATTTTTCCTGAGTAGTTTGATTAGGTCCGGCATGTAATTGTCTTTGCAAATTTGGGTGTTACTTTTAATACTGTCGAAGATGAATTTGTATTCTACAACCGGATATCTCCGTTGTATGGCCTCTCTTGCAATATCTGGAATTTTCTTGGAATTGATTATTGCTTGCTCATTGACAGGGATATGGTAAATTTTTGTAAACTGTCACTTAGTGTTGCCTGGTAGGGCATTGCTTACTTTGCCACGAAGAGAAACTAGTTTTTGCTGAAGTGTCTCATGAGTCCATTTTTTTCCCCAGCCTGTTTAGGGACTGCACCAACTAAAACAAATGTGACACCTGCAAAGAGCCCTTTATTTGATGGATACTCTGCTTTTGATGGGTGTAATATTGAATGGATTTCGTCAACAACCTCAACTTTGTCCACTCTTTGTACGTAGAGATGGATTATATTTTGTTCCGAACAACTTTCGACGGAGTAATATAACCCCGAAATACCGCTTGTATCAAGCAAGCTAGCAGCGACATGTTTCTTAACATGTACACGCCATATGCTTCGATCGTTTCTCCAACTGTTCTTTCTGATGAACACATGATTTGATATGATAATTTTCTATACATGTACATGGTTGATAATAGAGAGAGCTAGAGTAATGGGTCGGTCTTTGTTTTGCCACCATGTCTAGTCGTGTGTTGAAAATAATGGCGACTCATATAGTTGAGGTGCGCTCTCCACCCGCTCAGTTTGAAAACGTACATGGGAAAATCTGCGTGGTCCATGAAATATCTGGTTCTGTACGGGGTAATATTTTTCCAGGTATACGCTTACAGAGCAATTGATAGAAACACTCTGCATGTTTCTTATTTAAAGCATGGAGGTATAAAAGGTTGTTTTCGTACTGTACCCCCATATATAATATTCTGTATGTGTGGCCCTTTGCTTCAAAAAAATTGGGAAGAGGACAGACAACAACTCTTGGATTGAGAGACGTTTAATCTGTGAAAAATACAAGAAAGTACGGAACGTCAGAGCCTTGAAGTTTTACTGGTAACAATTGTGGTTCTGGATCTGTCTTTAAAATGTCATACATTACATAAATGCTGTTCCAATTTGTTGGGGACAACATTTTCATAACATGGGAAAATTGATTTTCTCCCAAGTGGAACAGGACTAATTATAATGCATGATCTTTGCATGGGTTCTTGTTTTCCGCTTTTATTAAAATTAATTTGAAAATTGCCTTGTCGGATACTCCTTTTATTGATATTTGAAACTAAATTGTCAATAAGTTGCATCATTGAAGGTGTGCTTTGTTTTAGTTGTTGTGCCTTGTGTCTTTCGGACAATTTCTTTTTTGGAGTTCAAGGTTCAACAACTTTTCTACTACCCTGGTCAAACCATACATTGTGTCAAATACATTATGCTTAACAGGTATGAATGGCACGAGTGACTCCCTGTGTACTCTGTAAATCAGTCCTTAAACCATTTGAAGCAACGTACATGTACTTCACACTTTTGTGCTTTTCCTGCTACATGTAGGCCTAAGTGATAAAAATTCCACCCAAACTCTGAGACAGGACCGAGTTGTTTGGACCCAACACAATTAACATATAGATTATTAAATTTAACTTTAAGTGATAATGACTTAATTTCCATGTTTTCTTATTTTCATATTCCTACGCATGAAGCTGGTGGTTATTGCAGCAACCATTGATAACTACCACCAGTTGATGAAAAAAACCAGTCAATTCCATTACCCAGGTGGCACAATGTACACTTATAGAGGTCAATAGGCTATTACTACCTTGGCTGTGACCCACAAGGGGCTATTACAATTATGTCCGCTGGGGACAGCTGTCACTTTTGAATGCGATGCGCTCTTTCCGAGTTAGAAAGCTCCAACTCGGATTCGTTTAAATGGGAGAAATTCGTATTGACTACTACAAGGCCTATATATGCAATGAAGTCGTAATGCAATGAAGATTACATCCAACCTGGGCTAGCCTAGGCCTAGCCTACACACTGAACAAAGATTTGAATTAGAAACAGATAGGCCTAGACTAATCTAAATAATAAACCTTAACTTTTTATTGATTTTCTCAATGTATCATGGGATTGGATGACAAACATTGCTAGTGAAGTGTGCGTAAACCTATAAGGCAGATAGAGGCATATACCAACCATTTTTTAAGTTTGGTATTTTTTCCGTATACATTGAACAAAGATATTCAATATTCAATATTGCACTTTTTAATGAATAAATCCTGAACAGATACCCATGGATAAATGTATTTCCATTGATAATTCTTACAGCTGGTTAATAGTTTTGTTAAGAAATGTTTTCTTGCTTATACAAGAAAAACATGGATAACAAGGGAAAAATCTTTAAGTGCATTATATTATTTTTCTTGATTGAAAAAAAAAATTGTCAAGAAAATATTTCTTAAACTATTCAAGAAAAATCGGATAGCAGTAAGAAAAAAACAAAAAAACATTTATTTTATCGCATTATATTAATTTCTTTGAAAAATTTTCAAGAAAAAAATTCTTATACCATTCCAGAAAAAAACGGCTAGCAGTGAGATAATAAGAAAAAGTTCCTTAAATTGCATTAAATTATTTTTCTTAATTCAAGTTTTATTTTTAACTAGTCAAGAAAATGTTTCCTAAACTACCCAAGAAAAAACCGGCAAGGGGTAAGAAAATAACAAGAAGAAATTCCTTTAATTGTATGAGATTATTTTTCTTGTTATAAGAAATTGAACATGTTTTCTTGTGTCACTCCCTAGAAAAAAAATTATAAGAACTTTTTTCTTGAAAATTTTCTTGGTACACGAAAAATTAACAAAAGACAAGATTTTTTTTCTAGCATGCTAGAAAAAAAATTTCAGCAGTTTTTCTTACTTTGAGAAAAGAAAAGAAAATAATTTATACTTTGTATTTCTTAAATCAAGAAATTAAGAAACAAATTTGTACCTGGTTTCTTAAAACAAGAAGTAGCCACTTAGAAATAATTTCTTGTGTCACTCCCCAGAAAAAAAAACTTGTTTTAATTTTTTTTAATCAAAATAAGAAAATTATTTTTGGCAGTGTATATGCAGATTTGGGGAGATTTTGTGACACTGATGTCTTCTGACGTCACACCACCCGCTAATTCCGCTTGTATACAAAAAAGTCACACACAAATATTGACAGCATAGGGACCGAATCATCTAGTCATTAGTAAGGTGTGAGTTCGCGTCCATTGAGAGCCCATCTTTATTCACTACACAGCTTGTTAGACCAAATTAAAATTGAAATGCACGTCCATAAAGGTATGGGTCTCATATTCGCCATGTCGCTTTTCATTTATTCACATGCTCATCGCAATAAACACTCGCAACCGTCGCTTCTGGCTCGTTTACCTCTGTTAATGAGGCATGTCAAATAACCTTTGCAGTTGTGGCACAGGAAAACAAAAATTCAAGACAGTTTTCGGTACGGAAGGGAATATAGTCATACATGTTATTCATTCACAGTTGATAAAATGCAATATTAAACAGAATTGGAAAAAAAAACCTCTTAAAAACGAAGATACATTATAGGCCTACATGTAGGCCTACACCTACATATCAAGGGGACTCTGAAATGGTATAATTTTTATGAATGAAATCTATGCTATGCAACTACTCCATTCATTTACAATCATACAAACCTCACTCAAAAGTCGTTTTAGGGGTTCAAATAAATGTTTTTGGTTTTCATGTTAATGCAAATTGACAAATTCATCAGCAAAGTCGTGATGTCACATTAGGCAAACAAAGGAAAATCTCATTCACTTGTGCACAAAAGATTTCAGTATTTTCTCCAACTTGCTGGACATTTGTAACCCAAGACTGTTTTGTTTGTTTACATGTTGCCTGTTGTAAGCCATTACAAAAGACTGTAAACTGCAGCAATAGACCGTGTAAGTTAACCTCGAGAGCGTGCGGGACTCCGCGAGACTCGTAGTCTTGGCTCCAAGACCTTCGTGTTAGTTTTTGTTGTTGCTATACAGAATTCCCACAGCGCGCGATGAACAGTGCGCGAAACTATTGAGGGCGTTTTTTCATACATTTTAATCGATTCTTTGGTGTATTCGTAGCGGTAGTAGGTATTCGTTGCACTGGTATCGATACCAGTGGTGCATACGATACTGGACCTTCACGAAGGTCTTGGCAATCTTGGCAGCAATTTTTTTTTATTTCTTTATTTCTCCCTTGGAAATCCAAGGGAGCCAATCAGTGATTAGGTTGGGACCATAGCATGAATTATTCATTAGGCAAACGTAAAACAGGTTTATGTGTGTGTAAAATGCCTGCGGGATGTCTGTTGGGTTGAGTCAACAGCCCCAAGTGTTATTTTTGACGTGTAGGGAAAACTCGGCATCGGAAAAATTTGCGGACAAGCGAGCGCTGCGCCCGGGCCAGGCAACACCGCACTGCCTGCAGGCGCAGGCAGATATCGGTACGGTCGGCTTCCCGGCCAACGGCCGCCCGCCGGGATTTCACCTGGGGATTTCAGTACCCTGACGTTAGCTTGTTACTCGTCTTGAATTGAATTCTATAGATAATCGATCTCTAAACCACATATAAAGGTGATAAAAACAGACAAATAAGAGGGGAAATGTTAAGAGGTTACACCGATGTTTAAAAAAAGGGTAATTTTTTAAAATAAAAATTCAGGGTGTTTTCGATGATTTATAAAAAGCAAAGTTTGGAAGGGAAAACCATATTAATAATTTCCTTATACAGGTCTATCAATTGTCCAACCCCCTCCCCCACCCCGTGCTACCCTAGCCAAGGTTACCTCACATGATAAAATTCGAGCCGAGGTAACCTTGGCTAGGGCTACCCCACAAACGAGGTGGGGATTGTAAATTTCCGAGTGACAAATTTCCCACCCCTGGGAAAAATTTAGGTGAAAAAATCCCCACCCTGGGGCATAAAAACCAAATCCCCATCCCCTAGGTGGGGACAACAATTGATAGATGCATTAGATGAAATCAAGCCCCCTGTATTTTTCCACAGGCTCTCAAGCTATGCCCAGCCTAACTCCTTTTCCTCTCGGCCTGCTCGACTGTTTTCGGTCGAAAAAAAAAGTACATCATCACAAACTGTATGTTCAAGTTTGACAGTAAAGTGTTCGAGTTATAGACTCAACAACAAACTAATTTGAAATGCTGTTCAACAAAATCTCAACACACGTCCTATAATGGGTTTTTTACCCATTTGTAATACATGTACCCGGTCAGTAAACACATTGTATATAGTACCACTTGACCAATAAAGGAAAGAACATGTCATCCAGGGTATAAACAGAAATTCACAGAATGGAATTTTAATATGATGTTGATGTCCTTGACTGGACATCTCTTAAATTGAGAGCCTGTTTGCATCACAAAACAGTCTGAAATGACCTAAGAGATTCTATGCCTATTCTTGTTTGCAGTTCATCTCTCTGAAATAATGCAATCATGTTTTCTAAAAAAGCACATCAGTACTAGACGATTAAATAAAAAAAGAGATGCCCCCATGGAGAGCCAAGAAAGGAAATAACAGACCTTTTGCTGTATAAATTTCCTATATGACACAATGTTACATTTTTATCAATCCTGTTGATAGCATAGGTCTTGTTTGAGATTTACATTACTGTTTTTTTTATTGGACAACATCATCAGATTAAAAAAAGAACTATACATGTACAAGTATGCAACAGAATGACCCCATTACCATCATGAAGGATTATAGGCCTACACATACTGTTCCTTCTACAAATGTGGATTGTTTACATCTAATCTGCAACATACATGTACTAAAGTGATGTTGATATGTCTGATATGGAGAAATTAATGACATCCAATATTCAAGTTGTTTGGTTTGTTCGATTTTGTGCACATTCACTGCACTAAATTCCCTCACATTGCCCTGGTGGTTTGACTATAACAGTCGTGTATAATCACAACTCAGTCCTTGAATCTATGCATGACCACTGGGATTTACTAAATAATTTTTCGCTTTAGCATTGTACATTTTCGTGCCATTTCATTAAACAAATGATTATCCAAAAATCACAGCCTTGAACACGCGTAGTTGAAAGAGCAGACGTGATAATGTCAGAGATTAATTACTGCATTCCAATGCACATCAGTGATCTGAAGTCTGTTTACAGAGAATAAGCAGTCGCACTTTACTGCAGCACTTGGTGCAGGCAGGATATTTGCATCCAAGTAAAAAAAAAAACATTAAATCAGTATTTAAAATTGTCTTGAAACAAGTGTTTTGATCTTGGTTGTACTGGTTTGGTTTACATTTGCTTATTTCAGCAATTATGGATTGCCGACTTGTAGGCCTAGTTATACAAACAGTATATAAACACGTACAAGTACTGAAACAAATCCCAAACTTATGAAAAAAGACATGTACATGTAGTCATAATACTGTTTATGAAAATCACAATCACTGTGTCATTGTTTTACTGCACATGGCATTTTGTAGGCCTACATGTATGATGCATGCATATTTAAAAACTGGGCAGAGGGCACTTAACTTGTTCGTAACATGAAAACAATTATCGAAATACAGCTATACACCATTAGTAGAAGAGATGTGTTATTTGGAACAGTGGGTATGTTGAAACATTGATATTTTCTTTCACGGCATTAGTTATTTTTAAGAAATATTGCATTGTATGCTAATGATGTTCATAGATTCACTCGACTAGTTTTTGAGTACAACACGAGGTTAACGAGATGTCAAATTGTAGTCCCTGTTTTTTAAACAGGCCAGCGGGTTTAGTAGGAACAAAATGAGAGGGCTAGTTGGAACATGTTTCATTGACCACATGAAACAGGCCACCTGTTTATAGTTGCCAGTCCCGAAGGTGGCAACATTATATACACGTTTCACTGCATTATAAGTGAGCAGTTGTCAAGGACTCCCCTGTACCCCAAAGAGTTGATTAGCGCCCCAATTTACAGCTTAAGTGTCTGCCTTGCTAATTAGGGTGATCACAGAAGTTATAGTAGTTTTTAAATGACAACATACCATGTTTCAACTTACCCCATAGGTGGGGCTAGTCGGAACAGCTGACATGGTCATGTTCAAGGTGGATTATCCGAGAAACCAGCGAGTCGTAACATTTTATAAGCTCCATTAATTTGTAGCCCAAATAATTATGTATGCTTGAAGTGGTACGGTTGTTTTTTCTTTAACCCCAACACTCCTCAATCCTTCAAAATCAATATTATTTTACATTAACCCTAGGAAGTTAGGGTTACTAAATTCTGTTAGTGTTTTATATAGTCGATTTTGTGAAAAATGTTCCAACTAACCCCACCCTCCCCTACTTTGTACATGGGTATTATGTTTTTGGTTTTGGGGGCTAAACATTAATCATGCACACAAAAGGTTGTTTTTACTGGACCATGACTGGACATTTAATTGCATTTTATTCACTATTTCCCATTACATGTATTTACAAAAACAGCAATGTGATGACAATGACAATTACACAAAACACCTAGACAAATTGTGTTGGCAACCCAGATCGAAGGATTGCCAAAAAAGCAGACTAATCACTATCGAGTGGCTATATCGGCCCCAACTGTTATATTAGCAAAATTATGAGAATTTAAAATCAAAATTTAAAAAAAAATGTTATCTTCGACATTAAACTTGCACTTAGTCCAAATGCTGGTACTTTTGTGAATGGATATTCAGGATAAGTGCACACAGTATATATTCCATTTACTTGTAACCAAAATTAAAATCTGAGAGCTACAACAATAGAAATTACAATTATTTTACATGAACAGTAACTGAAAATGTTAGCACAGATGTTATGTAAAAAATCTGCATTATAAAATTTGTGTCTGCATTATGATTTTTCTCTCATTACAAGTTTGACAAACTGGTACAGTATCAGTATCCCATAATCTAGAAAATCTGACAAGCGGTCCGAGTGCAGGAGTGAATAAATTTCAACCTTGTCCATAATTCTGCAATTGACTTAAACTAGGTCAGAAATGTTTGCATGAAATATCTGTTGCACAAACAATTAATAAAAATAGGAAAGGTAGTTTACTGATCGAGTAAGGGCAGATGAAAGCAGTGAGTTGAATAATCAATATCATCATAAGAGCAAGAAAAACAACAAATTAAGACTTTGATTGTTTGATTTGGATGTCATCTCTTCTTTATATTAGGAGAATTTTCATTTCTTTGTTGATCAGATCGGGGGTGGGGGGGGGGGGGGGGGGGGGGGGGGGGGGGGGGGTAGGGGGGGTGGTTGGTTGGAGCGTTTTGACCTCACTTCCCCTCTGGATTCTAGTTCCCCTATATGGCATACGCTTCAGTCATTCTAGATCTGAGGCTCAGTTTACAACGCGGAAGCTGGACCGGAAAACTCCCCCGTAAAACGGCTCACATGTTCGGCAAATTTTATGTGTTTACCGAACAGTTGACCTGTTGACCTTACGCGTTGTGAACTCTTTGCTGATGATGCATACATTATTTTACAATCTTCCGTCAATCACCAACCACGACAATGAATAATGCAAACATCATCTGATATTAGCATAGTCTGGTCACGCCCTCAAATGCCAAGATCGTAAAGACGTTAACTGGGTCCAAATCCACACGTACGACAGTCCAAATACAAGTACTTGAAGTGCGCCCTCTATTGGGCATGCAAGTGTACTCACATGAACGTGTGACAAACACAGACAGTTAACGTCTTTAGTAAAGACTACGAGACTCGTCGACTTCCAGAGACCTCGTATATGGGTTTTAACACATGCAGCGACCGTTTTTTGTTTTTTTGGTACCAAAATTGGCAATTTCACCCACCGATTCGGGATCCACTGTAAACAACAAAAAAACCACCTTCAAATCCCATTGATCACCTGTGCGAAAGGTTAACCCTTTCATTACCAATGTGCCAAACGGGCTCAAAATGTTTGGGACGGTTCCGTACCATTGTGCCACTGAGGTTCACAAAAAAATGTCATGCTCGCTACCAACGTGCCATTATGGCACAAGTTGTAATGCTTTGAACGCAAAGCGTTATAGCGCCCTCATATGTCCCATTATAAAAGACGGCGTGCCAAATTTGAAATCACTTCAGTGCAGTAGGCCACCCGCCGACGCGACACGACATGGACATGATGGAAAGCGACCAAGCTACAAACATTTTGGATGAAATCCTTGCCGACAGCGGGTCCGACCTTTCTTCCCTAGAAAGTTTCTCTAGTGACTCCGACGAGCCGGCCAGTGCTAGCGAAGATGAAGACGTCTCCACAACATCAACACCCCCACGTCCTGGTGAGAAGCCGAACTTTCGTCGCGGATGGCAGGAAATCAGTTCTGCTACATGTAGTTCGAGGTATGGGCATATAGCTAGTACTACTAGTAGGCTAGTATATTACAAAAAACTCCGATTGAAGGGGATGTCTATAGGCTTATAATATTATGCTATAGACATGTCTGCCTCACACAAAATAAGAACAAAATTGCCAGGATCTTTAAAACCTTACGATTATCTCTGAGGCGGAGAATTATGGCCAAGATTTTCGACATTTCATTCATGTTTATTCGATACTATAGACCATATCGCCAACCGCGTGTTTCACCAACAAAGTGCGCCCTTCTGCAAAGCACTGGGATTTATGAGGGGTGATCTGAAACCATCGATAGTTTGACCCCTGATAAATTCCATAGTGCTTTGCAGAGGAGCGCCCTCTGTTGGTGAAAGACGATTTGCAATATGGTCTATGAACGTACGCTTGTTATTTCCAACCGTCGAATAGGATGGCACGTACCAGACTATTGTCAAATGCACTTTCCCAATTTTTGCACTGACAGGAGTCGGAGTATACCCTTGGCATTCATATTATGTTGCTAACCCTAATCAACACTTTCTTGTCCACATACAGGCGTAAACTCCCGATTGCCTTTAAGGGGAAGAAGGTACCCACCGTGGATGTAAGCAACTTAAAACCAGTGGAGGTTTTCCAGCTGTATTTCTGCCAGGCAGTCTGGGAGTTGCTAGTGACGGAGACGAACAGATACGCTCGGCAAACCTTGGACGCAAATCCTGGTAGTTCCCAAGCATGGAGTCCTGTCGGTGTCCCCGAAATGAAGGCATTTGTGGCACTTCTCCTCTGCATGGGCATAAGCAGACGACCGCAATACAGTCTGTACTGGTCTACATCGGAAATTCTGAGGTGTCCCCTATACGCGGCAACTATGTCACGCAACAGATTCAAAACAATCCTCCGGTACCTGCATCTCAGTTGCTGACAACCTCAGACCACAAGCAGGAAATGGCGTTCATGACCAGAGACTGTCCAAACTACAGCCACTACTAGACATAGTCCTACCAAGTTTTCTGCGTGTCTACAGTCCTATAGACAGAACATATCCCCTGACGAAAGCATGATACGGTTCAAAGGACGACTGTCCTTCAAGCAGTACATGCCACGGAAACCGATCAAATGGGGAGTTAAATGTTACGCATTGACTGAATCCGAGACGGGATACATGTGTGCCTGGAACATCTACACAGGACGCAGTCAAAGCCAGGCTGATACCAGTCAACCTACTGGAGTAAATAGTGCAACCAGCCATCCAACCCACATTTCGCTACCAGGCCAAGCCGTCCTGAAACTGGTGGATAATGTAATACACAGGGGGCATACATTATTCATGGACAATTGGTATTCTAGTCCAGCTCTGTTCGCCAGGTTGACCCAGCTGGGCTTTGGATGCTGTGGGACTGTCCGCCACAATTCACAAGGACTACCACTCGATGCTGACCCAAAGAAGTTTCCGATGAAGAGAGGCGACGACCCAAAATTTTATGAGAAAGCTGGTCAAATGTGTGTCGCGTGGCATGACAAGAAACGTGTCACACTTCTCACAAACTACGGTGACTGCAGAATCACAGAAACACAGGTCCGCTGCAAAGAGAGTGAAACAGGATATCGCGATATCAACAAACCTGCCATCATCACCGAGTACAACAAAGGAATGGGCGGAACCGATCTTGCTGGTCAACTGTGCTCATATTACACTCATTCGCATCGCTCCGTTAAATGGTGGAAAAAAGTTTTTGTCACCATTCTCGACATATGTCTGCTAAATGCCAGAGTAGCGTACAGTAGCGTGCCTTCAAATCCTCAACCGTCCACTCTCCAGTTCCAAATGAGAATCATAGAGGCTTTGCTGTCCACTTGGAAGCAACACCAATCTCTTCCTGCCAGCCCAGTGAACAATCAAGTACGAACAGCTCAAGGTCAGCACTATCCTTGCCGCAACCAAAATGGTAACAAACGCGACTGTGCTGTGTGTAGTACCAGAGTTAGGAGACGGCAAACACGTTTTATGTGCAAGCAATGCAATAAATTTATGTGTGTAGTTGACTGCTTTGAGAAATACCACACTACCTAGCTGACCAGACCGTATCTGTTAAGGATTATTTGAGAAGTTCTTCAGAAACCGCTCTAAACTACATTTCTTTTTAAGATGTCAGTCTCTCTCTCTCTCTCTACCGCCCGCACCCCCCCCCCCTCCCTCTCTGAAGTCTTTAACTTCAGAGGGTTCCAACTCATCAATACAGCAGGGTAGCGCCATTGCCCGGACCAATGGCGGATCTGGCTGTTATGCGTTTGTCAAGTATTAATCGTCACAGGCTGCCCGCAACGCACAACAAGCGACTGACACAAAATATGTATTGGATGGACGCCTATACTAAAGGTGAATAAGTGAATTAGTATGTTTTGCGTGCTTCAGTTTCGCATGAACAGCATCTGATGTACCGGCATACTTCCTTTCACATGCACATTTGGTATCCAGATGACCAGACTAAAATGTTGTCGCTATGTAATGTGACTGGGTTCTTTTTAAGATGTCAGTCTCTACCACCCCCCCCCCCCCCCGTTCAATGTTGGGCATGGACCCCGGCAGCGTGCCCAGCATCCATTCCAACATTGAGCGGGGGGGGGGGGTGGGGGGGGGGGGGGTGTGGGGGGGGGGGGGGGGGGGGGTGGGGGGGGGGGGGGTGGGGGGGCGGGGGGGGGGTGTTGCGTTGTGTTGCGTTTAGAGTACCACTTTCCTGCAATATGAAAACAAACATCAATAATTCTGGTACATTTATACACTTTTCGAATAAGTCTTTTGTCATGTAGGCCAAAGAGAAATCTTAATTAATGCGGTTTCTGAAGAATGTTGTCAAGTTTTTCACCCTTCTGTCAGTTCTAATCGGAAATGAAATGACTTCAAACCAGACCTTGTTATATTCAAAGGGTGGGGGAATATAATAAAGTAATGTCAACCAACAAACAAATAAATAAATAAATAAAAAACACCTCATCTGTTACTTTGTCATTCTATGAACATATGCACACTATGAACAACTAACAATGGAAATTGGGCGCGCACACACACCATTGTTAACAACAATGGTGTGTGCGCGCGCCCAATTTCTATTGTTAGTTGCTCATAGTGACAGGTACAGTTTGAAAGCCGCAGACTGCTTGCACAAATTTATCTCAATTCATTTGCCTGCAGATAAACACCCTTTCCAGGCACTGCCCTGTGAGGGCGCCATACAGGTATATTTCCAAAAAGGTCTTTGGTACAGAGCAGCCAATGCCAAATTCAACACTGTGGTTGTGAAAGGCAAAACTGTGGGTGGATGGATGGTACTGAAAGGGTTAATTGAGCAAAAAGTTTAAATCTGACCTTTCATTTCCGTATCTGAGATAAACTGGTAACCCTACACGCCATAGAAAAACCATACAGCCGTGACAGCGCGTCGCTGGTAGTCTGCAAGTGGCGCGAACATTTTGGCGCCGTGTAGTTGGCGCGAATACGTTGCATTATAGTCTTTGCAATTTCCGTCCATATGTCATACATGTCATGTATACTTTATTTGTTTATACTTTTTAGTGGTTTTATCTACTCTCAACAGAACTCCTGTAATCTGGAAAAACCTAGTAAGTCAAATATTGGTGAAAATTGAGTTTAACATTTGTAACTGAAGAGGAAAACCTAATATTAATAATAAGTCCAAATATGGGTCTAACTCAATTTTCACCAAAATGTGACTAACTAGGTTTTTCCAGATTACAGGAGAGAAGTGAACGTTAATACGGGTTCCTCCGGCTCATGTTTGCCATGTAGGGCTTATAAGCCAAACGTTCTTATACTATGGAAGATACGTTGTGATTCCAATATGGATGGACTAACTCTTCATAGTGCTATAAAACTCATCGCAAATAGACCTACGCCAATTTGTTAACAAGGGAGACCGAAAGAACAGTATTCCATTTCTCTCTTAAAGAAGAATACTTGCCGAGTTACAAATGTATTAATGTTTTGGTCTGCGGTATTTGATTACCAATTTGGAGATTTTTTAAAACCAAGGGAAATTGAATTTTTCCAGGATAATTTCCGTTCATCCAAATTCGTCTGCACGAAAATTTGAACGTCGAACTGAATGAAAGTTCTTTTCACATGCAAATGCACTCCAACCTGTACCTTTCAGTTCCTCTAACTGCCGAATACCACTCTGTTTGCGGATATCTCCACTACTTTACCACTCAATCTGGGTGCAAATGCTTGCAAGGTAAAAACAATATAACGTCTACCTTTCGAATTCTTCTTTGTTTCTCGTATTCCAGTTTCTCTGTGCAACTCACCTACGGATCGAGTTTAAGTGCGGAGAATTGGGCTGTTATCATCTGCATTCCCAATGACCTGTGAAGTGAATAATTATTCAAAATATGTGTCAAGTTTAAATACTGGTTACATTTAAATGTTATGACACCGCTGTCACCGAACAATTCCTATGGGTAATTGCGATATACGTATACTTGGTTCAGTGAAACATTTAAATCCCTGTACATTTTAGCCAAGGGATGTTGCCGACAATTAGGTCTGCCGAATGATTTTCTGTACAACTTTCGTCTAACTATCTATGTAACGATCTTTAAATTCTGCCCTGCAATTCATGTATTTAGACTAACGTTTAAATTCCGAACTTTTCACAGCCAACCCCACGGGTGTGCTTCGAAATATCAGCATCAGGCACTATGTGCCGTATAGTCACGTGGTGATTCTGTGTCAAGGTATTGGAAACCGGTTATAACTATAACAGTTGACTTCCCGGTGGTGGGCACCCAACTCAGCTCTCACTGTACAGTCTTATATAGCACAATGTAATATATCTTGCCATGCTGCTCTGATCAAACGTTCAGTAAAAAAGGTGCAATATATAGCCAAAAACCACGAACAAGCGGTAAACATTTTTCAAAAAAAGCACTTTACTGCAACAACCGTAGATCCCTCCTAGGACCATTGCAATTTTAGTGGTTGGAGGAAAACTTTATTATAGTACCACCCCGAAATATGAAACGGAACACAAAATTATCTCTGCACCAGAGAGATTGGTATATACATGTATGTACTTGTATTGATAGAAACAAACTAAGCTGTATTACTGAAGATTTTTAGAGTAATACGTACATGTACGTACTGAATAGATGTAGATCCATTCTGGGACCTGTAAAAAAGCTGACGAGATTTAATAGTTGGGTAAAAGTTAATACAGTGTCACCCCGACATAACAAAAAGAAAACAATTATATCTTTGCAACTGAGAGATTGGCATATACTCCAGTCGTCTAATTATATTTTGGCTTGGAAAACGTACTGTATCTTCAATTGTTATATATAATTGCAATATGGAAGGGGGTTCACGCGAATATATCAACATTGTCTCGAAAGATGCCAGTTGCCGATTTTGTTAAGGGCTCTATAAAACCTATATTGGCATCATAAGAATAAAATCCTGTCCAAATTTTGGAGGCATTCCTTGAGGTCTAGCCGATAGGCTCACCAATGCTGTATTTATATTGTAAATATTTTCATGAAAAACGACATTAATAATCAACCTCTTGTTTTTGCTCTGTATAAAGCATTGGTGGTCATGCCCTTTAATGCTCTTCCTGGTCAAATTACTGCGCCAATGTCTTGACTATGCAGTCCAAGATATTCGCTTAGGGCGTCGACCCTCGACGCGCATAATATCGCTGCTGTTAAGTACTGACTGCGGAGACGAGTGTACGGGAATCAACAGTGTCGTTTATTCAGACACACAGGTCGTAAGTCAACTGTAACTACGGTGCTCAATACATGACATCTCCTTTTCTTTCTTTAAACAAACAAGTATTTAAAGTCTCTGAAACATTGATTAGAGTCCAAGTGTGATTAACACAAATTTTGACTGTTCATGAAGAACTCGACGCTGATGGTTCTTACAGCTGGAATCCAATTGAGATGTTCAATCCACTGAAGTATTTTCCTCCTTTTGTGAACAATGTAAAAAATTTCAAGGTGTCCTTTCTTTTTTTTTAAACTAAACTAAAAAAGAAACAGTAAAAAGAAAATCGGTTCGGTTTTGCCATTCGCTTTTGGCAGAACAGAAAAAAAACAAAAACTTGAATGTGAAAACTGATCACATTTTTTGTTAACCAACAAAATTTGATAGTGATTCATATTTTATGTAATCACTGAACCGAATAGTAATCTGAAGAAGAACTTTGAAGAAGAACTTTTGAAGAAGATCCGTCACAAGTCCAGGCGTGTTGGGGGTCTGCTGACTCGTCCGCTTCTCGTCACATAGGTCGGCGGGGTTGCAATGCTGGTTTCCGTAGTGGGCTCAGGGGGTTTAGGCATTGGCTTGGGAGTTGAGGTGCGGTGTTCTTCCATGGGTTTGGCTGCTGGAGTGGCAACTGGCGTTGTGACCGGCAAGGTTGCACGGTCGGAATCTGCTGTATTGCGATGAAGAGGCTTGTTGGCTTCGTGAGTGGCAAGACGAAGATGCCGTCTGTTTCTCCTGTATTTGCGGCCATTGTGTTCGACCACATAGGAACGTGGTGTTGAGTGATGATCAACAACTGTAGCTGGGAGCCAACGGTTTGAACCTGGAAGTGGGGCCATTCGGACTGGATCTCCAGAGATGAGTGGAGGAAGGTTTTGACCGGCTTTCTTGTCATAGTAGAACTGCTGTTTAGTTTTGTCGTTGTTGAGATGCCGTTTCACTTCTGGGGTGCTGTATAGCTTCGGTTGCAGTAGCGACTTCGCTGTTGGTAGCTTATTCCGGGGTCGGCGTCCCATTAGTAGTTGGGCTGGAGATAGGTTGCAGCTGGCTAAAGGTGTTGTGCGATAGTCCAGAAGAGCCAAGTGTCTGTCTGGGCACTTCTTCCATAGGCGTTTGACCGTTTGGACGGCTCGTTCTGCCTCGCCGTTCGACTGTGGATGATAAGGTGAGGAAGTGATGTGTTGTATCTCATAGTCCTTGCTGAAGTTGTTGAACTCAGATGAGGAATATTGTGGGCCGTTGTCGGTTCTCAGCTTTTCTGGGATACCATGACGACTGAACTGTGCCTTCAGTGCATCTATGACTGATGTGCTGCTCATGTCCGGCAATTTGTCCACCTCTATGAATTTCGAGAAGTAGTCAACTGTGACGATGTACTGTTGTCGCTCGAAATCGAATATGTCGCAGGCTAGTTCACTCCATGGTAGGTCTGGAAGCTTGGTGGGCTTTAGCGGTTCTGAATGTTGACGGTTCTGGTTGGAGTTGCACAGATGACAGTCTTGAACAAGGTTTGTAATCTGTTCACTCATGCCTGGCCAGTAGAGGGCTTCACGAGCTCGTTGCTTGCATTTGACGATGCCAAGGTGCGATGCGTGGATTTGTGACAGCATGTCCGCTCTCATGCTTGGTGGTACAACAATTCGCATGCCCTTGTAGACAATACCGTCTGCAACTGACAGTTCGTCCCTTGAGGTCCAGAATTGTCGGATGGAGTGAGGAGTTTCCTCCTTCGTATCAGGCCATCCCTTGAGGATCATGGAATGCAGCTCGTTGAGCTCATCCGCTGTGCATTTCTGGAACTGTGTATATCGTACTGGCATCACGGCAATGAAGTCAGTCATGTTTATTACCACTGGCTTCATGTCTGGCTCAGATTCTGGTAGATTTGCACGGCTGAGTGCATCTCCTATCGGTATCTCTCGCCCTGGCTTGTACGTCACGTTCAAGTCGTAGGGTTGGAGTCGGAGTAGCATCGCTTGCAGTCTCATCGGTGCTGCAAGGAGTGGTTTGCTGTAGATGGCTTGGAGTGGCTTGTGATCACTTTCCACTGTTACTTCTTTGCCAAAGATGTAGTGGTGAAACTTCTTACAGCAATGTACTATGGCCAACATCTCCTTTTCTATCTGGGCGTACCGCTGTTCTGTTTTCGTCAGGGCTCTGGAGGTGTACGCTATGGGTCTACCATCTTGAAGGAGAACGCCTCCAAGAGCAAAGCTGCTGGCGTCACACTGAATTGTGACGTGCTTGCGTACATCGTAGTAGGCGAGTACAGGTGTGCTGCTACACATGTCAATGAGCTTGTTAAAACTCTGCTGTTGCGGCTTGTCCCAGTGGAATTCTATATCCTTGCTTGTGACCTCTCGTAGTGGAGCGTCGATAGCGCTCAGGTTCGGCATGAACTTAGCCAGGTACTGTACCATTCCAAGAAACCTTCGGATGTCTTCTTTTGATTTAGGGGTTGGTAGTTCTCTGAGTGCTCTCACTTTATCAGGGTCGGGCTCAAGACCATTCTGTGTTAGCAAGTGTCCAACGTACTTCACTTTCCGCTGTTTGACTTGACACTTGTCGAAATTTAGCTTGAGGTTCCACTCTGTTGCTCGCTTGACGACTTCCTTCATGATCTTGTCATGGTGTGCTTCGTCTCTGCCAGCAACTAGTATGTCGTCCATCACTGCACGAGTGCCTTCTATGCCTTCGAGCATGGTGTCCATTATGCGTTGGAACATCTCTGGCGCGCTTTTGATGCCGAATGGGAGTCTCAGCCATCTGTAGCGTCCAACTGGCGTGTTGAATGTTGTCAACAGGCTGGACTCGTAGTCAAGTTTGATTTGAAGAAATCCCGATTTGGCATCAATGACGGAGAATACTTTGGTGTTTGGAACCGCCGCTACTATTTCTTCTACTGTCGGGATGGGGTAGTACTCCCTTCGAATGGCTTTGTTCAGATCCTTCGGGTCTGAGCATATTCTGATTTTACCATTCTTGACCACCGTCACCATTGAGCTGACCCAGTCTGTGGGCTCTGTGATTCTGGTGATGTGGCCATCTCGCTCCATTTCTGCAAGCTTGCTGATAATTTTCTCTCTCAGCGCCTGTGGTTGTCTCCTTGGGCCGTGTACTACCGGTGTGACTGTCGGATCGATTTTCAGTGAGTACGTGCCTGGGAGTGTGCCAGTTGTTTTCTTCAGCTCTGGATATTTGTCTATGCTGAAGATTCTGTGAATCAGTTGAAGCTGTTGGCTAGCTGTTCCAGACAAGAGTGGCGGTTTCTTGTTGGAATTGACAATGTAGTACAGAACATCGACTGACTTGTTCTTGTACTGTGTTGTCATCGTCACGCATCCTTTTATATCAAGGGGGTAACTGGAGTAGGTCTCGAATTTCTGCTTCGTTGGCTTCAACTTATGCTCAGAGCCAAGAGCGATGAAGACGTTGTATGGCATGATACTCTGGGCTGCGCCAGTGTCTATTTGCATGCGTACAGGTTTGCCAGTTACTTTGACATTCTCGTACCACTCATTGGCATTCGGATCTCCAACTGAGCTGATCAGATGAGCATAATCGTTGTCCGATGTAGGGTCGTCATCGGATGTGTGGATCTCAGTCTCTTCAACGAGATGTGTTGCCTGGCGTTGGCGGCATACTGCTGCAAAGTGATGCAATTTGTGACATTTGCTGCATCGTTGGTCTTTAGCTGGGCACTTACTATGTGCTGAGCCATATCCACACTTGTGGCATAGTTGATCACTTGACTGGGCACCCTGGTTGTTTTTGGTGTACTTTTGTGGAGCCTTGGCAGCTGGAGAACGTCTGGGTTGAGCCTGTTTTGAATGTCCTCCTTTGCGTTCATCTGGTTTGGAGGAGTAACGTTTCTTGATGAAATGGACTTTCGAGTCCTCTTCCTTGCTGATTATTTTCAGGCTCTCTTGCGACGTCTCATGATTTTGCCCGATGCTTATCGCTATGTCCAAGGTCAGGTCATCACCCTTGTCTAGACACTTTTCTCGGACTTTGGAATGCCAGGCATGACATACGATGGCATCACGGATCATGCGGTCCTCTTCTGTGTAGCCGCAGTCCTTGACTAGAATTTTCAGATCAGTAACAAACGCATCAAACTTTTCTCCATCTTGTTGTTTTCTGCGATGGAAGTTTACTGTTGCTCTGATCTGGTTTTTCTTTGGTGCCACGTAGTTTTCATATTTAGCACACACTCCCACCAGAGTGTCATTCTCGGCTGGGGCGCCGTCTAGTGCAGGTGCCCATGTGAAAGTCGCATAGATCTCTCTCCCCTTGTCTCCAATGTATGTCATCAGGTAGTTAACTTTTTCTACTTCTGATTTTGAAGAAAGAGGGCCTTTGAATGTGAATTCACTGTGTTGCTTGAAACGCTTCCACTCTTTATGTAGATCACTGGCAAGCCAGTTCATGCTAGGTTTGTCTGTCTTTGACATTTTGATGTCTTTTACAGGCCTCCGTAGATTTTACTTTCGCCAAGGATGTGAGTATATGAGCCGAAGTTCGGTGACTAAGGTTCAGTTATGGGTTATTTAACTCTACAGTTATTCCAAACTAGTCGTACGGTTGTCCGTTGCACTATATTGATGATTTACTGCGAGTTATTGTCCACGTTCTGGTCACGAACTTGTGCCAGTCTATCGCACCGTGTTGTCTAGCACGTGTGGAAGAGGCTCAATTTTCTGCACGAAAATTTACAGTTATTTCTGGCTACTCACGCAATGTCCTTTATACTAGCGACATCAGGAACTTATCTTCATTCCTTTGGCGAGTTTGTCTGGTCCGTTTACCCTTTGAGATTATTTTAAGGGCTCCTTGATTCTGACACCATGTTAAGTACTGACTGCGGAGACGAGTGTACGGGAATCAACAGTGTCGTTTATTCAGACACACAGGTCGTAAAAGTCAACTGTAACTACGGTGCTCAATACATGACAGCTGCTACAAGAGGCCGAAGTCATATTAAAGGACACATGGTGTCGACGTATTGTACAATCCTTTGTACTTCAGCGATTTTGCATGCCACTAGTGTTTACGCCTGATTGATTGTACATACATTTTATACAAGTCCGTTGTGGAGGTAATTGAATACGACAGTTATAGGTCAATGACTGGAATGTATAAATGAACAGTATCGACAGATAGGACATTATGAAGACGAATGTCTTATGAACGCATGGGGAAAACTTTAAAAAGTTGTTAATGGACGAAGTATACCTTACCCACACCGTATTATCATGCAAACGCTATATACGTGGTACGCAATATATACTGCACACATCGTTACTCTTTGACGTTGTTGTACCATGAAGAATGGTTGTACATAATTTACCCGTATCTGCATTATCGGGAATATTTCATTGGGTTATAGTTCTCCAATCCTTGATTGATTCACAATCATTTGGTAATTAATTTTCTAACACAACTTAGTCTCAATTAAGACTGTGTGGTATGTTACCTTTAAAAATGAAGAGCCGTTCCAAGGCCCCTCTATCTGCAGTGCATGTTTGTACCTGCTCAGTCGTATAACGGCGATTTATGTGAGTTTCCTGCTGAAATGTACCTTTACTCATCAAGAAAACTGAGAATAAATAATCTTCAGAATCTAGCAACCACTTAGGAAGTAAAATGTTATGGGAAAACTTTCAAAAGCCGGTTTTCTAGCCCAAAGATTGGAAAACCATAGGCAGTATAGAAATTCAAGATAAGGCCGAGAGAAAAATCAAGCTGTCCGTCTTGCTTGCGACGAATACGGTCAGTGATCCGCTTGAACAAGCCTGTTCAACGCACAATACTTATGCAAATTGTCACTCGTGCTTGACCAACGGAAATTCATTTAGTCTGAGATACATCATAATTGTCCTAACTGAATTTATGACATCTTAGCTGCGAAACATTGTCAAATGTCTTGCAATATCCAAAAGTTAGGACGTCTTAGCTAAGACATAAACGTTTGTATGTCTTTACTGTTCACAGCGTGGCCCGCCTATGTCAAAAGTTGAAGAACATGAGCGCCATTGGATGAAAACGGATCCAAACTTGAAATTGTACAAGGAATTCATTTTTTGTGGTCTTGCCTTCCGGAAAAACCGGGAAATGTGTCTAATTTGCAAAAATTCGAAAAATCCACGCAATCCATTGGTATTTCAGCTATAAGACCATGTTGCACATCAGCTATAGGGTTTCAAGGGTCGGAGGTTCTATTTTTCATCTTATTTCAGTGATTAGATATTGCGAATGAGCGGATATAGGGATACATCGATTCTAATTAGATATTACCGCAGATGCTTTGTCCCAATAATTAAGTGACAATGATCATTGTAAATTTGACTTTAAATGTTGCCATAGGAATCGGGTCGCCAGGGTCTACCTGGCAAGCTTCTCGGGAAACATCTTAATAATTGAATACACTTACTAGCAGGTGGGTGATCACCTGGGCATGGGAACTTGTTAAATCGACGAAACTCACGTGAGATCGCGTTTAAAGGCCCAGTGGATCATTTGCAATGACCCCAAAAAGAAATCGACGAGTTTACAGGGGGAAAGTTCTGAAAGTAAATATTGAATTAATAGCAACTACCCAATGAAAGGTTTCCGCTCAAAATTATATAATTTTACCAGAAAATAATCCGTAAAGTTGAAATTATTTAGATCGTTTGCAAACGATTTACTTATTTTTGGTTCGCATCTACGCGGTCCAAAATGCATAAGCGCTGTGTACTGCGTGTGCGTGTTCCAACGCGATGCATTTTTATGGATCGCGCGCACACGCAGTATGATGTGCGCCACAGAGTGCATGACGCAAGCCACATAGTACCCGATCAACAGTGAGAACGAATATTTGAAACACCCCGCCAAGGCCAGGAATACGCATATGGATTTTCATGGTTTTTTTAAACGTGGTACATTTTACAAAGCTGAAATTTCTTCGGATGAGTTTGTTGATGTCTTTCTTTTGATTTATAATGGTTTTATTCGCAGAATCGCTTAAAAACAGATCATCTACAGGGCCTTTAACAGCTTTCTCCCAAAACTGGCAGTTTCATTGTTTGAAGTTGTGGGAATCGGGGTCATCCAGATGATGGGTGAAATCCAGTCAGAAAATTATAATAACCGCCGGGTGTGAAAATTAATGTCTCAATTGTGTTTCTTCTCACGCAGAATTGTATTTAAGTATGGCGAGAAAAAGTGACATTTTAATATTCAAAGTAAAGGGGTTGTTTTAAAGGAACAACTACGGAGCTATGGAAGTGCCATCCAACTTGTTGAAATCCTAAAATAATTTATTCCAGGATGACAACATATTCGGTGCAAAATGCCGTCATCCTACATTCTGGATGTCGTTCTCCTAAGATAATTATTACAGGATGACGACACTGTGCTCTGAATATGTCGTCATTCTGCGATAAATTATCTTAGGATCTTAACAAGTCGGGTGGCATTTCCAGAGCTCTGTAGTTATTGCCATCGGAGTACACGAATTTGTCCGCGAAAATGTAATTCTTCGTGCCCGCGTCGCGTTACGCGTACTCCAAGCGTGTTGTACGCGCACGCACATGACCGGGTACTTGTAGTGCACATTTTGCTTTCGGGCGCGTGCAGTTTCTGTGTGAGTGTGCGTGTTCTATAAGCGCTGAATAGGGCGCGGGCGCGTGCCAGCCTAAAAGGTGTTTAAGACTGGCTGGTCTTTATCGTCCGTTTAAGACTGGCCACGTGACGTGCTCTCAGCCAATAGGGATGCGTAAACTGTCCAAGGTATTTATGAATTGTATTTAAAGATATCTCTATAATTGAAAGCCTCAGCAGTTTTAAAGATAGCTTGAACTAATTAAAAACCAATTACTTTCATTTGAATAAATGTCACTTTTTCTCGCCATTATTCTGCGTGGGAAGAAACAATGACATTATTTTTTGGGACGATTTTCTGAGAAATCGTCCATCGTCTCGATATGACCCGGATTCCCAAAACTTTAGTTTCGTCAATTTGACAAATTCCCACGGCCAGGTGATCACCCACCTGCCTGAGCACATTTAATGGTTACTTTTGTTACAGAATGATGTTTACCGAGAAGCAGGTAGACCCTGGCGAGCTGATTCCTATGGTCGCATTAAACATGATCACTTGTCACTTGGGACAAAGGATCGAACAGCACCTGCGGTAATATCGCGAGTAAATAAGATATTTAGACTTGATGTATCCCTATACCCGCTCATCAGCATCGTCTAATCACTGAAATGAGGTGAAAAATAGAACCTCCGACCCTTGAAACCCTATAGCTAATCTGTAATATGACTTAATACGTGAGAAATAAATGGATTTATGCAAATTTATCAAAATTATGCAAATTATACAACTTTCCCGGTTTTTCCGGAAAGCGAGACCACAAAAAATGAATTCCTTGTACAATTTCAAGTTTGGATCCGTTTTCATCCAATGGCGCTCATGTTCTTCAACTTTTGACATAGGCGGGCCACGCCGTGTGTTGTGAATGGAGTTTCAATATCAGCTGGTGTGTTTGCATACTGTCGCACACATGCGCATTTTACATGTTTTACTTGCCGGTCGGGTTGCTGCCGTACGTACGCGTGGTAGGCTAGTGGTGTGAAAAACATTAAGACAACTTTCGTAATTAACACAGGCCGAGCTTGAACCATAATTACCTTTCAGTGAAAACCGAGTGTAAGACAGACAAACTATCAAAAGCAATCATTCGATCCTAGTCACAAGGCTCTTTTTTTTTCGGAATTGAGCAGGAAATATAAAAACAATTATAAAGACATAACTTACGATACATATTAGGTGTCTTAATTTGTATGTGTCCTATAGGACAGAAGTAAGGACACATACATTTTTATTGCAAGACAAAATCATCTATGATGTCTTAGTGATGTCAGAGTTAGGACGTCCTAGGGGTTAGGACGTCCTAACTTTCTTTATTGCAATCTACCCCTGAATACCACTGGGTCTTATGTCGCAACTTCGAGAGCTTCAGACGTGACGCAATCAACTCCGGGAGCCTTGTGATTTGTTAGTACCTGTAGGCCTATGTCTTTCTTGGTATCTTCTGGTGTAGTTAAGGTGGATTTCAACCTGTGTTGTGCTGAGGTACAGGTACCGGTGGACACAGAAAGATCTACAGCTTATTATTGCCAACGGTGTACATGCATTTCTTTTCATACTTTCCCCAATACAGACAGCTTGCCTGTACATGTTCACCACATGTACTTTTTTTTATGGCCACCGGCAGTTTTGAAATTGTTTCGAGAGTGGCCGACAAACAATTTTGGGGACAACTTTGAATTCTGAAGTACCTACAGCTTTCCTCTTATGCCGAATAAGATGAAGAGTTGATTCAAACAAATACGGCTGAGATGTATGTGTACACGGGTCTCAAGAGAGGCTTCGGTCTTTCGCGTATGGCATGTGCGACAGCTTTAATATATAGATACTAGAGTTGCCTTGAGTATACATGAATTAAGTTTGCAGTCCCTACTTGACCGCGTGCATTTTCCTCCGGGAGGTTTCCCTGGGGTTTTTCCTTCTACATCTAAAACTGCATCTCTTTCATCGTCTCAAGTTGATAATAAAGTACGTATTGTATGGTTGATGGCATAATGGGCCTATTAGTTCAGTTGCTGAAGATGCCATAAAAATGCCATAAAAACAACAATCCGAGACCAAACCAGTAACTCAGTGACAGAATTTCAATTTTAGGCATTTCCCCCCAAATACAACAAATACAATTTTATAGTACAACACATGATATATTCATACTGCTAATAAGCTTACAAACATTAATTATTCGTAAACAATTCTTTAAAAAGAAATTAAGGGCATGATGACTCACTGGTATGTCGACACCTACTTGAATACCGATGCACTACCCTGTATCAGTTTATGGAATACTTTTTATTGTAAGATTTACATGTTATTGTAATAATGTACAATTAAATTCATGTACACACAATATAAACCCTACGTGTAGCATGACAAGGCTTAACATTGTAAGATTTTGTACCAACTATTACAAAAATATGAATACATGTATACAAATATACACGTAACATGGTTTGAGTGTGAATACAGTCAGTATTGCTTTCCGGTGACGTCACGCCTTCCATCCACCATTTTGGTTGTCATTTTTCATGACCCACGTGGCCCGAGTGATAACCGGCAAAAAGAGCAAGAAAAGCCCATTGGTTGCACTTACATGTACCTCTATTGCTTAACGTTGTTGCGCCATGGCTACATATGTATCGATAAAGTAAAAAATGTATTTCTTCAGGCTAAAAATCGCGATCAAGTGAAAGCACTTTCGTTTCTACAAGCAGGGTACTTGCTCAATAATTTGAACGTATCGCAGCGCGCGCGTGCGGCATCTTCGAATGAAAATACGCTGGTGAGAATTTTTTATATGCGTATTCATGTGCGTCTGTTGCCGCGCGCGTGTACGCGCATGACCGTTGACCACCAAACATTCCCGGATGTTATAATTCTATGTCACGGAAAGCAATCAATTAGCGCCTTCAGGTATTAGCACTTTGGGGAAGCCGAATAAGCCATGTTACAGTTTCTGAGATTTGATTAAACATCTACGTACAGTACAGCCACAGTAAGGCAGCACATGCACATTGTGAACAGTACCGCTCTATGCTTGTTCTTTGTCCAATCTTCATGAAGTGAGATTTAATTGCATTAAGTACAATTAACTGTCGTCAAATGAAGAATGAGAACAGGATCAAGGTGAAAAAGTAAAAATAAATAAATAAACAAAAACCTCACAAAATCATACAGGTTTTGGATTTCTGCACAGCGGCTGATGATCCCGGACTCCTGCCCCCAGCAGACTTTGCCCTGGGTGCGGTTGCTGATGATGCCCTATTGGTCTGATGTGTCGGTGAGGTGCTCCTTGGTCTTTCTTGGTGTGTAGGGGCACTGTTAGGTGTTGTGTTGCCCAGGGATGTGCCTTTCCTGTAGTCAGCATCGGCCACTGCTCTCTTAAGAGCATCCGGGTCACTTGCTTTATTGGTAGTCTTGTTTCCTTTCTATAAAAAAAGAAGATTTTTAGCTTTAGGATTTCTTTCAGTGCAACGAATTGAATCTGCAACAGGTTTTCACCGGTGTTGAATGCCTTATGGACGTCTCTCACTTTATGGAAAGACCCAAATGAGCCAAAAGAAAAATTGAATGGCTCTCATCAAGATTTTAATCTGAGATATGTGGCACACCATAAATGCCGAGGCTATTGACCTTATCACTGTGCGTCCATCTTTGTCTTGTTCCCCATATAGTACGTGTCGGGCAAGATCAGTGCATCTTCACAACCACGCGATAGCGCATGTATAATCATCTATTGTTTTGAAAGAATCACTGTCCATGCTGCGCGATTTTTTATCGCGTTTAAGTGTGTAATTGTGATGCACACAATGATCAATTTGAGCAGAGGCAAACTATTTTCCTGCAAGCCTTGCTTTGGTTTTGTTCATTTTAATAGGGGAAAAAGGAAGATGGCCGCACTGTGATAATGGGCCGTCTAAAAGTTATCAACATTTTCAGGGGTCTATGGGTGAAACCTGCTTTTAATAACCTTGATAAACAGGTCACCTGCTTATAGTGGCCACCTGTCTTTGGTCCCAAACGCTATGTGTGTAATGCTTAAGCAACCTTTATAAAGAGGCCACCTGTTTATAGTGGCCAGTTTTTTTTACGGTCCCAAGGGTGGCCACTATATACATGTATCACAGACAAGTTTCACTGTACTGACAAAAAATGTTGATAAGTAGTATTTCGGGGGTGAGGGGGAGGGGAGGGGAGGGGAGGGGAGGGGAGGGGAGGGGAGGGGAGGGGAGGGGGGGTGGGAGGGGGGGTTCTTGAAAAATACGACGCTCTGTAGAATCATACACATTTTGACAACTGTGGACAGCCCCTAAAGGTCTATATCCCTTATATTTTCGACCTAGGAGGAAAATATGTTGGTTTGGGAAAAACCTGACCCACCTGAGCATCCGTATAGAGCATCTCAGCAGCTTCTCCTAACTCCACTTTGATGACCTTGCCATTGTAACCTTTGCCCTTTAAGTGCAGGGTCTTTTCAGCAATCTGCTCAACACCCCAGTTGAAGTCTTCTGTCATCTCTTAATTTGTTAAAAAAATAATGTTTTATAGCAAAATTTATTATCTTTTGAATGGAATTTAAAGGTAACGATTGGGCAGTTTAGGGCAATAAAAGCCACACCTAACATTAAAAGAAACAAAATGGTGGTCAAGATTTAGTAAAATAATGCTAAGAAATATTTTTTGGTCGTCTTAAATAGCACATTTTGCATGCAGTCTCAGTTGGAAATGATTGTATGCTGATGAAGTTCATGAGGGATCAACAATTTTCAGCGAGCAAATCCCGAAATATTGTATATCTACTGGCATGTTGTAAAATTTATGCAGTATATAATATTTAGCATGCAGCCTTGTGATTTCTTGTGAAAATTTGATCCGAAGGGAACTTCAGTATTGTTCCAAGCTGAACCAATAGAGCGTCTGTCTAATTTGGTACCAAGCTTAGACAATGGTAGCCTTCGCAAGGTCCATTTTTATGCATACATCATATAGCTTAGAATTTGTAAGTGTACATGCATGTACATGTACATGTAGCATACCTATTTTATCCAATGTAAGCATGCGGAAATGTTCCTGTGAGGGTCCATTTGGCGGCCATTCTACGTGACTCAGGATACAGGGTAGTATTGGTCGGCCACTCTCTCTGGCTAGGTCAAGGACACCGAGTACATGTTGGCTTGAGCTGATCTCGGGCCCCATGCAGCAGACAAGTGCATCACAGGTCCTGATGGAGGCTGTCAGGTTGTCGCTCAACGAGGAGCTGTTTAAAGCTCTCTCTGGAGGCAGGACGGTGGAGAAACCCTTCGTCTCTAATCTGTTTGGTAGAAAAACATTACAATAGGTTAGGAATATTGGTATGTTGTCAATTTTGGATTTTTTTTCCCAAATGACTTTTAATTTATTCCTGTGACAAGGTGCGTCTGTCATGCAGATACAATTGTTTAATCATACATACAAAACCATTCAAGCGGAATGCATACCGTCAATAAAATATCTGCGTACACCCAACAATATCCCTAACTTATTGCGAGTAGTGTACAATGGACATTGGTGTTGCACAGGTTTCCAGCACAATTAAAGTTCACTCCAATTAAAGGGGTAAAGATATTCCAAATTATAGTAAACATGTAAAAGTGTAAAACTGGCAGTAAACATGATGTTTAGATCATACACTTTTTTGTTCACGGAATCGAAGCTTCCATTTTATTTGTGGTTTGAAAATGGATGACAATTGATCTTGCTTGATGCAGTCTTCATAATTTTTTTAGAAATGACCAAAACAATGTGGATCTACCATACACAAAATTTCTGGTAAAAACTGACAGCAAAGAGCAGGTTTGAACGTCGGTTATTTTCACCCAAACCTACGGGTAGTCTTTTAGACCTTGCTTGCATTTGCTACAAAATACAGTAATATTTTGTCATTATACATTTTGTCACCTGTCACCACAAAAAGAGCTGAAAGTCGGAAGTTTTGAATTCTGCATAAAAATAACTTTCCAATGGTATATTATCACATAAAGTTAAATTATTCCCCCAACGCTTAGAGAAGTGGTAGTGTTCAAACAAATCTTACAAAACTTAAAACAAATTTTATTACGAGGCACGAAGAAAGCTATCAGCAAAATTTGTCTGAAAATTACGTTTTTAATTGTTGGAATCAAAAAGAATAAGAGTTACTATCCGTCGCTCATTTCGTCGTGACAGGTCACATATTGTTATATAATATATGTGAGCACACATACTGTTGAACTTGTCAGAATATTACAGGCAGGGCCAGTACATGTATGTTACAATAAGCCTTAGGTTAACAGGTTAAAGAACTGAACAGCACTGCCTTTGACGCCAAAGATTTAAAGGGATCTACAATCCCATCACATGAAAGCAGATTAACCTGGCCTGTATGTGAGTTGCCTCATTGTAGCGTGCATGGTCACAGTAGATAAACAGCTTGTACTTGGTGAGATGGTTGTGGGTTTGATCGATGGGGGAAGCGGGTCGAGCACGCCTCTCTTCAGCAGTTTGTTTGTGGTCTCCAGCTACGATGTTAAATAGAACAAACACACATAAGAAGCGCTGTTTGTTTGTGGTCTCCAGCTCAGACGTTAAATAGGACACACACATAAGAAGCGCACTCAGCAAAAACGAGTCTTCTTCCACACCTTATGCCTAGCGTACATCAACATTGCAACTGGAAGCAACTCAACTGATCAGTTGCTGTCAATGTGTGCGTAGCGCACTCATCGACTGCAACTGATCAGTTGTGCAACTAGTGCCAACTGAGAACATCCAGTTTTCAGAACGCGCACATCGACATGGAAACTTGGTAAAGCATATAGTACATTGACCTTGCAACTGGAAGCAACTTTTGCTTGCAGTTGCTGTCGATGTGCACGCACGTATTCAGATTTCAGACACACACGTGCAAGTGACAGCAACAAATTGCAACTACGCGTACATCGACGCAACTGACCGCAACTGGGTACAACTAGTTGCCAGAAAGTAAAACATGAGCAACTCGCGGCAACTGGGACTTTTTGCAGTTGCCAGTAGTTGCAAGCACGCGCACATCGACCTTTTTGAGCAACTGATCAGTTGCTCCCAGTTGCCGCGAGTTGCTTCCAGTTGCCAAAAACACCAGTTGCCACTAGTTGCTTCCAGTTGCAATGTCGATGTACGCTAGGCTTTAAGGGCCTGAGTATTTGCGATTATAACACGCCTCTTTCTGATTCCAAATCCTGACAATCTGAAAAGAAGTCACGGAAGGGTTCACTAATGTAGGCTAGTGCATGAAATTTGTGCCAGCGTGAACTAGACGCGCATAATTTATGAAATTGGTCACAGGTCATATTTCTTCAAAGTCACAAGTCATTATTTCTTAAAAAATACTGTCTCAAGTCTGACTCTAACAGAGCAACAACAGAAACTCACTAGCATCTTTCTTTGCCTGAGCAATGAGTTTCTTGAGTTCCTCTACGTCCTCCATCCAACGGTCAAAGTCACTCAGAGGAGGAGGGCTGCAGTTTAGATGGATGTTTACTTTGCTTCCTGTTACAAGACGGAAAATGAAGCAATGATTGTCAAACAATGCATGACCTGAATGTTCAGGTCTTTTTTTAGTTCATTGTCTGCGTGCTGAGATCTCCATGCGTATGTTCCACTAAATACCGAAGTGAAATGTAGTCAAAAGTGAACATGCGGATAACAGGACACCAATTGACCAATCAACTTGAAATTGCTTTCAAGCCTGTTCTGCTTTGAACAGTGACTTCCTCCAGATCGAGGAGGGCCTGTTTGAACACAGTGATTCCAACAGCAATGAATGATACATTTTCTGCTTCTGGGAAAATCCTACATTTAAGGGATCTCAGAAAAACAATTGTCGGGTTATCAACCCGACTGAACCTAGAAGTGCAAGAGTTCAGAGAAGCAATTCAGGCAGAGATAGCGCACTTTAGCCGTGTGTTCACGTCAAATTCAAGAAGATCACTCTCAGGGTCAGAGTGAAATGACCCAAGATGGCGTAGTGTCCCAGCTACATCCGCAACCATCATATTTTATCAAACAATTGAAAATCGTCAAACTCCATCAAGATTGAAGACAGGACAGGCGAAGCAACCATATCATGCAACATCATTATATGGATGATAACTTGCTGCTCATATAATTATTGGCCATTTTGTTGAAATGAAGAAATGTCACACTTGGTTTCTCAACTTCATGACCAGGTGCGGATCCAGAGGGGGGGGGGGGGGTTTGGGGGTCAAAACCCCCCCCCCCCTGCTCCGACACCAAAAAATATAATGTAATGCATTTTTTGCGTGTCCGAAACAAGCAGACATAAAAATCTGATGGGCAAAACCCCTCCCTGGTGGCAAAACCCCTCCTGGAAAAATTCCTGGATCTGCCCCTGTTGACCCCTGTGTATTACTGAAATTTCTACAGAGAAGTTTACTAAGATTGTCTTCATATATATCATACCCTTATATATATCATACCCGTGTTTAAGAAATCAATTAACAATCTTAATCACCAGATCTGGTATAAACAGCAAACACTCACCAAATTTATAGAGCGATATAATTGGATAGAAGCCCCCTGCTGGTTGCTCCATGGCACGATGGTACAGGACGGAACCATTGTGAGTGCAGTACACAACCACCACCTGCTGGGCGCGGTCACCAGGTTGGTTTTTGGTGGCTGGGTACACAATGCCGAATCCCAATCTGTCCCCATTTTGCAGGTACCTATTCTGGGCTAGCACTGGTACATATAAATAGGGTTAATAATAAAAGTGTTAATAATAATAACATTTGTAACATGCCTTTTTCAAAGGTTACAAAGTGCGCTCGAAACTGCTTATAATTGCCGTTGAATAATAGCCGGAAAAGTCTAAAAGAGAATAAGAAAGTTTTAAGTGATGATTTGAAAAAGTCTATGGAATTGCATGGAGCTTAGTAATGAGTGCAGTGGAAAAGAATTCCATTTTGTTTACCCACTACTGAAAAAGCCCAATTGTCACCCACTTTCTGTGTAGTGTGTGGAACGATTTGCTTGACAAGCTGTAGAAGACTGGAAAAGTATACCAAGGTCAGATTCGTCGATTTTGTTTTTATTTAATGGGTATTGATAATGAACTTCAGTTCGCAGCCCGTAGGCTTAATTGCATGAAGCTTCAAATGCATGTTCCACCTAAACATCGGGATACATAGCAATTAGCACACCAGATAATTCCCTTTCTCTTGCTGTGCGAACCTCTAGTGCGTTACACAACACACTGGACCAACAGCTTTACTTCCGAACGATGGAGTATACTGTGCTTTAGTGCCTTGCTCAAGGGCACAGATACCACAGAAGGATATCGAACCCACAACACCAAGCTTTCACCCCTGTTGAGAATCAACGACCTAAACCACTCGGTCAAGAGGTCTGAAAACAAGACCCTTTAAGCATTTTAAACCGATTCCTGCTTTAAAAAAGTGTTCCAATGCAACACATCTTTCATAAATTTACCAATTGTCACACCTACATGTAGCCAGCAGTGTTAATGCATAGTTCCGAGATTGCCAAGTTAACCCCGCCCCTTAGATATTGTTGCTATGTGCTCACAAGCCTTCGCAAACAAATGGCGACACAACGTACAAAGCAACGGGACTCGGCATGGAAAGCACAGATTCATTGGAGAAAACTCAAAGGTATTTATGTTTTAGGGTCGACAGTTACCGTAGCACACACTGAGCTAAGGGCTAGTAATGCAGGGATGACATACACATGTATATTCATAAAATGCGCTTTCCTACCTTTGAACAGCGAATCGCCCGACATTGAAACCAAAATTCACCCGGTCACTGGCACATACAACATACAAACTGTATGGACAGAAAATCGCGTGATTGTGTGATGATTGCATCACTTTGACCTATGTGGGCGCTGTCTGTTAGCTCTGTTGTGATTGGTCGGCGGGTTCGGCTTGATTGACAGGTCGGAACTATGCATTACATTTTGCAAATAATACTGATGAATTCATACAACTTGAAGAGATTTATCGTAAAATGCGGTAAACGCCTATATTAATCCCCAAAAAAATTAGATAATGGTGTCAGTACATTACCGATTTGTGGCACTATTCATTCGACAAATGGATTTTGGGTAAATCCATTTGGAAAATCTATTTTGAAAAGTATATGTATTTTCGAAAAAGAACTGAAAACGTTTCCCCTCTTATACATGTTTTTTTGAGTATACATGTCAGTATTAAATTGTCAGTTTAAATTTCTGGATTTAGGGTGTTTTATTTTAAAACAAAAAAAATAGATACACGGATATATATATAACGCTTGGACAAAAATATGTTTTTTCATAATTTTTTTACAAAATCATTTGTTTACAAAGAGTCATTTTAGGAACTTAGCTATATTAGAATTTGTCATTCCTTGTTGAATTTGGCCGTAATAAAACACATCATTTTTCTCAAAAAGCCAAAAATGCATATACAGCGTTTTACGATGAAACTCATCCGTAATTTTCGGAATATAAGCCGCGGCTTATACGTTGATTTTGCCCAAAAAAAAGTTCCCGGCAGCTTATATACCGGGCGGCTTATACGCCGAGCTCTAAAGATAAAAATCATGACATGCTCATGTACATTATGTAATGTAGTTCCTGAAATAATTCTATCAATCTTTTATGGGAATTTTTTATTGTCAAAAAACGATGTTGAAGGCCGTCGCACGCGCACGAAAAGGTGTGCAATTTTCCCAGGTGCAGAGTGTACCGATCTTCATTGGTGACCCATACATCGATGTGACACTGCACAAGCGCAGGCAACCAGTTCGCCATCGGACCATGCCATCGGTCGTGAGTATTCGTCCAACGCCGAACAAATCGTTTGGTGCGTCTGTTCCTTCCGTGTTTTCTTCAATTCTTTACTTTTAGTCGGCGTTGTTTTAAAATCCAAAGAGTTCTGTGTTTGTCATTGTCTGTGGAAATGTGTGTTTTAAATGGAAAATCCGAGTACAAGTAATTTTAATTAACGATGTTTTTCCAACAATGTACAGTCACTTTTCCCAACTTGAGCCCCTTCGCCCAAAAGCCATTTCGCCCAAGCGGCATACGTGTACGTACGTACGTACGTCCGCAGGCAAAGGCAGGCAAACGGTCCCCTATTTTAATAAGCCTTTTCGGTATCTCGCGCGCGGTGCATGCACGTGGCGAGGTCAAAGGTAAATTCGGAACACGACGCCGCCATAGTTCATTCACCGCCATGCATTGAAATGGGGGTGAATGAACTATAGCGGCGTCGTGCACAAAAATATGGGGCGGACGCAAATGCGAGAAATCATCGGGAATACCCGGTACCAAGCAAAAGACGATAGATCTATGTAGCATTCTTTTTCCGCTGAATTACAAATATTAATATCAATCACCCAATCCCCATGAAGCCCCTTTATGTCAGTTGCAATCAACATAGAATGATCTATTGAGATAACCGAATTCGGAAAAAAGAAGGCATAGCGTTTGCACAGCCCAAGTTGGTATACTCCGCTCAAGACGCCCATTGATGACCATCGGCTTCAATTTTTTGCCGCTGGCCGTGAAGCTGGTTTTCTTATTTATAAACTCTTTTTGCAAAAATGGAGATGCCCCATGAACCGTCCAATTATTGCTGCAGCTTCGGTCTAAACCCCCGTCCATCTGGTCCAGTCTAATTCTTTGTCACTGTCCTTTGCGTTTTTAGTTTAATCATGATGGACCCAAACGCATGACAAATGCAATGTAGTGGCAGTACAATACGGAAGCAATCAAACATAAAACGTTTGGCATATTTTATTTTGGCCGGTGAGATCAAAATCACCAAGTCACGTACCATGTGCATTGAAAATAACCAATCGCGGTGCGCGTAATGGAGAGACTCGGCCGGCTATTATCGTACATGCATAGCATATGCGTCGGGCCCGGGAGAAAGCAGTGTACAATTTGTACACGTGGGCTGCGTTCCACTCATGCGAACGTTGGCAACGTTCGCCTCTGGTTACAGTGCTCTTTGATCTTGTGCATATGCGTACAAGCTGGGTATTTGGCGAACGTTGCAAACGTTTAACAATGTGCGCGTATTTGGAACGAAGCCCTGCTTTCACTTACCGTGTTTGTGCATGGCCCACCGGCCTGGTGCACTGCATGCCGTGCGGCCGCCGTCGGAGAATCCAGCGAATATCTTGATGCCTTCGTCATCGTCTTCTATATATACTCTCCTTTATTTTTTGGAGATTTCTCACTATGCACATTCCAAGGCATTTTTAAAATATGTCAAGTTACATGTACTTTATCTATTTACAAAACAAACTGAAACAAGATTAGCCTACTTTGAGTGCATTGCACCTTGCTATAACTTATTATAAACATGTAACGCCTTTTCCGATAAAGCCACTTCTTGATTTCAATAAGGTTTTCTCTTGAGTGTGCTGTCATCAAAACAACCTGGACCACAAAGCTCTCTTTGAGGCGACATGCCGCGCCGACAGAGAGTGTAGGGGCGTTCGAGATGCTTCCTCGGGGCAGCCCTGACCTGGGGATGATCGTGCGAGGTGTGATCAGCCAGGGAGACCATGGGAACGAGGTTAGTCACGGGTTACCCGGTGTCAGCATCTCGAACGCCCCTACAGACAACTGCAGTGCGTGGTCGCGCGCACGTGGCCCGCGGTGAGGCACTTACGGCGGCAGTTCTTTGTGATCGATCTGTGGCCGACAAAATAGTGCGGCTAATAAGCCGGGCGGCTTATACGCCGACGGTGAATCTTGTTTCTGGAATTTTCGGGCGTCGCGGCTTATACCCCGGGCGGCTTATATTCCGAAAATTACGGTACTTACTTTCATGTGACAGCACATCCTTATAGCCTATACTGTTGCTATGGCAGTAATATCGTACGTCTCTGCTCCCTTGATCTCGTACCAACTTCTTGAATGGTTTCCTCCCCATGTCATTCGTCAGGCCAACCACAGGCGCCTTGGTGAATGCACAGGAGGTAGCTGGCAGTGAACTGGAGGAAACAGACACTTCAAAATAGCTCCAGGCTGGGGGTAAAAAATAAACAATTCAAACTGGTAAATACAGGTTGGATACTAGACTTTCGGCAGAAGACAGCAAGTCTCGTGTGTCAAGCCTCAATTCAAGTCGCATGTTTTTGAGTCTTAGAGCTGCCAGGCAGCCCCCCCCATCCCCCAGTTTTGGGAATGCTTGTACTCAAGTACAATAAGCCTTTTGCATGTACATGTAGCCTATTCAGGGGTCGAAATTAACCTGAATTTCATGCTGGTCAGAAGGACCAGTACATGTAGATTAGAGAACTCTACTGGTCCTGCTGAAAATTTGGTGGTCCACCAGGGCTTTTCAAAATGGCACCGAGATATACTGAAACACTTTCTGGTTTAAGGTCATTGAGTGCAGGATTGATGGGATTGCTTTTTTTATCCAACACTGGGGCAATCTGGAGATATCGGGAAAGAGAAATGTAGTTATCTAAAAATGTCTAAAGCGATCAGGAATTGTTTGTGGTAACCAGGAATTCTTCGCATTGAGTAAGAAATATTTACTGTAGATTGGGCATCGGGGAATGTTTCCATGAGTCAACGTTTTATTGCGCAAGTTGCACAACAAGTTTTATTGCGTAAGTTGCACAACAATTTAACGATGATAACACGCAAGTTATGGGCCTTTCGCCATTTTCCAAAGTTGCGCAAGCTGCGCACTCTTTCGTGAAATCGGCTGCAGGACCGCAGGACCAGTGCTAATTTCGACCCCTGCCTTTGCACTATGGCTGGCACCCTGACTTCTGCCTTTTAGACGGAGGTGCAATTTATACATGTATGTCAACATACTATGCATACGTACTGTTGCTGTGTGGTGCATGCCAATGGCTAGCAACTTATGTTACATGTACATGTATGTCACTCATTCTCTCTATAGACTAATCCGACGATTGAAAACTGCGGTGTATCTCCAAGGTATTTACATGACGTCACAATAGAAATACACCGCAGTAACAATGGAATAACCACAAGAGGGCGGGCTCATTAAATGTTGCTCGGATTACACTATAGACTAATCCAACGATTGAAAACTGCGGTGTATCTCCAAGGTATTTACATGACGTCACAATATAAATACACCGCAGTAACAATGGAATAACCACAAGAGGGCGGGCTCACTAAATGTTGCTCGGATTACACTATACAGTGAACGCGATATTGATTCTGTACTTTACACCCACCATGTACATGCAGTGTTCTCCACGGGTTTTTCATTTGCTAGGGCGGCACTCCCCCCACAAAGCACCCCCCCCACTAGACTGTGGACAATGGCAAGTGCGCCCTCTATATGTACAGGATAGCACTGATCACGCAATCACGCTGGCCGTACGTGCGTGCAGCACTGCAAACCGCCCACAAAATACGGACGATGTGATAAAAAAACACCATAAAATGAAGACACAAAACACATGGTACGTGTTTTACAAAATTGAAATTTTAATATTTTAATCTTGTAAAATGTACATGAAATAGACCTTCAAGTAAGAACAAAAATCTTGCCAAAAACGATGTTTTAAAGCTGGAAAAAGGGGCTTACAATTTTTGTTTGCTAGGGCGGTCGTGATTTTGCTCGGGCGATCGAGATTTTGCGCGGGCGGCACAAAAATTAGGTAGGGCGGCACGCCCTAGCAAAACATCTCGTGGAGAACCCTGACATGTACATGTGAAAGGGAGTACATGTATGTCAGTACACCAGACCCTATTCATTTGAGACACGCAAAAGGCTAATTCAAGTACCAGTAAGTACTTGGCTCAAACTCGACAATGTACTCAATGTAGTCATACTCAGCCTGTACTTGGATCTGAACAATTCGGCACTCGGATGTTTGGCCCCCGATTATAAAAGCACCCAAACTTGGCCTGTACTCAACATTGAGTCCCAGGAACAAGATACAAAGGATGACACATAAAATAATGTATTTGTTTGCAGTTTCTTACACTCATGAATGCTTGTGCTCTGACAATTATGAATGCTTGCGGATTCTCTGTCATGTCTTCACTGTGTTAACATTAGAGATTTTTAGATTGTCATGTCGACATTTTATGGCGACATGTTCAGGCTTTGCGAATGCGTCAAGTCATCTATCTCATACACTGCTGGAATCGAAAACATGGCGACTATGGTTTTGGTGTTTTCACTGAAATGTGCACATGACGTCATCACATCTCAGTCTACGTAATCGACATGACAATGAAGTTTTACAAGTTGAGCACATGCTCATAAATTTGAACGTATTGAACTGTGTGCATGCATCTTCAAACCAAAACATATGCACACAAGTTTTGTTCATGTACATGTACATGTACATTCATGTGCGTAAAGAATCAACATGTGTGGCCAGTGCTAGTGATGACACACAGGCTGCGTTCGGGCGTGTACTCGTGTTAACACGAGTTATACTCCTGCGCGCGTGAACGGCAAGAATAACGACACTCGGGTCAGTGAGAGTATGCTCTCGGTACTCCCCAACAAATGGGGAGTGTGCTCGTACTCCTGTCAAGTGCCATGTGATTTGTACGAAGATGGTGGAATATGGGTGGGATTTTGGGTGAATTTGCTCAACGTGTCAACTCAATAACTGAAACAATAACTCACTAAGGTTTGTTTTAGACGGCATCAAAGGTTCTCACGACTTACGGCCTGTATTTCCTCAGTTTCTTGTGAGCAATGAAACGGCATTTTTTGTGCAGTGATGGCAAGAGACGTTTATCTTCACTGATTGTCATTCGCGCACGCGGACTGCGGATTTGCCGTTCGCGTTATGTGACCCGAGTGCAATGCGCATGCATTACTCCCGAGTAACGAGAACTGCACGCCCGAACGCAGCCACAGAGTGTCCAAGATGTTGTGATGTCACATAAAAAAAACATACAAAATGCACTAAATTAGTCTCACCCTAAATATGACTCACCCTGTGAAAGTGGCTGAGGTGACTTCATACACATCGCCCTCAGCTTCCTTTTTTTCTTTTGGACGCTAAGCCGTGAATCGTGTAAACATAGCCCCAAACTTTTCATCCAGTTAGATAGGTTACTCTGCAAGTACACACATACCAGGCTCAAAATTGATCAAAAATGCTCTTTTGTTTAGGAATGCATAGAGAATACCTTACTGTATTGAAATATAGGGAACATCAATGACATCTAATGGCTTGAATGGTAATTAACAGGGGCCAATTTCATAGAGCTGTTTAACAGCCCATTTTCCGTTAACCGAGCGTCAGGCTATTTCATAGACATCGTTAACGATAAGCAACTGAAAACCTGCCTTAACCGCAGAGCCAAATTTTGCTTAAGATAGTGACGCATCAATGGCGGTTCACAAGCACGCCACGGCCGTGAAATAGCCTTAACGTTAGCACAAATTTTTTGCTACAGTTAGCACACGTTTTCAGCTAGAGCTTAAGCAGCTCTATAAAATTGGGGCCAGGTCTCAGTGATCCTCAAAAGAGAAAACTGATCAACAACAAGAGTTAACCACTGGTTAAACGTCATCTGGGTAACACACATGCACAGTAACGTTCAAGTGCAGACACCCTGTTTTGATGAAGTTCAGCAAGACTTGATTGAAAATGATTTCCACAAAACACCAAAACAAAGTAAAAACACAACCCTCAAAACAGACTAGAAAATTTAAAAGATCTCAAACAAGACAAAAAAGCAAACACAAAGCGGTCCAGTATGTTGTGCAATACACCTATTATTATTATTATTATTATTTCTTTCTGGTATTCATACCAAGGATTCCTCAATAGTGCTCATTGCACTGTCACTCGCAAGCGTGAGGAAACCCATGAAGAATTAGAATTAGAAATGGCCAGAGACACCGGGGATGATCCCCCTTGCTCTTCACGAAAGAATGCTCTGGGATCTTTAGAGTGCGTTTCCATTACCTAACACACTGGACCAACGGCTTTACATCCCTTCCGAAGGATGGAGCAAGTGTGGTTGAGTGCCTTGCCCAAGGGCACAGGTACCGTAGCCGTGGGGAGGTTCGAACCTGCAACCCCAAGTTTTCACCTATGATTGCGAGTCAATGACCTAAACCGCTCGGCCTACAGCATTTGGGTTATTTTCCCTTTTTTCGATGCTTCGGCTGCCTAAGGCATTACACATCCACGCATCGCAAAGTTTAGGCAATGCAGACTGAGTGGTGGTATACATGGAATGTGCTATATTAAGAATAAACTATTATTAAATTATACTCGTCAGACTTACCGAAGTGAATGTACTGGGAGATATAGGCCTTGTCTGCGGCCAGCTGACTTTGACGGCACACGGCTCACCACGAAACCCTACACTGGGGAACAAGTCTGAACTGCCACCAGTCAATGGAGCAAGGCCAACCAGCTGGCTGTTCTTGACAAATTGTACTATCTTCACTTGATCACTGAAATACTCAATGAAGCAGCCAATCTCATCCCCTAACAAGGAAAATATAGAACAAATAGCAAAAAGATAGAAAAGTATTACAAACACAAATCTATACCAATACAGTAACAAATCAATGTTTTTGCATGTACCGTACAGGGTGTCCTAGAAAAAAATGAAATCAAGATTAACATTCTTTTTAAACGGTAACCACTGTCTATTACATTACTGTGTCCTCTTTCTTATGACACCAGGGGTCGATTTCACCAAACTCTTCGTACGTTAAGGTCCATAATAAGGCTTGCGATGGATTGTAGGGCTGCGATGGATCGTGGCTACTATGGGTGCTGCGATGAATTTCACTAAACCTATCGTAAGCGTGATGCGTTCGATTATCGATTAGGGATATTTGCATATTTACTCTTAGGCTGTTTGCTGTGCTGAATTATGTTTTCAATAAAACGGTCATCGGCTACACGAGTTCAAAAGGTCTCTGTGTCCATTCTGCGTAGTGCAAGCGCGCACTTTAAATTTAGCACGCAGCTTGCGGGACGCGTACCAATACATCAAGCGCGTGGGCGGTTTGTTTTTCGCGTTTTTAGGTCACGTGTAGGACGCTTGTAGAACACGGTAGCATCATTCAAATGTGTATTCCACGGGTACACGTACATGTACATCTACATGTACATGTACATGTACACGACGTTGTAGCCGACATAGACCATGGATGGCCAACTGCAGCGTAGCTTCTTGGTTTATGCATGCAGCAAAAACATCGACACTGAACAGTTTTGAAGCGACACTTTGTCACCACCTGCTAAAATCGTATGTACAAACTTTAAAAAATGTTCTCTTGTTTAAATATCGCTTAGCATAGAATCTATCAAGAGTGGCAATCAGTTTTTAGGGAGCCAGAGTTCGTTTCGCCTTCCCAAAACGGCAAAAACCACGACCATCGTTGGTCAAAATGCACGCTACGATGACCCATTGCCTCATCGTAGCTTACGGTGCGTTGCCATGGCATATATACATCGGTACACTAATCACAAGTTTCTAGAAATCGTTCTTAGGACGCAACACGAGTTACGGAGCAGTAACCCATCGCATCTCCAGTTACGAAGGATCGTAAACGTTAGTGATATCGACCCCTGGAAACCTAGAGTATCCTCATAGATGACTGAGCACCTGCGGTTCAAAGCGACCCTGTTAGAAACAGCTTTGCACCAGTTAATGAATACATACTGTAGTTTTATCAGCTAAAAAAAGGATAAACATAATAAAAAGACCAATCATAATCACTTTAAAAATCCTTCATGTAGTGCTTTCATGATTGGAAACACGTTTACGATTGAATAAAATATTTTTAAAGTTATTATAATTATTATTTCTTTCTGGTATTCGTACCAAGGATTCCTTAATAGTGCTTATTGCACTGTCACTCGTAAGCGTTAGAAAACCCATTAAGAATTAGAATTAGAAATGGCCAGAGACACCAGGGAATCCCCTTGCTCTTCACGAAAGAATGCTCTGGGATCTTTAGAGTGCGTTTCCATTACCTAACACACTGGACCAACGGCTTTACATCCCTTCCGAAGGATGGAGCAAGTGTGGTTGAGTGCCTTGCCCAAGGGCACAGGTACAATGTACCGCAAAGAGGGTACCCCCCTCTTTATTCTTTTTTTTAGCCGCTTAACCTATTCATAATCTGGTGCAAACAAATTCCTGACAGAGTTGCTCTGAACCGTTGGTGCTCAGTCATCCATAAAGATATTCTGGATTTCTCCGTGTTATAAGAAAGGGGATGTGTTGATGTACATTAATGAACAGTGGCTAGTGGTTTTCCTTTTTTTAAATTAGCGAGTACTTCACATTGGTTTCCTTTTTTCTAGGACACCCTGTGTACAGCTTGTTTGTTTTGGCCAATGGGAATTTGTGCAAAGAGCAAAGAAGACTGCACATAACCTCGATCATTACAATTCTGCATGATGGCTGTTCACTATGCACAGAAATTACCAATAAGCAAGTTATGCATCCGAGTCTATTCAATCACAACATACGGATGTACATGTAGAATGTACAATTTACCCATTCGCATTTGTTTACACAGATCTACATTAGGGAACGGCCAAAATAGTCAACATTTTCACAGTTTATCCAGAGAGTAGTATTTTTCAAGACCTCGCTCCGTCCCCCCAAAATACTACTTATCAGCATTTTCGGCCCTTCAAACCCCCCTCTCCCCCACCCCATGCTTTGTAGAACCGTGAAAATGTTCACAACTTTGGACGGCCCCTTATTATGCACCTATCAATTGTTTCCCTCACCCCCCACGCTACCCCACCCCCTAGGTGGGGGTTTGGTCACATTTTTCATGCCCCAGGGTGGGGCATTTGGCCCATTATCTGTGCATTTTTGTGCATTTTTGCGCATGTTTCGCACCCGAGGGTGGGGATTTTTGTCACCTAAATGTTGCCCCAGGGATGGGGATTTTTTCACGCAAAAAGTGACAATCCCCACCTCTTAGGTGGGGTAGCCCGGGAGGGGGAGGGGGGGGGGGGGGGGGGGGGGGGGGAGTAACAATTGATAGGCGCATTACATGCATTAGAAATAATTAAAGGCTTGACAGAGAACATCATGAGTAGTGTTATTTAAATATTTGCGATCTACCTTTTGTAAATTTCTCCCCTACGAAGGAGTCGACACCATTGAGTATGTCTCCCTTTGACGAATAACCAACAGAATCCACGATGCTGCCCGGCATTTCATGCACACTCTGATCTTTCCGGCTTATACCAATAACTACGAGACTGTCTGGATCTGCAAATGGAGTAACATGGGAGAAAAGAAATTTAAAAACTTGATTCTAGCACGTAATGAATTTCTGAGGAGTGATCAATGGGTCACTTGTCCAAGATTCTGTATTTGGGTGTTTTCACGTTTAAAGATAGTATACATGATTGGTAAACTGTTACAAATAGTTTTATCCCCCTGTGTGATTGAAGATATGCATGATTAAAACCAACCTGAGCAAAAACCAGCTCCGTACTTTGTCTAACTTGTGAGAAAACAGTCAAAAAAGGGTTTGCAGTTATTTCGCCACAAAACCACTTCGGCCTGAACCATTTCGCCTTGAACCACGGCCTGTGCACGAAGTGGTTTTGGGGCGAAGTGGCATTTGGGCGATGTAGAGTTTGGACGAAGTAATTTGGGGCGAAATGGCACTAGGGCGAAGTGGTTTGGTGCGAAATGGCGAATTTAATTTTCGTGTCATGAGACGAAAACTAATTGTTTTACTCATTTCACAAAGACTATACATTGTAGCACTTCATACAAAACCATTTCAGGGGAGGTTTTCTATACGGTCATCATGTTTATATTGTGTAAGTTAGGCGTAAATCTGTGAACATTTCTGATTTTCGAGATTACCAATGATGTATACTGCCTTTAAGCGGACAATTCGGTAACCAAGACAATTTTGTAGAAATTTCCTCATCTTGTCTCAAAAGAAATGTTCAACTTTTTTCCATTAGGCCTCAATAGTGTGACAACATACCTTTGTAAAAACTCTGGGTAAAACATTTCTTGTGGAATGCATGTAATAACCAGGACAAATTGTGTTTATCTTTGTCTCTCACATTTACATGTGTTTTATATGACCCCCTCATGAATAAATATGCCGGATATCCCAGAGTCTGGGGCAAGTTTTTGTAGCCATCAACCATGAATTCCAACTGTTGCATCAAGTTTTTTAGTCAGCAACTTTATTGAAGAATTTCAAATTGTCATCAAAAACTAGGGTCTCATGATCAGTGCATTCATTTGTGCTATTGAAATTTTCAAATAAAAATGTGTTATAACAGCGCTAAGAACGTCTTGAATTACATGGTACAAATATGCCTGGTCGCCGTGCACGGCCGCTGCATGCTGTACGCACAGCCAGTGTGCTTCGCAGTTAGGTTGTTTCTGGTACACCGGTACGTAACAGTCGGTGGATAAGTGCTAGACTCAGTCAGCGTCGGCCACGTGCAATACATGGGGAATAGACCGTACATTTTGTGTGCATGCGGTTCTGTGTACATGCAGTGCAATCAAAAATTACGGTATTCTTGCTATTTTGTTTTTTTCTCTGATGTTTTCAAAAATCGTACGGTTCCGATTTTCAACACTTTTAACACTTAACAATCGGAACAAATACGATTAAATCGGACTAGTTGGCAGGTATGGAACGGCCGTCTTCAGTTTCGTCATTGATATTATCCCATCTGGATTTCAGACAAGGCCCCGTAATTACACAGATGGACACATGGTTATCTTTAAATAGCATTTGATTCATCAATTAATTCCTTCTTAAACGCTGCAAATTCCACAGTGTGGTTGATTTTTCCCCAAGTTAGGAGTGTTTGGTTCACGCAGGAGGCATTGCCTTGTAATGCGCAAGGCGCCAGCGTAATGTCGGTATTCGCCACGATGCGAAAAATGCTAAAAATATTGCAAACTATTTAATAAAATTTGATTATACCGGGGTATTCCTAACTGAATTTTGAAGAAAAGAAAACAAAAATATCTCGTGTTATTATTTACTTCTAACAAGATAGCATTTCAGACAGAATATTTCCAAAGTGGACTTGGTACCACGCTTATTGTTTTGACAACTCGTTTAATTTCGGGTCGATGCAAAAGGTCTTGAAGAGCCTCGTCCAAGAGCATATAAAGCATGGTGGCTGCAACAAGGACTCCAAGCCAGATTGTAATACCGGGTACGAGGTGTACTGTTGAGTTTGGTAAACTAGACCACTCGGCCATCAGGGATGCCAGTGGCTCTTACCTTTAGGGCCGGAAAAAAATCCACTATCATAACTGCATGTATGTGTGCACATGGACTTGTCAGCACAGTATACTGTACACTATGTACATGTACATGATGTACATTGACAGTACGAGTGCAATGCAATGGATATGTCAGTATGTATGTGATCTAACCAAGTGCTGCTGTATGGATACAGCGCCCTCTATGTACTTCTGATCAATAGTCTGGTTTCGTGTTACTTCAGCCGTGAATTATTATGGCCGGGATACAGACATACCGGTACTGCATGTGTGCAAATCATTGGGAAAACGTGCTACGTGCATGTACAGTACATGTACATAGGCTGTCCATACATGACATAGGGCATATCCGGACATCGTTGATCAGTAAGTGAGACAATTTTTCACATTTTTTTGGACTTGAAGAGTTGAAAATATATTCTTCTTATATTTCCGGCCGTTTACTTTTCCGGCCTGAAAAAAAGTATTTGCCGGATTTCTTTTTCCAAAATAAGAAAAAGCCGGAATTCTGGCTATAGCCGGAAGACTGGCATCCCTGGGCCATGAGTGATGGTTTTCCAGATGAAAAAATATCAAATCCAGAGTCAGATTTGAAGTTAGAGTGGATTCGGAGGCGTGTTCAATAGTGCAATACCAAAATATGTGTGGCAACGGTGGTATGCTGCAATCGAAACGGCTTACTGAACGACTGCATCACAAAATGTACAATCAAACATGGCCATATGTAGACAATGCAGTTTGTAAAGCACTATGGCTGCACACTTAAGATTCTGACATTACATTACAAATCAAAACTGCTAACTCCAAACTCAGCTGGCAGTGGTTTTTCACAGTCTAAGAATAAACACTTTGAAATTCTGCTCTGCACGCTGAATAATGAAGGAAAATACCGACTTGAAACCGAAGTCACAGCCACAACTTATCCGTCCGTCATCTTGCTATGGTAAGCGTACCACGTTTGAGTTGGGATTGCTTGGGATGCAATATGTATTGGGAATACTGTGCGTTCAATGTTTTCGGTATGCCGGTATGGCCAATACCAGCGTACGTATTGTGCTGTTAAACGCACCCCTGTTGTTTGCTTCTTTTACCTTCCTCTGTGATGGTCAAAGTAAAGTACGGCTGTTCGGGACTCATTGTTTGCAGCAACTGTATCAACTGACCCCTGGTGGCCCTCTCTCTGAGCCTGATCACATCATCACCACCAGAGGGCGCTTCTAGCAAATCGCTGAAGCGATAGCTACCCTGTGTTGTCCCTTCCTCATGTTTAGGACCATTGGGTCTGTCTGAAAGAAGATAGAAAGAAAGAAAATAGAACCAATCCTGATGCAGTATCTGGGTAATGTTCTGTACTTGGAAATTGACTCAATAAAAGGCTCAACGATACCCAACTCAATATATTGGCAAACAAAGTTTTAAAAATAAATACAAATAAAACAAAACAAAACAAAAAACAACACCAGATATGACCAACACTAGTGCCACTTGACATGAATCTAACAAGTGTGCTTTTTCTTCCTTATGCTAGACAAACAGATAATTTGGACATCTCTCCTTTAATACAAACATTATACGACTTCCTTTTTTTTCTGCTTTTGTATAAATGAAAAAAATAACTACCAAGTCCCTCTTAACAAGGTTGTAGTCAAGTCTATCACAAGTCTATCACAAGTCTATCACAAGTCCATAGTCGATAAAATCACAAGTCTGTAACAAGTCCCACAACAAGAAGCAAAGGATGAACACGCACAAAAGAATGCCTTTGTTGGAGTTCATTTGAATAGCTTATGACATAAAATAAGACCCAGGAACTTGTGATGAGGACTTGTGACAGACTTGTGACGGACTCAACTACAACCCTGCCTCTTAAAGGGCCCCTGAAATGCTCAATAACTTTATGCAGTTTTTGCTGCATATGACGGATTACTTGTGTAGAAAGACAATACTACTGTTCATTTTGATGCCCCATGAATAAAAAGTGGCATTTTAAAATTTTGAAAATTTCTTCACGTAAACTCACAGAAAGAGGGCGCTGTTTGGGGCATAACATAAGACTTCAAACTGGAATTGTGGAAAAATGCTGCTGTTTCCAGCATTAGTTTGTTCATGGTTTGCAACAGGCAACATGTAAAACAAACTGTGCAGAGTTGAATGATATTTTCCTGTGTTTTCCTAATGTGACATCACCACTTTGCTCATGCATATGTAAATTTGCATCCCCCAAACAACTTAGGGTTTTTATGATTGTAAATTAATGGACTAGTTCCATAGCACAGATTTCATTGACAAAAACACCATTTCAGGGGCCCTTTAATTAGTGTCATTTACCACAGAGCTGCCATTTTTCGTGGATTTTGGAATAGACACCCGAAAAATAGGTTGTCTTCCTGACTTCAGACACGTCTAAAGATCTCTGAGGTTGTCAATTAACCGTATCAATAGTCATGAGATCAGTAATTTTCTAGGGAATCTGTTGAATTCCAGGAGGGTTGGCAGCTCTGTATGAATGTTACCAGATGTACAAAACCCATATACAGTACAAGGTGAACTTCTTCCGCCGTGGCAAACAATTAAAAGTTGGGGATGCGCCTTATACAGGGAATTTCCATATACTCGTGTATAAGGTGCACTTCTCCCCATTGCAGCAGACATCAACAGTTGGGGTGTGCATTATACACGGGTGGGACTGGATTTTACGGTACCTACAGCCCTGAATTTGAGTAATGGCCTCGGCGCCTTTGAATAATGGTGTTAGATACTGGGCGCCTTACAAATGCTGTGTCATTATTATTATTATTTAATGCAAATTCGAGTTCACAGGTTTTCTCCCAGGAAAGCTTACATGAGGATCCTAACTCTCTAAAGTCGAATGAGAGTTTCTTTGCCTCTGTCCTCCATTCCTTGATGTCGAGCGAGGGCGGTGTTGAAACTTGAGTGTTTACACGGACTGTGCAGCCTGCCAAACATTAATTGGAAGAAAAAAAAGGAAAGTTACAAGTTACTGTAAAAGCTGAAATATTCGCGGTGGTTTTATTTTCGCGCCTTTCGCGCACCAGATCTCAGACAGAGCCCGCGAAAATATTGTTTGCAACAATTGTGGCGATCCCTGAAACAAAAGGTCGGCAACCCGATACAATACTAATCAGGTCATGACCTTGTTGTACTGTACTTGACACGTGTTGCATGCCCCTAGCGCGCCTATAGCTGTGTACACTTCACGCGCCTATAGCTGCACACAGCGCACACCTCGCTAGACCGCAACGTGCAATCACCCACGGCAATCACCTCATCATGCGTGTTTAGGCTTGCCTATTAAACTAGGTCACGGTCGCACACTGTGTGAGCGCTACTGTGCTTGGTAACTTACGATTGACGTGCTGTATTATTTATTAATCGATGGTAGGCCTGCATTCTTGAAAGTGTTTTTCTTACTAAATGTAATTTTATTGAGGCAATTCTGTGAATGTTAAGGTGACATAATTTCCATCCGCGAAAATAACAACTCGCGAAAATGTCAGTGATGTTAAAATGCGCGAAAATATCTGTACGCGAAAATATTGGCTGAGGGGGGGGGGGGAGGGTGGGGGTGGGGGGCGGTTTGCAAACATTTTGTTAAGCCAAAATTGCCTCACACCAATGACTATTTGGCCTCACTGGGATAGGACACCAATAAATTCCACTAGTTCATAATGTACACCAACGTAACCCCCACATTGCAAAGTCCATGCAATTTCAAGACCCTATAACAATAAATCGTATGAGTTCTTTCTAAAGTTCAAAAGAACTCATACCTTGAGAAGCAAGCCCTATCGTGGGATAGAATCCTCCCATGGGCTGATCCAGAGACCGATGTTGAACCACGCTGCCATTCTTGGTGAAGTAGACAACGACCTTCACCGGTTTCCTTGGATCGGGGATGTTGTCATCAACAAAGATGAAGCCGCAGCCCATGGTGTCACCAGCAATGCACTTGCAGTTCTCACCCAGTTGAATAGCTGTGGCAAGTACAAATTATTACTAAAGTATTGAAAATGTACCACCTGACATTATAACAGTGAAGACTGTAATTGGTCCATAATATTGATATTTAAATACAGTCAACTCTCAATACAGCATTCTTTGAAGGACCAAACCAATGCGAACACTATATCTAATATACAAATATTGACTGCAATGAGGGCCATGGTTAAGATTATAGGCCCAAGGTGATCTCGACGCCATGACTGTGCCCCGAGGCGGAAGCCGAGGGGCATAGTCATGGCGTCGAGATCACCGAGGGCCTATAATATTAACCATGACCCGAATAAACAGCAGTCAATATTTGTTTTATATACCGAATGTGTAGATTTTTGTCATGTGGTTGGTTAAAAGTAACGATACATCATACAGTCATTACAGTGGTCCTTCGAGTTTCGATTTCGGAAGCTGGTCTACTGCGGAAAAGTTGTATATTTACAGCAAACATTTGTAGCATAAATGATCACCTGGCACTTTAGTAGCACATTTCACCTGACGCAGTTTTCAATGTAGGCCACTTCTCTTACTTTCTCAAGGGACTTCATCATCTGTGACTTTGTCGAGATTCCGCCATTACCGTCCTGATGAATGTTTACGTGAAGCGCCCAGCTGCATACAGTAGTTGGTGCACAGCTATGCTAACACATGTAATGCGCGCGTCCGGAACCCGCTAAATGACTATGCCCGGGGCATGGCAAAGACTATTGCCCGGTGGGCATATACGCGCCTGGTCTAGCTGATTCAATGCCCCCACTTTTAACCAATCAGATGACAGGAATCTACGCATGAGATATATAAAGAGCGCTATAACCAATGCATGCATAATGAAAAGATTACAGCCAGGACTTAGAAAAACATACTTTTTATTTAGAGCTTTATATTAGACACTGTTATAATGAGATTTTACTGTGACACATGCATCACGTATACATACCTGCCAACATTGCCGAGTAAAAAAATCGGACTGTAGTGAAACTTGCAACGGTCGAGTTGGTACAACGGTCAGGTTGACCTAGTACTGCACCCATTTTCATGTACACAACACACGAGGCGGCCGCGGGGAGTCAGGTCAAGTCGACCGTTCCGATTGTCCCAATTTTCAACACTTTTAAAGGCACAGGCTCGTCAGCAATACGCGCCCGCCAAATGTGTGCCACGCAATACGCAGCTCCATAGCAAAGGCATGGAGCTGCGTGTTTCGAGCACGAATTTGGCGGGCGCGCATTGCTGACGAGCCTGTGCCTTTAACACTTAAAAATCGGAACAAATACGATAAAATCGGACTACATGTAGTTGGCAGGTACATATGCATATACCGTATCATGGCACTTCACATTATTCCTGGTCATATGACTCTTGATATCATTCCTCCATTTAACCTTCAGGGCCGGATTGCAATAAACTTGACTTAGCCACTGGTCTAAGACCGGTCTTTTATAGCCGGCTATCCAACTTGGCCAGTCTTGGCTTAGTCACTGGTTTAGGCCATTGCTATAAACCAGTCTAATTGAAGTACGGCTGTGCCAACAGAAAAACATGCACATCTTAATGGAAGTGACGAAGCTGGCTATACTCACAAAGCCACTTGATGGCGCGTGTGCTTCCACAGGATTTGCACAGAAACTGACCGTGAAAGTTATCAAATAGCACTAAAAATGCACCAATGGGCATAATGTGAGTTCTGTTCACAACACTCTTCATCCTCTTTCAGCACAAATTACAAGATGTAGCGCCGTGTCCAAAAATTATAGACCAATTATAGCCTGCTCGCCGCAGGCTTTAATTTTAAAACTGGTCTTACATGTACATTAAGACCACGATATGCAAGCGAGCTATAATTATAGACCAGTCTTAGTGGACTCCGCATTAGCCGGCTAAGCCTATAGACCGGTCTTAGACCGCATATTGCAATCCGACCCTGAACTCCTTGGAGAGAATAAACCCCTGGCTGTCTGTTTGATGCTCATGAAACACAGCAATGCCTTTACTATCTTCACAGGCAGTTCATGGCGAAGTGCATTGCCTAAGGTCACACGCACCTTAATATAAGAAACAACCTGCAGAATAAACCAAGGCCTTGAGTTTGATACACCAGACCACTCGACCATGAAAATTAACAACAAAAAAATCCCAATTCTCAAAAATATCCTACTTGTAAAAAATGATTAATATATTAACCAGTTACCATTTTTTGCAGTTTCCAAGTACACAGTTCCATCCACAGCACTGTACCCGACAGCCTCCATCATTGTACCAGGCAACATGCTGTCCTCAAACAGAGCAGAGGTAAGGCCGATCACTGGGCCCAGTATAGCTTCCTCCCCCATGGAGACAATGGTCATTTCCACATACTGGCTTGAACCTGAATAAAAATGGATCGGATCACTTTCATTGTGGGGATATATTGCAGATGAACTATTATGCAGACCAAAACTGCATTCAGCAAAAATTATCTGCACATGTAGGAATTTTAAGAGAATAAATAAAGGTGTGCGTGGCCTGTCTTGAACTGTCTTAAATGTATGTTTAGGACCGGCTAGGGCCGTGCGTTGATTGCAGTAAAGAAAATTACGTTTTCTTAACTCTTACATGTATGTCTTAACTGGGACATCACACAGGTCAATTTTGTCTTGCAATAAATACGTTTGTGTAACATAACTGTTATCTTGAAACGCAAGATATTTAAGACACTTAAATTGAGTTGCATGTACATGTACATGTACATGTTTAATTCCCAAAATTAGGGGTTCAAAAGTGTGACATGCTTTTTAAGATTTCCAAGTGTTTTTAATGATTGAAAGTGGTTTCCCAGTAGAAAATAATTATTTTTATTTTGAACAAATGCCACTCAAATTTAATGTTTGTGTGTAGATATGGCACTAAGGTTAATGCAAACTCATTCTACAGCCAATTTTCATTGGCGTAGGTAACCCGGGACACCAAACTCCTATTCAATACCATGGAACAAATTATAAGCCTTTATGGTCTTTTGTTTTGAATATTTTTAAGGAATCAGAAAACAAAATATTGAAGAAAATGATGCTGCCCCCTACAATCACAGGCCACAGTCCATTACTGAGAAATTGTGGTCATAAGTGGTGATTTTTGAAGCAGAGAGTGTCGTACGTAACTGGGACACCAAACATTTTGGACCCTTAATTTTGGGAATTTTCCACATGTACGTATGACATATGAAGTATCTATAAACTGCAGTGAATAATCCACTTTTCCCTTAAAGTTGGGTGAAGATTTATTTCTCAGTTTTGTTACCCAGTAGAGTGAAAAATCCCTTATTACAAGAATCCTTTGTGTAACGCCCCTGAAACATGGCTTAACTGTCCATGGGCCAGGAGGATTAGGCCCTTTTTGTAGGGCTCTACACAATGGAATTTTGTTAAAGGTATTTTTTTACTCCAAAAGAAAAAAAAAATCTTCACTGGAGTTAAGGGAAAAGTGGCATGTTCACTGCAATTTAATTGTTACAGATGTTTATAGTGACAATGTATTGCAATCCATCCCTGTATCATGGCCCCAGCCAAAGGCTTCATGATGTACACTAAGGTGCATGAACACACAATATTCATTCATAGCCAGCCAGGTACGGAGCTCTGGAAGTGCCATCCGACTTATTCAGATCCTGTGATAAATTATCGCAGGATAACAAAATATTCAAGGCAAAATTTCATCATCCCATGATAATTATCTCAGGAAGATAAATATCCAGATTGTAGGATGACGACATCCCGAGCCAATCCTGAGGCTCTAACTGTGGACTTACTCGTGTGAAGAGGAAAGGGTGCTTGAATTGCAGCATTTTTTGACGATGTCCGAAGACTTAAAACATTGTCGTTGGCTGTGACTGTGTCTGGCATGTTCCAATCTGATAAATCATCCTGACAAGAGACAACAAAAAAAGGAGACTTTTAGGAGCAAAAACAACCAGTGAAGCAAATTGCCCACCAACTGTATAAGCGGGCGAAACAAATTTTACATTTTTTTCCCGGATCTCTTGGAAGAAAACGATCTGTGTTGACAACAGGAGCTGCTGGGAGCATCTGTGAAGCCACTGAATTGTCCGTCTGCACCGTATAGAGACCAGGAAGGGACCACGACCATTCGGGAGTCGAAATTTTATCCCAGAGAGCTCAGAGAATGCTCGTGCCTGCAGGATCGTTATTGAAATGAGCAAAGCCCCTTTTACAAGTTCACTTATGTGGGAAACCGAATAATGCAGGTCGAGACATTGCGGCCATCCAGTGTGATTTGGCGTTTCAAGACGCTGTGATGATGTCATCAAAGCCGGTCTGAGCACGGCGGGGAGACGGATAACTAGGGTCTCTTCCTGGCTGCAGCTCCCGGTGTCAACGCGGATCGTTTTCTTCCGAGAGATCCAGAGAGAAAAATTTAACGTGCTAAATTTTTGCCGTCCGGATTGACAAGGCCTGATATGGCCCAGGATGCAGACGGAGGTCAAGCCGGCTTCTATACAGTGCTCAAGGATTATCACGGATGGTGTCAGACCAGCCATCCAGCATCATCCGGAGTCTCATTCGTGAACGTGTGAAAGGGGCTTTATAAGGTGCATGGTATACCTGTGATAGGGCTGGAGGTGATGAACTCAGCCACTCAACATGCAGCTCTGCCGTACCCCACCAGAGATTGACAGTAGGAAGCAGCATGTCCGCCTTAATGGCCAGCCAGCGCCTGTGGATGAGCTGATTGTTCTTGAAAACACAGATTAAGGATTTGGTCTGGGTGTGGTAATCAATGCACAGGCCTACCACGTCACCTGAGGGAGAAATAAATGACAGACGTGTTTCACTCATGCAGTTAATTATAATCGATCTAAGCATAAGAAATGTGCATGCTCATTTTTTATTTCGTAAATATGTATTTTAATGAGACCGGATCTGCCACTGCATGCGTCTTTTCATTTGCAAATATCTTTTAACAAACGAAAGTACTGAGACCCTCGTTTTCGATGACAATTTGAAATTCATCAAGAGTTTATGTGGCATCCGCGATGCGATGACGTAAAGTCAGGTTCTTGACTAAAAGACAGACTTCCAATGCCGGTCCTCATAAAGTCATAATCGTGTTCGTCTGTGGAATATGTGGACGGGAATCCAGTCTAAGCAAGCGCTAGCGAACCCCGCTCAAAAATATTTAAACTACATGCAGCATTTTATTATATTTTAGTAACTGATAAACAATATAAAATATTACTAATTAAGTTTTATACAATTTTCGTTTATAACACAACTGATATTGTGTGTATAAATAAATCAGTTGTTATTTTATAAAGCTATACGGAATACCTTCCGAGCATGTGCGTTTAATAAAAATCTCGCTCGAATGGGGCGGGAATTCTGAATAAATATTTATCATAAAAGCGTGATGGTTTGGTTAAGGACTTTGTTGAAATCATGTATTTATGGAGAGTTCTATTAACCATGATGATTTGGCATTGTCCTGAATAGGTATTGCCGTGACAGGGGGAATAACAGCGGACTATGCCTGGTTGCACTTGCGCGTTGCATGTCAAGCATTGAGCTTCAAGTGTCGGATCATGACACGCTGTGTGGTTTTCGAGTGGTGCAACCACGCACAAGCATCGAACGAAGGGAGCATTCACATTATAAATGTGCTTCATCGAATGAAGCAATCTCTTTATCGTTGTTGTTGTTTATTTATAGGTAGTATACATGATTGGTAAACCGTTACAAATAGTTTCATCCCCCCGTGTGATTAAAGGTATGCATGACTAAAACCAACCTGAGCAAAATTCAGCTCCGTACTTCGTCTAACTATTAAGAAAACAGTCAAAAAATGGTTTACAGTCACTTCGCCCCAAAACCACTTCGCCCTGAACCACGGCCTGTGCACGAAGTTGTTTTGGTGCGAAGTGGCATTTGGGCGAGGTAGTGTTTGGACGAAGTGATTTTGGTGCGAAATGGCATTTGGGTGAAGTGCCTTAGGACGATGTGGTCCAGGGCGATGTGGTCCAGGGCGAGGTGGTTTTGGGGCAAAATGAAGAATTTACGTCTCACAAGACGAAAAATAATTGTTTTGCTCATTTCTCAAAGACTAAAGCACTTCAGACAAAACAATTTCAGGGGAGGTTTTCTACCGTCATCACGTTTATGCAAGTTGTGTGTAAATCTGTGAACATTTCTGATTCCTTGAGATACCAGTCATGTATGCTACCTTTAAGAAAATTTGTTTGTGTAATACACTATTTTGTGAAAATAGTTCCAACAAACTGTACATGTACCTTGGCCAAAAGTATTGACAAATTCCTTGGACTCTTTTCTGGCAGGGCTTGCAATGCTGCCATCATCACTGAAGTAAGCCACTGCATCCTTTCTTCTTTTCGAAGGATTCTCTTCCTCGTCATCTTCCAAGTCCTCTGCATCCAAGTCTTTTTCTTGACTGATTCCAACTGCAATCACTGCCTCTTTGGCTGAGAAAAACCAAGTGATATGGATAAAGCACTGATAGTGTGACTGGAAATTCTAGAAGATAGATGTACCCGGTACATGTACGTAGTTCCAATTTTACAATGCAATGATTTTTTCCTGATAAGACGATAATTTTTACAAAAAAACGACAATTGAATTTTTATAAACGCATACGTGTACACATGCATTTTTTTTTAACCAACTGCCTTTTTACAGTGGGAAAGGCTAATGCATTTCACAGGGTCACAGGTACAGATATGCAGAGCATTGTGGGTTGTATGGTAAAACCAGTCTAAGTTGCAAATTCGCTCGTACAGGCCGATATGTGCCTTCACAAATTTCTGTGATGGAAACAAGTGACGCAAAGGTCACATATACAGACGTGCGGAGCATTGTGGGTTGCTTGCTGCCGGACGAAAAATTAATAAATAGTATGTTAACGCTTATATATCCAGTGCAAAAATCTAATTTACGAATAAAATGGGTACTGTACATGTACGAGACCTGCCTTTAATTGTCTCCTGCAAAATTGTTTTTACGTTCGTTTACAAGAAAAATATGTGACCTCGCGGTAACGTTTCGTATAAAATTTTGGCCAATGAGGGCCGCAAACAGATTAGCCCGTCCCAGCGCCCTGTATATAGAGTCATTGATTATTACACTCACCCTGCTGCACTACTTTTACCCTGAAGTAAGGCTTGTCTGGTGACAGTGGCTCAGCAGTGTACTGGGCAAATACCACATGATCAGTCTTATCTGCCAAGTCAGGTACCTTGATGATTTTACCTCCGTCTTCAAGTTGTACGACATCAGATGAATTAATTCCAGCCATAACAGACTTATTTTATCTACAAACTACTGTACACTTTTGAATCTTCATTCTGAAACAAAACAAAAAGCCAATCATTTAGCCACCTGCATTTCCCTAGAATCATTACACTGTTGTTATCATACATGTAGCAACTTTGATAAAAAGTTCAATTTTGAATTCGAACCATTTTCACTTTAAAAGCATTTATCTGCACTGGACAAGTTTGTCAGTATGTTTGATATGTGTTAAAGATAAAGTGGTGGGAGGTATAATTGATTCTTGAACTCCTTTGGTTTTCGTGAAAATGAGTAAAAAGGTTGCCGAGTTGGCGTCCGCCCCATGATAGGTTTACGCACATTTGGCCAGGCAATTTTGTCATCCAATCCCATGATACATTAAGAACGTGTCGATAAGGTTTATACAAATAACCACATTATAAAGTTAGACCCGTAAACAGCTAGGGCTTCGGGATCCTCTGCCCTGTCGCCGTTTCCCACCCAAATTATGTGGCAAACTCACGGAAATGAAATTTGTCCCATGGGTCTGATATCTGCTCAATAGGTGTACTCAACCAAGCGTGTAAATATTCCGAAGAGTACGCATCGATCTGATGTCTAGTTTGGGTGAAATCTTGGGGCAAAATTTTGACCCTCCGTTAGATAAAAACCATAGATAATGTTGTTTTTTTCCAATATGGCGGCGCCTGAACTTTAAGATCGGACCGAAACGTTTTCGGCTAGCGCAATAATCCGCTGCCCAATCGCCACCAAACTCCGTCTGATAGTTCTTGAGACACTCGCCTTGCGTGTGTCTACGGAATTTCGGTACCATTTGTCCACTAAATTCTCCGAAAATAATGTTGGGAAATGAATGGTTACATGTACGAAGCTGTCATGTACATGTGTATGATGTGGTTTGTAGCTATAGACTGGTTTCCGTCCACATATTCCACATAGGAGAATCAAGCGTAGACTACTTCCCGGTCTACATATTCCACACACACGCGTCGATGTACATCATCTCAAACTGTCGGAATCTTTTTGTCTGCCCGTCAAGCGCGTGGGAAGTCGCGCAGCGGGTGTTTTAAACTAGAAAGGAAATCAGAAACATCCAAAAGCATAGGTCCTTACTAAATCGTTTCTCACCTCAATGGTATTACCTAAAATTCACTACAAAATTCAAACTGAATAAAAAAAAAAATGGTCCACAAACCGTACCGGCAAAACAAATTTTGAATTTTGTAGTCAATTTTAGGTAATATTGAGGTGAGAAACGATTTAGTAAGGACCTATGCTTTTGGATGTTTCTGATTTCCTTTCCAGTTTAAAACACCCGCTGCACGACTTCCCACGCACTTGACGCTGCTCGGACGGGCAGACAAAAAGATTCCGACAGTTTGAGATGATGTACATCGACGCGTGTGTGTGGAATATGTAGACCGGGAACTAGTCTACGCTTGATTCTCCTATGTAGAATATGTGGAAGGAAACCAGTCTATAGCTACAAACCACATCATACACATGTACATGACAGCTTCGTACATGTAACCATTCATTTCCCAACATTATTTTCGGAGAATTTAGTGGACAATTAAATGGTACCGAAATTCCGTAGACACACGCAAGGTGAGTGTCTCAAGAACTATCAGACGGAGTTTGGTGGCGATTGGGCAGCGGATTATTGCGCTAGCCGAAAACGTTTCGGTTCGATCTTAAAGTTCAGGCGCCGCCATATTGGAAAAAAACAACATTTATACCTATGGGGGATACTATCCCCCATAGTTCTAGGGGTACTTTTTACCAGTAGAGCTGAGAAGCTTTTAGAACATGAACACGCTATCACAAAACAAAGGTGTCATTTTCTCACCGTGACACACTAATAAGCCAGTTCGGAGTCTCGACTGCGCATGCGTCTCCCGACTTTGGTTTGAGATAAACAAAGCGGTATGCATTGTGTTTATCTCAAATGACCTGTGTTTATCTCAAATGACCTTGACACAATCCCATAGACGTTCATTCCCAGCTAACACATAACGTTCTGCGAACGTTCGCTGAATGTTCGTTTTTGGTCACGTTCGTTTTGAACGTCGAGGGAACGTTCCCCGAACGTTCGTGGAAGTTACGTTCGTCTTGAACGTCGAGGGGACGTTCTGCCGACGTTTGAATCTAACGTTGGACTATAACGTTCAAAAAACGTTATTTAACAACGTCCGGAGAACGTTTGTTTTTGGACACATTCGTTTTGAACGTCGAGGGGACGTTCTGTGGACGTTTAAATCTAACGTTACACTATAACGTCCTAAGAACGTTTTTTAATAACGTTCGGAGAATGTTCGTTTCTGGTCACGTTCGTTTTGAACGTCGAGGGGACGTTCTGTGGACGTTTGGATCTAACGTTGCAGTATAACGTTCTAAGAACGTTTTTTAGTAACGTTCGGAGAAAGTTCGTTTTTAGTCATGTTCGTTTTGAACGTCGAGGGGACGTTCCGCGGACTTTTGAATCTAACGTTAAAATATAACGTTCTAAGAACGTTTTTTAATAACGTTCTGAAAAAGTTAGTTTTGGTCACGTTTGTTTTGAACGTCGCGGGGACGTTCTGCGGACGTTAGAATCTAACGTTGCAGTGTAACGTTTTAAGAACGTTCCGGGAACGTTGTTAACAAAGCAGATAGCCTGGAGATAATTTTTCCGTAAATTTCACGAAGAAAATGAGTTGTTTTAAGCTTTACGTTGTAACCACGCTCTGTCTGATTTCAAGTGTATGTACTTTTGTATATAAAACACATCTATAGTCTAAAAAGGTAAGATTTGCAAGAAATAATGCAGGTAAGAGATTAGTTGATATGTAACATAACACATTGACAATAGTCCGATTACGTCATGATTACATCACAATTGCGTCACAGTATATGTATTCGTAAGTTCAATTGACACGTCCTCTGAACGTCGTTTTGTAACGTTCGTTTCTAACGTTCGGAGGACGTCCAGAAAACGTCCCCCGAATGTTCGCGGAACGTTCGGGGGACGTAAGCTTTGAACGTGCCGAGGACGTCCAGAAAACTCCACACAATTACGTTCCCCGGACATTCATTCCTAACGTTCCGCGAACGTTCAGCTAACGTTCGGAGAACGTTCGGGGGACGTTATTTGGTTAGCTGGGTTGCGCGCGCGAGATTCCGAACTGGCTTATTCCCCCTAAAACTCACCCAAACCTTGTCAGGCATATTATAAACCACTACACAGGTCCTTGAGAGAAAATAACCAGCCACGATGAATATTTTGCCAACAATTCCAGCGAAACAAACCGGTATGCTCACACACAGCCTAGCCGTTGTCTGGTTGTTATGTTGTGTTCAAAAAGTCTAACTGCCTAGTCTGTGTACCCCTAGAACTATGGGGGACTGTATCCCCCATAGGTTATGTTGTTTTTTTCCAATATGGCGGCGCCTGAACTTTAAGATCGGACCGATACGGTTTAAGCTAGCGCAATAATCCGCTCCCCAATCGCCACCAAACTCCGTCTGATAGTTCTTGAGACACTCACCTTGCGTGTGTCTACGGAATTTCGGTACCATTTGTCCACTAAATTCTCCGAAAATAATGTTGGGAAATGAACGGGAACATGTGCGATGCATCCACATGCATGATTGAGGCATTCGGTAAAATGCATGTGGATGCATCACACATGTTACCGTTCATTTCCCAACATTATTTTCGGAGAATTTAGTGGACGAATGGTACCGAAATTCCGTAGACACACGCAAGGTGAGTGTCTCAAGAACTATCAGACGGAGTTTGGTGGCGATTGGGGAGCGGATTATTGCGCTAGCTTAAACCGTATCGGTCCGATCTTAAAGTTCAGGCGCCGCCATATTGGGAAAAAACAACATAACCTATGGGGGATACAGTCCCCCATAGTTCTAGGGGTATAGTCTGTGTACAAAGGAATACCAATGCGCATTGGTTACCAGACGTGATCTATTTTTAGATCACGCTAGGCTGTGAGCATACCGGTTTGTTTCGCTGGAATTGTTGGCAAAATATTCATCAAGGCTGGTTATTTCCCTCAAGTTTCAAGGACCTGCGTATAGTGGTTATGCCTGACAAGGTTTGGGTGAGTTTTAGGGGGAATTAGTGTGTCACGGTGAGAAAATGACACATTTGTTTTGTGATGATAGCGTGTTCATGTTCTTAAACTCACTACGGCTTCTCAGCTCTACTGGTGAAAAGACCACATCCCAATGAAAAATGATATAGCAAGAGCTGAGATTATCTTAGCTATAATTATCATGATGCATATTTTTGGCTGTATTATTAAAGGCACAGACTCGTCAGCAATGCGCGCGCGCCAAATTCGTGCGGTACCACGAAATACGCAGCTCCATGCCTTTGCTATGGAGCTGCGTATGTCGTGGCACGAATTTGGCGCGCGCGCATTGCTGACGAGCCTGTGCCTTTGCAGCTTATCTTCATTTCGCTTTATATTTAGGTCTAAATCCGACTTCTAGTTGTATACATTCTTACCAATTTCACCAACATGTACATTGTCACTGTACTTGTACTTTGTAGGCCCTTGATTACAAAAAAACGCGACAAACTGAGGTCATAATTTCACGTTACCGCACGTAAATCGGTATCCATGCAAACCAATCATGTTTGTTAGCATTTTGTTCCGAACGCGTAGTTCACGTACTACAGTGCTCCAAAAGAGACAAACTTGGCTCACTAAAAAAAGGTGACTTGGAGTTCGCTCGTACCTGGCCAAGTACAAGCAAAGACTTCGAGCGGCATTTCAGCATGGGTGTTTTGGAGTGTTTATTGACAAAATAATTTCATTTGGCACAATTATTGTAAATATTCCTTTCCTTCACAACTCATTTGTTCACCAAAAAATTAGACTCCACTTTTACTGAGAAAAAGTGATGTGTAAATTTAAGCATGTTTATTAATTAACCTTATATTATCGACGTTCAAGGCATCATGGGATTGGATGACAAACAACTTAAAGAGCTAGAATCCTCCTTTAAAAATCCAGCATTTGCACCTTTTTCACGTTCGTATTTTGAATTACAAGGACAAAACAGGCATGATGAAATTTCACTCCGTGTATTTTCCATTCAATACTGCACAGGCCGTTTTGTGTTCTTCTCAGGATGACGTCAAAACCCTGTTTATCAACAAACCAAGTGACCTGGGGCCAATTTCATGGCGCTGCTAAGCACAAAACTTTGCTTAGCACAGGATTTGTTTGCTTTATTTTGTAAAATTGGATTGCCAGCCAAAATCGTAAGTTATGTGTATCGAAAGGTATTCTCCTACTCTTGTGAAGAACACAAGTTGGCGAATATTTTTGGCTTGTAATCCATTTTAAAAGGCAAATAAATCCTGTGCTAAGCAAATTTATGTGCTTAGCAGCGCCATGAAATTGGCCCCTGGAGCGTTTGTCGGGTGAAGAGGGTCGGAACTGCTTTGCGTTTTAAGCTAAAAGCTGTCGATTGTTTGGTAGAAAACAAGTTGTGATGGTGTTGTAGACACATACACCTCCATGATAAACAGGAAAACTTTAAAAAAATGTGGACGGGGGGATTCTAGCTGTTTAAGAGTGAGGGACTGTAAATATCAAGAATTTTTTGACAATGTTGGCCATGGCCAAAAAATGGATTTCCTTTATACTTTTATATTTGATGGACCTTTGCCCCAAACTAACAAATGTGGTAAAAGTTTTGAAAAAATACCTTTGTTGCTATGGCAACAGCCAAATTTAGATTTTTGCCATTTTCTCACTTTTTTAAGTGTGAAATTTGCATATTTTCAAAACTGCGTCACCATTAAACAAGATATAGGAAATAATTTTCTTTGAAAGTTATTGATAGGTGGGTCCTAGGAGACTGCACTGTATGTATAAAAATAGTCACCAGGTATTTGGGTGGGTTATACCATTTATTTCAAATAGGGGTGTTTTTATACTTTTTCAAAGTATGAAAATATACCATTTTTTGACAGCTCATAACCCATATGGTAGTGCTCCAATTTGAATATCGGCCACATATTATTGAGATGAGACATTGGTCTTGTGGAATATAAAAATAATAGCTGGGGGAAACTATTTTTTTTTTCGCAGTGTTGCCAGACATTTCCCCATTTTTTCAAATGTTGGTGGAAGGCTTAGTAGAATAGGCGACATTTCAAAAGGTGGCAGAAAGAGGATTTTTTTAGTAGAAGGTTGTAACATGTTGATTTAATCTAATTTTGGGGTGCTGAATCAAAAAATGACAGTTATGAAGTTGTATTTTAAGTTAAAGGGGTATTTGTGGCCCAAAAATTGGTTAAAAAAATTGTTAAAAAACATGAGTTTTTGTGCAAAAAAAACCACTGTTTGGTTACATGCACATAACATGCCACTTTTTCTAAATCCATAAATTACAGTGTCTAAGCTGTATTTTGAGGGCAAAAGTGTTTCTTTGGGGTAAAACATAAAAAAGTTAATAAACACTAGTTTTTGTTAAAAACAAAAAAGAGGAGCAAAGAGATATAGCCTAATTGACAAGAAGAGGCTTTTTTAGTAGAAGGTCGTTACTCGTTACTTTTACCTAATTTTGGAGTGCTGAATCAAAAAATGGTTGCCAAGCTGTATTTTAAGTTAAAGGGGCCTTCAACAAATACTGACAATATTTTTGAAAACGTTGAGTTTTTGGTTAAAAAAACAAACAAATATTTGCGTAGAATGCATGGTAACATGCCACTCTTACTTAATTTGGGGTGCTGAATCCACATTGACTTTAACAGCAAGCTGTATTTTGATGGTCAAAGGTTTTTGTTTTGACAAAAAGCATAAAAGCAATTTTTTAATTCCTAAATCCAAACAATACTGTGACTGTAAAGCTGTTGTTTGGTTTTGAAGCGATTCTATAGAACACAACCACATAACATGGTTAAAAATGATTACACAGTCAAGTTTGACTGACGATTTCTTTCTTGTGACTAGATCATTTCCTTTAATTTTGTATCATTGGAAAGCCCTGTTATTCCTTTTTACAGTGATGTGTCAATTGTTATGATTAATCAATTGGGGGATGTGCAGCACAGCTGAATACGGGGGCGGGTGTAAAGTGAAATGTCACAAAATGCATTGCTATTGTCAAAAAGTGCATTGACACATTCCCATCCTCCAAGCAAAAGGGGAATGCACTGCATGACAATAGCAGTGATTTTTGTGACATTTCACTTATCACCCACTCCTGTATTCCGCTATACTGCACATCCCCCAATTGATTAATCATAACAAATGACACATCACTGTAAAGAGGCATGACAGGGCTTTCCAATGATACCAAATTCAAGGGAAAGGATTTAGTAACAATAGAGAAATCGTCAGTCAAACGTGACTTTCCGAACTTTTTTTGAGGAGTTTAGTACAAAGCAGGTACATGTATTTCTATAATGAAAATTAACCAGTGCATGAAAAGAAAATAATCTTATCATATCAGTTTTACAGTGGAATATGAATATATTGAACTTGATGGGATGGGTGAATTTAGTTGCAAACATGTACATTATAATCAAAAGGTGAGAACATTTCTTGGATTAGAGATGCTTATTTTAGTACAAAACAAATATTTTAAAGATAAATCGGGAACATGCCAATCCTACCTTTTCATCCATTTCGTCCTAAAACAAAGTGGTCGAAAATGATGTCTTTGCTTGCAACTTTTTTTATGTTTTTGGTTTGTTTGCTGTTTGTTTCTCGGATACATTTCTCCTTAAAACAAATACAAACATTTGGTTCAATTCAGCTTCGACAAGACATTTTTTTCTGGTCACCAACACCACAATAATGCACCTATCAATTGTTTCCCCTCACCCCCGGACTGCCCCACATAAGAGGTGGGGATTGTCACTTTTCTTGCAACTAAAGACAAAATCCCCACCCTTGGGCCAACATTTAGGTGACAAAAAACCCCACCGTCGGGTGCAAAAATACATACATCTTGCTATCGGATGCATAGAAATGTGTATTTCAATGCGACAAAACCCCACCCTGGGGCATGAACAATTTGGCCAAATCCCCACCTAGTGTGGGACGGGGGAGGGGGAGGGGGGGGGGGGGGGGAAGGGACCCCCGGGAGAGGGGGGAGGGACCCCGGGAGAGGGAGGGAGGGGAACAAATGATATGTGCGCAATGGAAACCACCGGTCTCGAAGATATCCGTGCAACCATCTTACGAAGACGTCACCCTCTGTTTGGCCACAATGACTGCTACCAGATGACATGCCAGCTCATGGCACCCTTAACTAAGCTGCGCATCAACATTGAAGGGGGACCGGGACTCCATATTCTGACGTTGCCTGAATGAGACCCAGGTGCCGCCCAAGCACCACCTGGGTGTGCTACCTGGAAGCTGACCACCGGACACGAGTACAACAGCTGTGACAGTCTGCATCTCGTTTGATCTGGGCGGCTCTACACTGCAAAAACTGTGGTGTTAAATAACACCAGTGGGTGTTGTTTTATATAGATACCAAGCCTGGTGTTAAATTTTAACATCACAAGTATCATTTTTAACACTGAGGGTGTTAAAAATAATGCATTTATTCTAAGTGTGGAAATTAAAATTAACACCTATGTAGATACCAGGCTTGGTATCTATATAATACAACACCACCGGTGTTAATTTAACACCACAGTTTTTGCAGTGTAAGTCCGCCATGATGGATTAAGAGAACAACGATGATCACTGTATATTCGTTGTTGTTTTTACTGCAGGCTTTTAAAATGTGTTTAATTATAACATCATTTAGATTTTGTTTCCCCAAAAGAACCTTTGCCTTCAAAATACGTCTTGGACACCGCTATTTTTGGATTCACCACCCCAAATTAAGTAAGAGTGGCATGTTACTATGTTCTATTTGAGGAAAGGGGGTTTTTCTGTAAAAAAAAAACCTTGTTTTTCAACAAATGTTTAGATATTTTTGCCGAAATTGCCCCTTTAACTTAACATACAGCTTCGTAACAGTCATTTTTTGATTCACTACCCCAAATCAAGTAAGAGTGGCATGTTACCATGTTCTATTTGAGGAAAAGGGGTTTTTATGTACAAAAAACCCCTTGTTTTTCAACAAATATTTATAATTGTTTGCCGAAAATGCCCCTTTAACTTAACATACAGCTTCATAACAGTCATTTTTGGATTCACCACCCCAAATTAAGTAAGAGTGGCATGTTACCATCTTCTATTTGAGGAAAAGGGTTTTTCTGTACAAAAAAGCCTTGTTTTTCAACAAATTGTTATACTTTTTTTGCAAAAAATACCCCTTTAACGTAAAATACAGCTTCGTAACCATAATTTTTGGATTCACCACCGCAAAATTAGGTCAAATCAACATGTTACAACCTTCTACTAAAAAATTCCTCTTTCTGCCACCTTTTTGAAATGTCGCCTATTCTACTTAGCCGTCCACCAACATTTGAAAAAATGGGGAAATGTCTGGCAACACTTCGAAAAATAAAATAGTTTCCCCCAGCTATTCTTTTTATATTCCACAAGACCAATGTCTCATCTCAATAATATGTGGCCGATATTCAAATTGGAGCACTACCATATGGGTTATGAGCTGTCAAAAAATGGTATACATTACGAATTTCTCCCATTTAAACGAATCCGAGTTGGAGCTTTCTAACTCGGAAAGAGCGCATCGCATTCAAAAGTGACAGCTGTCCCCAGCGGACATAATTGTAATAGCCCCTTGTGGGTCACAGCCAAGGTAGTAATAGCCTAATGACCTCTATAAGTGTACAGTGTGCCACCTGGGTAATGGAATTGACTGGGTTTTTTCATCCACTGATGGTAGTTATCAATGGTTGCTGCAATAACCACCAGCTTCATGCGTAGGAATAAGAAAACATGGAAATTAAGTCATTATCACTAAGTTAAATTTAATAATCTATATGTTAATTTTGTTGGGTCCAAACAACTCGGTCCTGTCTCATAGTTTGGGTGAAATTTTTATCACTTAGGCTTATGTAGCAGGAAAAGCACAAAAAGTGTGAAGTACATGTACGTACGTTGCTTCAAATGGTTTAAGGACTGATTTACAGAGTACACAGGGAGTCACTCGTGCCATTCATACCTGTTAAGCCTAATGTATTTGACACAATGTATGGTTTGACCAGGGTAGTAGAAAAGTTGTTGAACCTTGAACTCCACAAAAACAAATTGTCCGAAAGACACGTACAAGGCACAACAACTAAAACAAAGCACACCTTCAATGAAGCAACTTATCGACAATTTAGTTTCAAATATCAATAAAAGGAGTATCCGACAAGGCAATTTTCAAATTAATTTTAATAAAAGCGGAAAACAAGAACCCATCAGTCTTAGCAAAGATCATGCATTATAATTAGTCCTGTTCCACTTGGGAGAAAAGCAATTTTCCCATGTTATGAAAATGTTGTCCCCAACAAATTGGAACAGCATTTATGTAATGTATGACATTTTAAAGACAGATCCAGAACCACAATTGTTAGCAGTAAAACTTCAAGGCTCTGACGTTCCGTACTTTCTTGTATTTTTCACAGATTAAACGTCTCTCAATCCAAGAGTTGTTTCAAATGAAAATACAAGATTTATTTGTGAATATTCTTTGAGAATTTGTTCTGATAAAAACACAAGACTCGGTGATTTATATTTGCTTCGGCTTGGAAGTTTTTTGTATCAATTTTCTTATGTAGGGCCTACTTTGTTTCAGAGTACATGTACATGTATCTTCACTACATGTATTAACGTTTCATTTTACCAGAGAATCTGGTGATTGTCATATTTTGTCATTTCCACTTCATTGACCATTTTATGTGCATACGTTTTGAGGTACGTTCTCCATGTTTTGGGCTGCTTTATTTTCCCTATTTTTTTTTTTTTTTTTTTAGAACTCCATTAGGCCTACTGTTAATAAACCTGTGTTAGTGTTTGCTTTTATTGGTTAACTAATTTGAGTGCAAATAAACTTAACACGTGAAGCTACCAAATTTAAACCTTCATCAGTAACCCAGGTCCCTGTTTTAAATACCTAAGTTGTTACGTTTTGTGAAATTTTTTGATTGATGAAATTGCCTCACAGCACTTCAAACTTGACATTTTGCCAAAGAAAAACCTGAAATGCGGTTGTACATATGTTAGCAAAACTGCTACATGTGCTTGCATAATTAAATATGCTGCATATTTGATTTTGTGTAAAGCTGCGCCAACAGTTTATTTGTTGCAAATAATATTCAACAAACATTCGGTCGCATGGGAACAAAATACTTATGTTGTTGTTGTGTTAGCGCTCTAATCAGCTGTACATCATTATTCAAGTTTTATTGAATCAAATCTACATTGTGTGAAAAATGCTGTATCTGCCATGACAGGGTTGTTGAGACCTTAGGACACAATTTACACATTGGCAAGTGAACACGTACACCTCCCCCTCCCCCTACAAACACCTTGAATAAAATGGATCATTGAAGATTGTAAAAATGGGGACAACAAATAAAAACATTTTGAAAGGAAATGGGGGCATACATGTACCCCTTAAGACTTACTTGATGTCGCAAATTTTCAAGAATTAATTACTTAATTTTTGTTGTTTACAGCTCCTTGAGCACCCTGCAGGGTGGATATGTGCGCTTTACAAATCTCATTATTATTATTTTAATTATTATTATCCCCACACACAAACAAGTGGGTTGGTGGACTTCCTTCGCCATTCCCTTTGGAAACAACAAATATAAATTAATTCTCATTTCACTGTGTTGAAAAACAATCTGAGGTTTAAACTTTCTCAGCATTTGGGTACGGGTGTGCATAATCTGAATCTAGATTCAGTACTACATGTACAATGGAGGGAACCCTGCATCAAATAACTACTTGTACGAACAATTTGTATACGCACAAATCATACATGTATGAGCCTATGTACCTACCTACATGTACAATGTGGGCCACTTATTATAATTTTCCCCCAAGTTTGTGTGGAAATTCTCAGAGGAGTGCTAATGGATTGAACTTATAGTTGACCCAGGGTCAGAGCACCATCAGTTGGGAATTCCCTTGGACCACATGTTGGTGACGTTTGTAGACTGTTAGCATATCACAATTGGCATGTTTTAGGAGGGGTTGAGTGATTAGACTATACTTATCCCCAGAGGAGACACGTTCCCATTAATCTTCTCTCCGAAAAGGATGTGGGATTTTTAGAGAATTTTAAATGGGAGAAATTCGTAATGTTTTCATACTTTGAAAAAGTAAAAAAACACCCCTATTTAAAATAAATGGTATAACCCACCGACATACCTGGTGATTATTTTTATACATCCAGTGCAGCCTCCAAGGACCCACCTATCCAAAACTGTTAAAGAAAATAATTGTCTATATCTTGTTTAATGGTGAAGCAGTTTTGAAAATATGCAAATTTCACTCTTCAAAAAGTGAAAAAAATGCAAAACTAGCCTAAAATCGTAATTTGGCTGTTGCCATGGCAACAAAGTAATTTTTTTCAAAATGTTTACCAAATTTGTTAGTTTGGGGCAAAGGTCCGTCAAATATGAAAGTATGAAAAAAATCTATTTTTTACCGTGGCCACCCGATTCTCGATATTTACAGTCCCTCACTCTTAACAAGGCTAACAATTTTCACACAAACATATAAGGAGCGTCCAAAGTTGTCAACATGTTCACATAGAGAAGGCCTATCATGATAGACTGTTTGAAATTGGCATACCGTGCTTTTGTTGGCAAGTTTCAAAAAATGTTGAGACTTGTTTTTCAGTGTTGATGGCAGAATTTTCAGTGTTGAACTATTTTCGCTATAAGTATACTCTCCAACAAAAGAAACTGTGCATGATAAAAATTGCTGTATTTTTCAGCCATGGCAGATAACTCGCTGGAATAAACTGTTAATGAAAGTCCATGAAATCTTTCAAATGGTTAACCGAACTTGAAATGTACAAAATGTGTTCTTCGTGTTCTCAGAGGTTGCTGAAAACTGACTTGCCAATATTTAAGTCACAAAGTCAGTATCGAGTGTGTCCCCCTCAGGCTTGTGCATTAATCACTGCTGTGCATCTTCGCCTCATGGAGCCAATGACACGCGCATGAAAGAGAATATTGACTTTTGGGTAGTCCTTTTATACGGCTTGCTAACGAGACCTGAACTTTATGGAATTCTGTTACATAACAACCTGTATAGGACCCCTATTGTGAAATCAACACCCAGGCATGCCTAAGTCATGCACTATGCCATGAGCAGGTTTTGAGTGCATAACCTTTTTCTAACAATGTCAGAGAATATTGTCTGTGAATTTGGTGTTTATTTTCCACCTTCTTGAAATTTTTTTACCATGCACAGTTTCTTTTGTTGGAGAGTATATAAGGGTGTGCCATAGTATGGACACAGTGATGGCGGATAGCAACCGGTTGTCAAGAAAGTGAAACCCAAGACTACTGTAGCGAACCACCCCGCGTGAGTATTACGCGCGTCAGCCGGCCGATATGGATAAAACCGGTGGATCGGAAAACCCGGCAAGAAATGTGAAAATACAAATTTATAAACTTCGCCGACGCTTCCGACTATTTTTAAGTCAGGCGGCGCACTTGGTCGGTGTTTATCGCCACTTATAATTATTTATACATGTAACAAGTTACACTCGAGCGGCTAAGTATATTACCTGAAGGACATTAGGTCAGACTGGGAATAGGCCTATGAATAAGTGGGCACAAGATGTGAAGGAACAACAATGCAAAGAATGATTTTATTAAGAATCAATCAATCAATTAATCAATATGACTTACATACAATATTAGGTACTAGCTGTCAGTGTCAATGCTCTAGTAATACTAGTCCATAATCATGGACCTCCGGAGGTGGAATTCTAAAAATCCAATCGGACCTCCTGCTGGAGGCGTCCGATTGAGGACAATAATTCCTTACACTTTTGATTCAGAAAAAGGCCTACAAATTCTCCTTTTAGAACAATCCCTAGATAAGTGAATAATTGACATCAAACAAAACATTACATGGTAACACCCCTAAAGGATTGCCAAATGTGAACTAAATCACAATCGAGTGGCTCTCCAAATGCCGCCATGCCAACACTTAAATACACATGTACAAAATAAAATAAAATAGTACTAGATAATTAGGCGTTTATAAATACATAGTGCATAATATTACAAGTATATTGGTCGATTAAAAAAATACATTCTTGTACAGTTATGTTGAAGTATCATGGTTAAGTTACAAATATATTTACTTACAGTATAGGGGCTATGCAGGAGAGGAAGTATAAATACATAAATATGTAGACAGAATTCAAATACATTTATGATAAATCTCCTTCTTAAAAAAAGTACGCATGTAAGCAGACTAAGACTTTTATGAAAATGCATGTAGAAAACATGATGAGTACATCTTCACCACTACATCGTATACCATCACCAATGCGAATGCACAACGTCGATCAACAGCTAGAGGAGCAGCGCAACCTGACCATACCAGTACCCGATGACCTACGCCCTAGCTTGTAGACACCGTGGCTGCGTTCGGGCGTGCAGTTCTCGTTACTCGGGAGTAATGCGTGCGCATTGCACTCGGGTCACATAACGCGAACGGCAAATCCGCAGTCCGCGTGCGCGAATTGCAATCAGTGAAGATGGACGCCTCTTGCCATCACTGCACAAAAAATGCCGTTTCATTGCTCACAAGAAACTGAGGAAATACAGGCCGTAAGTCGTGAGAACCTTTGATGCCGTCTAAAACAAACCTTAGTGAGTTATTGTTTCAGGTTTTGAGTTGACACGTTGATCAAATTCACCAAAAATTCCACCCATATTCCACCATCTTCGTACAAATCACATGACACTTGACAGGAGTACGAGCACACTCCCCATTTGTTGGGGAGTAGTGAGAGCATATACTCTCACTGACCCGAGTGTCGTTATTCTTGCCGTTCACGCGCGCAGGTGTATAACTCGTGTTAACACGAGTACACGCCCGAACGCAGCCCGTGATGCAAGGGCCGCCCAACTCCAGTCGCGTTTGCGAAATGTGAGAGGCTGTATCCCGACAGACCATCCGCAACCGATTTCATCACTTCGGATTGAATGCAAGGCGACTGTTGCAGGTGACACCAATGACACGCCCTTGACAGCACGGCCCGCCGGCGTGATCGTCTGCAGTAGGCACGTGACCTGGAACAGGTATTAGTGGTCCACTGTGCTGTTAACGAATGAATGCTGGATCACCTTTCGCAGAAATGATGGTCGCCAACGCCGATGTCTGCATCGGGAGAGCGTTATGCGGAGGTCAGATCAACACGGTACCGAGGGAACGTTTTGGAGGATCAGTGGGTGCAACATGGGCAGGCGTCATATCATCAGTCTGCGCAAAACTGAACTGGTCATCATGGATGGGACTGTTACTGGACAGTCTTACCTGCGAGACATCGTATACCCCATCATCATCACTTAGTACCAGGAACACGCTCCGGACATCGTCTTCATGGATGACAATATATATATATGCGCATCCGCATCGTGCATGCAAGAATCGTCTGAGATCATCTCAACGAAGTTGGCGTGCCTCATTTAGACTGCCGAAGTGGATACGTCGTCTTTTGTTGGTTGCCTGGGCAATTGGCTCTAAACTAAAAATCTCTGAACCGTGTCCCTGTGCTTTGCCAATGGTATATACTTTTCCCGACGGCCATGATAGTTTAGAGCCAATTGCCATGGCAACACGTCACACTTTGGCTGTCTATACTGGTAGCCAGCCATGTCCCCCGACTCTGAACCCGGTGGAGCACGTCTGTGATCAAGAAGCTCCGCTCAGATGAACGCGCTCTTCCACCACATGACCTTGCCGAACTGCGTGTAGAGCTTGTGGAGGAGTGGAATGCACTTTGAAGTTCACAGAAGGCCATAACAATATCAATATCTAAAGTAGTTTTTCTTGGCCTTCAATTTTTCTAATAACTTTGTTCCTTAAACGACGAAGGGCCCTCTTATCTCCTTCAACGAATAAGCGTGAATTAGAGCTTTAACCGCGGAGGTCATCCTATTGCGACAATTATTGTCGTGGAGTAGTACTGTCCGAGTGGAGAAATAGCTGATGATCATTGGTGTAAAGATCGAATCAAAAGCTTCACACTTGTCATTAACATTATCGGCTGTGTAAACTGGCAACCGATGTTGCTATCCGGATGTTGCTATCTTTCATTGGCCTTGTTACACGTCGATGCATGTTTGGATTACTATAGGGGTATTCTCCAAAGGCAACCAAGACGTACACAACGGAAAGATCGCTTGCCCTTATCTGTGACATCTCAGACAGCATATTATAATGCTCTCCCAGGTTCGTAACAATCGAGAGTTCCTTGCGTGGGTATGTTGACAACTTGGGTGAATCGCGGATCTGCAAGAATTAAGTGGCAAAATGTCTGTATTGTTGAAATCACCCATTATAGCAAATCCTACTTCAGGGTGGCGTAAGGATACAGCATCCATTACTTACTGCAAGTGGTCCATAATAAGCTTGTCAGTGATAGCAGAGTTGGGTGGCGAATAGCCTACACTGCTGCCACGACAAACGCCACTGAGCGTGAAAGCATAGGGAGTATGCGAATACAACTTCTATCCCCAACACTCACATCGGAAATATACTGAAGGATTTTCCCATGACAATAACATTGATACAAAATTATGGAAATCATGTTTTTGAAATGTCATTTTTTGAACCCCTTATTTCATGAATGACGTATGACGCACACAGAATTAAAGCTGCTGAAATAAAAAAAAATACATTGTAAGTACTGTAGCTAAATAAAGCAACGCTTGGCATGGCTAAATAATTAATATACCTCAAAGTATAACAAGAAATGCTAATGGATAATTTGCATTTAATTTGATATCATATTCAGCTTTTTATTACACGATTACAAAGTACCCTGTGGTGATCTCAGTTCAGTAAAAATTACACACACACATGTACCAACAAAAAATTTCAGGAAGACACTGTCACCTTTAACCTCCAACTTTGTTGAACACAAAATGTTAACTCCACATGTCATTTACAATTATGTAAGCATTTTGCATGCAACACAGTATCTGCCACTGCATACCAGTACACTGTATGCATTATGTGGACCGTTAACCAGTCTAGTGATAGTTTTGCATGAACTACGCGTTGGCAATGTGATATTCTATGGTGACATCCAAGGGACATGGCATATCACAAATATATTTTTGCGAATAAATAATTTGCGATAATTATAGCGTTTTTTTGCTCAAAATATCTTAGCAACGTTTTCCGATGTCGTTTTCCGATGTCGTATCCCCCCCCCCCCCCCCCAACAAATATCTACTGCTGTTGCACATTTTGTTAAAAAAGAAAAGGAAAAAAATAATATTTTTTATTTAAGAGGTTTACTTGTTTTTGCGCCGGAGGAAATTACTCCTTTTTAGTATTTTAGGGACTTTTATTGGCACTTGAGTAAAATACAAAACTATTACTTCTTTGCAACTGAAAATCTTTTGAAAAGAAAAAGAAAATAATAATAAATTTACCACAACTAAATCAGCTGGCTATACTGAAGTATCCTGTATCCTGTAATGGTTACTCCTGAAATTAGCGGTCCACAACTTTTGTGTCACAGTTTATGTCACGAAATGTGGCTTATTGTTTGAACGTTGTGCTGGTTTGTGAAAATTCTTGAATATAATTTTGTGTCACGGTTAGGTCTGACATTGTAGATGGCTTGTTTGGATTTGTGCATTATATTTATATGGCAAACCCACGATGACAACATTGATACAAAATTATGAAAATCATGTTTTTGAAATGTCATTTGTTTGAACCCCTAATTTCATGAATGACGTATGACGCACACAGAATTGAAGCTGCTCAATAATTAATATACATGTACCTCAAAGTAATAAATTACAATTGAGTTAAATAAAAACACGTTTCAATACATGTATTATAAACCATAACTCTCAGTCTATACAAGTATAACAAGAAATGCTAATTGCTAATTTGCATTTAATTCGATATCATATTCAGCTTTTTATTACACGATTACAAAGTACCCTGTGGTGATTTCAGTTCAGTAAAAATTACACACATAGGCCTACATGTACCAACAAAAAATCACTTAAGTTTCAAAGAAATTTCAGGAAGACACTGTCACCTTTAACCTCCAACTTTGTTGAGCACAAAATCTTAACTCCACATGTCATTTACAATTATGTATGCTCAATATTGAAAGCATTTTGCACACAACACAGACATCTGCCACTGCATACGGTACACTGTATGCATAATATTCTGTGACAAATAAAAAGGGGAAGTTCAAAGGAATTTGCATTTCGTATTTAGTACACTTGAAACGGTACATGTACATGTACTTTTGTAGGTGCAATACAAATACATTATACAGTACACCCACCTTGCATTTTAAACCAGGATTTCGAATAACGGTTATAAATAAGGGGTAAACAAAATTTGTTTTTCTATATTTTCCCATAAAGCGGTCAACAAGTTATCAAGAAGACATCATGTAATGGCCTTGCACGATATGCTTTCACTGTTTGAGTCATTTTTGAGTCTTCAATTATATTTGATAAAGTGGTACCATGTTGCCGACACACCACTTAAATTTCCCTCCGACCATGAAAAAGTTATCTTGTTGAATTTGAAACCGACTTCATCGAAGGTCGACCACCGCCAACACATAATAACACAATATTTAAGTTATAAAAAAATGTCAAACACTCTACACAACTGTCAAGTTTTATTTTACCTAATATCCCAGTAAAATTTACCAAATCTATTTTACCATAATATTAAGTAAAGAATCTTTACCAAGCAACAAGGTAAAAAATTACACAACTTATATGTAAACTCTTACCTAACCTCTGTTGTGTAAAGTGTTACATAACTATTAGCAGGTTCGTATAGCACTTCGGAGTTAGGTAACATTTTACACAACTTGTGTAAAAAAAATTATGTGTGTACATCGTTTGTCGCTGAAATTTATACAAGGCAGTTTATCAACATTACTTTTTAATTGAATGTAATTCTGTTGTTCGCGAAAGTCGTAAAAAGTTTTATCTGCAAATGATTACGTACTCGGCGAGCATGGCGAGCTGCAAAAGGCTAGTGGTGCACACACAAACATGTTGGAGGAAACAATATACCGGGTATACATGTAGTCTGGGCTACATTTCGAAAAAGGGCTCATTTTAAGTTAAGAAAAGGCAATTTTGAGCAGAAATTGCAAATTGCAACCAGTTTGCAACTTATTTATTTGTATGGAGAGCCAAAGTGTAATGTCAATAGTGGTAACTGGATCTTTATACCTTCAATAGTACATGTATTTAAAATGTAAGGTAAACATTTCTACAAGTTTGGTGTGAAGCCACTGTGAGCCACTGTCACAATAGTATGCATAGAGCGACGTATAGTTATGACGTACATGTATTAACTTTGGTTCCCCATTAGGGACCCATAATTAACAAGCGATCGAGGCTTCTTTGGGTTCCTCTGCACTTTCACTTTTCTTTTATATGAGCGAATGTAATGTTTTGATTAGTTAATTTTTTTTTTTTAGTTAAACCATTTCAGGAGAAGCTTTCTATGTCTATTTTGTGTAAGTTAGGCGTAAATCTGTGAACATTTCTGATTTTCGAGATTACCAATGATGTATACTGCCTTTAATTTGTAGGAGTGGCATGCTACCATGTTCTATTTGAGAAGTCCTGTTTTTTTTTTTTTTTGAACCAAATCCTAGTGTTTTTAAAGCATTTAACATTTTGTTGTTGCCAAAAACACCTTTACCCTCAAGACACAGCTTGCTTGGTACGGTAACCAGCATTTGTAGATTCAGCACCCCCAAATTAAAAAGTGTGGGACTTTACACTGTTTTATTTAAGAATAACTTTGTTTCCTTTTTTTAAAACCAAAAACTAGTGTTTTAAACAAATTTTTTAGTTTTTGCCAAAAATTCAGCACACAAAATAATAATTTTTGGATTCAGCACCCCAAAATTACATGTACCGGTAGGTAAAATCAACATGTTACCAACTTCTAAAAAATGCCTCTTCTTGTCACCTTTTTTGGAAATGTCGCCTAGTCTAATAAAGCACATTGTTTAGCGTTGATGAAAAAAGATAAGAGCACATTTAAAAAGTGTGTAGAAATTGGAATAGAATTGCAAAATGCATTGATTCCTATTTGCAACATTTTGTCAGACAAACATTTAAGCACCATGTCAATGCAAATAACTTATACAGTACGTAAAGACAACCTACATGTACTCAAAGGTACAGGTACATGTAGAAGGCATGAGGGTGAAACTGGTTTAAGAGAAGAACAAAATTGCTTTAGACAATACATACATGTGTAAGACATTTTTCAATCTACTATTAAAGGGGATTTACACCCAAGAAACAGAAGACATTGTGCTCAACAAGTACAACTCGTACACATTATTTTAATGCAAGGAACAAGAAATATTACCTTCACAAATAATGGCAATTGCAGCGATGCCTCGCAGTAAGCATGGCAAGGGCACCGCCATCTTGTCCGAATACTAGGCAACGATTGACGTTTTTGCGGACAACTTTTTCGTGTATTGTCACATGAATACACGAAGGATCATTCTTTGCCAAGTATTCAGACAAAATGGCAGCGCCCACAGAGCGACTGATCGATAAAATTGCCATTCTTTGTGAAATCGGTATTCGCTTTTCAGTGGGTAAAATTTCTTGTTCTTTGCATTAAGTATGAATAAGTGATTATTTTGATACAAATGTGGAAAAATGTCCAATGTATGTAAGTTTGGGAAATCTGGATGCAATGAAAAGCAACTTGGCTCCTCCAGGATTTGAACTGCGGAGCTTGTGCTTAACGTGCAGACGCCCTACCAATTTAGCTACATGTACCCGGTACATGTATAAAGCCAACTGGTGGTCTCGATTCACGGTATTGCAGTTGTTCTTCACTGATTGGGATTGGCTATCACGTGAGCTTAGCAAGCCCTACAGATAAACCCTTCAATGATATAACCACCCCTCCCGGAGATCACTTAAGATATGCCCCAATCCCCTGCCCGACTTGCCCCTTTCTTTGCATTAAAATAATTTAGGAGTTGTACTTGTTGAGCACAAGGTCTTGTTTATTGGGTATAAATTCCTTTTAATAAGCTATCAGATCTTAAAAATCATGGGCAGGTTACAAAATCTCCGACTTGTGATTTCCCCCCTCCCCCCATACATGTACATACATATTATCTATACAAACCTTGCAAAGCGGTTATTTGAAAGCGACCCTTGACCCTTGATAAACTGCAGTTAAAGACCGACTCTCCCACTCCCGGGCACATGCAACACTTTGTCCACTTAACAATAGCCTCTATTCAAAGCTGCAGCTACCGGTACATGTAGGATTTTTAACTTCAGGCACAAATCTTTCAGTGCGATCGAAGAGTGACCTCTCAACACTGCTCTTAAAGGTAGAATACATGTACATGATTGGTAAACTGTTAAGGGGCGTTATTTCCACTCCTGATCAAAAGCTCGGGTTTATTACCATGCACGGACACCCAGGATTTTCATTTTTATGATGTACACTAAACTATGTACATGTAAAAATGATACATTTAGTTTGATGATGATAAATTAAAGGAAAATTAGGAGGGAAAAGTCAGGAAAAACTCAGAATTTTTGAAAGTTGTCCCATAGGTTTAGCGCATAGGGTCTCTGAGGGTGTCCGTGCATGGTAATCTTTCCCAGCTCATTTTGAAAAACTCACTGCAGAAATTTCAGCCACATACATGTACATGTACTGTACACTGTACATGTACCGGTACGTACATGTAGGTGCAGTAATACTTCGGAAAACTGAAATAAAATCATGTGGCGTTTGGTACCATTGTTATTAACACTTTTAGTAATGTTTTTCTTGTCAACTCTTGAATAAAAATTGGGGTCACTGCAAATGATGTATACTACCTTTAATTATCTAGGCTGAAGTCTAGTGCAAGGCAGCCAATGTGGCATTTGTGAAGCCAGAGTTGGTTTCGTTGAGAGTTCAACATTCCACTTACATACATGTACATGTATTTACAACAAGACTCCATTATCCTCTGCAAAGGGATTAGCTGGAATTTTAACTGGCTTACATTACAATGCATGGGAAAGTGAAGATGTACGTACATGTAGTTTGCTATGTATGTGTTTTGTCTGTATGGGACAGCACGGAAATTCGGGAACTCTATATTGCATCATCTTGTTCCAGGCTTTATCATTCACTTAAAAGTGAATTAGGCTACATTGTACATGTATGCACACGCAGTGAAAAACAATGGATCTTTTGACCAGCTGAAATCATTCCCCCCTCACCCATAACTGATAAAAAAAGTATAATAACTAATAAGTATTACACATGAGGCAGCACATGTCTCCCCCCCCCCATTTGAAATTCTGAAATGAGTGTTTGTCATTATTTTACAAAATGTTTACAGGGTTAGTGCCCTCCTAAATGTTTCACCCTAGTTTATGCCGAGCTGCAGAATTGCACTGTGGGAAGATTGTTTGACTGCTATTCTTCGCATAATGCAGTTCTGCCCTGTGTTCACCCAGGCAGTACATATTTGCTAAAAGGTCCTTGTTAGCAACTTGTTCATCACGGATGATCCAGTTAGTTTCGTCTTAAACACCTTGGTCGTCTCCTTGCATAAATGCGAGCATGAGCGTAACAACTGTGAACGTCGCTGCGTTAACAGGAAAAGCTCGTAGTAGCGAGGCGCCGAGTCCTCTTGTAAACACCATGATGCCCTCATTGTGGTAACTCTTCTTAATCATATCAATAGTTCCACTGTACACACAGGATTTGGCGCCCTCGACGCCGTCTGCTTGTATCCGCGTTTTCAGAACGTCTGCTGCAAAGGACACGCACCATGACATCATCCCGCTTAAGCCGCCGGCCATAAGAAGCCCTCCAATCCCTATCTCTTTGTCTCTGCTCAAGTTTCCAAACATCCTACACAGTACATCATAAGACATGAAGTAAATAGCAAAACCAGGTGCGTCCCTTACAAACGTTAGTGTAAAACCACGGTAGCATCCTCTGATGCCGTCATCGTGGTAAATCCTCCGTAAAGCGTCGATGGAACCTTTGTAATGCACTTTAGTCTGGTGTTGTCGGTCCTCGCCGACTCCTTCCATTTGCATGCGTATCTTGGCGAGTTCCATAGGTCCTGCAATCACCGACTGGACAGAGCCGGCCACCGCACCACAGCAGAAGTGACTGAACGGCGTCTGGTTCTCTATTTGCCGCATCATGTTCCCTTGGACTCCAAACACTATGGTGTTGATGAAGGCCAGGCCAGCCAGTGGAGATGCCATGCCTTTGAAAAAGCCAAAAACCTATCCAAAAGAACGAGTCAAACTGTCAATGAAAAAGGTACAAATCAATGTGGGGTTACATGCCCCATGTGTACACCTTTCTGATTTACGTGCATTCAGATCAGAACAGATTGCATGATTAGATTTTGATGTGCAAGAAATGCTCAAATATTCACAAATATTTAATAAATACATATGGAGAAATTTATTTACACTCGGACGATTGGACATTTTTTCAGTAGGCATTTCTGTACTAGGACTCTCTACAATAATGCTTAAAGTACCAAATGCAGATCACTCAAAAAATTAAGGATTAAAGCTGGTTGTAAAATAGTCTGTTTCATGAGCATTCCAACTCGGGAATACATACATGTAAATAATATGTATGGTTTTGAATTAGACGATTTGAAGCCGCTGCTGTATAAAGCAGCTACCGGTATACAGTGTATGCGTACATAATGCTTGTGAACATACCGAATAGGGGAGTACGTACACACACTGAATCAAGGACAGGCAGTTTTATGTTTGTATGCAGGGTACACATGGTACATGTACAGCAATATATGGACTTGCAAATAAGCCGATATCGAGTGGACAAATGGAAGGGGCCACTATAAAAGTCGATAATGTACATTGTACCATGGATGTGTGTGTGTACATTTACATGTAAAAGGGCAAATAAAGTGTTGCATGCACAGATACTTGGTTTCAAAAAAAAGTTTGACTACATGTACATGTACATGTACCGGTACATGTAGTGTAGTTATCAGACCCGAATATGCATTTTCAGTTCCAATAAGAATCTGAGCCGATTTTTGTGTTAAGCTACCAGTACTCACAGACTCTTGCCTTGCTATTGTGTAGAAGCAATGGAATACTCCTCGATAGCGCTGATTGGCTAGAGTTTGGGCCTGCAGTCGCACCTGGTAGAGCAAATCAAGACAAAGCAATTACATGTACATTAACAAGAAACAAGAAATGGACTATAATCTGACCGAAAGATCCGAAGTAGGCTGAAAGATGTAACATACAGGTATTTTATTGGTCAGTAATCATGGTAATGTGAACATCTCTTCTGGCACTTTGGACTGACTTTACCAGCCATCGAGCCGTTGAGGCAGGATGTACCACTATGCCTGAGCTATTTGGGAGATGCACGGCTCCAGAGATCATCAGCTCATCCCACAAAGGTTCAATCAAGAAGAATCTCCCCAAAAGAGTAAATTTTTCATTTTATATTGCTGAATAAATGATAATTTTTTTGAGGGAAATATGACCCAGGGACTGCCGGGGTGAATAAATTCAATACAGATGAGGACAAATGTCCATGAGTTTGGGAAATCTGGATGCAGTAAAAAGCAACTTGGCTCCACCGGGATTTAAACCGCGGACCTTCTGTTTAACATGCAGATGCCCTACCGATTTAGCTACCGGTACATGTACATGCATGAAGCCAAATGGTGGTCTTGAATCACGGTAGTGCAGTTGTTCCTCACCTGCTCACTGATTGGGATTGGCTACTGTATCATGTGAGCTTAGCTATACGAGTACGAGTAAAAAGGGTACTCGAGTAGTACCGAGTACGAGTACCACAATGCTGGATTAACATAATGCAATTTCAGGGAACTGTTCTTTCCCTAATTACCGTATGTCATAAAAACATATAAAAATTGCACTGATACTACATGTACCGTTACCTCATTTAAAAGGAAATACAAGAAAGTTTAGTTATTCTTTTCTCTCTTTTTCAAGGTGAAAAGCACAAACAAACAATACACTTTTAAAACTTTGAAACCCTAAAAATTCAACCCTTAACATTATAGTCATGAATTTTCTCAAACTTTTCAAAAGGGATTTAAAAATTGGTAACTATTAGACTGGTGGTGTTGACCTAACTCACTGAATTGCAATCAGGTCGGCTTTAATTCTTTTGTTTTTATTGACACCCGACTTGGAGAAAGACAACTCAGAGAAAATTTACTTAGCAAATCTGACATTACACATGTATTATCTTACTAATTGTGAAACAAATGAGTAAATGAAACTTGACATGGAAAAATATCTTGACATCTGACTTGACTTGATTAGTCAATGCAGTTAATTGCTCAAGGAACAAAACTGATGCTTAAAGGCACAGCAGGCTCGTCAGCAATGCACGCGCGCCAAATTCGTGCCACGAAATACGCAGCCATGCATTTGGAGTATGACCAGCAGTATCAATCTGTAGGGTATGCCTAGCACATACCGGTAGGTACGTACATGTACCGGTACTGCAGGGGTACATGTACATGTACTCTCTGTGAAGCAATCAACTTAGAGAGGATTATTTATGTCCATCTGGGAATCAAGTGCAATGCAAGTGGGCTATAGAAAAGGAGGTTACGATCGATCATGAGTGAGGTACATGTACAATGTAGCATAAAGTAATTAACTCCTACGCAATCAAGATTGGGCTGAGATGCAAGATATACAGTGTAGACCTGTACATGTAGAAACAGGACACTGATCGGGAGATTATGATGAGTACATGTATCGTGTACAGGTACACGTTGTACATGTACATATGTACACGTACATCAAGCAAGATTTGCATTTTGAAATCAAGATTGAGATGAGATTTACATGTAAGGCCAAGAAAAAATAGTTGTATTTTGTAATACATCCCAAAAACATTAAGGGCAGGTACAGGTAAAAAATATTGTTTTGCCCTAAATTTTAACACCTTTTTAACATGTTTAACATACGTGTATCACTTGAACTCAGTCTGGAGATCTTTTGGGATCACGTCACCATGTCTCAATCTTGTATCATTTTTCCATAAAAAACATTGTGCATGTACCGGTACCGTACATGTACCGTGTACAAAATGCCTTTAAATATGTATTGTCTGTGCATTTTGGGTGTGGCACCTTAAACAAAACTTTTTTCTTGAATTGATATTTTCATGGAAGTTATATTATTGGCGGTCCGCAAATAATTCAACTCATGGTAAGGTGTAGACTTGCCCAAGTCCGACTTCCCATGTTTGGACTAGTGCCCTGTAAAATCTTTTACTTCTTTCCGAGAAAGGAAAAAAGAGATTAGACAAGCCACTAGTCCAGAGGGCGCACTGTACACTGTACATTACTGACCCGAGAAGTCAGACACGAGAGGGCAAGTCTAGGTACATGTACATGTAAGGTGCAAAAAACAACAGGATAAAAACAGCTTTTTCTCAGGGTTGGCGATGTGTAAAATACAAAGTACACACGTATGTACATACAGTGTACGTACACGATGTACATTGTATTTTTATTTTTTTTACAATAAAGTAAAAATTTGATTGGAGAAAAAAAAATTGAATTATCTGAGAACCATGTACATGTACATGTACATTTGTACAATATTTAACTAAAAACCTACAGTTCTACCAGTAGGCCTAAGTAAATACCAAAATCTGTCGTCACGAAAACCAACTACATGTACATGTACTCTAAACTACCTTCATGTAATGCACCTGTCAATTGTAATCCCGGCCCTGCAGGGGGACCCGGGACTTTGGAAAAAGTAGCGGGGACATAGCCGGGGATGTCCAAAAAAACGTGCCCCACTAACCGGGACAATAGCGGGGACTTGGCCCGGGTTGTACAATTTGTTGCCCCGCTATACCGGGACAATAGCGGGGACATAGCCGGGGTTGTACAAATTTGCTGCCCCGCCCTACCGGCCCCGCATGTCGGGGCCGGGATTGTGCAGGGACGTTGCGGGAGTATCACGCTGGGCCACTTGGACATCCTGGCCCAGTCCCACTAGTCCCGGGTCCCCCAGGGCCAGGATTACAATTGACAGGTGCATAAAGGTACATGTACTAATAACCTTCAAACTAACAGCAATGCCCTGAACAATTCTTTCAACAAGTAGTGTATAACTCCAAGCATTTCCAGGATTGCAAAGCTTTTAGTGATCCTCAGCTGACCCGATCCGTACACATACATTGTAAACTGCTGAAATGGTCTACATACCGACATATAATCGTTACAACAGGCATAGTAAAACAACATTTCCATGGTGTGTGTACTCCAGTGTTGTAGTCACTATATCAAGTCCGAGTCTGAGTCTCGAGTATAGCCTCGAGTCTGAGTCCGAGTATCGAGTCATTATTAGCCTTGAGTCCGAGTCACTTTCCTCAAGGCGAGTCTGAGTCACGAGCTCGCCAAATTAATGACACTTAATTTGCTATACAATATGTGAAATAATGACGTACTCATCATGCGCTCCTTGCCGGCCTGGTGGGGCAGTGTACATGTACATATTCACGCATCGGACTGTTTTTTTTCTCCAAGAATCCTGCATTAAGCGGGCAAATATATATATTTTTCTTTTTTGAAATATATGTGACTCGTTCGCATCCGAGTCATCATGGTCGAGTCAGTGTCATTTTCCAATGTGACTCGAGTCGAGTCCGAGTCACGAAAATTGTGACTCGAGTCGGTCTCGAGTCCGAGTCCTGGACTCGAGTATACTACAACACTGGTGTACTCTACAGAGAAAATGAAACAGGTCTTTAAAGGAACACACCGGCTTTGTTGCGCTATTTTGGGCTCGAAATACATGTAGACCAAATTTTATACAACGATTCTACATGCATGTTAAGGTCTCTCCAGAATACTGTAGATCCTGAAAACAAAACCACTAAATCGGCCGTTTTTGACCATTTTTCAAAAAATCAAGGTCATTTGATTTATCCGAACTAGATTTCTGGTTCGGATAAATCACATGTTCTTGTGAGTTAGTTTTATTTCCAGCCGTATAAAAGTTCATAACTGCACCAAATTTAGCTCATATTTTTTTTAAAAATATGCATGAGTATTCAACAAATGATACTATACAAATGTACTACCGGTATGACTACCGGTATTTATTCAGGTTTCTGTCTAAACTTACGTCACTGTGAAATCATTGAGTCAATACGCAAAGGATTTAACAATGCCTATACTTGTATATATTATATGTATGTGATCCGTCATAAAGGCTACAATACATGGCAATACAAACGCATACACAGGATGCTTTCGTAACTCACGCACCGAACAAGACAAAGTATAGTGTCAGCATATACATTTAGATTTCCCCTGACTACAGTTATGAAAACAAACTTTTATAACCATGAAAAATTGAATGTAAAATTTTGATTCAGTGAGTCCGGGTAACGGGAGCGTGTTCCATGGTGACAGCATAGACAAAAGCCCTGTGGCAATAATCCCCTGGAACCGGTGCTGTGGTTTGTGTGCTAGCGAGGCATTGGCCATGTGATAGGGGCAGGGAGCCAGACCGCCGTGTGTGTTTCGTCAGGTGTTTTACACCAAACACTGTTATCGTCATTAGGTGTTACACCCAACCGCTACATGTACAGTACATGTACATGTATCTCCATGCGGAACTGTCACACCAGCCGGTTGCTTGAGTGGTACCAGAACATGCAGCCTTGTAGTACTCGTACCTCGTACTACTCGAGTACCGTAATTTTCGGAATATAAGCCGCCCGGGGTATAAGCCGCGACGCCCAAAAATTCCAGAAACAAGATTCACCGTCGGCGTATAAGCCGCCCGGCTTATTAGCCGCACCATTTTGTAGGCCACAGATCACAAACACACATCTAAAACACACATTTCCACAGACAATGACAAACACATAACTCTTTGGATTTTAAAACAACGCCAACTAAAAGTAAAGAATTGAAGAAAACACGGAAGGAACAGACGCACCAAACGATTTGTTTGGCGTTGGACGAGTACTCACGACCGATGGCATGGTCCGATGGCGAACTGGTTGCCTGCGCTTGTGCAGTGTCACATCGATGTATGGGTCACCAACGAAGATCGGTACACTCTGCACCTGGAAAAATTGCACACCTTTTCTTGCGCGTGCGACGGCCTTCAACATCGTTTTTTGACAATAAAAAATTCCCATAAAAGATTGATAGAATTATTTCAGGAACTACATTACATAATGTATATGAGCATATCATGATTTTTATCTTTAGAGCTCGGCGTATAAGCCGCCCGGTTTATAAGCCGCCGGGAACTTTTTTGGGGGCAAAATCAACGTATAAGCCGCGGCTTATATTCCGAAAATTACGCTACCATTTTGAGAGTACTCGTACTCGAAAGTCGAAATACTCGTACCGGTACTCAAACAGTCCGTACCGGTACTCGTACTCGGCAGGCGAAATACTCGGACTCTGCACTGTACTCGACTCTCCAAGTACTCGTATTCGATTAGCAGTACTCGATAAAAAGTGTGGACTGCACGCAAACTGCATGCCCCCGATTCCTACTGCAGTAGCAATTAGAGAATAAATTCTCTACGCGCGTCGAGCAGGAAATGGTAACCCAGAGCTAGCCGCGCGCGGCCCAATTACGTATGCCCATATGCATCCCAGGCACAATACACATATGTACATATTAGACTGGTTTCCCGGACGTCATATTCCACATACATAGTACGAACATGAATCTCATGTTTGTTGAATGTGTGGTGCCGGAACTACATTGTGTACATAGTCTAAGTACATATAAGGTTGCACACAAGTAAATAGGGCTCCCATAGGAACCAATGCTAAAAGTCAAAATTTTCAGAAATCATTTAAAAATAATCAACTCTCTCAGCTTCTCAGGACAACAACCAAAATACTCAATGAAGTCTCATCTTTTCAATTCTGTTCAATTTTATGAGGGTAACCCATCACTTGTATTCCCTAATTTCCACTTGAAACAAAACTACCCCTGCAACAGTGCTAAACAGACCAGCATCCATTTTGGAACAAAGGCACATACATGTACATGTACATTGTACGCTACTGGGCATGGAGCTGCGTATTTCGTGGCACGAATTTGGCGCGTGTGCATTGCTGACGAGCCTGTACCTTTATTAAGGAATGATAATGACACTAATGACAACCAGAGGTAATAATGAATGCAAAAATTTGTGTGGTGCCTACATGTATTAAACATCATTGAAATGAAACAACCAATGTTCAGGGGTAATAATGTAAAACAAATTGACACCACAAGTGAAATGCACTAGATACATGTACGGTATACATGTTACTTATATTGCTAAATTCTATACAATTACCTTCACTGTATCAAAGGGCTGACCAACAAGAACACCAGCAGCTCCTGTCAGGAAAAACAAAACAAAAAGGTCGAAAAAAAAAAGTTTAGTAACTTCTGAGGTGAAAGCCCTGATACCAGTGAACAGCTGCAGTTGTTGACTCTTCGGATAAAACTGGCATAAAAGCCTACCACTGTACTGGTATAAGTCAACAAGGTTGACTGCCACAGGCTCTCCCAGGCTCCTTACATGTACCAGTAGGTGCATGCAAAGCATTCACTCTATACCATCTGTTGAAATAATGAAAGCCACTGCACTATCCAGGGTTTTGAATTTCCGCTGGTCTAACTTGAAGTAAAAACATAATGTGAATTGGGTTCTCAGTCCACATGATGTGGGTTTTCCCCTGCATGAATGTGTAGCCGAGATTTCCTTCCGCCTGTAAAACTAATTTCTTTAACATGTTCTCCTAAGTTATTTTTTTCTGTCAAGTTTTCGAGCAACAGTGGGTACACATAACCATACGTTTGATAAGTCTTTAGTTTCAGTGCTATAAAGATGTTAATAAGCAAATTATACAAATGACACTACATACATGTTAGCATAATTTTGAATTGTACAGTATGTATGTACACTGTACCGGTACATGTACCGGTATGTCATTTGTGTACATTTGTTTTGCCCCACCCAACGTACACGTACATACTCGGTGCTTCCCCGAGACACAATGAGAAAAGCTTCATAGCATGCTTGGGTTGGACTCAAACCCAAGACCTCCATTCGAAGCAGACGTCTTAATTTATTAAGAACCATTTGACACCCGAGCTGGCCGGTGTTGAGTAGCTGGTTCAAATCAATTAGCAGCAGTTACCACAACTGATGCGTGCATTCAGGTATTTAGTTTTACAAATGAGAAAATCAGTTAGGTTTGGGTGTTAAATATTTTGGAAAATTGGATTATCCTTTGTACATAAAAGTGCAAATCTAATAAATACGAAAAAGTACAAGTACCGGTATGTACCGGGTAAGTGTTGAACAGGTTTGCAGGGTCTGTTACCAAGCACATGTACATTTGTGTAAGTAATCTCTCGATTTAAATTTTTCCTACAGACAGTGTTCTCCACTACTGGGCGCGCCGCCTGGACAAAATCATCAGCGGTACCATTAGCGCCCGGAAAAAAAATTGTCGTTTAGGCAAACAAACTTGGCTCTTCGGATAAAAATAATCCATTTTCCCCTCTAAAAACATTACAGAAGTACGGCTGAGTGATTCAAAAATTAGGTGTAAAGTCATCAAACATGATTCGCTAGCCGCTGGTATTATTATCGTTCACTTACCACGAATACTTATCGAATTTTTTACCCAATCTGCAATAGATAACGGCCATGACAGTTACATGCATCTGTTTTGAACAGCACCCTCATGCGGCAAACAGGGAATTGATCAGTGTTCGCCGCATGAGGGCGCTGCTCTGCATGCCCAGAAAAAAATGTATCGCAGTGGGGAACACTGACATGTAATTAATGCAATAAGAGCATAAATGTAGTTTTCCTCAGATGAAAATTTAAGGTTTTTAACTACTGGTAGATAACGTACATGTACATACCTCCAACACATCCTGCAATAAAATCCGATGCCATTATCCATCTTGACGATAGACCGTTTTGCTTTCCCAAACTTGGCGCCACCCCATCACACGGGATTTCCTTGGGTCTTAGCTCAGGTTGTGTGGGTCGAGTTGTGTCACCCATTGTCGCCTTGCTCAAGGTGGGCGGGGGTAGGGAAGCATCCATGCTGTGGGCTTCTTCCAGTTCCACAGTCGCTGGCTGTAGCTGAGCCATGTACCGATATACTACAATTCAATCACTGGAGTGTGCTATTCGACACAGGAGAGAGTCTAAACTGCCATTGAGCCAAAGAGGCCAAGCTGCTTGTGCACACATGAGTGTATGTACATGTACATATGTACATTGTACATTGTACTAGACGAGTCACAAGTCACTTTATTCTTGGTTTCATGTATGGGTTTTAGTACAGTACATGTACATGTACATGTATGGTACTGGGAAGGTGAACATACCGGTACATGTACAGTGTACACCCTTTAATGCAAAGTTTGGAGCAACCACATGTTTCTTCCTGCAACATGTACAATGTTGAACTGGAACCAGTATTCTGAAATCAAATATGAATGGCAATGAATGAGAATACAAACATTTCTATTTCAAAAGGCCTTGAAAATGTATGGTGTGGCTGTTCAATAAGCTTGCTGTATAATGCCGGGCAAGCCTGATGGAGTAACAAAATAAGATTAGCACACATTAGAAAAGCGTGTCCAGATTACATTTTTGACCGCACCCTCCCCCTCACACCCCCCTCCAATTTTGTTCATGGGTGTTGAGATTTTGATACCATGTCATTTGTCATATTGTTCTCAAAATGTCACGCTCCTCAATCCAGATACAAGTATTTCCAAGCCGTGTATTGTAAAAAAATAAAAATAAAAAACCCCCAACCAAACAAACAAATGTTTTTTATCCAGTACATGTACATAAAACAGTGCAGTGATTCAGGCCTACAGTGTAGAAATAACTCACGGCACCACGGAAAATTCCAATCGGTGCTCTATGCTTTTGCCGTGTTGCCCTTAAAAAGGTTCTACCACAAATTTTCTATTTCCTCATTCAGGTGCCCTTTACTACATGTACCGGTATAAAGGGAAAATTAACGTGCCCTTTTAAAAATGAATTTTGAGGCCTGGTGATTGCACCAACATTTCTGCTTCCACATCCAAATTGGAGATTTCCTGTTTTCTCCCCATGGATAGTATTTTGGGGAGACATTTTATATGACTGTTGGGTTAGGCTAGAGCGGAATCCATTTTCTGAAAAAAAATCTGAACAAGCTCCTTTAATTAAATAGCCCTACTATTAAGTGTGACGTTAATGTATGGTACATGTACATGTAGCTGCCAGTCTAACTGGGTCTGAACATTTGCTGGTACATGTATACAGTGAGGACTCAAACTCCAGAAATGGAGAAATTCCCCCTTCTGGCGAATTATCCTAATCCGGAGACAATTGTATCAGAACATATGGCATGACAATTTGCCTTGTCACGTGACCCCGGTGTTGCAGACGCTTTACAATATATACAAGCATGCCACCAAGGAAGAAAATTCAGGCATACAATCTACAGTAATCATCATGAAAACCATGCCGTCCTCGGGCACAAGTAACATCAGAAACGATCGTATTTGGTGCCAAATTGTCGGCGAAAAACTATTTTTTTGCAAAACTTACCTTGCTTCGGCCAATTCTGTTTTAGCTAATTCTATGCAAGCACGAATGAGCGGATATAAGCGCAAATCGTTCCGAAGAAAATCATTCTCCTGATCGGGAGAAAATCTCTGCATCGAGGGAAAAAACTTCTCCCGATAAGGAGAATTCGCCAGAAGGGGAGAATTTCTCCATTTCAGGAGTTTGAGTCTCAGTGGTAGTACACCGTAGTGGTAATCTGAAAAGACCATTGCTAAAGTGCAGGAAACAGTTCATGGGTCTTCCCGGTATGTACAGGGCAGCTGGGATAATCCCAGTGTTTTTACGAATTTACATGTATTTCGAAGGGGACTTTTACCATTTTATGCCGGAAAAACAAGTCCACAGGATTTGTAGATTTAAACAGCGATTTTGCGATCAATATTTGCACCAATAAACCTTATCGACGTTCTCAATGCATTATGGGATTGGATGACAAAATTGCCCGGCCAAATGCGCATAAACCTATGAGGCGGACACCAACTCGGCAACTTTTTTACTCATTTTCACGAAAACCAAAAAGAGTTCAAGAATCAACCTCCCATCACTTTATCTTTGACACTAGTCAGTGAGCTTTCCTTTCATCAAGTGGATTGTTGTCATTTTGCCTCGAAATTAGAATCACACCCAAAAATTTCCTCCTAGTTCAGTGTAGTTGTGTCCTGCAGTGGTTTTAGATGTCCATGATTGGAAAATGATTGGAAAGAAATACTTACAACACCGTTTTTGAAGCCAAAATGTTTGTCCACGTGCAACCTCAACGATAGTTTTTGTTGTCGCAGTTTAAATAATTCTGGACGTGAGAAGTGCGGACGTGAGGGGTACATGTACCTTCTGTCCCTACGGGAAATCCCGTAGGGACAGAATCATTCTGTCTACTTTGACACATATCAAACATTCTGATAAACATGTCCCGAAACAGAAAAATCGGTATTTTTTTCGTATACATTGAACACGGATTTGGGTGAAGTTATATAGTGCAATCGATAGCTTATTTAATTCGAAGATATATACTTCCCACTGACACTTCCGTCGCAAATGTTGCATTTCTGAGATAAATAAATGATAAAATTACTGCATAAAGTAATGCACAAAATGACGCGGCGAGCGGTCTGTGCGTAAGCGCGACAACAGAGGGCGCTGCGTGCGCGCGTGAATGGTTATCTTGTGCACTAACTGAAGGCAATTTTTGAAGTAGAAAATGTGGTTTTTCTACAGAAAAGCAACATTTGCGACAAAAGTGCAAGTGGGAAGTATATACACTGTATCTTAAAATTACATTATGTGTTGATTCCAGGAGGTAATTTCCTTAAAATCTTTGTTCAATGTATACGAAAAAAATACCGAAAAATCAAATGCGAGAAATCATCGGGGATTTCCTTCGTATCGGTAGAGTCGCGAGTACCACGCTCGCCGCTCGGTATGCGCTATGCAACAAACGCCGTATATCGGCACGGCGCTGGATGGATTGAGTGTGCCGCACTGCGAGTCCGTGTACACGGACTCCCCCACCAATATTATAATATACATTTTTAAAAATCGTTTTAAAAAATGCATATCGTCAGAAATGATGCTATATTTTCAGTTCCTATTTAAAAGGTTTGAATTGCACAATGTTGTGATATTTTAGAGGATGTTTTTCAAGATGCGCTATTTCAGAAACGGCAGGAATGTGTTGTGGAACTCAACAGTTTTACCAGGGGAGTCCATATACACGGACTTGCAGTGCGTCCCACTCAATCCGTCCAGCGCTGTGCCGATAGTACGGCATGTGTTGCATAGCGCATACCGAGCTGCGAGCGTGGTACTCGGACTGTACCGATACGAAGGGAATCCCAAAGATTTCTCGCATTTGCAACATTTCTGTTTCGGGACATGTTTGATATGTGTCAAAGATAAAGTGGTGGGAGGTTGATTCTTGAACTCTTTTTGGTTTTCGTGAAAATGCACATTTTGGCCGGGCAATTTTGTCATCCAATCCATAATGCATTGACTGATTGAGAACGTCGATAAGGTTTATTACCATAAGTTTAACAGCCATCAAAATAGTCCAAAAAAGAAGCAAAACACGTACCTTAATCATCTGGGTACAACTATAGAATACAGGGCCACTGGACACTCCATCCTCGCCTCAGAGCTGTGAGGCGAGGTCATGCTCACTGAACTCCAACGCGCCCACAAGGCACTCCATCCTCGCCATCCCACTAGAGTTCACGCATAGTCACGCGAGAATTGCCGAGAACTCCAACGCGCCCACTAGACACTTCATCCTCGCCTGCCCACTAGAGTTCACGCATAGTCACGCGAAAATGACACTCCATCCTCGCCTGCCCACTAGAGTTCACGCATAGTCACGCGAGAATTGCCGAGAATTCCAACGCGCCCACTAGACCATCCTCGCCTCAGAGCTGTGAGGCGAGGTCATGCGTCGAGGTCATGCTCACTGAACCATGCTCACTGCGCTGAACGTGTGTGTACGTACGTGTGCACTATACCTAGATTGGTTCCCTATCCTACCCCAATTTCTCGCGGGACCGAATTAATCTCGCGGGACGTACGGGTAGCTGTGATGTCAGAGGAATAATTTTTCAAAGGCAAATCCTCGACAATTCTCGCGTGACTTTGCGTGCGTACACGCATGCATGCTTCAGTGAACATGACCTCTTCGCATGACCTCGCCTCACAGATCTGAGGCGAGGATAGAGTGTCTGGTTGGCGCGGTGGAATCCTCGAGAATTCTCGCGTGACTTTGCGTGGACTAGAGATATGCACCGAGGTGGGTACCTGTCATCTCAGAGGAAGTTTTTAAAAAAGGAAACTCCCGCCCGAATCTCACCCGGGCTAATTTCTCGCGGGACCGAATTAATCTCGCGGGACGTACGGGTAGCTGTGATGTCAGAGTAATAATTTTTCAAAGGCAAATCCTCGACAATTCTCGCGCGACTTTGCGTGCGTACACGCATGCATGCTTCAGTGAACATGACATCTTCGCCTGACCTCGCCTCACAGATCTGAGGCGAGGATAGAGTGTCTGGTTGGCGCGGTGGAATCCTCGAGAATTCTCGCGTGACTTTGCGTGGACTAGAGACTATGCACCGAGGTGGGTACCTGTCATCTCAGAGGAAGTTTTTAAAAAAGGAAACTCCCGCCCGAATCTCACCCGGGCTAATTTCTCGCGGGACCGAATTAATCTCGCGGGACGTACGGGTAGCTGTGATGTCAGAGTAATAATTTTTCAAAGGCAAATCCTCGACCATTCTCGCGCGACTTTGCGTGCGTACACGCATGCATGCTTCAGTGAACATGACCTCTTCGCATGACCTCGCCTCACAGATCTGAGGCGAGGATAGAGTGTCTGGTTGGCGCGGTGGAATCCTCGAGAATTCTCGCGTGACTTTGCGTGGACTAGAGACTATGCACCGAGGTGGGTACCTGTCATCTCAGAGGAAGTTTTTAAAAAAGGAAACTCCCGCCCGAATCTCACCCGGGCTAATTTCTCGCGGGACCGAATTAATCTCGCGGGACGTACGGGTAGCTGTGATGTCAGAGTAATAATTTTTCAAAGGCAAATCCTCGACAATTCTCGCGCGACTTTGCGTGCGTACACGCATGCATGCTTCAGTGAACATGACATCTTCGCCTGACCTCGCCTCACAGATCTGAGGCGAGGATAGAGTGTCTGGTTGGCGCGGTGGAATCCTCGAGAATTCTCGCGTGACTTTGCGTGGACTAGAGACTATGCACCGAGGTGGGTACCTGTCATCTCAGAGGAAGTTTTTAAAAAAGGAAACTCCCGCCCGAATCTCACCCGGGCTAATTTCTCGCGGGACCGAATTAATCTCGCGGGACGTACGGGTAGCTGTGATGTCAGAGTAATAATTTTTCAAAGGCAAATCCTCGACCATTCTCGCGCGACTTTGCGTGCGTACACGCATGCATGCTTCAGTGAACATGACCTCTTCGCATGACCTCGCCTCACAGATCTGAGGCGAGGATAGAGTGTCTGGTTGGCGCGGTGGAATCCTCGAGAATTCTCGCGTGACTTTGCGTGGACTAGAGACTATGCACCGAGGTGGGTACCTGTCATCTCAGAGGAAGTTTTTAAAAAAGGAAACTCCCGCCCGAATCTCACCCGGGCTAATTTCTCGCGGGACCGAATTAATCTCGCGGGACGTACGGGTAGCTGTGATGTCAGAGTAATAATTTTTCAAAGGCAAATCCTCGACCATTCTCGCGCGACTTTGCGTGCGTACACGCATGCATGCTTCAGTGAACATGACCTCTTCGCATGACCTCGCCTCACAGATCTGAGGCGAGGATAGAGTGTCTGGTTGGCGCGGTGGAATCCTCGAGAATTCTCGCGTGACGTTGCGTGGACTAGAGACTATGCACCGAGGTGGGTACCTGTCATCTCAGAGGAAGTTTTTAAAAAAGGAAACTCCCGCCCGAATCTCACCCGGGCTAATTTCTCGCGGGACCGAATTAATCTCGCGGGACGTACGGGTAGCTGTGATGTCAGAGGAATAATTTTTCAAAGGCAAATCCTCGACAATTCTCGCGTGACTTTGCGTGCGTACACGCATGCATGCTTCAGTGAACATGACCTCTTCGCATGACCTCGCCTCACAGATCTGAGGCGAGGATAGAGTGTCTGGTTGGCGCGGTGGAATCCTCGAGAATTCTCGCGTGACTTTGCGTGGACTAGAGACTATGCACCGAGGTGGGTACCTGTCATCTCAGAGGAAGTTTTTAAAAAAGGAAACTCCCGCCCGAATCTCACCCGGGCTAATTTCTCGCGGGACCGAATTAATCTCGCGGGACGTACGGGTAGCTGTGATGTCAGAGTAATAATTTTTCAAAGGCAAATCCTCGACAATTCTCGCGCGACTTTGCGTGCGTACACGCATGCATGCTTCAGTGAACATGACATCTTCGCCTGACCTCGCCTCACAGATCTGAGGCGAGGATAGAGTGTCTGGTTGGCGCGGTGGAATCCTCGAGAATTCTCGCGTGACTTTGCGTGGACTAGAGACTATGCACCGAGGTGGGTACCTGTCATCTCAGAGGAAGTTTTTAAAAAAGGAAACTCCCGCCCGAATCTCACCCGGGCTAATTTCTCGCGGGACCGAATTAATCTCGCGGGACGTACGGGTAGCTGTGATGTCAGAGTAATAATTTTTCAAAGGCAAATCCTCGACCATTCTCGCGCGACTTTGCGTGCGTACACGCATGCATGCTTCAGTGAACATGACCTCTTCGCATGACCTCGCCTCACAGATCTGAGGCGAGGATAGAGTGTCTGGTTGGCGCGGTGGAATCCTCGAGAATTCTCGCGTGACTTTGCGTGGACTAGAGACTATGCACCGAGGTGGGTACCTGTCATCTCAGAGGAAGTTTTAAAAAAAGGAAACTCCCGCCCGAATCTCACCCGGGCTAATTTCTCGCGGGACCGAATTAATCTCGCGGGACGTACGGGTAGCTGTGATGTCAGAGTAATAATTTTTCAAAGGCAAATCCTCGACAATTCTCGCGTGACTTTGCGTGCGTACACGCATTAGTGACGTACAACTCCCGCCCGAATATCACCCGGGCTAATTTCTCGCGAGACCGAATTAATCTCGCGTCATTTTTAAACGGGACGTACGAGTAGCTGTGATGTCAGAGGGATATTTTTTCAAAGGCAAATCCTCGACAATTCTCGCGTGACTTTGCTTGAACCGTCAGGTCGTCACACCTCGCCTCCGCTGCTTTCAAAAAGGTGTAGCTCACGGTGGCCCTGTATTCTATAGTTACTCCATCATCTGTAGCTATAAGGCTATAGTACTTTAGTAGTAGGCCTAGGCCTACATGTATGTAAACATAACAAGCAGGAAGGAATTTCTCACCAAACTGTAGGCCTACATGTAGCTTATGCCTTATGTTGGCCACAACTAGTCTATGGCCTACACCGTACCCACTGTACCTGTTACGCCCCAACTATCGCACTTGTCCCAACTATAGTTGGGCCGGTCCTAGACCCGTGAACGTGGCTTGTTGTAAACTACGCCACGTTCTTGTGTCATTTTGAACCTAGCGAAAATGCGACATGAAACAGCCGTCGATCTGTTGCACGCAAATGACCCGGGGCCAATTTCATAAAACATGTTATGCTTAATCAAAATTGTTGATTAAGCGTAGCACGAAAATTTGCTTAAGCGACGGCGTTAGCATGCGATTTGGCTTGCTAAATAAGAGCTTTAAGCAAAAAAACGACTGCTTAATTCTTTTATGAAATGCCATCAACCGCTTAATGCGCCGCTTAATCAAAAATCGGGTGCTAACATGTTTTATGAAATTGGCCCCTGGTTACTCGTCCGGGGTCAGATGTTAAAATCTAATTCTACACGTTCGCATATATGGGTCTTTACCGATGGGCAAATTTCGTCGAAATTACACAGCCTGAATAGGCGGACGGGAAAACTTAGATTTCTAGGTGAGTACTCAACACCCATACGGAATTATGGATGGCGGATCGATTTTCGCTAGGTTCAAAATGACACAAGAACGTGGCGTTGTATACAACGCCACGTTCACGGGTCTAGGCCGGTCCCAACTATAGTTGGGATGGTCCCAACCATTGAGCTATATATTATACACATATGGACTGGCAATGAGGTCACTAGTGCACGTCTATGGGCCCCGAGGGGCTGTGAGTGACCACAAGAGGGTCCTATTTCCCGAGGCCGAAGGCCGAGGGAAATAGGACCCTCTTATGGTCACTCACAGTCACGAGGGGCCCATGGACGTGCACTAGAGACCGAATTATGCCAGTCCGTATGTGTTTTATAACACGCCTCAGGCAAAAATACACACGTACAGATAAAATTCAATTTAATACATTAACAAGCAACCTCCAGAGGGCGCAGTAACCGGTCACTAGTTTTTGAGACTCATGACCGGTCAGGAACACTAGCAGGGAAACACGCGCGCGTGAAGTCTTAACGCTAGTCTTTCGGAAAGACTGCCTTTTTGCGCGCAATACACGATGTACATAGACTATTCACCATTGGCCGCCAGAGGGCGCACCTGAAATACAGTCGAAAAGACAGTCTTTCATATTCCGTATAAATCGCTCGCAAAATACCGAGCGAATTCCTGGCATACCTTTGTGTGACACGTTGAAATGCGTGACGTCATCTAATTTCCATAATTCACAACAGCTCTGGGCCCAATTTCATAAAACATGTTAGCACCCGATTTTTGATTAAGCAGCACTCTCTCCATTTCATAAAACTGTTTAAGCACTAGCAAACCAAACGGCATGCTAACCTACCGAATTTTTGCTAACGTGACGCCATCTTTTTTCTTCGCCATTCTCGGCAAAATTCGAGACACATTTTCCAACAGATACACAACTTTCAGCTGTTGTTGAAATATTCCAGTCAGCGACAGGCAAGGGTCTTCTGTGGTAGTGATAATCATCCCAAAATGGAAACATAACCAATGATGGTACTTCGAAAATGTTGCCGTTGACTTATGAAAGCAGACGATGAACGCGTTCGAACAAAACAGACGACAGCGTTGCGCGCGCACTCTCTACGCGCGCTTAGAACAACAAGTTTTATGAAATAGGCCCTTGCTTGAGCGAATATTCGTGCTATGCTTAATCAAAAATTTTGATTAAGCGTAACATGTTTTATGAAATTGGCCCCTGGTCTGTCTGGTACCCAGAGTACACACTGGACATGACAGTGCATACAAATGTCGCTGCTTTTCCAGTCGCTGATCGATCGATCGAGAAAAAAAAAAAGTGCTAAACGATTTCAGAGAAGTTATCCACTACTATTTTTCCCTAAAATGACTTGCAAGCATCAGTTAGTTCAGATATGATAGAAAAAACCGAAATTTAGGAGTGAATTAATCTGAGTGAAGAACCACCCACTTTCTTAAAAAACTACTAATTTCACTCACTATCACATGCTTTGTACACAATGTTTGAAGTATTATAAATTGTTGGGCAGATTTTAAAAAAATTCAAAATGCCCTTATTAAATTTTTGTAAGTTTAATGTTGAAAGGAGTCTCTCAAAGCCACATGGTTTTACAAAAGTAATTGTACATTTTCTAAAGTCAAATATGACCCATTTGATTTTCATTTAGGCCAACAAAAAATAAGGCAAATTGTTGTGACCCAAGGATCGACCTTTTACGGCCTATTTAAAACAATACTTTTTTTCTGATTCTTCGTGCATGTTTTTGTTTTTACAGCAAGCAGAATTGCAGAAAATTAATTAGAGCAACTTGCTTGCATAAGCCTCCGAAAATATACTGGAATAACGTTTAATGGAACAAATTTAAATTTGATGTTTATTAGTTTACTAAATGTTTAAAATTTCACCCTTTTCAGTGCTTTGAGGAGAATGCTTTGAGAAGGCCCATTAATTTTGTGGATATGAAGCTGTTTTTACGAATTCCAGGGAACAACAGCAAACTACTTTGTAGATAGGACAGAAGCCCTTGAAGGAAATTTGCACAGTTTGGTTAACTAAAAAAAAAATGGAAATGTTCGTCAACATTGTCTGATTCATTAGTTCAATATTTCACTTCAAGTGCAGAAATAATTTGAATTTTTAGGTTGAATTCCATATCCGACCACTATAAACGTCTTTATTTTATATTAAATGAAAAATAAACAATGCATGTTAGAACAAGTTTGATGATAAAAATGAGAAATTAAATTATGACATGTCTGATTTTAAGCCCCCAGCCTGGATTTCCATTGTTATAAAACCATGTAAAATTTTAGTTTAGTTGTAAAAACCATGGTGTAAAAACTAAGAAAGAGAAATTGTCATGATTTTTAAATTTTTTCCCACTGCTGTCCAACATTGTCCAAGGAAATGTTCGTCAACATTGTCTGATTCATTAGTTCAATATTTCACTTCAAGTGCAGAAATAATTTGAATTTTTAGGTTGAATTCCATATCCGACCACTATAAACGTCTTTATTTTATATTAAATGAAAAATAAACAATGCATGTTAGAACAAGTTTGATGATAAAAATGAGAAATTAAATTATGACATGTCTGATTTTAAGCCCCCAGCCTGGATTTCCATTGTTATAAAACCATGTAAAATTTTTGTTTAGTTGTAAAAACCATGGTGTAAAAACTAAGAAAGAGAAATTTTCATGATTTTTAAATTTTTTCCCACTGCTGTCCAACATTGTCCAAGGAAATGTTCGTCAACATTGTCTGATTCATTAGTTCAATATTTCACTTCAAGTGCAGAAATAATTTGAATTTTTAGGTTGAATTCCATATCCGACCACTATAAACGTCTTTATTTTATATTAAATGAAAAATAAACAATGCATGTTAGAACAAGTTTGATGATAAAAATGAGAAATTAAATTATGACATGTCTGATTTTAAGCCCCCAGCCTGGATTTCCATTGTTATAAAACCATGTAAAATTTTAGTTTAGTTGTAAAAACCATGGTGTAAAAACTAAGAAAGAGAAATTTTCATGATTTTTAAATTTTTTCCCACTGCTGTCCAACATTGTCCAAGGAAATGTTCGTCAACATTGTCTGATTCATTAGTTCAATATTTCACTTCAAGTGCAGAAATAATTTGAATTTTTAGGTTGAATTCCATATCCGACCACTATAAACGTCTTTATTTTATATTAAATGAAAAATAAACAATGCATGTTAGAAAAAGTTTGATGACAAAAATGAGAAATTAAATTATGACATGTCTGATTTTAAGCCCCCAGCCTGGATTTCCATTGTTATAAAACCATGTAAAATTTTAGTTTAGTTGTAAAAACCATGGTGTAAAAACTAAGAAAGAGAAATTTTCATGATTTTTAAATTTTTTCCCACTGCTGTCCAACATTGTCCAAGGAAATGTTCGTCAACATTGTCTGATTCATTAGTTCAATATTTCACTTCAAGTGCAGAAATAATTTGAATTTTTAGGTTGAATTCCATATCCGACCACTATAAACGTCTTTATTTTATATTAAATGAAAAATAAACAATGCATGTTAGAACAAGTTTGATGATAAAAATGAGAAATTAAATTATGACATGTCTGATTTTAAGCCCCCAGCCTGGATTTCCATTGTTATAAAACCATGTAAAATTTTTGTTTAGTTGTAAAAACCATGGTGTAAAAACTAAGAAAGAGAAATTTTCATGATTTTTAAATTTTTTCCCACTGCTGTCCAACATTGTCCAAGGAAATGTTCGTCAACATTGTCTGATTCATTAGTTCAATATTTCACTTCAAGTGCAGAAATAATTTGAATTTTTAGGTTGAATTCCATATCCGACCACTATAAACGTCTTTATTTTATATTAAATGAAAAATAAACAATGCATGTTAGAACAAGTTTGATGATAAAAATGAGAAATTAAATTATGACATGTCTGATTTTAAGCCCCCAGCCTGGATTTCCATTGTTATAAAACCATGTAAAATTTTAGTTTAGTTGTAAAAACCATGGTGTAAAATCTAAGAAAGAGAAATTTTCATGATTTTTAAATTTTTTCCCACTGCTGTCCAACATTGTCCAAGGAAATGTTCGTCAACATTGTCTGATTCATTAGTTCAATATTTCACTTCAAGTGCAGAAATAATTTGAATTTTTAGGTTGAATTCCATATCCGACCACTATAAACGTCTTTATTTTATATTAAATGAAAAATAAACAATGCATGTTAGAACAAGTTTGATGATAAAAATGAGAAATTAAATTATGACATGTCTGATTTTAAGCCCCCAGCCTGGATTTCCATTGTTATAAAACCATGTAAAATTTTTGTTTAGTTGTAAAAACCATGGTGTAAAAACTAAGAAAGAGAAATTTTCATGATTTTTAAATTTTTTCCCACTGCTGTCCAACATTGTCCAAGGAAATGTTCGTCAACATTGTCTGATTCATTAGTTCAATATTTCACTTCAAGTGCAGAAATAATTTGAATTTTTAGGTTGAATTCCATATCCGACCACTATAAACGTCTTTATTTTATATTAAATGAAAAATAAACAATGCATGTTAGAACAAGTTTGATGATAAAAATGAGAAATTAAATTATGACATGTCTGATTTTAAGCCCCCAGCCTGGATTTCCATTGTTATAAAACCATGTAAAATTTTTGTTTAGTTGTAAAAACCATGGTGTAAAAACTAAGAAAGAGAAATTTTCATGATTTTTAAATTTTTTCCCACTGCTGTCCAACATTGTCCAAGGAAATGTTCGTCAACATTGTCTGATTCATTAGTTCAATATTTCACTTCAAGTGCAGAAATAATTTGAATTTTTAGGTTGAATTCCATATCCGACCACTATAAACGTCTTTATTTTATATTAAATGAAAAATAAACAATGCATGTTAGAACAAGTTTGATGATAAAAATGAGAAATTAAATTATGACATGTCTGATTTTAAGCCCCCAGCCTGGATTTCCATTGTTATAAAACCATGTAAAATTTTAGTTTAGTTGTAAAAACCATGGTGTAAAAACTAAGAAAGAGAAATTTTCATGATTTTTAAATTTTTTCCCACTGCTGTGCAACATTGTCCAAGGAAATGTTCGTCAACATTGTCTGATTCATTAGTTCAATATTTCACTTCAAGTGCAGAAATAATTTGAATTTTTAGGTTGAATTCCATATCCGACCACTATAAACGTCTTTATTTTATATTAAATGAAAAATAAACAATGCATGTTAGAAAAAGTTTGATGATAAAAATGAGAAATTTAATTATGACATGTCTGATTTTAAGCCCCCAGCCTGGATTTCCATTGTTATAAAACCATGTAAAATTTTAGTTTAGTCTTTATTTTATATTAAATGAAAAATAAACAATGCATGTTAGAACAAGTTTGATGATAAAAATGAGAAATTAAATTATGACATGTCTGATTTTAAGCCCCCAGCCTGGATTTCCATTGTTATAAAACCATGTAAAATTTTAGTTTAGTTGTAAAAACCATGGTGTAAAAACTAAGAAAGAGAAATTTTCATGATTTTTAAATTTTTTCCCACTGCTGTCCAACATTGTCCAAGGAAATGTTCGTCAACATTGTCTGATTCATTAGTTCAATATTTCACTTCAAGTGCAGAAATAATTTGAATTTTTAGGTTGAATTCCATATCCGACCACTATAAACGTCTTTATTTTATATTAAATGAAAAATAAACAATGCATGTTAGAAAAAGTTTGATGATAAAAATGAGAAATTTAATTATGACATGTCTGATTTTAAGCCCCCAGCCTGGATTTCCATTGTTATAAAACCATGTAAAATTTTAGTTTAGTTGTAAAAACCATGGTGTAAAAACTAAGAAAGAGAAATTTTCATGATTTTTAAATTTTTTCCCACTGCTGTCCAACATTGTCCAAGGAAATGTTCGTCAACATTGTCTGATTCATTAGTTCAATATTTCACTTCAAGTGCAGAAATAATTTGAATTTTTAGGTTGAATTCCATATCCGACCACTATAAACGTCTTTATTTTATATTAAATGAAAAATAAACAATGCATGTTAGAAAAAGTTTGATGATAAAAATGAGAAATTTAATTATGACATGTCTGATTTTAAGCCCCCAGCCTGGATTTCCATTGTTATAAAACCATGTAAAATTTTAGTTTAGTTGTAAAAACCATGGTGTAAAAACTAAGAAAGAGAAATTTTCATGATTTTTAAATTTTTTCCCACTGCTGTCCAACATTGTCCAAGGAAATGTTCGTCAACATTGTCTGATTCATTAGTTCAATATTTCACTTCAAGTGCAGAAATAATTTGAATTTTTAGGTTGAATTCCATATCCGACCACTATAAACGTCTTTATTTTATATTAAATGAAAAATAAACAATGCATGTTAGAACAAGTTTGATGATAAAAATGAGAAATTAAATTATGACATGTCTGATTTTAAGCCCCCAGCCTGGATTTCCATTGTTATAAAACCATGTAAAATTTTAGTTTAGTTGTAAAAACCATGGTGTAAAAACTAAGAAAGAGAAATTTTCATGATTTTTAAATTTTTTCCCACTGCTGTCCAACATTGTCCAAGGAAATGTTCGTCAACATTGTCTGATTCATTAGTTCAATATTTCACTTCAAGTGCAGAAATAATTTGAATTTTTAGGTTGAATTCCATATCCGACCACTATAAACGTCTTTATTTTATATTAAATGAAAAATAAACAATGCATGTTAGAACAAGTTTGATGATAAAAATGAGAAATTAAATTATGACATGTCTGATTTTAAGCCCCCAGCCTGGATTTCCATTGTTATAAAACCATGTAAAATTTTTGTTTAGTTGTAAAAACCATGGTGTAAAAACTAAGAAAGAGAAATTTTCATGATTTTTAAATTTTTTCCCACTGCTGTCCAACATTGTCCAAGGAAATGTTCGTCAACATTGTCTGATTCATTAGTTCAATATTTCACTTCAAGTGCAGAAATAATTTGAATTTTTAGGTTGAATTCCATATCCGACCACTATAAACGTCTTTATTTTATATTAAATGAAAAATAAACAATGCATGTTAGAACAAGTTTGATGATAAAAATGAGAAATTAAATTATGACATGTCTGATTTTAAGCCCCCAGCCTGGATTTCCATTGTTATAAAACCATGTAAAATTTTAGTTTAGTTGTAAAAACCATGGTGTAAAAACTAAGAAAGAGAAATTTTCATGATTTTTAAATTTTTTCCCACTGCTGTCCAACATTGTCCAAGGAAATGTTCGTCAACATTGTCTGATTCATTAGTTCAATATTTCACTTCAAGTGCAGAAATAATTTGAATTTTTAGGTTGAATTCCATATCCGACCACTATAAACGTCTTTATTTTATATTAAATGAAAAATAAACAATGCATGTTAGAAAAAGTTTGATGACAAAAATGAGAAATTAAATTATGACATGTCTGATTTTAAGCCCCCAGCCTGGATTTCCATTGTTATAAAACCATGTAAAATTTTAGTTTAGTTGTAAAAACCATGGTGTAAAAACTAAGAAAGAGAAATTTTCATGATTTTTAAATTTTTTCCCACTGCTGTCCAACATTGTCCAAGGAAATGTTCGTCAACATTGTCTGATTCATTAGTTCAATATTTCACTTCAAGTGCAGAAATAATTTGAATTTTTAGGTTGAATTCCATATCCGACCACTATAAACGTCTTTATTTTATATTAAATGAAAAATAAACAATGCATGTTAGAACAAGTTTGATGATAAAAATGAGAAATTAAATTATGACATGTCTGATTTTAAGCCCCCAGCCTGGATTTCCATTGTTATAAAACCATGTAAAATTTTTGTTTAGCTGTAAAAACCTGCATGGTGTAAAAACTAAGAAAGAGAAATTTTCATGATTTTTAAATTTTTTCCCACTGCTGTCCAACATTGTCCAAGGAAATGTTCGTCAACATTGTCTGATTCATTAGTTCAATATTTCACTTCAAGTGCAGAAATAATTTGAATTTTTAGGTTGAATTCCATATCCGACCACTATAAACGTCTTTATTTTATATTAAATGAAAAATAAACAATGCATGTTAGAACAAGTTTGATGATAAAAATGAGAAATTAAATTATGACATGTCTGATTTTAAGCCCCCAGCCTGGATTTCCATTGTTATAAAACCATGTAAAATTGTTGTTTAGTTGTAAAAACCATGGTGTAAAAACTAAGAAAGAGAAATTTTCATGATTTTTAAATTTTTTCCCACTGCTGTCCAACATTGTCCAAGGAAATGTTCGTCAACATTGTCTGATTCATTAGTTCAATATTTCACTTCAAGTGCAGAAATAATTTGAATTTTTAGGTTGAATTCCATATCCGACCACTATAAACGTCTTTATTTTATATTAAATGAAAAATAAACAATGCATGTTAGAACAAGTTTGATGATAAAAATGAGAAATTAAATTATGACATGTCTGATTTTAAGCCCCCAGCCTGGATTTCCATTGTTATAAAACCATGTAAAATTTTAGTTTAGTTGTAAAAACCATGGTGTAAAAACTAAGAAAGAGAAATTTTCATGATTTTTAAATTTTTTCCCACTGCTGTCCAACATTGTCCAAGGAAATGTTCGTCAACATTGTCTGATTCATTAGTTCAATATTTCACTTCAAGTGCAGAAATAATTTGAATTTTTAGGTTGAATTCCATATCCGACCACTATAAACGTCTTTATTTTATATTAAATGAAAAATAAACAATGCATGTTAGAACAAGTTTGATGATAAAAATGAGAAATTAAATTATGACATGTCTGATTTTAAGCCCCCAGCCTGGATTTCCATTGTTATAAAACCATGTAAAATTTTAGTTTAGTTGTAAAAACCATGGTGTAAAAACTAAGAAAGAGAAATTTTCATGATTTTTAAATTTTTTCCCACTGCTGTCCAACATTGTCCAAGGAAATGTTCGTCAACATTGTCTGATTCATTAGTTCAATATTTCACTTCAAGTGCAGAAATAATTTGAATTTTTAGGTTGAATTCCATATCCGACCACTATAAACGTCTTTATTTTATATTAAATGAAAAATAAACAATGCATGTTAGAAAAAGTTTGATGATAAAAATGAGAAATTTAATTATGACATGTCTGATTTTAAGCCCCCAGCCTGGATTTCCATTGTTATAAAACCATGTAAAATTTTAGTTTAGTTGTAAAAACCATGGTGTAAAAACTAAGAAAGAGAAATTTTCATGATTTTTAAATTTTTTCCCACTGCTGTCCAACATTGTCCAAGGAAATGTTCGTCAACATTGTCTGATTCATTAGTTCAATATTTCACTTCAAGTGCAGAAATAATTTGAATTTTTAGGTTGAATTCCATATCCGACCACTATAAACGTCTTTATTTTATATTAAATGAAAAATAAACAATGCATGTTAGAACAAGTTTGATGATAAAAATGAGAAATTAAATTATGACATGTCTGATTTTAAGCCCCCAGCCTGGATTTCCATTGTTATAAAACCATGTAAAATTTTAGTTTAGTTGTAAAAACCATGGTGTAAAAACTAAGAAAGAGAAATTTTCATGATTTTTAAATTTTTTCCCACTGCTGTCCAACATTGTCCAAGGAAATGTTCGTCAACATTGTCTGATTCATTAGTTCAATATTTCACTTCAAGTGCAGAAATAATTTGAATTTTTAGGTTGAATTCCATATCCGACCACTATAAACGTCTTTATTTTATATTAAATGAAAAATAAACAATGCATGTTAGAACAAGTTTGATGATAAAAATGAGAAATTAAATTATGACATGTCTGATTTTAAGCCCCCAGCCTGGATTTCCATTGTTATAAAACCATGTAAAATTTTAGTTTAGTTGTAAAAACCATGGTGTAAAAACTAAGAAAGAGAAATTTTCATGATTTTTAATTTTTTTCCCACTGCTGTCCAACATTGTCCAACATTGTCCAAGGAAATGTTCGTCAACATTGTCTGATTCATTAGTTCAATATTTCACTTCAAGTGCAGAAATAATTTGAATTTTTAGGTTGAATTCCATATCCGACCACTATAAACGTCTTTATTTTATATTAAATGAAAAATAAACAATGCATGTTAGAACAAGTTTGATGATAAAAATGAGAAATTAAATTATGACATGTCTGATTTTAAGCCCCCAGCCTGGATTTCCATTGTTATAAAACCATGTAAAATTTTAGTTTAGTTGTAAAAACCATGGTGTAAAAACTAAGAAAGAGAAATTTTCATGATTTTTAAATTTTTTCCCACTGCTGTCCAACATTGTCCAAGGAAATGTTCGTCAACATTGTCTGATTCATTAGTCCAATATTTCACTTCAAGTGCAGAAATAATTTGAATTTTTTAGGTTGAATTCCATATCCGACCACTATAAACGTCTTTATTTTATATTAAATGAAAAATAAACAATGCATGTTAGAACAAGTTTGATGATAAAAATGAGAAATTAAATTATGACATGTCTGATTTTAAGCCGGCCTGGATTTCCATTGTTATAAAACCATGTAAAATTTTAGTTTAGTTGTAAAAACCATGGTGTAAAAACTAAGAAAGATAAATTTTCATGATTTTTAAATTTTTTCCCACTGCTGTCCAACATTGTCCAAGGAAATGTTCGTCAACATTGTCTGATTCATTAGTTCAATATTTCACTTCAAGTGCAGAAATAATTTGAATTTTTAGGTTGAATTCCATATCCGACCACTATAAACGTCTTTATTTTATATTAAATGAAAAATAAACAATGCATGTTAGAAAAAGTTTGATGACAAAAATGAGAAATTAAATTATGACATGTCTGATTTTAAGCCCCCAGCCTGGATTTCCATTGTTATAAAACCATGTAAAATTTTAGTTTAGTTGTAAAAACCATGGTGTAAAAACTAAGAAAGAGAAATTTTCATGATTTTTAAATTTTTTCCCACTGCTGTCCAACATTGTCCAAGGAAATGTTCGTCAACATTGTCTGATTCATTAGTTCAATATTTCACTTCAAGTGCAGAAATAATTTGAATTTTTAGGTTGATTCCATATCCGACCACTATAAACGTCTTTATTTTATATTAAATGAAAAATAAACAATGCATGTTAGAACAAGTTTGATGATAAAAATGAGAGATTAAATTATGACATGTCTGATTTTAAGCCCCCAGCCTGGATTTCCATTGTTATAAAACCATGTAAAATTTTAGTTTAGTTGTAAAAACCATGGTGTAAAAACTAAGAAAGAGAAATTTTCATGATTTTTAAATTTTTTCCCACTGCTGTCCAACATTGTCCAAGGAAATGTTCGTCAACATTGTCTGATTCATTAGTTCAATATTTCACTTCAAGTGCAGAAATAATTTGAATTTTTAGGTTGATTCCATATCCGACCACTATAAACGTCTTTATTTTATATTAAATGAAAAATAAACAATGCATGTTAGAACAAGTTTGATGATAAAAATGAGAGATTAAATTATGACATGTCTGATTTTAAGCCCCCAGCCTGGATTTCCATTGTTATAAAACCATGTAAAATTTTAGTTTAGTTGTAAAAACCATGGTGTAAAAACTAAGAAAGAGAAATTTTCATGATTTTTAAATTTTTTCCCACTGCTGTCCAACATTGTCCAAGGAAATGTTCGTCAACATTGTCTGATTCATTAGTTCAATATTTCACTTCAAGTGCAGAAATAATTTGAATTTTTAGGTTGAATTCCATATCCGACCACTATAAACGTCTTTATTTTATATTAAATGAAAAATAAAAAAATGCATGTTAGAACAAGTTTGATGATAAAAATGAGAAATTAAATTATGACATGTCTGATTTTAAGCCCCCAGCCTGGATTTCCATTGTTATAAAACCATGTAAAATTTTAGTTTAGTTGTAAAAACCATGGTGTAAAAACTAAGAAAGAGAAATTTTCATGATTTTTAAATTTTTTCCCACTGCTGTCCAACATTGTCCAAGGAAATGTTCGTCAACATTGTCTGATTCATTAGTTCAATATTTCACTTCAATTGCAGAAATAATTTGAATTTTTAGGTTGAATTCCATATCCGACCACTATAAACGTCTTTATTTTATATTAAATGAAAAATAAACAATGCATGTTAGAACAAGTTTGATGATAAAAATGAGAAATTAAATTATGACATGTCTGATTTTAAGCCCCCAGCCTGGATTTCCATTGTTATAAAACCATGTAAAATTTTAGTTTAGTTGTAAAAACCATGGTGTAAAAACTAAGAAAGAGAAATTTTCATGATTTTTAATTTTTTTCCCACTGCTGTCCAACATTGTCCAACATTGTCCAAGGAAATGTTCGTCAACATTGTCTGATTCATTAGTTCAATATTTCACTTCAAGTGCAGAAATAATTTGAATTTTTAGGTTGAATTCCATATCCGACCACTATAAACGTCTTTATTTTATATTAAATGAAAAATAAACAATGCATGTTAGAACAAGTTTGATGATAAAAATGAGAAATTAAATTATGACATGTCTGATTTTAAGCCCCCAGCCTGGATTTCCATTGTTATAAAACCATGTAAAATTTTAGTTTAGTTGTAAAAACCATGGTGTAAAAACTAAGAAAGAGAAATTTTCATGATTTTTAAATTTTTTCCCACTGCTGTCCAACATTGTCCAAGGAAATGTTCGTCAACATTGTCTGATTCATTAGTCCAATATTTCACTTCAAGTGCAGAAATAATTTGAATTTTTTAGGTTGAATTCCATATCCGACCACTATAAACGTCTTTATTTTATATTAAATGAAAAATAAACAATGCATGTTAGAAAAAGTTTGATGACAAAAATGAGAAATTAAATTATGACATGTCTGATTTTAAGCCCCCAGCCTGGATTTCCATTGTTATAAAACCATGTAAAATTTTAGTTTAGTTGTAAAAACCATGGTGTAAAAACTAAGAAAGAGAAATTTTCATGATTTTTAAATTTTTTCCCACTGCTGTCCAACATTGTCCAAGGAAATGTTCGTCAACATTGTCTGATTCATTAGTTCAATATTTCACTAAGAAAGAGAAATTTTCATGATTTTTAAATTTTTTCCCACTGCTGTCCAACATTGTCCAAGGAAATGTTTGTCAACATTGTCTGATTCATTAGTTCAATATTTCACTTCAAGTGCAGAAATAATTTGAATTTTTAGGTTGAATTCCATATCCGACCACTATAAACGTCTTTATTTTATATTAAATGAAAAATAAACAATGCATGTTAGAACAAGTTTGATGATAAAAATGAGAAATTAAATTATGACATGTCTGATTTTAAGCCCCCAGCCTGGATTTCCATTGTTATAAAACCATGTAAAATTTTAGTTTAGTTGTAAAAACCATGGTGTAAAAACTAAGAAAGAGAAATTTTCATGATTTTTAAATTTTTTCCCACTGCTGTCCAACATTGTCCAAGGAAATGTTCGTCAACATTGTCTGATTCATTAGTTCAATATTTCACTTCAAGTGCAGAAATAATTTGAATTTTTAGGTTGAATTCCATATCCGACCACTATAAACGTCTTTATTTTATATTAAATGAAAAATAAACAATGCATGTTAGAACAAGTTTGATGATAAAAATGAGAAATTAAATTATGACATGTCTGATTTTAAGCCCCCAGCCTGGATTTCCATTGTTATAAAACCATGTAAAATTTTAGTTTAGTTGTAAAAACCATGGTGTAAAAACTAAGAAAGAGAAATTTTCATGATTTTTAATTTTTTTCCCACTGCTGTCCAACATTGTCCAACATTGTCCAAGGAAATGTTCGTCAACATTGTCTGATTCATTAGTTCAATATTTCACTTCAAGTGCAGAAATAATTTGAATTTTTAGGTTGAATTCCATATCCGACCACTATAAACGTCTTTATTTTATATTAAATGAAAAATAAACAATGCATGTTAGAACAAGTTTGATGATAAAAATGAGAAATTAAATTATGACATGTCTGATTTTAAGCCCCCAGCCTGGATTTCCATTGTTATAAAACCATGTAAAATTTTAGTTTAGTTGTAAAAACCATGGTGTAAAAACTAAGAAAGAGAAATTTTCATGATTTTTAAATTTTTTCCCACTGCTGTCCAACATTGTCCAAGGAAATGTTCGTCAACATTGTCTGATTCATTAGTCCAATATTTCACTTCAAGTGCAGAAATAATTTGAATTTTTTAGGTTGAATTCCATATCCGACCACTATAAACGTCTTTATTTTATATTAAATGAAAAATAAACAATGCATGTTAGAACAAGTTTGATGATAAAAATGAGAAATTAAATTATGACATGTCTGATTTTAAGCCGGCCTGGATTTCCATTGTTATAAAACCATGTAAAATTTTAGTTTAGTTGTAAAAACCATGGTGTAAAAACTAAGAAAGATAAATTTTCATGATTTTTAAATTTTTTCCCACTGCTGTCCAACATTGTCCAAGGAAATGTTCGTCAACATTGTCTGATTCATTAGTTCAATATTTCACTTCAAGTGCAGAAATAATTTGAATTTTTAGGTTGAATTCCATATCCGACCACTATAAACGTCTTTATTTTATATTAAATGAAAAATAAACAATGCATGTTAGAAAAAGTTTGATGACAAAAATGAGAAATTAAATTATGACATGTCTGATTTTAAGCCCCCAGCCTGGATTTCCATTGTTATAAAACCATGTAAAATTTTAGTTTAGTTGTAAAAACCATGGTGTAAAAACTAAGAAAGAGAAATTTTCATGATTTTTAAATTTTTTCCCACTGCTGTCCAACATTGTCCAAGGAAATGTTCGTCAACATTGTCTGATTCATTAGTTCAATATTTCACTTCAAGTGCAGAAATAATTTGAATTTTTAGGTTGATTCCATATCCGACCACTATAAACGTCTTTATTTTATATTAAATGAAAAATAAACAATGCATGTTAGAACAAGTTTGATGATAAAAATGAGAGATTAAATTATGACATGTCTGATTTTAAGCCCCCAGCCTGGATTTCCATTGTTATAAAACCATGTAAAATTTTAGTTTAGTTGTAAAAACCATGGTGTAAAAACTAAGAAAGAGAAATTTTCATGATTTTTAAATTTTTTCCCACTGCTGTCCAACATTGTCCAAGGAAATGTTCGTCAACATTGTCTGATTCATTAGTTCAATATTTCACTTCAAGTGCAGAAATAATTTGAATTTTTAGGTTGAATTCCATATCCGACCACTATAAACGTCTTTATTTTATATTAAATGAAAAATAAAAAAATGCATGTTAGAACAAGTTTGATGATAAAAATGAGAAATTAAATTATGACATGTCTGATTTTAAGCCCCCAGCCTGGATTTCCATTGTTATAAAACCATGTAAAATTTTAGTTTAGTTGTAAAAACCATGGTGTAAAAACTAAGAAAGAGAAATTTTCATGATTTTTAAATTTTTTCCCACTGCTGTCCAACATTGTCCAAGGAAATGTTCGTCAACATTGTCTGATTCATTAGTTCAATATTTCACTTCAAGTGCAGAAATAATTTGAATTTTTAGGTTGAATTCCATATCCGACCACTATAAACGTCTTTATTTTATATTAAATGAAAAATAAACAATGCATGTTAGAACAAGTTTGATGATAAAAATGAGAAATTAAATTATGACATGTCTGATTTTAAGCCCCCAGCCTGGATTTCCATTGTTATAAAACCATGTAAAATTTTAGTTTAGTTGTAAAAACCATGGTGTAAAAACTAAGAAAGAGAAATTTTCATGATTTTTAAATTTTTTCCCACTGCTGTCCAACATTGTCCAAGGAAATGTTCGTCAACATTGTCTGATTCATTAGTCCAATATTTCACTTCAAGTGCAGAAATAATTTGAATTTTTTAGGTTGAATTCCATATCCGACCACTATAAACGTCTTTATTTTATATTAAATGAAAAATAAACAATGCATGTTAGAAAAAGTTTGATGACAAAAATGAGAAATTAAATTATGACATGTCTGATTTTAAGCCCCTAGCCTGGATTTCCATTGTTATAAAACCATGTAAAATTTTAGTTTAGTTGTAAAAACCATGGTGTAAAAACTAAGAAAGAGAAATTTTCATGATTTTTAAATTTTTTCCCACTGCTGTCCAACATTGTCCAAGGAAATGTTCGTCAACATTGTCTGATTCATTAGTTCAATATTTCACTTCAAGTGCAGAAATAATTTGAATTTTTAGGTTGATTCCATATCCGACCACTATAAACGTCTTTATTTTATATTAAATGAAAAATAAACAATGCATGTTAGAACAAGTTTGATGATAAAAATGAGAGATTAAATTATGACATGTCTGATTTTAAGCCCCCAGCCTGGATTTCCATTGTTATAAAACCATGTAAAATTTTAGTTTAGTTGTAAAAACCATGGTGTAAAAACTAAGAAAGAGAAATTTTCATGATTTTTAAATTTTTTCCCACTGCTGTCCAACATTGTCCAAGGAAATGTTCGTCAACATTGTCTGATTCATTAGTTCAATATTTCACTTCAAGTGCAGAAATAATTTGAATTTTTAGGTTGAATTCCATATCCGACCACTATAAACGTCTTTATTTTATATTAAATGAAAAATAAAAAAATGCATGTTAGAACAAGTTTGATGATAAAAATGAGAAATTAAATTATGACATGTCTGATTTTAAGCCCCCAGCCTGGATTTCCAATGTTATAAAACCATGTAAAATTTTAGTTTAGTTGTAAAAACCATGGTGTAAAAACTAAGAAAGAGAAATTTTCATGATTTTTAATTTTTTTCCCACTGCTGTCCAACATTGTCCAACATTGTCCAAGGAAATGTTCGTCAACATTGTCTGATTCATTAGTTCAATATTTCACTTCAAGTGCAGAAATAATTTGAATTTTTAGGTTGAATTCCATATCCGACCACTATAAACGTCTTTATTTTATATTAAATGAAAAATAAACAATGCATGTTAGAACAAGTTTGATGATAAAAATGAGAAATTAAATTATGACATGTCTGATTTTAAGCCCCCAGCCTGGATTTCCATTGTTATAAAACCATGTAAAATTTTAGTTTAGTTGTAAAAACCATGGTGTAAAAACTAAGAAAGAGAAATTTTCATGATTTTTAAATTTTTTTCCCACTGCTGTCCAACATTGTCCAAGGAAATGTTCGTCAACATTGTCTGATTCATTAGTCCAATATTTCACTTCAAGTGCAGAAATAATTTGAATTTTTTAGGTTGAATTCCATATCCGACCACTATAAACGTCTTTATTTTATATTAAATGAAAAATAAACAATGCATGTTAGAAAAAGTTTGATGATAAAAATGAGAAATTAAATTATGACATGTCTGATTTTAAGCCGGCCTGGATTTCCATTGTTATAAAACCATGTAAAATTTTAGTTTAGTTGTAAAAACCATGGTGTAAAAACTAAGAAAGAGAAATTTTCATGATTTTTAAATTTTTTCCCACTGCTGTCCAACATTGTCCAAGGAAATGTTCGTCAACATTGTCTGATTCATTAGTTCAATATTTCACTTCAAGTGCAGAAATAATTTGAATTTTTAGGTTGAATTCCATATCCGACCACTATAAACGTCTTTATTTTATATTAAATGAAAAATAAACAATGCATGTTAGAACAAGTTTGATGATAAAAATGAGAAATTAAATTATGACATGTCTGATTTTAAGCCCCCAGCCTGGATTTCCATTGTTATAAAACCATGTAAAATTTTTGTTTAGTTGTAAAAACCATGGTGTAAAAACTAAGAAAGATAAATTTTCATGATTTTTAAATTTTTTCCCACTGCTGTCCAACATTGTCCAAGGAAATGTTCGTCAACATTGTCTGATTCATTAGTTCAATATTTCACTTCAAGTGCAGAAATAATTTGAATTTTTAGGTTGAATTCCATATCCGACCACTATAAACGTCTTTATTTTATATTAAATGAAAAATAAACAATGCATGTTAGAAAAAGTTTGATGACAAAAATGAGAAATTAAATTATGACATGTCTGATTTTAAGCCCCCAGCCTGGATTTCCATTGTTATAAAACCATGTAAAATTTTAGTTTAGTTGTAAAAGCCATGGTGTAAAAACTAAGAAAGAGAAATTTTCATGATTTTTAAATTTTTTCCCACTGCTGTCCAACATTGTCCAAGGAAATGTTCGTCAACATTGTCTGATTCATTAGTTCAATATTTCACTTCAAGTGCAGAAATAATTTGAATTTTTAGGTTGATTTCCATATCCGACCACTATAAACGTCTTTATTTTATATTAAATGAAAAATAAACAATGCATGTTAGAACAAGTTTGATGATAAAAATGAGAGATTAAATTATGACATGTCTGATTTTAAGCCCCCAGCCTGGATTTCCATTGTTATAAAACCATGTAAAATTTTAGTTTAGTTGTAAAAACCATGGTGTAAAAACTAAGAAAGAGAAATTTTCATGATTTTTTAATTTTTTCCCACTGCTGTCCAACATTGTCCAAGGAAATGTTCGTCAACATTGTCTGATTCATTAGTTCAATATTTCACTTCAAGTGCAGAAATAATTTGAATTTTTAGGTTGAATTCCATATCCGACCACTATAAACGTCTTTATTTTATATTAAATGAAAAATAAACAATGCATGTTAGAACAAGTTTGATGATAAAAATGAGAAATTAAATGATGACATGTCTGATTTTAAGCCCCCAGCCTGGATTTCCATTGTTATAAAACCATGTAAAATTTTAGTTTAGTTGTAAAAACCATGGTGTAAAAACTAAGAAAGAGAAATTTTCATGATTTTTAAATTTTTTTCCAATGCTGTCCAACATTGTCCAAGGAAATGTTCGTCAACATTGTCTGATTCATTAGTTCAATATTTCACTTCAAGTGCAGAAATAATTTGAATTTTTAGGTTGAATTCCATATCCGACCACTATAAACGTCTTTATTTTATATTAAATGAAAAATAAACAATGCATGTTAGAACAAGTTTGATGATACAAAAATGAGAAATTAAATTATGACATGTCTGATTTTAAGCCCCCAGCCTGGATTTCCATTGTTATAAAACCATTTAAAATTTTAGTTTAGTTGTAAAAACCATGGTGTAAAAACTAAGAAAGAGAAATTTTCATGATTTTTAAATTTTTTCCCACTGCTGTCCAACATTGTCCAAGGAAATGTTCGTCAACATTGTCTGATTCATTAGTTCAATATTTCACTTCAAGTGCAGAAATAATTTGAATTTTTAGGTTGAATTCCATATCCGACCACTATAAACGTCTTTATTTTATATTAAATGAAAAATAAACAATGCATGTTAGAACAAGTTTGATGATAAAAATGAGAAATTAAATTATGACATGTCTGATTTTAAGCCCCCAGCCTGGATTTCCATTGTTATAAAACCATGTAAAATTTTAGTTTAGTTGTAAAAACCATGGTGTAAAAACTAAGAAAGAGAAATTTTCATGATTTTTTAATTTTTTCCCACTGCTGTCCAACATTGTCCAAGGAAATGTTCGTCAACATTGTCTGATTCATTAGTTCAATATTTCACTTCAAGTGCAGAAATAATTTGAATTTTTAGGTTGAATTCCATATCCGACCACTATAAACGTCTTTATTTTATATTAAATGAAAAATAAACAATGCATGTTAGAACAAGTTTGATGATAAAAATGAGAAATTAAATGATGACATGTCTGATTTTAAGCCCCCAGCCTGGATTTCCATTGTTATAAAACCATGTAAAATTTTAGTTTAGTTGTAAAAACCATGGTGTAAAAACTAAGAAAGAGAAATTTTCATGATTTTTAAATTTTTTTCCAATGCTGTCCAACATTGTCCAAGGAAATGTTCGTCAACATTGTCTGATTCATTAGTTCAATATTTCACTTCAAGTGCAGAAATAATTTGAATTTTTAGGTTGAATTCCATATCCGACCACTATAAACGTCTTTATTTTATATTAAATGAAAAATAAACAATGCATGTTAGAACAAGTTTGATGATACAAAAATGAGAAATTAAATTATGACATGTCTGATTTTAAGCCCCCAGCCTGGATTTCCATTGTTATAAAACCATTTAAAATTTTAGTTTAGTTGTAAAAACCATGGTGTAAAAACTAAGAAAGAGAAATTTTCATGATTTTTAAATTTTTTCCCACTGCTGTCCAACATTGTCCAAGGAAATGTTCGTCAACATTGTCTGATTCATTAGTTCAATATTTCACTTCAAGTGCAGAAATAATTTGAATTTTTAGGTTGAATTCCATATCCGACCACTATAAACGTCTTTATTTTATATTAAATGAAAAATAAACAATGCATGTTAGAACAAGTTTGATGATAAAAATGAGAAATTAAATTATGACATGTCTGATTTTAAGCCCCCAGCCTGGATTTCCATTGTTATAAAACCATGTAAAATTTTAGTTTAGTTGTAAAAACCATGGTGTAAAAACTAAGAAAGAGAAATTTTCATGATTTTTTAATTTTTTCCCACTGCTGTCCAACATTGTCCAAGGAAATGTTCGTCAACATTGTCTGATTCATTAGTTCAATATTTCACTTCAAGTGCAGAAATAATTTGAATTTTTAGGTTGAATTCCATATCCGACCACTATAAACGTCTTTATTTTATATTAAATGAAAAATAAACAATGCATGTTAGAACAAGTTTGATGATAAAAATGAGAAATTAAATGATGACATGTCTGATTTTAAGCCCCCAGCCTGGATTTCCATTGTTATAAAACCATGTAAAATTTTAGTTTAGTTGTAAAAACCATGGTGTAAAAACTAAGAAAGAGAAATTTTCATGATTTTTAAATTTTTTTCCAATGCTGTCCAACATTGTCCAAGGAAATGTTCGTCAACATTGTCTGATTCATTAGTTCAATATTTCACTTCAAGTGCAGAAATAATTTGAATTTTTAGGTTGAATTCCATATCCGACCACTATAAACGTCTTTATTTTATATTAAATGAAAAATAAACAATGCATGTTAGAACAAGTTTGATGATACAAAAATGAGAAATTAAATTATGACATGTCTGATTTTAAGCCCCCAGCCTGGATTTCCATTGTTATAAAACCATTTAAAATTTTAGTTTAGTTGTAAAAACCATGGTGTAAAAACTAAGAAAGAGAAATTTTCATGATTTTTAAATTTTTTCCCACTGCTGTCCAACATTGTCCAAGGAAATGTTCGTCAACATTGTCTGATTCATTAGTTCAATATTTCACTTCAAGTGCAGAAATAATTTGAATTTTTAGGTTGAATTCCATATCCGACCACTATAAACGTCTTTATTTTATATTAAATGAAAAATAAACAATGCATGTTAGAACAAGTTTGATGATAAAAATGAGAAATTAAATTATGACATGTCTGATTTTAAGCCCCCAGCCTGGATTTCCATTGTTATAAAACCATGTAAAATTTTAGTTTAGTTGTAAAAACCATGGTGTAAAAACTAAGAAAGAGAAATTTTCATGATTTTTTAATTTTTTCCCACTGCTGTCCAACATTGTCCAAGGAAATGTTCGTCAACATTGTCTGATTCATTAGTTCAATATTTCACTTCAAGTGCAGAAATAATTTGAATTTTTAGGTTGAATTCCATATCCGACCACTATAAACGTCTTTATTTTATATTAAATGAAAAATAAACAATGCATGTTAGAAAAAGTTTGATGACAAAAATGAGAAATTAAATTATGACATGTCTGATTTTAAGCCCCCAGCCTGGATTTCCATTGTTATAAAACCATGTAAAATTTTAGTTTAGTTGTAAAAACCATGGTGTAAAAACTAAGAAAGAGAAATTTTCATGATTTTTAAATTTTTTCCCACTGCTGTCCAACATTGTCCAAGGAAATGTTCGTCAACATTGTCTGATTCATTAGTTCAATATTTCACTTCAAGTGCAGAAATAATTTGAATTTTTAGGTTGAATTCCATATCCGACCACTATAAACGTCTTTATTTTATATTAAATGAAAAATAAACAATGCATGTTAGAACAAGTTTGATGATAAAAATGAGAAATTAAATTATGACATGTCTGATTTTAAGCCCCCAGCCTGGATTTCCATTGTTATAAAACCATGTAAAATTTTAGTTTAGTTGTAAAAACCATGGTGTAAAAACTAAGAAAGAGAAATTTTCATGATTTTTAAATTTTTTCCCACTGCTGTCCAACATTGTCCAAGGAAATGTTCGTCAACATTGTCTGATTCATTAGTTCAATATTTCACTTCAAGTGCAGAAATAATTTGAATTTTTAGGTTGAATTCCATATCCGACCACTATAAACGTCTTTATTTTATATTAAATGAAAAATAAACAATGCATGTTAGAACAAGTTTGATGATAAAAATGAGAAATTAAATTATGACATGTCTGATTTTAAGCCCCCAGCCTGGATTTCCATTGTTATAAAACCATGTAAAATTTTAGTTTAGTTGTAAAAACCATGGTGTAAAAACTAAGAAAGAGAAATTTTCATGATTTTTAAATTTTTTCCCACTGCTGTCCAACATTGTCCAAGGAAATGTTCGTCAACATTGTCTGATTCATTAGTTCAATATTTCACTTCAAGTGCAGAAATAATTTGAATTTTTAGGTTGAATTCCATATCCGACCACTATAAACGTCTTTATTTTATATTAAATGAAAAATAAACAATGCATGTTAGAAAAAGTTTGATGACAAAAATGAGAAATTAAATTATGACATGTCTGATTTTAAGCCCCCAGCCTGGATTTCCATTGTTATAAAACCATGTAAAATTTTAGTTTAGTTGTAAAAACCATGGTGTAAAAACTAAGAAAGAGAAATTTTCATGATTTTTAAATTTTTTCCCACTGCTGTCCAACATTGTCCAAGGAAATGTTCGTCAACATTGTCTGATTCATTAGTTCAATATTTCACTTCAAGTGCAGAAATAATTTGAATTTTTAGGTTGAATTCCATATCCGACCACTATAAACGTCTTTATTTTATATTAAATGAAAAATAAACAATGCATGTTAGAACAAGTTTGATGATAAAAATGAGAAATTAAATTATGACATGTCTGATTTTAAGCCCCCAGCCTGGATTTCCATTGTTATAAAACCATGTAAAATTTTTGTTTAGTTGTAAAAACCATGGTGTAAAAACTAAGAAAGAGAAATTTTCATGATTTTTAAATTTTTTCCCACTGCTGTCCAACATTGTCCAAGGAAATGTTCGTCAACATTGTCTGATTCATTAGTTCAATATTTCACTTCAAGTGCAGAAATAATTTGAATTTTTAGGTTGAATTCCATATCCGACCACTATAAACGTCTTTATTTTATATTAAATGAAAAATAAACAATGCATGTTAGAACAAGTTTGATGATAAAAATGAGAAATTAAATTATGACATGTCTGATTTTAAGCCCCCAGCCTGGATTTCCATTGTTATAAAACCATGTAAAATTTTAGTTTAGTTGTAAAAACCATGGTGTAAAAACTAAGAAAGAGAAATTTTCATGATTTTTAAATTTTTTCCCACTGCTGTCCAACATTGTCCAAGGAAATGTTCGTCAACATTGTCTGATTCATTAGTTCAATATTTCACTTCAAGTGCAGAAATAATTTGAATTTTTAGGTTGAATTCCATATCCGACCACTATAAACGTCTTTATTTTATATTAAATGAAAAATAAACAATGCATGTTAGAAAAAGTTTGATGACAAAAATGAGAAATTAAATTATGACATGTCTGATTTTAAGCCCCCAGCCTGGATTTCCATTGTTATAAAACCATGTAAAATTTTAGTTTAGTTGTAAAAACCATGGTGTAAAAACTAAGAAAGAGAAATTTTCATGATTTTTAAATTTTTTCCCACTGCTGTCCAACATTGTCCAAGGAAATGTTCGTCAACATTGTCTGATTCATTAGTTCAATATTTCACTTCAAGTGCAGAAATAATTTGAATTTTTAGGTTGAATTCCATATCCGACCACTATAAACGTCTTTATTTTATATTAAATGAAAAATAAACAATGCATGTTAGAACAAGTTTGATGATAAAAATGAGAAATTAAATTATGACATGTCTGATTTTAAGCCCCCAGCCTGGATTTCCATTGTTATAAAACCATGTAAAATTTTTGTTTAGTTGTAAAAACCATGGTGTAAAAACTAAGAAAGAGAAATTTTCATGATTTTTAAATTTTTTCCCACTGCTGTCCAACATTGTCCAAGGAAATGTTCGTCAACATTGTCTGATTCATTAGTTCAATATTTCACTTCAAGTGCAGAAATAATTTGAATTTTTAGGTTGAATTCCATATCCGACCACTATAAACGTCTTTATTTTATATTAAATGAAAAATAAACAATGCATGTTAGAACAAGTTTGATGATAAAAATGAGAAATTAAATTATGACATGTCTGATTTTAAGCCCCCAGCCTGGATTTCCATTGTTATAAAACCATGTAAAATTTTAGTTTAGTTGTAAAAACCATGGTGTAAAAACTAAGAAAGAGAAATTTTCATGATTTTTAAATTTTTTCCCACTGCTGTCCAACATTGTCCAAGGAAATGTTCGTCAACATTGTCTGATTCATTAGTTCAATATTTCACTTCAAGTGCAGAAATAATTTGAATTTTTAGGTTGAATTCCATATCCGACCACTATAAACGTCTTTATTTTATATTAAATGAAAAATAAACAATGCATGTTAGAACAAGTTTGATGATAAAAATGAGAAATTAAATTATGACATGTCTGATTTTAAGCCCCCAGCCTGGATTTCCATTGTTATAAAACCATGTAAAATTTTAGTTTAGTTGTAAAAACCATGGTGTAAAAACTAAGAAAGAGAAATTTTCATGATTTTTAAATTTTTTCCCACTGCTGTCCAACATTGTCCAAGGAAATGTTCGTCAACATTGTCTGATTCATTAGTTCAATATTTCACTTCAAGTGCAGAAATAATTTGAATTTTTAGGTTGAATTCCATATCCGACCACTATAAACGTCTTTATTTTATATTAAATGAAAAATAAACAGCGCATGTTAGAAAAAGTTTGATGACAAAAATGAGAAATTAAATTATGACATGTCTGATTTTAAGCCCCCAGCCTGGATTTCCATTGTTATAAAACCATGTAAAATTTTAGTTTAGTTGTAAAAACCATGGTGTAAAAACTAAGAAAGAGAAATTTTCATGATTTTTAAATTTTTTCCCACTGCTGTCCAACATTGTCCAAGGAAATGTTCGTCAACATTGTCTGATTCATTAGTTCAATATTTCACTTCAAGTGCAGAAATAATTTGAATTTTTAGGTTGAATTCCATATCCGACCACTATAAACGTCTTTATTTTATATTAAATGAAAAATAAACAATGCATGTTAGAACAAGTTTGATGATAAAAATGAGAAATTAAATTATGACATGTCTGATTTTAAGCCCCCAGCCTGGATTTCCATTGTTATAAAACCATGTAAAATTTTAGTTTAGTTGTAAAAACCATGGTGTAAAAACTAAGAAAGAGAAATTTTCATGATTTTTAAATTTTTTCCCACTGCTGTCCAACATTGTCCAAGGAAATGTTCGTCAACATTGTTTGATTCATTAGTTCAATATTTCACTTCAAGTGCAGAAATAATTTGAATTTTTAGGTTGAATTCCATATCCGACCACTATAAACGTCTTTATTTTATATTAAATGAAAAATAAACAATGCATGTTAGAACAAGTTTGATGATAAAAATGAGAAATTAAATTATGACATGTCTGATTTTAAGCCCCCAGCCTGGATTTCCATTGTTATAAAACCATGTAAAATTTTAGTTTAGTTGTATAAACCATGGTGTAAAAACTAAGAAAGAGAAATGTTCATGATTTTTAAATTTTTTCCCACTGCTGTCCAACATTGTCCAAGGAAATGTTCGTCAACATTGTCTGATTCATTAGTTCAATATTTCACTTCAAGTGCAGAAATAATTTATATTTTTAGTTTGAATTCCATATCCGACCACTATAAACGTCTTTATTTTATATTAAATGAAAAATAAACAATGCATGTTAGAACAAGTTTGATGATAAAAATGAGAAATTAAATTATGACATGTCTGATTTTAAGCCCCCAGCCTGGATTTCCATTGTTATAAAACCATGTAAAATTTTAGTTTAGTTGTAAAAACCATGGTGTAAAAACTAAGAAAGAGAAATTTTCATGATTTTTAAATTTTTTCCCACTGCTGTCCAACATTGTCCAAGGAAATGTTCGTCAACATTGTCTGATTCATTAGTTCAATATTTCACTTCAAGTGCAGAAATAATTTGAATTTTTAGGTTGAATTCCATATCCGACCACTATAAACGTCTTTATTTTATATTAAATGAAAAATAAACAATGCATGTTAGAACAAGTTTGATGATAAAAATGAGAAATTAAATTATGACATGTCTGATTTTAAGCCCCCAGCCTGGATTTCCATTGTTATAAAACCATGTAAAATTTTAGTTTAGTTGTAAAAACCATGGTGTAAAAACTAAGAAAGAGAAATTTTCATGATTTTTAAATTTTTTCCCACTGCTGTCCAACATTGTCCAAGGAAATGTTCGTCAACATTGTCTGATTCATTAGTTCAATATTTCACTTCAAGTGCAGAAATAATTTGAATTTTTAGGTTGATTTCCATATCCGACCACTATAAACGTCTTTATTTTATATTAAATGAAAAATAAACAATGCATGTTAGAACAAGTTTGATGATAAAAATGAGAGATTAAATTATGACATGTCTGATTTTAAGCCCCCAGCCTGGATTTCCATTGTTATAAAACCATGTAAAATTTTAGTTTAGTTGTAAAAACCATGGTGTAAAAACTAAGAAAGAGAAATTTTCATGATTTTTTAATTTTTTCCCACTGCTGTCCAACATTGTCCAAGGAAATGTTCGTCAACATTGTCTGATTCATTAGTTCAATATTTCACTTCAAGTGCAGAAATAATTTGAATTTTTAGGTTGAATTCCATATCCGACCACTATAAACGTCTTTATTTTATATTAAATGAAAAATAAACAATGCATGTTAGAACAAGTTTGATGATAAAAATGAGAAATTAAATTATGACATGTCTGATTTTAAGCCCCCAGCCTGGATTTCCATTGTTATAAAACCATGTAAAATTTTAGTTTAGTTGTAAAAACCATGGTGTAAAAACTAAGAAAGAGAAATTTTCATGATTTTTAAATTTTTTCCCACTGCTGTCCAACATTGTCCAAGGAAATGTTCGTCAACATTGTCTGATTCATTAGTTCAATATTTCACTTCAAGTGCAGAAATAATTTGAATTTTTAGGTTGAATTCCATATCCGACCACTATAAACGTCTTTATTTTATATTAAATGAAAAATAAACAATGCATGTTAGAACAAGTTTGATGATAAAAATGAGAAATTAAATGATGACATGTCTGATTTTAAGCCCCCAGCCTGGATTTCCATTGTTATAAAACCATGTAAAATTTTAGTTTAGTTGTAAAAACCATGGTGTAAAAACTAAGAAAGAGAAATTTTCATGATTTTTAAATTTTTTTCCAATGCTGTCCAACATTGTCCAAGGAAATGTTCGTCAACATTGTCTGATTCATTAGTTCAATATTTCACTTCAAGTGCAGAAATAATTTGAATTTTTAGGTTGAATTCCATATCCGACCACTATAAACGTCTTTATTTTATATTAAATGAAAAATAAACAATGCATGTTAGAACAAGTTTGATGATAAAAATGAGAAATTAAATGATGACATGTCTGATTTTAAGCCCCCAGCCTGGATTTCCATTGTTATAAAACCATGTAAAATTTTAGTTTAGTTGTAAAAACCATGGTGTAAAAACTAAGAAAGAGAAATTTTCATGATTTTTAAATTTTTTTCCAATGCTGTCCAACATTGTCCAAGGAAATGTTCGTCAACATTGTCTGATTCATTAGTTCAATATTTCACTTCAAGTGCAGAAATAATTTGAATTTTTAGGTTGAATTCCATATCCGACCACTATAAACGTCTTTATTTTATATTAAATGAAAAATAAACAATGCATGTTAGAACAAGTTTGATGATAAAAATGAGAAATTAAATTATGACATGTCTGATTTTAAGCCCCCAGCCTGGATTTCCATTGTTATAAAACCATGTAAAATTTTAGTTTAGTTGTAAAAACCATGGTGTAAAAACTAAGAAAGAGAAATTTTCATGATTTTTAAATTTTTTCCCACTGCTGTCCAACATTGTCCAAGGAAATGTTCGTCAACATTGTCTGATTCATTAGTTCAATATTTCACTTCAAGTGCAGAAATAATTTGAATTTTTAGGTTGAATTCCATATCCGACCACTATAAACGTCTTTATTTTATATTAAATGAAAAATAAACAATGCATGTTAGAACAAGTTTGATGATAAAAATGAGAAATTAAATTATGACATGTCTGATTTTAAGCCCCCAGCCTGGATTTCCATTGTTATAAAACCATGTAAAATTTTAGTTTAGTTGTAAAAACCATGGTGTAAAAACTAAGAAAGAGAAATTTTCATGATTTTTAAATTTTTTCCCACTGCTGTCCAACATTGTCCAAGGAAATGTTCGTCAACATTGTCTGATTCATTAGTTCAATATTTCACTTCAAGTGCAGAAATAATTTGAATTTTTAGGTTGAATTCCATATCCGACCACTATAAACGTCTTTATTTTATATTAAATGAAAAATAAACAATGCATGTTAGAAAAAGTTTGATGACAAAAATGAGAAATTAAATTATGACATGTCTGATTTTAAGCCCCCAGCCTGGATTTCCATTGTTATAAAACCATGTAAAATTTTAGTTTAGTTGTAAAAACCATGGTGTAAAAACTAAGAAAGAGAAATTTTCATGATTTTTAAATTTTTTCCCACTGCTGTCCAACATTGTCCAAGGAAATGTTCGTCAACATTGTCTGATTCATTAGTTCAATATTTCACTTCAAGTGCAGAAATAATTTGAATTTTTAGGTTGAATTCCATATCCGACCACTATAAACGTCTTTATTTTATATTAAATGAAAAATAAACAATGCATGTTAGAACAAGTTTGATGATAAAAATGAGAAATTAAATTATGACATGTCTGATTTTAAGCCCCCAGCCTGGATTTCCATTGTTATAAAACCATGTAAAATTTTAGTTTAGTTGTAAAAACCATGGTGTAAAAACTAAGAAAGAGAAATTTTCATGATTTTTAAATTTTTTCCCACTGCTGTCCAACATTGTCCAAGGAAATGTTCGTCAACATTGTCTGATTCATTAGTTCAATATTTCACTTCAAGTGCAGAAATAATTTGAATTTTTAGGTTGAATTCCATATCCGACCACTATAAACGTCTTTATTTTATATTAAATGAAAAATAAACAATGCATGTTAGAACAAGTTTGATGATAAAAATGAGAAATTAAATTATGACATGTCTGATTTTAAGCCCCCAGCCTGGATTTCCATTGTTATAAAACCATGTAAAATGTTTGTTTAGTTGTAAAAACCATGGTGTAAAAACTAAGAAAGAGAAATTTTCATGATTTTTAAATTTTTTCCCACTGCTGTCCAACATTGTCCAAGGAAATGTTCGTCAACATTGTCTGATTCATTAGTTCAATATTTCACTTCAAGTGCAGAAATAATTTGAATTTTTAGGTTGAATTCCATATCCGACCACTATAAACGTCTTTATTTTATATTAAATGAAAAATAAACAATGCATGTTAGAACAAGTTTGATGATAAAAATGAGAAATTAAATTATGACATGTCTGATTTTAAGCCCCCAGCCTGGATTTCCATTGTTATAAAACCATGTAAAATTTTAGTTTAGTTGTAAAAACCATGGTGTAAAAACTAAGAAAGAGAAATTTTCATGATTTTTAAATTTTTTCCCACTGCTGTCCAACATTGTCCAAGGAAATGTTCGTCAACATTGTCTGATTCATTAGTTCAATATTTCACTTCAAGTGCAGAAATAATTTGAATTTTTAGGTTGAATTCCATATCCGACCACTATAAACGTCTTTATTTTATATTAAATGAAAAATAAACAATGCATGTTAGAACAAGTTTGATGATAAAAATGAGAAATTAAATTATGACATGTCTGATTTTAAGCCCCCAGCCTGGATTTCCATTGTTATAAAACCATGTAAAATTTTAGTTTAGTTGTAAAAACCATGGTGTAAAAACTAAGAAAGAGAAATTTTCATGATTTTTTAATTTTTTCCCACTGCTGTCCAACATTGTCCAAGGAAATGTTCGTCAACATTGTCTGATTCATTAGTTCAATATTTCACTTCAAGTGCAGAAATAATTTGAATTTTTAGGTTGAATTCCATATCCGACCACTATAAACGTCTTTATTTTATATTAAATGAAAAATAAACAATGCATGTTAGAACAAGTTTGATGATAAAAATGAGAAATTAAATTATGACATGTCTGATTTTAAGCCCCCAGCCTGGATTTCCATTGTTATAAAACCATGTAAAATTTTAGTTTAGTTGTAAAAACCATGGTGTAAAAACTAAGAAAGAGAAATTTTCATGATTTTTAAATTGTTTCCCACTGCTGTCCAACATTGTCCAAGGAAATGTTCGTCAACATTGTCTGATTCATTAGTTCAATATTTCACTTCAAGTGCAGAAATAATTTGAATTTTTAGGTTGAATTCCATATCCGACCACTATAAACGTCTTTATTTTATATTAAATGAAAAATAAACAATGCATGTTAGAACAAGTTTGATGATAAAAATGAGAAATTAAATTATGACATGTCTGATTTTAAGCCCCCAGCCTGGATTTCCATTGTTATAAAACCATGTAAAATTTTAGTTTAGTTGTAAAAACCATGGTGTAAAAACTAAGAAAGAGAAATTTTCATGATTTTTAAATTTTTTCCCACTGCTGTCCAACATTGTCCAAGGAAATGTTCGTCAACATTGTCTGATTCATTAGTTCAATATTTCACTTCAAGTGCAGAAATAATTTATATTCTTAGGTTGAATTCCATATCCGACCACTATAAACGTCTTTATTTTATATTAAATGAAAAATAAACAATGCATGTTAGAACAAGTTTGATGATAAAAATGAGAAATTAAATTATGACATGTCTGATTTTAAGCCCCCAGCCTGGATTTCCATTGTTATAAAACCATGTAAAATTTTAGTTTAGTTGTAAAAACCATGGTGTAAAAACTAAGAAAGAGAAATTTTCATGATTTTTAAATTTTTTCCACTGCTGTCCAACATTGTCCAAGGAAATGTTCGTCAACATTGTCTGATTCATTAGTTCAATATTTCACTTCAAGTGCAGAAATAATTTGAATTTTTAGGTTGAATTCCATATCCGACCACTATAAACGTCTTTATTTTATATTAAATGAAAAATAAACAATGCATGTTAGAACAAGTTTGATGATAAAAATGAGAAATTAAATTATGACATGTCTGATTTTAAGCCCCCAGCCTGGATTTCCATTGTTATAAAACCATGTAAAATTTTAGTTTAGTTGTAAAAACCATGGTGTAAAAACTAAGAAAGAGAAATTTTCATGATTTTTAAATTTTTTCCCACTGCTGTCCAACATTGTCCAAGGAAATGTTCGTCAACATTGTCTGATTCATTAGTTCAATATTTCACTTCAAGTGCAGAAATAATTTGAATTTGTAGGTTGAATTCCATATCCGACCACTATAAACGTCTTTATTTTATATTAAATGAAAAATAAACAATGCATGTTAGAACAAGTTTGATGATAAAAATGAGAAATAAAATTATGACATGTCTAATTTTAGGCCCCCAGCCTGAATTTCTATTGTTATAATAAAACCACGTAAAATGTTAGTTTGGTTGTAAAAACCATGGTGTAAAAACTATAAGAGAGAGAGAAATTTTCATGATTTTTTCCACTGCTGTCCAACATTGTCCAAGGAAATGTTCGTCAACATTGTCTGATTCATTAGTTCAATATTTGACTTCAAGTGCAGAAATAATTTGAATTTGTAGGTTGAATTCCATATCCGACCACTATAAACGTCTTTATTTTGTATTAAATAAAAAATAAACAATGCATGTTAGAACAAGTTTGATGATAAAAATGAGAAATACAATTCTGTTATGTCTGATTTTAGGCCCCCAGCCTGGATTTCCATTGCTATAAAACCATGTAAAATGTTAGTTTGGTTGTAAAAACCATGGTGTAAAAAATAATAGAGAAATTTTCATGATTTTTAAATTTTTTCCCACTGCTGTCCAACATTGTCCAAGGAAATGTCTGATTCATTAGTTCAATATTTCACTTCAAGTGCAGAAATAATTTGAATTTTTAGGTTGAATGCCATATCCGACCACTATAAACGTCTTTATTTTGTATTAAATGAAAAATAAACAATGCATGTTAGAACAAGTTTGATGATAAAAATGAGAAATAAAATTATGACATGTCTGATTTTAGGCCCCCATATGCAGCCTGGATTTCCATTGTTATAAAACCATGTAAAATGTTAGTTTGGTTGTAAAAACTAAGAGAGAGAAATTGTCATGATTTTTTGATTTTTTCCCCACTGTTGTCCAACATTGTTCAATGTTTTGGCCATGGCATTGGGTCTTAATCTACACGGACAGGCACCCCCGGCCGGGGACAGGAAGTCACCGGCCTGGGCTGGGCGCGCACTCGTACCGAGAAATGCCGCTTCTCGGCAGGCCATGCACCACGGTCACTGCACGAAAACGGCCCGATATCATTTTCGCGCGGCACGGTGAATCACTGCACACGTACAAATGTACACGGCAAGTTACCATCCCACATGACCTATTTATGGAGGCATCGCTTTCTCTTCTACGCAGGTATGGGGCGCCGTTCGTCAACTAATTATTTAGGCGAATTATAGCATGTTTTTTCCATGGTTTATCTTAATTCTGTGTAAATAATGCATTTGTGTCAAAGGCCGTTTATGGTTTACAAACAACTCGATTCTTTACAAAACAGGGAATATACTTGTAGCTGTGCAAATTCATTATTTACAAATAATGAAAATTACCTCGGCGTTCCATACTTTATTAATGAAACCGACCAGTGTACATTTCAATGGTTTACAAACAAGAGAATTGTATCGTTCATAGACAATTCCATGGTTTATAAATAATGAATACTGCACATTGCTGCACGTTTTTCTGGTTTACAAATAATACAAAACTATCCAGTGCGCAATTACATGGTTTATAAACCAAGAAACTTGCACCGGGGTCTGATTTTCTATGGTTTATAAATAATGAAAATTGGTTAGTGGGACGTACAATTCCATGGTTTATAAACAATCTAAACTGCGCCGTTCTAATCAATTTTGTGGATTCTGTGGTTTGTAAACAATTACAAATAGTCAATAGGCGTGCATTTTGATGGTTTGTAAATAATTGAAAGTGATCGTTGGCTCACAATTTCATGGTTTATAAATAATGAAAATGAACTAGTTAGTGTGTCGCAAAATTTCATGGTTTACAAACAGAGAAAATTAAAGCTTTATACACGTTTCTGTCGTTTGTAAAGGTTGACTATCGATAAAATAAGAAGTATTATGCACTCGGTACATCTCAAAATACGATCATTGACGAAAAATTGAAGGGTTTGTAAATAATGAAAATGGACTAGTTAGTGTGTCGCAAAATTTCATGGTTTACAAACAGAGAAAATTAAAGCTTTATACACGTTTCTGTCGTTTGTAAAGGTTGACTATCGATAAAAAGAGAAGTATTATGCACTCGGTACATCTCAAAATACGATCATTGACGAAAAATTGAAGGGTTTGTAAACCATGAAAAACACGCTTCATAAACGTTTATTATAATCCAGTAACGTTGCGAGAGCAATGGGTGCGTTCAATTAGCTATCATCGAGTCATAGGGGTGCTCGTTCATAGTGTGAACAGTCCGGCAGACCATGGCAACAAAGGTATTTATGTGTACAGCTCATCGAACGCCACGGCACAGCCTTTGGTCAGCGCGCGCGGGAAATTCCAGGTTCATTACCCGACTAAACCTAGCCGCGTATTGGGCCCAAAATCCAGCCGCGGTCTTAAAATCTCAACGGATGTAGTAAAAGGTGATAAAATTTTATTTTTTATTACACGAGTTCTGAGACTCTGGCAATGAAATTGTTAAAATTCTCATAGAAATGTATTTCTTTTCACGGTGTTACCTAACTCAGTCATCTACCGGGCTGATTAAATTTTAAATGGTAATTTTAATTAATTAATTTTTAATTAATTTTAATTAATGAGGAGTCTCCATTTTCCACCCCAAAAGTGCCGAAAACTTAATACTGCCGACAAAATGGTCCCTTTAAAAGAAAATGTACACCACATAGTTTCAAAAATTAGCATTTTTATTACATAATCTGTTTGATCCGTCAATGGGGCACATCAAATTTTGGATGAAGCCAAATCGGTCCACAAATTAGTGCTTAATTAAATGGCTAATAAGGAGTCTGGTTTCCACTATAAAAGTGTCGAAAACTTAATACTGCTGACAAAATGTCCCTTTAAAAGTAAATGTACACCACATAGTTTGAAAAATTTGCATTTTTATTACATATTCCGTTTGTTCCGTCCATGGGGCAGATCAAATTTTGGAGGAAGCCAAATCGGTCCACAAATTAGTGCTTAATTAAAGGGCTAATGAGAAGTCTCCATTTCCACCCCAAAAGTGCCGAAAACTGAATACTGCTGACAAAATGTCCCTTTAAAAGAAAATGTACACTACATAGTTTCAAACGGATTATGTAATAAAAATGCAAATTTTTCAAACTATGTGGTGTACATTTTATTTTAAAGGGACCATTTTGTCAGCAGTATTAAGTTTTCGGCACTTTTTTAGTGGAAACCAGACTCCTTATTATCCCTTTAATTAAGCACTAATTAGTGTACCGATTTGGCTTCCTCCAAAATTTGATCTGCCCCATGAACGGATTAAATGGATTACTAGTATGTAATACAAATGCTAATTTTTTAAACTGTGGTGTACGTTTTCTTTTAAGTTTTTGGCACTTTTGGGGTAAAAAATGGAGACTCCTCATTAATTAAAATTAATTAAAAATTAATTAATTAAAATTACCATTTAAAATTTAATCAGCCCGGTAGATGACTAAGTTAGGTAACACCGTGAAAAGAAATACATTTCTATGAGAATTTTAACAATTTCTTTGCCAGAGTCTCAGAACTCGTGTAATAAAAAATAAGAATATGTTTACATAGATAGATGTCGCTTTACAAATGCATGTGTTATTATTATTATTATTTTATCACCTTTTACTACATTCGTTTGAGATTTTAAGACCGCGGCTGAAACCGCGGCTGAGACCGCGGCTGGATTTTGGGCCCAATACGCGGCTAGGTTTAGTCAGGTAATGAACCTGGAATTTCCCGCGCGCGCGCTGAAGGCTGTGCCGTGGCGTTCGATGAGCTGTACACATAAATACCTTTGTTGCCATGGTCTGCCGGACTGTTCACACTATGAACGAGCACCCCTATGACTCGATGATAGCTAATTGAACGCACCCATTGCTCTCGCAACGTTACTGGATTATAATAAACGTTTATGAAGCGTGTTTTTTATGGTTTACAAACCCTTCAATTTTTCGTCAATGATCGTATTTTGAGATGTACCGAGTGCATAATACTTCTTATTTTATCGATAGTCAACCTTTACAAACGACAGAAACGTGTATAAAGCTTTAATTTTCTCTGTTTGTAAACCATGAAATTTTGCGACACACTAACTAGTCCATTTTCATTATTTACAAACCCTTCAATTTTTCGTCAATGATCGTATTTTGAGATGTACCGAGTGCATAATACTTCTTATTTTATCGATAGTCAACCTTTACAAACGACAGACAAGTGTATAAAGCTTTATTTTTTTCTGTTTGTAAACCATGAAATTTTGCGACACACTAACTAGTTCATTTTCATTATTTATAAACTATGAAATTGTGAGCCAACGATCACTTTCAATTATTTACAAACCATCAAAATGCACGCCTATTGACTATTTGTAATTGTTTACAAACCACAGAATCCACAAAATTGATTAGAACGGCGCAGTTTAGATTGTTTATAAACCATGGAATTGTACGTCCACTAACCAATTTTCATTATTTATAAACCATAGAAAATCAGACCCCGGTGCAAGTTTCTTGGTTTATAAACCATGTAATTGCGCACTGGATAGTTTTGTATTATTTGTAAACCAGACAAACGTGCAGCAATGTGCAGTATTCATTATTTATAAACCATGGAATTGTCTATGAACGATACAATTCTCTTGTTTGTAAACCATTGAAATGTACACTGGTCGGTTTCATTAATAAAGTATGGAACGCCGAGGTAATTTTCATTATTTGTAAATAATGAATTTGCACAGCTACAAGTATATTTCCTGTTTTGTAAAGAATCGAGTTGTTTGTAAACCATAAACGGCCTTTGACACAAATGCATTATTTACACAGAATTAAGATAAACCATGGAAAAAACATGCTATAATTCGCCTAAATAATTAGTTGACGAACGGCGCCCCATACGCAGGCGCCCATAATTTTTGACCTTGCTGTTTAATTATTCATGTGCTTCCATAAAGGTTATCGAACTTTTTTCTTACGGAGTAATCAAGACCGAGTTTTCGAGTTCACGTTGTAAGTGTAGGTACGCCCTCTGGCGGCTAAAATGAACAATGTGGGGATCGCGAACTCTAACAGTAAATTCGGTCTTGCATCAAGACTATCTTAACGCTCGCGCTCGAAACTTGATACGCGCGTCTAGTTCACGCTGGCGCAAATTTCATGCACTAGCCTAGATTAGTGAACCTCACGTGACTGCGTTTCAGCCAGTCAGGATTGAGAACCACAAAGAGGCGTGTTATAATATACACATATGGACTGGCATTAAGGTCACTAGTGCACGTCTATGGGCCCCGATGGACTGTGAGTGACCACAAGAGGGTCCTATTTCCCGAGGCCAAAGGCCGAGGGAAATAGGACCCTTGTGGTCACTCACAGTCACGAGGGGCACATAGACGTGCACTTAATGAGACCGAATTATGCTAGTCTATATGTGTTTTATAACACGCCTCAGGCAAAAATACACACATGGAATTCAATTTAAGATGGAATTCAATTTAATACATTAACAAGCAACCTCCAGAGGGCGCAGTAACCGGTCACTAGTTTTTGAGACTAGTGACCGGTCAGGAACACTAGCAGGGAATCACGCGCGCGTGAAGTCTTAACGCGCGCGCCCGAAACTTGATACGCGCGTCTAGTTCACGCTGGCGCAAATTTCATGCACTAGCCTAGATTAGTGAACCTCACGTGACTGCGTTTCAGCCAGTCGGGATTGAGAATCAGAAAGAGGCGTGTTATAAATATAACTGGAGACGGCATCTGGCTGGAATCGCGTCCGCGCGTGCGTTTTCAAAGTAGGGTAAACAACAATCTTGTTCGTTCGCGTTGTGTACACATTCAAATGAGGTTTTTAACAAGGGTACGCATTTTTTCTTCATTTATTCGTAAATGTGGGGCTGAAAATAGATTATGTCATGTCGAAATTTGTTTTAAAAGAGATAACAAAGATGACTGGTACACTGCAGTGCACTGTTTCCTGAAAGATTGGCGAAATGGAAGATTATTTAACAGGTAAGTATAGGCTATAGTACAATCTTTGTTTATCATATTTCTTGTAATTATATGCCCATTGCCTTTGACGTATGGTTTGAATGAAATGATCGCCGCGCCAAAGCACCGCCCTGCGCTAGCGTGCGCGAGCGGCGCGTAAACTTGACGCCGCCCTGCGTCAGCGTGCGTGAGCGACGCGTTTGCATTCTTTGTATAAACTTTGTTTTTAAACTCTTTGTCCTAATTTTTACGTATTTAATAATTCTGTGGTTTTCGATGCAAGTGCTAGGAAGGAAAAACCTTCAGGTAGTTTGACAATATTAAGATGATTCATTTTGAGTTCAGCACGTGTTCATATATAGGCCTCGTACAATATTTGTATTGTTAATTATCCGATTGTTTAATTCAGTGTATTTTAGTCCAGTCATTGCTCCTCACTTAAAGCCTTAATTTCATGCCTATATTTTAGTTGCCGATTCTATATTCCACCAGATTAACTTGTCAGTGTTTAAAGGGCCCCTTATTTAGGATTTTTATCAATGAAATATATGCTTTAAAACCACTTTACTCAGTTAAAGTCATAAAAATCCTATTTGGAGCTTGCTTTGGGGGTTAAAACAAAGGTTTTTAGGTTTTATGCTAATGAAAATATGCATATTCATGACCAAGGTCACGACGTCACAAGAGGCAAACACAGGAAAATCACACTGAACTGTGCACAAAAGTATCCACTTTTTTCTCCATTTTCCTGAAACTTTTGTAATCCATGGCTGTTTGAGTTTGTTTTACATGTTGCCTGCTGTAATAAGCCATGACAAAACTGGGGGTAGAAACTGCAGCAATTTGCCACAAGTCCAACTTGAAGTCTTATGTTTTTTTCTTAACTTTTCCCTTCTGTCTTCCTTATGTGATGCACTCAAAACAGCGCCCTCTGTCTGTGATTTATTGCAATGAAATCTTCAAAGTTGAAAAATGCCACCTTTTATTGATTTTACATCCAAACGAACAATAGTATGTCTTGCTGAACAAGTAATCCGGCATTATGAAGCAAAGCTTAGGCACAAAGTTGTTTAGGATGTCACAGACCCTTTAATAGTTTAGATTGTGACTATATACCTTTTCTTGTTTCTGTCTTTACATAATTTTACTTTGTATCAGTGCAGTAAGTGCAAAAGAATACAAATACATTTAGAAGATCCTCACTTGCGTCACCGTACCAGAAGTTGCTTTTCTCGTTTGCATCAAAGTTCTGAAGGGATTGAAGTTCCAGTGAGAGTCGACCTAGCTGACTACCAGTTTGTGGAACTACCCGTTATAGTTGGTGAGCTTGAAGACGGCAACATGAGTTCGAGAGACGACGTTGAAAGCGGAGAAAGCCGAGTAACCGAAGACGACGCCGTTCGTCAGAAATCGCTGATCACTCGCCACTTTGAGTTTGTTCATCCCCGACAATTGCCAATTTGCCTATTATCAAGCAACAACGTACCCATTTACAAAAATTAAAAAAACTGCCAAAACTGAAGCAAATTAGCCTTTTTACACGGTAAATCTGGTCACGACCACTTTATGACGCAGGAGTCTAAAATGACTGGAAAAAAGACGTCTTTAACACGTCGTGTGCCCACATGTTGCCGTTAACGTCAGGTTGCCGTCAGAATAGCGACGCAAGCATGACGTAAATCGTTGTGCCTAAACCCACGTTAATTCGACGTAGTATGTCGACGCCGTACTGACGTAATGTGATAGCCTTGATATGACGTCTTACCGACGTTATATATGACGTCAAATATTGACGTTAAAGTGACGTCATGTTGACCAAATGTCTAACCTAATGCCGACGTATAGCAAATACGGAAATCGCCGGCCCATATCTGACGTCGTACCGACGTCGTACCGACGTCGTACACCGACGGGCGACGTTCGCTGACCTATGCCGACCTTTGCCGACGTCGGTGCGACGTATGCTTGCTGTCTGGGTAGTGGAAAGCTTCTATGACTTCGATGAATGCGTCGCAAAGTACTTTGAATGTCTAAACGTACGTACTGTTCCCGTTAAGTCCCCGAGTCGTGAATGTTCGCCCTCTGTACAGCTGCGTATCCGACGACGCAGCTCCGTCAGGACTCGGATCAGACAGATCAAAGTTCATCTTCTTGCGTTCACGATTGCCGATCTGCCAGTGATCAACTGGCTTCTGAGCCAAGGTCAGTCAGTGACATTCCGTTATCATGCGACGGAGTTCAACCGTCGCACATCCAATCCCCTGTGGCGCCCCAATCTGAAACCGATGTGATGGTGCCCCCATCCGAAACCGCTGTGATGCCCCAATTACTGTGACGTCCAACCGTATGCCGGGAACCACTACTCATGAGTCGTTCGACGCATGGATTGATGAGCTGGTTGAATTTCAAGAGACTGTTTTCGCTAAGAACAATTCCGAAGTGACTGTATAGCGGATGCATTGTTTAGATTAGAGGCTAGTAGAGATGTTCCTTCACTCAAACTGAACAAGTTTAGTGGTGATCCACTGGGGTATGTAGATTTTTTAGATTCGTTCAGAACTCATATCCATAACAAGTGCCACCTCACCGATGACTCGAGAATGATGCAACTCAGAATGCATCTAACCGGTGAGGCTGAAAGGGCAATTATGGGTCTGGGTTCTAGTGGTAAAATGTACCACACTGCCTTGAAGTTGCTAAAGGAGCAGTTTGGGTGCAGGAGCATCGTTGCTAGAAAGTGCATTGATAATTTGATCGAGGGGCCAAAGATTGGTAACTCTGATCGTAGATCCTTGCGTGATTTCTCACTCGACATTGTTAATTGTCTTGCCACTCTTAACCGTATTGGTTTTCTTGCAGATGTCAATGCCTCTCAGAGTTTGCGCCAAATAATCAAGCGTTTGCCTGATTACATGATTTTGAAATGGAAAGGTATTGCGGCGCAAATTCGTGAACGAGATCAATTACCTAACCTTGCTCATATTAACGAGTTTCTTAGGAAGCAAGTTAAGGCCGACTTTGATCCCGATTTCGGAGATCTTGCATGTGACAGAGCAGATGAGAAGTCTTCAAGAGATCGTCAGAAGTCCAAGGGTGTCCATGCTACCAGCGAGAGGAAACCCCAAGAGAGGAGGCCTATCAAGTACTGCTACGTCTGTGAGTCACCTCACAGAGTGACGGACTGTCCCAAATTTGTGAACTCCTCCCCCACAGAACGCTTCAAGATCGTCAAGGACCATCGCCTCTGCTACTCGTGTCTCATCCGTGGCCATAGAAGTGAAGAGTGCAGATCCAAGAAGAAATGCAGCAAGAATGGTTGCACAAGATCACATCATCCTTTGATCCACTTCGATCCCCCATCTAGCGGTGCCGTTTCTACCTTGGACCGAGACGGGATTCTGCCTGCTGTTCGTGTGATTTTCAGAGCTGGAAATGGAAGAGTCAGAGAAGGCAATGTTCTCATAGATAGCGGTGCAGCAACTACCATTATTAGAACAGATTTCGCGAAGACTCTCAATCTACAGGGTAAAAGAGAACCACTGGAACTTTCAGTTGTTGGAGGCGGTCGCTTGAAGCAGAACTTTAGTCGTCGTGTGAAGTTTTGGATTTCGCCATTGTCTGGAGGCGAAGAACATGAAATAGAGGCACATGAGATCAACCGTACTATACTGAGCGTTGCTTCTTTAGACAGTCAGTGGCTTTCCTCCTTCTCCCACATCTCTGATCTAGAATTCTCCCATAAGGCCGGGCCGATTGACCTTATCCTTGGAGTCCAGTACGCCCATCTACATGCTGAAGAGGAGGTTCGGCAGGGCTTACCATTTCAGCCAGTTGGAAAGAAGACCCCACTTGGGTGGTTTGTGATTGGTCCAGGCAACATATCTTCTTCAAGGGCGTCCGTCAGTGCCGTCATGAAGGATCGTTTATATCTGAGCAAGCTGTATGACTTTGAGACTTTGGGTGTAAGAGCACCGAGTTGTAGCTGTCCACTGGATACCATGTCCAAGGACGACAACAGAGCAATGGAGATGTTTGCTAACTCCTGCCACAAAGAGGGATATCGCTATGTGATTGGACTGCCGTGGCTGAGAAACGTTTGGAGTCCTTGGAGCGAAGTTTATCCAAGAATCCCAACAAGGCCAGCATGTATGACAAGGCTATCAAGGAGTATGTGGAGAAGGGCTGGGCCGTCCGAGTGAATTCGGACGAACCTGCTGCGGGACCTGTCCACTATCTGCCCCATCATGGAGTATACCGACCAGAGAAGGTTAGTACTCCTTTGAGAGTAGTATTCGACCAGCTGCCAGCCAGTACCACGGAGTCTCGCTGAATTCCTTTCTCCATGAAGGGCCGAATCTGATTGGAAACCTGCTTGGGGTACTACTGCGATTTAGAGAGGATCTAGTGGCGATTGTTGGGGATATTTCCAAGATGTTCCTCCAAGTGTTGTTAAGATCGGAAGATACTGAAGTCCATTGCTTCCTGTGGCGAAACCTTGACAATTCCAGAAACCCAGATGTTTATCAGATGACGAGGGTTACATTCGGGGATAAGCCTTCACCCGCTATGGCCAGTTTCGTCATGCTGCAAATTGCTGAGAAATTCAAATCTACCCACCCTGAAGCTTCTTGGATCCCAGACAGCAAGCATACGTCGCACCGACGTCGGCAAAGGTCGGCATAGGTCGGCGAACGTCGCCCGTCGGTGTACGACGTCGGTACGACGTCAGATATGGGCCGGCGATTTCCGTATTTGCTATACGTCGGCATTAGGTTAGACATTTGGTCAACATGACGTCACTTTAACGTCAATATTTGACGTCAATAAGGTGTCATATATAACGTCGGTAAGACGTCATATAAAGGCTATCACATTACGTCATTACGGCGTCGACATACTACGTCGAATTAACGTGGGTTTAGGCACAACAATTTACGTCATGCTTGCGTCGCTATTCTGACGGCAACCTGACGTTAACGGCAACATGTGGGCACCCGACGTGTTAAAGATGTCCCTTTTTCAGTCATTTTAGACTCCTGCGTCATAAAGTGGTCGTGACCAGATTTACCGTGTAAAAAGGCTAATTTGCTTCAGTTTTGGCAGTTTTTTTAATTTTTGTAAATGGGTTGTTGCTTGATAATAGGCAAATTGGCAATTGTCGGGGATGAACAAACTCAAAGTGGCGAGTGATTAGTATTAAGTTTGGTATTCGGTTAGTAGGTGTGTGCCAACCATGGGTTACAGGGTGCAGATTTTTGTGGAGCATAAATAGAAGTCGCACATAAAGATAATGTATGAGTAGTGTATAAGTAGTGTATAAGTAATGTATAAGTAGTGTATGAGTAATGTATGAGTATCGATGAATATGTATAAGTAATGTATGAGTAATGTATGGGGCGTCAGGAAAAGACGTCTTTTGGCTTTGCATACGACCCCACAAAGACGTTAATAAGACGTCAATAAGACGTCAATAATTTAAGTCTGCCGTGGAGCCAGCATTGAATTAACGTGGAAATAAGGTTGGGAATTAAGCGATATGACGTTTGTCCAACGTTAACGCCAACTTATAAACAACGTTGTGCCAACGTTATTCGGAACAACGTCATTTTCTAACGTTGGTCCAACGTTTCTTCATCAATTACTGACGTTGATCCAACGTTGGGCTAACGTAAGTTTGCTGTCTGGGATACTGAAGTACGACAGATACATGGATGATCTGATTCATTCCTGCCCATCCACGACACAAGCCACGCAGTTGACATCAGATGTAGACCTCCTTCTCAAGGATGGTTCCTTTAAGGTGAAGAAGTGGTATCGCTCAGCGTCAACCCCCAATGAGATGAATTCTAGCGTCAGCCTTGGTGACGAAGAGATCATCAAAACTCTAGGAGTGTGCTGGAAACCGGCTGAAGATGTTTTGACTTTCAAGGTCAAGGAAGCTGAGACCAAGATCTTCACGAAGAGATCAGTCCTGTCCAGGATGTCAATGCTATTTGACCCACTGGGGTTAGCTACGCCCGTGACCATCAAAGCTAGGATAGCTATGCAAGCTATCTGGCGGTTGGACAAATTAGGATGGGACGACGAACTTCCCAAAGATCACGTGGAATTGTGGACCAAGTTGTTTGAAGATCTAAAGGAACTCGAGATGCTAGACGTGCCCAGGAGCGTTAAGCCAGCAGATGCAATCGGCGTTCCCGAGTTGCATGTTTTTGCAGATGCGAGTATTTCCGCCTATGGTGCTGTCGCCTACATGCTTTGGAACACCCCCAATGGTCCATGCGTTCGTCTATTTGCGGCAAAGTCTAGAGTTGCTCCTCTTCGCCAGACCACAATCCCGCGACTGGAATTGATGGCTGCGCTCATCGCCTCACGTTTGGCCAAGATGCTTCACACTGAGCTTCGGGAAAAAACCCAGGTTCATCTGTGGACAGATGCACGCATTGTTCTTCACTGGATACAGTCTGAATCAATCGATCTGAAGCCTTTCGTAGGAGTTCGTGTTGCAGAGATACAGTCAACCTGGCCTACAAGTCTATGGAACCATGTACCCACTGAAGCCAACCCTGCTGACGATCTAAGCCGTGGTCTGAAAGCTTCTGAGATGGGCATGCGGTGGGTCAATGGACCGTCCTTTCTTCGACTCCCAAAAGAGGAATGGCCAACGCCAATGAAAGCAACAGCTCCCTTGGAGGATCCGGAGAAAAAGAAGCCGAAGCTGGTCTCGTCTGTCTCTAGTGTGAACACCACCTCACCGATTGATTGCCGGAGCTTTTCAAGCTGGAGAAGACTGTTGAGAGTTACTGCTTATTGTCTACGCTTCATCTACAACTTGAAATCCAGGAGCTCATGGAAGCTGAAATTTAGTGGTTGGCCAATTGCCAGCGGGATTTGGGAGATTGGTCTGTCAAATGTCGTGACCTCACCCCATTCGTCGATGTTGATGGTCTCGTAAGAGTCGGCGGACGTCTAAGGAAGGCAAGTCTCCCATACGATCAAGTTCACCCAATTCTACTGCCATCTTCGGGTCGCATATCCCGATTGATAATGGAGGAAGTCCACAGTGCAGCAGCCCACCCAGGAGCTGAGAGGACCTTGTCCGACAGTAGACGGAAGTACTGGATCCTCAAAGGTCGGAGCCTTGCAAGGGAGACGGTGCGAAACTGTGTGGTCTGCCGTAAGCTCCGTCAGTCTCCACATGTCACCCTGATGGCCGATTTACCTAAGGAGCGTCTAAGATTGTTCTCGCCACCATTTACAACGGTTGGTTTTGATCTGTTTGGTCCTTTGAAGCTGAGATACGGTCGCAATAAGGTGAAAAAAGCCTGGGGAGCCATATTCACTTGTGCCACTGTTCGAGCTATCCACTTGGAGGTAGTAGAGGACCTTTCTACCCAAGCCTTTATGCATGCAATTAGACGATTTGCTGCACATCATGGCTGGCCTTCAACCATAATATCTGACAACGGCACTTCTTTCATTGGTGCAGAAAAGGAGCTAAAGAAGCTGTTCAAAGAGGATCGAAAACAGTTGGAAGACTTCGCAGTTCTTCACAAATTGGAGTGGCGATTTATCACTCCCCTCAGTCCTCATCAAGGAGGATTTTACGAGAGCTTGATCAAGCAAGTGAAGAGCGCCCTGAGAGTATCAATTGGAGGCCAGACCCTTACATGGAATGAAATGACGACAGCCTTCAGTGAAGTAGAAGCTCTTCTTAACTCCAGACCGATCGGTCATTCACCTGATGACGCCAATGACTTGAGACCTCTTACTCCCAACCACTTCATGATTGGACGTGCCACTACAGATGTTCCGCAGGGTGCGTTCAACGAGACAAGGAATTTGAACAAGCGGTTTGAGTTTGTCCAGGGTCTTATCACCCAATTCTGGAAGCGTTTCACGAGGGAATACTTTCACACCTTAATGTCACGAAGGAAATGGCGACATGCTACTCGGCAGCTTGCTGTTGGAGATATCGTGCTGCTTGCAGACCACAACGTCGCCCGCGGAAAGTGGGACCTGGCACGAATCGTCGAAGTGTACCCCGGTGATGACGGAATCGTCCGAAATGTTCTGGTCAGGACCAAGAGTGGAGACAAGAAGCGGAGCGTTCAGAAATGTTGTCTAATCTTAGAGGGAGATGAAGCCATGTAAAGAGTTGGTCTTTCTTCTGTGGCCCCGGAGGGTTGGTTTGAATGAAATGATCGCCGCGCCAAAGCACCGCCCTGCGCTAGCGTGCGCGAGCGGCGCGTAAACTTGACGCCGCCCTGCGTCAGCGTGCGTGAGCGACGCGTTTGCATTCTTTGTATAAACTTTGTTTTTAAACTCTTTGTCCTTACGTATTTAATAATTCTGTTGTTTTCGATGCAAGTGCTAGGAAGGAAAAACCTTCAGGTAATAAGCCAGTTCGAAGTTTCGACTGCGCATGCCTCGTGGCCGATAGTTTGAGGTCATTTGAGATAAACACGCTATGCCGACCGCTGTTGTTTATCTCAAATGACCTTCGAAACAATCCCATAGTTCCTTGCGCGCGTGAGATTCCGAACTGGCTTATTTGACAATATTAAGATGATTCATTTTGAGTTCAGCACGTATATGTTCATATATAGGCCTCGTACAATATTTGTATTGTTAATTATCCGATTGTTTAATTCAGTGTATTTTAGTCCAGTCATTGCTCCTCATTTAAAGCCTTAATTTAATGCCTATATTTTAGTTGCCGATTCTATGTTCCACCAGATTAACTTGTCAGTGTTTAATAGTTTAGATTGTGACTATATACCTTTTATTGTTTCTGTCTTTACAAAATTTTACTTTGTATCAGTGCAGTAAGTGCAAAAGAATACAAATACATTAGAAGATCCTCACTTGCGTCACCGTACCAGAAGATGCTTTTCTCGTTTGCACCAACGTACGTACAGTGAATTAACACCCATGCAGTTCGAAGGTATCAAAATGAAAAGGGGATAAGGCTTAGGAATAAGTTGCTTTCGGAATACGACATTTTGTTTCTTCCCTTGCATAATCATAAGTATTGCAAACTAATCAGTAATGTTTCAAATTGTGTTAGTAGGCTGGAAAAGTTACCCATAGAATATGGGGGATTTCACATGTTATAAGACTAATTTATATATTTTTCAAGACGAGGAGATAAGAATATTAAAAATTTCGTCAGCAAATTAATTTACACAACAGTATTCGCACTGCAAATTCATAAGCTTTAATCGATCTTAACGGTAAAATGTTCACACTATTTGTTCCAATTGTTTTCCACAGATTTCTTCAAGAAACAACACAAAGAAAAATCAAAGATGCAGACTGGCTTAACATGAGTACTGGTGTATCAGCATTTCCTTTCCCTAAACAAACTGAAGGAACGCGGCTACAGCCGATAATTTGATAAAGAAGATCTGAGATCAACGAACCGAAGAATAATATTAACCAAATGCGACAAAATGAGAAGGGAATGCTGTTAAGAAGGGAAAAACCCGCCACTTGTGTAACTGCGGAACTGTATATGCATAGAAATTGAGCTCATTGTAGTTTTGACTATGCATGTCAGCATCACTATCGCTATATAGTAGAGTCAAACATGAGAGAAATATAAGATCCTCATCGGGATTTAAACCTTACACCTCTTTTACAATGGGAAGATGACGCTCAGTGGTGTAGGTTCTTATACTACATCGGGTTTTTCCCAAGACTAATGAATCACCAGGTAGATGCACTTCATTTCCTCCGATTATCGGTATACACAACAACGGAACTGTATACTCAAGTACCCACGGCCCACGAACTTGCTACATGAAAGCTATATAAAGATCAATATTTTGATGTAAGCACAATAGGGGCGGTCGGGTTGGCGTACGGGTTCTTTCCTCGCCTTTCACCTCTGGCGTCCCGGGTTCGAATCCGGGGCATGTGTGTGGATTGGGTTTGCAGTCCCTACTTGACCGCGTGGATTTTCCCCCTGGGGCATTTCTCTGGGGGTTTTCCTCCCACTTCTAAAACTGCAACTCCTTCTTCGTCATCTCAAGTTGATAATATAGTATAGTTAAAGCTAAAACCGTATAGTTGATGGCATAAAGGGCCTTAGTTGCCGAAGATGCCATAAAAATATACAACAACAAGTAAGCACAATACAAATTTATGAAAAAGAAAATAAATTTTTAGTATCTATTTTATGGGTCTAGTTTTCGAGCCTAAAATAGCCCAACAAGGCGGTGTGTTCCTTTAATGTTTGACGATTGTAGGCCGATTGCAACAGCCGTGCAAAAGGTCGGTGAAAAAGTCATTTCCCATTCTTTTTGTTCAGCATCGTGACCGTATATTGTCCTTACTATATATTGACCGTATATTGTCTTTTGGATCGCATTATACGTAGTCCAGAGTACAACAGCAAAAAAATTCGTCCTCCCCGGCGGGGAATCGAACCCCGGTCTCCTGAGTGACAGTCAGAGATACTATACACTATACTACCGAGGACCTGGCTGTGTAGAAGACAGAAGAGCGAAACCTCGCTTTGCTACAAGTATCCGGTTGTTTTGGTTTTTAGGAGGGCCGTTTCGACTCACCGTACTAAAAGTTATTGCACACCATCCTCGAAAATATCCTTCCATTGCATGGCTATGTAGGGCCCACTTTTAGGGAAGATTTAACCGTGAAATATAATATAGACGCGAGACCACATGTCAAGCATTGCGAAAACAAATTGTGGCTCCATCAGCACTCATTTCTGCAGACCTGTTGAGGGTGTGCAAACAATTAATGAGCGCGGCGCATGGATCCGTCCAGAGTAATACACAACGACGGAGGTTTGACAGAACTACGCCAATTCATACCTATATACTCTACTTACTCTATCGACCGATTGGCTTGACGATCAACATTTTGAGGCAGCACTCCAAAGAATAAAGCATCCCTGCCGGGATTCGAACCCGGAACCTTTGAATTAGAAATCCAACGCGCTAATCCGTTGCGCCACAGGGATATGTGCGTTCCAGTTTCCGGGGCATCTGCAAAGTATAAGTCTTTTGGATCGCATTATACGTAGTCCTGAGTACAACAGCAAAACAAAATCCGTCCTCCCCGGCGGGGAATCGAACCCCGGTCTCCTGAGTGACAGTCAGAGATACTAACCACTATACTACCGAGGACCTGGCTGTGTAGAAGACCGAGGAGCGAAACCTCGCTCTGCTACAAGTATCCAGTTGTTTTGGTTTTTAGGAGGGCCGTTTCGACCCACCGTACTAAAAGTTATTGCACACCATCCTCGAAAATACCCTTCCATTGCATGGCTAAGTAGGGCCCACTTTCAGGGAAGATTTAACCGTGAAATTTAATATAGGCGCGAGACCACATGTCAAGCATTGCACCAAGACCTATTCACTCTATAGGCTGCAAAAAAAAATTGTGGCTCCATCAGCACCCATTTCTGCAGACCTGTTGAGTGTGTGCAAACAATTAATGAGCGCGGCGCATGGATCCGTCCAGAGTAATACACAACGACGGAGGTTTGACAAAACTACGCCAATTCATACCTATATACTCTATCGACCGATTGGCTGGACGATCAACATTTTGACGCAGCACTCCAAAGAATAAAGCATCCCTGCCGGGATTCGAACCCGGAACCTTTGAATTAGAAGTCCAACGCGCTAATCCGTTGCGCCACATGGATATGTGCGTTCCAGTTTCAGGGGCATCTGCAAAGTATAAGTCTTTTGGATCGCATTATACGTAGTCTTGAGTACAACAGCAAAAAAAAATCCGTCCTCCCCGGCGGGGAATCGAACCCCGGTCTCCTGAGTGACAGTCAGAGATACTAACCACTATACTACCAAGGACCTGGCTGTGTAGAAGACCGAGGAGCGAAACCTCGCTCTGCTACATGTATCCAGTTGTTTTGGTTTTTAGGAGGGCCGTTTCGACTCACCGTACTAAAAGTTATTGCACACCATCCTCGAAAATACCCTTCCATTGCATGGCTAAGTAGGGCCCACAAGTATCCGGTTGTTTTGGTTTTTAGCAGGGCCGTTTCGACTCACCGTACTAAAAGTTATTGCACACCATCCTCGAAAATACCCTTCCATTGCATGGCTATGTAGGGCCCACTTTCAGGGAAGATTTAACCGTGAAATATAATATAGACGCGAGACCACATGTCAAGCATTGCACCAACACCTATTCACTCTATAGGCTGCGTAAACAAATTGTGGCTCCATCAGCACTCATTTCTGCAGACCTGTTGAGAGTGTGCAAACAATTAATGAGCGCGGCGCATGGATCCGTCCAGAGTAATGCACAACGACAGAGGTTTGACAGAACTACGCCAATTCATACCTATATACTCTACTTACTCTATCGACCGATTGGCTTGACGATCAACATTTCCAAAGAATAAAGCATCCCTGCCGGGATTCGAACCCGGAACCTTTGAATTAGAAGTCCAACGCGCTAATCCGTTGCGCCACAGGGATATGTGCGTTCCAGTTTCCGGGGCATCTGCAAAGTATAAGTCTTTTGGATCGCATTATACGTAGTCCTGAGTACAACAGCAAAACAAATCCGTCCTCCCCGGCGGGGAATCGAACCCGGTCTCCTGAGTGACAGTCAGAGATACTAACCACTATACTACCGAGGACCTGGCTGTGTAGAAGACAGAAGAGCGAAACCTCGCTCTGCTACAAGTATCCGGTTGTTTTGGTTTTTAGGAGGGCCGTTTCGGCTCACCGTACTAAAAGTTATTGCACACCATCCTCGAAAATACCCTTCCATTGCATGGCTAAGTAGGGCTTACTTTCAGGGAAGATTTAACCGTGAAATTTAATATAGGCGCGAGACCACATGTCAAGTATTGCACCAACACCTATTCACTCTATAGGCTGCGAAAAAAAATTGTGGCTCCATCAGCACCCATTTCTGCAGACCTGTTGAGGGTGTGCAAACAATTAATGAGCGCGGCGCATGGATCCGTCCAGAGTAATACACAACGACGGAGGTTGACAGAACTACGCCAATTCATACCTATATACTCTACTTACTCTAACGACCGACTGGCTTGACGATCAACATTTTGACGCAGCACTCCAAAGAATAAAGCATCCCTGCCGGGATTTGAACCCGGAACCTTTGAATTAGAAGTCCAACGCGCTAATCCGTTGCGCCACATGGATATGTGCGTTCCAGTTTCAGGGGCATCTGCAAAGTATAAGTCTTTTGGATCGCATTATACGTAGTCCTGAGTACAACAGCAAAAAATTCCGTCCTCCCCGGCGGGGAATCGAACCCCGGTCTCCTGAGTGACAGTCAGAGATACTAACCACTATACTACCAAGGACCTGGCTGTGTAGAAGACCGAGGAGCGAAACCTCGCTCTGCTACATGTATCCAGTTGTTTTGGTTTTTAGGAGGGCCGTTTCGACTCACCGTACTAAAAGTTATTGCACACCATCCTCGAAAATACCCTTCCATTGCATGGCTAAGTAGGGCCCACAAGTATCTGGTTGTTTTGGTTTTTAGCAGGGCCGTTTCGACTCACCGTACTAAAAGTTATTGCACACCATCCTCGAAAATACCCTTCCATTGCATGGCTATGTAGGGCCCACTTTCAGGGAAGATTTAACCGTGAAATATAATATAGACGCGAGACCACATGTCAAGCATTGCACCAACACCTATTCACTCTATAGGCTGCGTAAACAAATTGTGGCTCCATCAGCACTCATTTCTGCAGACCTGTTGAGGGTATGCAAACAATTAATGAGCGCGGCGCATGGATCCGTCCAGAGTAATACACAACGACGGAGGTTTGACAGAACTACGCCAATTCATACCTATATACTCTACTTACTCTGTCGACCGATTGGCTTGACGATCAACATTTTGACGCAGCACTCCAAAGAATAAAGCATCCCTGCCGGGATTCGAACCCGGAACCTTTGAATTAGAAGTCCAACGCGCTAATCCGTTGCGCCACAGGGATATGTGCGTTCCAGTTTTCGGGGCATCTGCAAAGTATAAGTCTTTTGGATCGCATTATACGTAGTCCTGAGTACAACAGCAAAACAAATCCGTCCTCCCAGGCGGGGAATCGAACCCCGGTCTCCTGAGTGACAGTCAGAGATACTAACCACTATACTACCGAGGACCTGGCTGTGTAGAAGACAGAAGAGCGAAACCTCGCTCTGCTACAAGTATCCGGTTGTTTTGGTTTTTAGGAGGGCCGTTTCGACTCACCGTACTAAAAGTTATTGCACACCATCCTCGAAAATACCCTTCCATTGCATGGCTAAGTAGGGCCCACTTTCAGCGAAGATTTAACCGTGAAATTTAATATAGGCGCGAGACCACATGTCAAGCATTGCACCAACACCTATTCACTCTACAGGCTGAAAAAAAAGAGTTGTGGCTCCATCAGCACCCATTTCTGCAGACCTGTTGAGTGTGTGCAAACAATTAATGAGCGCGGCGCATGGATCCGTCCAGAGTAATACACAACGACGGAGGTTTGACAAAACTACGCCAATTCATACCTAGATACTCTACTTACTCTGTCGACCGATTGGCTTGACGATCAACATTTTGACGCAGCACTCCAAAGAATAAAGCATCCCTGCCGGGATTCGAACCCGGAACCTTTGAATTAGAAGTCCAACGCGCTAATCCGTTGCGCCACAGGGATATGTGCGTTCCAGTTTTCGGGGCATCTGCAAAGTATAAGTCTTTTGGATCGCATTATACGTAGTCCTGAGTACAACAGCAAACAAAATCCGTCCTCCCCGGCGTGGAATCGAACCCCGGTCTCCTGAGTGACAGCCAGAGATACTAACCACTATACTACCGAGGACCTGGCTGTGTAGAAGACAGAAGAGCGAAACCTCGCTCTGCTACAAGTATCCGGTTGTTTTGGTTTTTAGGAGGGCCGTTTCGACTCACCGTACTAAAAGTTATTGCACACCATCCTCGAAAATACCCTTCCATTGCATGGCTAAGTAGGGCCCACTTTCAGCGAAGATTTAACCATGAAATTTAATATAGGCGCGAGACCACATGTCAAGCATTGCACCAACACCTATTCACTCTATAGGCTGCAACATAAATTTGTGGCTCCATCAGCACCCATTTCTGCAGACCTGTTGAGTGTGTGCAAACAATTAATGAGCGCGGCGCATGGATCCGTCCAGAGTAATACACAACGACGGAGGTTTGGCAAAACTACGCCAATTCATACCAATATACTCTACTTACTCTATCGATCGATTGGCTGGACGATCAACATTTTGACGCAGCACTCCAAAGAATAAAGCATCCCTGCCGGGATTCGAACCCGGAACCTTTGAATTAGAAGTCCAACGCGCTAATCCGTTGCGCCACAGGGATATGTGCGTTCCAGTTTCCGGGGCATCTGCAAAGTATAAGTCTTTTGCATCGCATTATACGTAGTCCTGAGTACAACAGCAAAACAAAATCCGTCCTCCCCGGCGGGGAATCGAACCCCGGTCTCCTGAGTGACAGTCAGAGATACTAACCACTATACTACCGAGGACCTGGCTGTGTAGAAGACCGAGGAGCGAAACCTCGCTCTGCTACAAGTATCCAGTTGTTTTGGTTTTTAGGAGGGCCGTTTCGACCCACCGTACTAAAAGTTATTGCACACCATCCTCGAAAATACCCTTCCATTGCATGGCTAAGTAGGGCCCACTTTCAGCGAAGATTTAACCGTGAAATTTAATATAGGCGCGAGACCACATGTCAAGCATTGCACCAACACCTATTCACTCTATAGGCTGCAACATAAATTTGTGGCTCCATCAGCACCCATTTCTGCAGACCTGTTGAGTGTGTGCAAACAATTAATGAGCGCGGCGCATGGATCCGTCCAGAGTAATACACAACGACGGAGGTTTGACAGAACTACGCCAATTCATACCTATATACTCTACTTACTCTGTCGACCGATTGGCTTGACGATCAACATTTTGACGCAGCACTCCAAAGAATAAAGCATCCCTGCCTGGATTCGAACCCGGAACCTTTGAATTAGAAGTCCAACGCGCTAATCCGTTGCGCCACAGGGATATGTGCGTTCCAGTTTTCGGGGCATCTGCAAAGTATAAGTCTTTTGGATCGCATTATACGTAGTCCTGAGTACAACAGCAAAAAAAATCCGTCCTCCCCGGCGGGGAATCGAACCCCGGTCTCCTGAGTGACAGTCAGAGATACTAACCACTATACTACCGAGGACCTGGCTGTGTAGAAGACCGAGGAGCGAAACCTCGCTCTGCTACAAGTATCCAGTTGTTTTGGTTTTTAGGAGGGCCGTTTCGACCCACCGTACTAAAAGTTATTGCACACCATCCTCGAAAATACCCTTCCATTGCATGGCTAAGTAGGGCCCACTTTCAGCGAAGATTTAACCGTGAAATTTAATATAGGCGCGAGACCACATGTCAAGCATTGCACCAACACCTATTCACTCTATAGGCTGCAACATAAATTTGTGGCTCCATCAGCACCCATTTCTGCAGACCTGTTGAGTGTGTGCAAACAATTAATGAGCGCGGCGCATGGATCCGTCCAGAGTAATACACAACGACGGAGGTTTGACAGAACTACGCCAATTCATACCTATATACTCTACTTACTCTGTCGACCGATTGGCTTGACGATCAACATTTTGACGCAGCACTCCAAAGAATAAAGCATCCCCTGCCGGGATTCGAACCCGGAACCTTTGAATTAGAAGTCCAACGCGCTAATCCGTTGCGCCACAGGGATATGTGCGTTCCAGTTTTCGGGGCATCTGCAAAGTATAAGTCTTTTGGATCGCATTATACGTAGTCCTGAGTACAACAGCAAAACAAATCCGTCCTCCCCGGCGGGGAATCGAACCCCGGTCTCCTGAGTGACAGTCAGAGATACTAACCACTATACTACCAAGGACCTGGCTGTGTAGAAGACCGAGGAGCGAAACCTCGCTCTGCTACATGTATCCAGTTGTTTTGGTTTTTAGGAGGGCCGTTTCGACTCACCGTACTAAAAGTTATTGCACACCATCCTCGAAAATACCCTTCCATTGCATGGCTAAGTAGGGCCCACAAGTATCCGGTTGTTTTGGTTTTTAGCAGGGCCGTTTCGACTCACCGTACTAAAAGTTATTGCACACCATCCTCGAAAATACCCTTCCATTGCATGGCTATGTAGGGCCCACTTTCAGGGAAGATTTAACCGTGAAATATAATATAGACGCGAGACCACATGTCAAGCATTGCACCAACACCTATTCACTCTATAGGCTGCGTAAACAAATTGTGGCTCCATCAGCACTCATTTCTGCAGACCTGTTGAGAGTGTGCAAACAATTAATGAGCGCGGCGCATGGATCCGTCCAGAGTAATGCACAACGACAGAGGTTTGACAGAACTACGCCAATTCATACCTATATACTCTACTTACTCTATCGACCGATTGGCTTGACGATCAACATTTCCAAAGAATAAAGCATCCCTGCCGGGATTCGAACCCGGAACCTTTGAATTAGAAGTCCAACGCGCTAATCCGTTGCGCCACAGGGATATGTGCGTTCCAGTTTCCGGGGCATCTGCAAAGTATAAGTCTTTTGGATCGCATTATACGTAGTCCTGAGTACAACAGCAAAACAAATCCGTCCTCCCCGGCGGGGAATCGAACCCCGGTCTCCTGAGTGACAGTCAGAGATACTAACCACTATACTACCGAGGACCTGGCTGTGTAGAAGACAGAAGAGCGAAACCTCGCTCTGCTACAAGTATCCGGTTGTTTTGGTTTTTAGGAGGGCCGTTTCGGCTCACCGTACTAAAAGTTATTGCACACCATCCTCGAAAATACCCTTCCATTGCATGGCTAAGTAGGGCTTACTTTCAGGGAAGATTTAACCGTGAAATTTAATATAGGCGCGAGACCACATGTCAAGTATTGCACCAACACCTATTCACTCTATAGGCTGCGAAAAAAAATTGTGGCTCCATCAGCACCCATTTCTGCAGACCTGTTGAGGGTGTGCAAACAATTAATGAGCGCGGCGCATGGATCCGTCCAGAGTAATACACAACGACGGAGGTTGACAGAACTACGCCAATTCATACCTATATACTCTACTTACTCTAACGACCGACTGGCTTGACGATCAACATTTTGACGCAGCACTCCAAAGAATAAAGCATCCCTGCCGGGATTTGAACCCGGAACCTTTGAATTAGAAGTCCAACGCGCTAATCCGTTGCGCCACATGGATATGTGCGTTCCAGTTTCAGGGGCATCTGCAAAGTATAAGTCTTTTGGATCGCATTATACGTAGTCCTGAGTACAACAGCAAAAAAATCCGTCCTCCCCGGCGGGGAATCGAACCCCGGTCTCCTGAGTGACAGTCAGAGATACTAACCACTATACTACCGAGGACCTGGCTGTGTAGAAGACAGAAGAGCGAAACCTCGCTCTGCTACAAGTATCCGGTTGTTTTGGTTTTTAGGAGGGCCGTTTCGACTCACCGTACTAAAAGTTATTGCACACCATCCTCGAAAATACCCTTCCATTGCATGGCTAAGTAGGGCCCACTTTCAGCGAAGATTTAACCGTGAAATTTAATATAGGCGCGAGACCACATGTCAAGCATTGCACCAACACCTATTCACTCTATAGGCTGCGAAAACAAAGTGTGGCTCCATCAGCACTCATTTCTGCAGACCTGTTGAGGGTGTGCAAACAATTAATGAGCGCGGCGCAAGGATCCGTCCAGAGTAATGCACAACGACGGAGGTTTGACAGAACTACGCCAATTCATACCTATATACTCTACTTACTTTATCGACCGATTGGCTTGACGATCAACATTTTGAGGCAGCACTCCAAAGAATAAAGCATCCCTGCCGGGATTCGAACCCGGAACCTTTGAATTAGAAGTCCAACGCGATAATCCGTTGCGCCACAGGGATATGTGCGTTCCAGTTTTCGGGGCATCTGCAAAGTATAAGTCTTTTGGATCGCATTATACGTAGTCCTGAGTACAACAGCAAAAAAAAATCCGTCCTCCCCGGCGGGGAATCGAACCCCGGTCTCCTGAGTGACAGTCAGAGATACTAACCACTATACTACCGAGGACGTGGCTGTGTAGAAGACAGAAGAGCGAAACCTCGCTCTGCTACAAGTATCCGGTTGTTTTGGTTTTTAGGAGGGCCGTTTCGACTCATCGTATTAAAAGTTATTGCACACCATCCTCGAAAATACCCTTCCATTGCATGGCTAAGTAGGGCCCACTTTCAGCGAAGATTTAACCGTGAAATTTAATATAGGCGCGAGACCACATGTCAAGCATTGCACCAACACCCATTCACTCTATAGGCTGCAAAAAAAAAATTGTGGCTCCATCAGCACCCATTTCTGCAGACCTGTTGAGTGTGTGCAAACAATTAATGAGCGCGGCGCATGGATCCGTCCAGAGTAATACACAACGACGGAGGTTTGACAAAACTACGCCAATTCATACCTATATACTCTACTTACTTTATCGACCGATTGGCTGGACGATCAACATTTTGACGCAGCACTCCAAAGAATAAAGCATCCCTGCCGGGATTCGAACCCGGAACCTTTGAATTAGAAGTCCAACGCGCTAATCCGTTGCGCCACAGGGATATGTGCGTTCCAGTTTCCGGGGCATCTGCAAAGTATAAGTCTTTTGGATCGCATTATACGTAGTCCTGAGTACAACAGCAAAAAAAATCCGTCCTCCCCGGCGGGGAATCGAACCCCGGTCTCCTGAGTGACAGTCAGAGATACTAACCACTATACTACCGAGGACCTGGCTGTGTAGAAGACAGAAGAGCGAAACCTCGCTCTGCTACAAGTATCCGGTTGTTTTGGTTTTTAGGAGGGCCGTTTCGACTCACCGTACTAAAAGTTATTGCACACCATCCTCGAAAATACCCTTCCATTGCATGGCTAAGTAGGGCCCACTTTCAGCGAAGATTTAACCGTGAAATTTAATATAGGCGCGAGACCACATGTCAAGCATTGCACCAACACCTATTCACTCTATAGGCTGCAACATAAATTTGTGGCTCCATCAGCACCCATTTCTGCAGACCTGTTGAGTGTGTGCAAACAATTAATGAGCGCGGCGCATGGATCCGTCCAGAGTAATACACAACGACGGAGGTTTGACAAAACTACGCCAATTCATACCTATATACTCTACTTACTCTATCGACCGATTGGCTGGACGATCAACATTTTGACGCAGCACTCCAAAGAATAAAGCATCCCTGCCGGGATTCGAACCCGGAACCTTTGAATTAGAAGTCCAACGCGCTAATCCGTTGCGCCACAGGGATATGTGCGTTCCAGTTTCCGGGGCATCTGCAAAGTATAAGTCTTTTGGATCGCATTATAACGCCAATTCATACCTATATACTCTACTTACTCTATCGACCGATTGGCTTGACGATCAACATTTTGAGGCAGCACTCCAAAGAATAAAGCATCCTTGCCGGGATTCGAACCCGGAACCTTTGAATTAGAAGTCCAACGCGCTAATCCGTTGCGCCACAGGGATATGTGCGTTCCAGTTTTCGGGGCATCTGCAAAGTATAAGTCTTTTGGATCGCATTATACGTAGTCCTGAGTACAACAGCAAAAAAAAATCCGTCCTCCCCGGCGGGGAATCGAACCCCGGTCTCCTGAGTGACAGTCAGAGATACTAACCACTATACTACCGAGGACGTGGCTGTGTAGAAGACAGAAGAGCGAAACCTCGCTCTGCTACAAGTATCCGGTTGTTTTGGTTTTTAGGAGGGCCGTTTCGACTCATCGTACGAAAAGTTATTGCACACCATCCTCGAAAATACCCTTCCATTGCATGGCTAAGTAGGCACCACTTTCAGCGAAGATTTAACCGTGAAATTTAATATAGGCGCGAGACCACATGTCAAGCATTGCACCAACACCTATTCACTCTATAGGCTGCAAAAAAAAAATTGTGGCTCCATCAGTACCCATTTCTGCAGACCTGTTGAGTGTGTGCAAACAATTAATGAGCGCGGCGCATGGATCCGTCCAGAGTAATACACAACGACGGAGGTTTGACAAAACTACGCCAATTCATACCTATATACTCTACTTACTTTATCGACCGATTGGCTGGACGATCAACATTTTGACGCAGCACTCCAAAGAATAAAGCATCCCTGCCGGGATTCGAACCCGGAACCTTTGAATTAGAAGTCCAACGCGCTAATCCGTTGCGCCACAGGGATATGTGCGTTCCAGTTTCCGGGGCATCTGCAAAGTATAAGTCTTTTGGATCGCATTATACGTAGTCGTGAGTACAACAGCAAAAAAAAATCCGTCCTCCCCGGCGGGGAATCGAACCCCTGTCTCCTGAGTGACAGTCAGAGATACTAGCCACTATACTACCGAGGACCTGGCTGTGTAGAAGACAGAAGAGCGAAACCTCGCTCTGCTACAAGTATCCGGTTGTTTTGGTTTTTAGGAGGGCCGTTTCGACTCACCGTACTAAAAGTTATTGCACACCATCCTCGAAAATACCCTTCCATTGCAAGACTAAGTAGGGCCCACTTTCAGCGAAGTTTTAACCGTGAAATTTAATATAGACGCGAGACCACATGTCAAGCATTGCACCAACACCTATTCACTCTATAGGCTGCAACATAAATTTGTGGCTCCATTAGCACCCATTTCTGCAGACCTGTTGAGTGTGTGCAAACAATTAATGAGCGCGGCGCATGGATCCGTCCAGAGTAATACACAACGACGGAGGTTTGACAAAACTACGCCAATTCATACCTATATACTCTACTTACTTTATCGACCGATTGGCTGGACGATCAACATTTTGACGCAGCACTCCAAAGAATAAAGCATCCCTGCCGGGATTCGAACCCGGAACCTTTGAATTAGAAGTCCAACGCGCTAATCCGTTGCGCCACAGGGATATGTGCGTTCCAGTTTCCGGGGCATCTGCAAAGTATAAGTCTTTTGGATCGCATTATACGTAGTCCTGAGTACAACAGCAAAAAAAAATCCGTCCTCCCCGGCGGGGAATCGAACCCCGGTCTCCTGAGTGACAGTCAGAGATACTAACCACTATACTACCGAGGACCTGGCTGTGTAGAAGACAGAAGAGCGAAACCTCGCTCTGCTACAAGTATCCGGTTGTTTTGGTTTTTAGGAGGGCCGTTTCGACTCACCGTACTAAAAGTTATTGCACACCATCCTCGAAAATACCCTTCCATTGCATGGCTAAGTAGGGCCCACTTTCAGCGAAGATTTAACCGTGAAATTTAATATAGGCGCGAGACCACATGTCAAGCATTGCACCAACACCTATTCACTCAATAGGCTGCAAAAAAAAAATTGTGGCTCCATCAGCACCCATTTCTGCAGACCTGTTGAGTGTGTGCAAACAATTAATGAGCGCGGCGCATGGATCCGTCCAGAGTAATACACAACGACGGAGGTTTGACAAAACTACGCCAATTCATACCTATATACTCTACTTACTTTATCGACCGATTGGCTGGACGATCAACATTTTGACGCAGCACTCCAAAGAATAAAGCATCCCTGCCGGGATTCGAACCCGGAACCTTTGAATTAGAAGTCCAACGCGCTAATCCGTTGCGCCACAGGGATATGTGCGTTCCAGTTTCCGGGGCATCTGCAAAGTATAAGTCTTTTGGATCGCATTATACGTAGTCGTGAGTACAACAGCAAAAAAAAATCCGTCCTCCCCGGCGGGGAATCGAACCCCTGTCTCCTGAGTGACAGTCAGAGATACTAGCCACTATACTACCGAGGACCTGGCTGTGTAGAAGACAGAAGAGCGAAACCTCGCTCTGCTACAAGTATCCGGTTGTTTTGGTTTTTAGGAGGGCCGTTTCGACTCACCGTACTAAAAGTTATTGCACACCATCCTCGAAAATACCCTTCCATTGCAAGACTAAGTAGGGCCCACTTTCAGCGAAGTTTTAACCGTGAAATTTAATATAGACGCGAGACCACATGTCAAGCATTGCACCAACACCTATTCACTCTATAGGCTGCAACATAAATTTGTGGCTCCATTAGCACCCATTTCTGCAGACCTGTTGAGTGTGTGCAAACAATTAATGAGCGCGGCGCATGGATCCGTCCAGAGTAATACACAACGACGGAGGTTTGACAAAACTACGCCAATTCATACCTATATACTCTACTTACTTTATCGACCGATTGGCTGGACGATCAACATTTTGACGCAGCACTCCAAAGAATAAAGCATCCCTGCCGGGATTCGAACCCGGAACCTTTGAATTAGAAGTCCAACGCGCTAATCCGTTGCGCCACAGGGATATGTGCGTTCCAGTTTCCGGGGCATCTGCAAAGTATAAGTCTTTTGGATCGCATTATAACGCCAATTCATACCTATATACTCTACTTACTCTATCGACCGATTGGCTTGACGATCAACATTTTGAGGCAGCACTCCAAAGAATAAAGCATCCTTGCCGGGATTCGAACCCGGAACCTTTGAATTAGAAGTCCAACGCGCTAATCCGTTGCGCCACAGGGATATGTGCGTTCCAGTTTTCGGGGCATCTGCAAAGTATAAGTCTTTTGGATCGCATTATACGTAGTCCTGAGTACAACAGCAAAAAAAAATCCGTCCTCCCCGGCGGGGAATCGAACCCCGGTCTCCTGAGTGACAGTCAGAGATACTAACCACTATACTACCGAGGACGTGGCTGTGTAGAAGACAGAAGAGCGAAACCTCGCTCTGCTACAAGTATCCGGTTGTTTTGGTTTTTAGGAGGGCCGTTTCGACTCATCGTACGAAAAGTTATTGCACACCATCCTCGAAAATACCCTTCCATTGCATGGCTAAGTAGGCCCCACTTTCAGCGAAGATTTAACCGTGAAATTTAATATAGGCGCGAGACCACATGTCAAGCATTGCACCAACACCTATTCACTCTATAGGCTGCAAAAAAAAAATTGTGGCTCCATCAGCACCCATTTCTGCAGACCTGTTGAGTGTGTGCAAACAATTAATGAGCGCGGCGCATGGATCCGTCCAGAGTAATACACAACGACGGAGGTTTGACAAAACTACGCCAATTCATACCTATATACTCTACTTACTTTATCGACCGATTGGCTGGACGATCAACATTTTGACGCAGCACTCCAAAGAATAAAGCATCCCTGCCGGGATTCGAACCCGGAACCTTTGAATTAGAAGTCCAACGCGCTAATCCGTTGCGCCACAGGGATATGTGCGTTCCAGTTTCCGGGGCATCTGCAAAGTATAAGTCTTTTGGATCGCATTATACGTAGTCGTGAGTACAACAGCAAAAAAAAATCCGTCCTCCCCGGCGGGGAATCGAACCCCTGTCTCCTGAGTGACAGTCAGAGATACTAGCCACTATACTACCGAGGACCTGGCTGTGTAGAAGACAGAAGAGCGAAACCTCGCTCTGCTACAAGTATCCGGTTGTTTTGGTTTTTAGGAGGGCCGTTTCGACTCACCGTACTAAAAGTTATTGCACACCATCCTCGAAAATACCCTTCCATTGCAAGACTAAGTAGGGCCCACTTTCAGCGAAGTTTTAACCGTGAAATTTAATATAGACGCGAGACCACATGTCAAGCATTGCACCAACACCTATTCACTCTATAGGCTGCAACATAAATTTGTGGCTCCATTAGCACCCATTTCTGCAGACCTGTTGAGTGTGTGCAAACAATTAATGAGCGCGGCGCATGGATCCGTCCAGAGTAATACACAACGACGGAGGTTTGACAAAACTACGCCAATTCATACCTATATACTCTACTTACTTTATCGACCGATTGGCTGGACGATCAACATTTTGACGCAGCACTCCAAAGAATAAAGCATCCCTGCCGGGATTCAAACCCGGAACCTTTGAATTAGAAGTCCAACGCGCTAATCCGTTGCGCCACAGGGATATGTGCGTTCCAGTTTCCGGGGCATCTGCAAAGTATAAGTCTTTTGGATCGCATTATACGTAGTCCTGAGTACAACAGCAAAACAAAATCCGTCCTCCCCGGCGGGGAATCGAACCCCGGTCTCCTGAGTGACAGTCAGAGATACTAACCACTATACTACCGAGGACCTGGCTGTGTAGAAGACAGAAGAGCGAAACCTCGCTCTGCTACAAGTATCCGGTTGTTTTGGTTTTTAGGAGGGCCGTTTCGACTCACCGTACTAAAAGTTATTGCACACCATCCTCGAAAATACCCTTCCATTGCATGGCTAAGTAGGGCCCACTTTCAGCGAAGATTTAACCGTGAAATTTAATATAGGCGCGAGACCACATGTCAAGCATTGCACCAACACCTATTCACTCAATAGGCTGCAAAAAAAAAATTTGTGGCTCCATCAGCACCCATTTTTTGCAGACCTGTTGAGTGTGTGCAAACAATTAATGAGCGCGGCGCATGGATCCGTCCAGAGTAATACACAACGACGGAGGTTTGACAAAACTACGCCAATTCATACCTATATACTCTACTTACTCTATCGACCGATTGGCTTGACGATCAACATTTTGAGGCAGCACTCCAAAGAATAAAGCATCCTTGCCGGGATTCGAACCCGGAACCTTTGAATTAGAAGTCCAACGCGCTAATCCGTTGCGCCACAGGGATATGTGCGTTCCAGTTTTCGGGGCATCTGCAAAGTATAAGTCTTTTGGATCGCATTATACGTAGTCCTGAGTACAACAGCAAAAAAAAATCCGTCCTCCCCGGCGGGGAATCGAACCCCGGTCTCCTGAGTGACAGTCAGAGATACTAACCACTATACTACCGAGGACGTGGCTGTGTAGAAGACAGAAGAGCGAAACCTCGCTCTGCTACAAGTATCCGGTTGTTTTGGTTTTTAGGAGGGCCGTTTCGACTCATCGTACGAAAAGTTATTGCACACCATCCTCGAAAATACCCTTCCATTGCATGGCTAAGTAGGCCCCACTTTCAGCGAAGATTTAACCGTGAAATTTAATATAGGCGCGAGACCACATGTCAAGCATTGCACCAACACCTATTCACTCTATAGGCTGCAAAAAAAAAATTGTGGCTCCATCAGCACCCATTTCTGCAGACCTGTTGAGTGTGTGCAAACAATTAATGAGCGCGGCGCATGGATCCGTCCAGAGTAATACACAACGACGGAGGTTTGACAAAACTACGCCAATTCATACCTATATACTCTACTTACTTTATCGACCGATTGGCTGGACGATCAACATTTTGACGCAGCACTCCAAAGAATAAAGCATCCCTGCCGGGATTCGAACCCGGAACCTTTGAATTAGAAGTCCAACGCGCTAATCCGTTGCGCCACAGGGATATGTGCGTTCCAGTTTCCGGGGCATCTGCAAAGTATAAGTCTTTTGGATCGCATTATACGTAGTCGTGAGTACAACAGCAAAAAAAAATCCGTCCTCCCCGGCGGGGAATCGAACCCCTGTCTCCTGAGTGACAGTCAGAGATACTAGCCACTATACTACCGAGGACCTGGCTGTGTAGAAGACAGAAGAGCGAAACCTCGCTCTGCTACAAGTATCCGGTTGTTTTGGTTTTTAGGAGGGCCGTTTCGACTCACCGTACTAAAAGTTATTGCACACCATCCTCGAAAATACCCTTCCATTGCAAGACTAAGTAGGGCCCACTTTCAGCGAAGTTTTAACCGTGAAATTTAATATAGACGCGAGACCACATGTCAAGCATTGCACCAACACCTATTCACTCTATAGGCTGCAACATAAATTTGTGGCTCCATTAGCACCCATTTCTGCAGACCTGTTGAGTGTGTGCAAACAATTAATGAGCGCGGCGCATGGATCCGTCCAGAGTAATACACAACGACGGAGGTTTGACAAAACTACGCCAATTCATACCTATATACTCTACTTACTTTATCGACCGATTGGCTGGACGATCAACATTTTGACGCAGCACTCCAAAGAATAAAGCATCCCTGCCGGGATTCAAACCCGGAACCTTTGAATTAGAAGTCCAACGCGCTAATCCGTTGCGCCACAGGGATATGTGCGTTCCAGTTTCCGGGGCATCTGCAAAGTATAAGTCTTTTGGATCGCATTATACGTAGTCCTGAGTACAACAGCAAAACAAAATCCGTCCTCCCCGGCGGGGAATCGAACCCCGGTCTCCTGAGTGACAGTCAGAGATACTAACCACTATACTACCGAGGACCTGGCTGTGTAGAAGACAGAAGAGCGAAACCTCGCTCTGCTACAAGTATCCGGTTGTTTTGGTTTTTAGGAGGGCCGTTTCGACTCACCGTACTAAAAGTTATTGCACACCATCCTCGAAAATACCCTTCCATTGCATGGCTAAGTAGGGCCCACTTTCAGCGAAGATTTAACCGTGAAATTTAATATAGGCGCGAGACCACATGTCAAGCATTGCACCAACACCTATTCACTCAATAGGCTGCAAAAAAAAAATTTGTGGCTCCATCAGCACCCATTTTTTGCAGACCTGTTAAGTGTGTGCAAACAATTAATGAGCGCGGCGCATGGATCCGTCCAGAGTAATACACAACGACGGAGGTTTGACAAAACTACGCCAATTCATACCTATATACTCTACTTACTCTATCGACCGATTGGCTTGACGATCAACATTTTGAGGCAGCACTCCAAAGAATAAAGCATCCTTGCCGGGATTCGAACCCGGAACCTTTGAATTAGAAGTCCAACGCGCTAATCCGTTGCGCCACAGGGATATGTGCGTTCCAGTTTTCGGGGCATCTGCAAAGTATAAGTCTTTTGGATCGCATTATACGTAGTCCTGAGTACAACAGCAAAAAAAAATCCGTCCTCCCCGGCGGGGAATCGAACCCCGGTCTCCTGAGTGACAGTCAGAGATACTAACCACTATACTACCGAGGACGTGGCTGTGTAGAAGACAGAAGAGCGAAACCTCGCTCTGCTACAAGTATCCGGTTGTTTTGGTTTTTAGGAGGGCCGTTTCGACTCATCGTACGAAAAGTTATTGCACACCATCCTCGAAAATACCCTTCCATTGCATGGCTAAGTAGGCCCCACTTTCAGCGAAGATTTAACCGTGAAATTTAATATAGGCGCGAGACCACATGTCAAGCATTGCACCAACACCTATTCACTCTATAGGCTGCAAAAAAAAAATTGTGGCTCCATCAGCACCCATTTCTGCAGACCTGTTGAGTGTGTGCAAACAATTAATGAGCGCGGCGCATGGATCCGTCCAGAGTAATACACAACGACGGAGGTTTGACAAAACTACGCCAATTCATACCTATATACTCTACTTACTTTATCGACCGATTGGCTGGACGATCAACATTTTGACGCAGCACTCCAAAGAATAAAGCATCCCTGCCGGGATTCGAACCCGGAACCTTTGAATTAGAAGTCCAACGCGCTAATCCGTTGCGCCACAGGGATATGTGCGTTCCAGTTTCCGGGGCATCTGCAAAGTATAAGTCTTTTGGATCGCATTATACGTAGTCGTGAGTACAACAGCAAAAAAAAATCCGTCCTCCCCGGCGGGGAATCGAACCCCTGTCTCCTGAGTGACAGTCAGAGATACTAGCCACTATACTACCGAGGACCTGGCTGTGTAGAAGACAGAAGAGCGAAACCTCGCTCTGCTACAAGTATCCGGTTGTTTTGGTTTTTAGGAGGGCCGTTTCGACTCACCGTACTAAAAGTTATTGCACACCATCCTCGAAAATACCCTTCCATTGCAAGACTAAGTAGGGCCCACTTTCAGCGAAGTTTTAACCGTGAAATTTAATATAGACGCGAGACCACATGTCAAGCATTGCACCAACACCTATTCACTCTATAGGCTGCAACATAAATTTGTGGCTCCATTAGCACCCATTTCTGCAGACCTGTTGAGTGTGTGCAAACAATTAATGAGCGCGGCGCATGGATCCGTCCAGAGTAATACACAACGACGGAGGTTTGACAAAACTACGCCAATTCATACCTATATACTCTACTTACTTTATCGACCGATTGGCTGGACGATCAACATTTTGACGCAGCACTCCAAAGAATAAAGCATCCCTGCCGGGATTCGAACCCGGAACCTTTGAATTAGAAGTCCAACGCGCTAATCCGTTGCGCCACAGGGATATGTGCGTTCCAGTTTCCGGGGCATCTGCAAAGTATAAGTCTTTTGGATCGCATTATACGTAGTCCTGAGTACAACAGCAAAACAAAATCCGTCCTCCCCGGCGGGGAATCGAACCCCGGTCTCCTGAGTGACAGTCAGAGATACTAACCACTATACTACCGAGGACCTGGCTGTGTAGAAGACAGAAGAGCGAAACCTCGCTCTGCTACAAGTATCCGGTTGTTTTGGTTTTTAGGAGGGCCGTTTCGACTCACCGTACTAAAAGTTATTGCACACCATCCTCGAAAATACCCTTCCATTGCATGGCTAAGTAGGGCCCACTTTCAGCGAAGATTTAACCGTGAAATTTAATATAGGCGCGAGACCACATGTCAAGCATTGCACCAACACCTATTCACTCAATAGGCTGCAAAAAAAAAATTTGTGGCTCCATCAGCACCCATTTTTTGCAGACCTGTTGAGTGTGTGCAAACAATTAATGAGCGCGGCGCATGGATCCGTCCAGAGTAATACACAACGACGGAGGTTTGACAAAACTACGCCAATTCATACCTATATACTCTACTTACTCTATCGACCGATTGGCTGGACGATCAACATTTTGACGCAGCACTCCAAAGAATAAAGCATCCCTGCCGGGATTCGAACCCGGAACCTTTGAATTAGAAGTCCAACGCGCTAATCCGTTGCGCCACAGGGATATGTGCGTTCCAGTTTCCGGGGCATCTGCAAAGTATAAGTCTTTTGGATCGCATTATACGTAGTCCTGAGTACAACAGCAAAAAAAAATCCGTCCTCCCCGGCGGGGAATCGAACCCCGGTCTCCTGAGTGACAGTCAGAGATACTAACCACTATACTACCGAGGACCTGGCTGTGTAGAAGACAGAAGAGCGAAACCTCGCTCTGCTACAAGTATCCGGTTGTTTTGGTTTTTAGGAGGGCCGTTTCGACTCACCGTACTAAAAGTTATTGCACACCATCCTCGAAAATACCCTTCCATTGCATGGCTAAGTAGGGCCCACTTTCAGCGAAGATTTAACCGTGAAATTTAATATAGGCGCGAGACCACATGTCAAGCATTGCACCAACACCTATTCACTCTATAGGCTGCAACATAAATTTGTGGCTCCATCAGCACCCATTTCTGCAGACCTGTTGAGTGTGTGCAAACAATTAATGAGCGCGGCGCATGGATCCGTCCAGAGTAATACACAACGACGGAGGTTTGACAAAACTACGCCAATTCATACCTATATACTCTACTTACTCTATCGACCGATTGGCTGGACGATCAACATTTTGACGCAGCACTCCAAAGAATAAAGCATCCCTGCCGGGATTCGAACCCGGAACCTTTGAATTAGAAGTCCAACGCGCTAATCCGTTGCGCCACAGGGATATGTGCGTTCCAGTTTCCGGGGCATCTGCAAAGTATAAGTCTTTTGGATCGCATTATACGTAGTCCTGAGTACAACAGCAAAAAACAATCCGTCCTCACCGGCGGGGAATCGAACCCCGGTCTCCTGAGTGACAGTCAGAGATACTAACCACTATACTACCGAGGACCTGGCTGTGTAGAAGACAGAAGAGCGAAACCTCGCTCTGCTACAAGTATCCGGTTGTTTTGGTTTTTAGGAGGGCCGTTTCGACTCACCGTACTAAAAGTTATTGCACACCATCCTCGAAAATACCCTTCCATTGCATGGCTAAGTAGGGCCCACTTTCAGCGAAGATTTAACCGTGAAATTTAATATAGGCGCGAGACCACATGTCAAGCATTGCACCAACACATATTCACTCTATAGGCTGCAACATAAATTTGTGGCTCCATCAGCACCCATTTCTGCAGACCTGTTGAGTGTGTGCAAACAATTAATGAGCGCGGCGCATGGATCCGTCCAGAGTAATACACAACGACGGAGGTTTGACAGAACTACGCCAATTCATACCTATATACTCTACTTACTCTGTCGACCGATTGGCTTGACGATCAACATTTTGACGCAGCACTCCAAAGAATAAAGCATCCCTGCCGGGATTCGAACCCGGAACCTTTGAATTAGAAGTCCAACGCGCTAATCCGTTGCGCCACAGGGATATGTGCGATCCAGTTTTCGGGGCATCTGCAAAGTATAAGTCTTTTGGATCGCATTATACGTAGTCCTGAGTACAACAGCAAAACAAATCGGTCCTCCCCGGCGGGGAATCGAACCCCGGTCTCCTGAGTGACAGTCAGAGATACTAACCACTATACTACCGAGGACCTGGCTGTGTAAAAGACAGAAGAGCGAAACCTCGCTCTGCTACAAGTATCCGGTTGTTTTGGTTTTTAGGAGGGCCGTTTCGACTCACCGTACTAAAAGTTATTGCACACCATCCTCGAAAATACCCTTCCATTGCATGGCTAAGTAGGGCCCACTTTCAGCGAAGATTTAACCGTGAAATTTAATATAGGCGCGAGACCACATGTCAAGCATTGCACCAACACCTATTCACTCTATAGTCTGCAACATAAATTTGTGGCTCCATCAGCACCCATTTCTGCAGACCTGTTGAGTGTGTGCAAACAATTAATGAGCGCGGCGCATGGATCCGTCCAGAGTAATACACAACGACGGAGGTTTGACAAAACTACGCCAATTCATACCTATATACTCTACTTACTCTATCGACCGATTGGCTGGACGATCAACATTTTGACGCAGCACTCCAAAGAATAAAGCATCCCTGCCGGGATTCGAACCCGGAACCTTTGAATTAGAAGTCCAACGCGCTAATCCGTTGCGCCACAGGGATATGTGCGTTCCAGTTTCCGGGGCATCTGCAAAGTATAAGTCTTTTGGATCGCATTATACGTAGTCCTGAGTACAACAGCAAAAAACAATCCGTCCTCACCGGCGGGGAATCGAACCCCGGTCTCCTGAGTGACAGTCAGAGATACTAACCACTATACTACCGAGGACCTGGCTGTGTAGAAGACAGAAGAGCGAAACCTCGCTCTGCTACAAGTATCCGGTTGTTTTGGTTTTTAGGAGGGCCGTTTCGACTCACCGTACTAAAAGTTATTGCACACCATCCTCGAAAATACCCTTCCATTGCATGGCTAAGTAGGGCCCACTTTCAGCGAAGATTTAACCGTGAAATGTAATATAGGCGCGAGACCACATGTCAAGCATTGCACGAACACCCATTCACTCTATAGGCTGCAAAAAAAAAATTGTGGCTTCATCAGCACCCATTTCTGCAGACCTGTTGAGTGTGTGCAAACAATTAATGAGCGCGGCGCATGGATCCGTCCAGAGTAATACACAACGACGGAGGTTTGACAAAACTACGCCAATTCATACCAATATACTCTACTTACTCTATCGACCGATTGGCTGGACGATCAACATTTTGACGCAGCACTCCAAAGAATAAAGCATCCCTGCCGGGATTCGAACCCGGAACCTTTGAATTAGAAGTCCAACGCGCTAATCCGTTGCGCCACAGGGATATGTGCGTTCCAGTTTCCGGGGCATCTGCAAAGTATAAGTCTTTTGGATCGCATTATACGTAGTCCTGAGTACAACAGCAAAAAAAAATCCGTCCTCCCCGGCGGGGAATCGAACCCCGGTCTCCTGAGTGACAGTCAGAGATACTAACCACTATACTACCGAGGACCTGGCTGTGTAGAAGACAGAAGAGCGAAACCTCGCTCTGCTACAAGTATCCGGTTGTTTTGGTTTTTAGGAGGGCCGTTTCGACTCACCGTACTAAAAGTTATTGCACACCATCCTCGAAAATACCCTTCCATTGCATGGCTAAGTAGGGCCCACTTTCAGCGAAGATTTAACCGTGAAATTTAATATAGGCGCGAGACCACATGTCAAGCATTGCACCAACACCTATTCACTCTATAGGCTGCAACATAAATTTGTGGCTCCATCAGCACCCATTTCTGCAGACCTGTTGAGTGTGTGCAAACAATTAATGAGCGCGGCGCATGGATCCGTCCAGAGTAATACACAACGACGGAGGTTTGACAGAACTACGCCAATTCATACCTATATACTCTACTTACTCTGTCGACCGATTGGCTTGACGATCAACATTTTGACGCAGCACTCCAAAGAATAAAGCATCCCTGCCGGGATTCGAACCCGGAACCTTTGAATTAGAAGTCCAACGCGCTAATCCGTTGCGCCACAGGGATATGTGCATTCCAGTTTTCGGGGCATCTGCAAAGTATAAGTCTTTTGGATCGCATTATACGTAGTCCTGAGTACAACAGCAAAACAAATCCGTCCTCCCCGGCGGGGAATCGAACCCGGTCTCCTGAGAAACAGTCAGAGATACTAACCACTATACTACCGAGGACCTGGCTGTGTAGAAGACAGAAGAGCGAAACCTCGCTCTGCTACAAGTATCCGGTTGTTTTGGTTTTTAGGAGGGCCGTTTCGACTCACCGTACTAAAAGTTATTGCACACCATCCTCGAAAATACCCTTCCATTGCATGGCTAAGTAGGGCCCACTTTCAGCGAAGATTTAACCGTGAAATTTAATATAGGCGCGAGACCACATGTCAAGCATTGCACCAACACCCATTCACTCTATAGGCTGCGAAAACAAAGTGTGGCTCCATCAGCACTCATTTCTGCAGACCTGTTGAGTGTGTGCAAACAATTAATAAGCGCGGCGCATGGATCCGTCCAGAGTAATACACAACGACGGAGGTTTGACAAAACTACGCCAATTCATACCTATATACTTTACTTACTTTATCGACCGATTGGCTGGAAGATCAACATTATGATTAACGTGTTTATTTTTTCCACTGAAATAATAATTTGTAATTGGTTGTCTGGAGAGGACATTTTGTTAAACACAGAATATCACAATATAATGGCCAGACTAAATGTTGAAATGGTAATGCCATGCACTGTCCTGTTAGAAGGAATGGTACTGTTAATTTTACAAACATAACAACGAAATATTTCAATCATGGTTGACATGTTATATTACAATTGAATGCTGTCCTGGAGAGGACAAATGTTTAACGGATTTTCCACAACCCTGAATATGATCTTGATAAAATTTACTCAAATCTCTTCCACGATCAAATTGTCATATTTACTCCATCAAATGTGTCATGTGATGATACAAACATCTTTGTGAGTACATATCTCCAAACTATTCCATTGTGTGGAATACCTTGACCTGGAGAGGACATTACCATATTTTGTTTAACGGGAAATTCACTTTATTTTGAAAGGTTCATAAAATTATATATATATATATATATTATATATTTTTTTGACCGAATTACACCAACCCAAGTTTCACAATATTGTTGAACACTATATATCCATGATTGATCACCAAATGATCACCACAATAATGCATCATCAACAAATGATTGCACTTAAACTAATGCAAAACTTGAAATGAGACTCCAAAATGGTGTTAAAAGTGCATGTAATTAGAGAAATTCAAAACGAATTTTTTGAATTATTAGTATACATCCTGAAGTTTTTAGATCAACAAAGTTTTGTGAGTCGGACAGTGAGACTGAAAGTGTACACTCATTGTGAAATAGCCCATGCATGTCTTAATTCCCAGTTCCTTCGAGGAGGCAGAGGATGGGCCTCTGAATGCTATGCTGTGGTTCGTGAGCACGTCAATTAGACTGAATGATAGATATGTGTCGTCATTAGGCAGCAAGCATAGATGCACTGGGGGTTTGGCTTGACAATACTTAAAGTTTCGTCATAACCCTAGTCAGAATCTGTATAGGCCGAGGACGGGCCTCTAAAGGGCAAGTTCAAAGTACCCATAGATTACATGTGTACTTGCTGAGATCGGGCCTCTGAATGCTAAGTGGTAATACATATTCCACATGTACTCGGTACTAGACAGAGGACGGACCGAGTAAATATTGCCCACGTACTCTATATACTAGATAGAGGGCGGGCCTCCCAATGCCAAGTTTAATATGCTCATAGCTTGCATGTGTACTAGGCAGAGGAGGGCCTCTAAATGCCAAGTTGAGATGCCAAGTTCTGATGTGACGCTAATTTTGGCATGGGTACCCTTTACTAGACAGCCGACCTCTGAATTAGCGTATCCCTATTAATATGCGCTCTTATTTGGTATTGGTACATAAGGGCGTGTACATAGGCAGAGGACGGGTCTCTGAATTCAAAATTTCAATAAAAATCTATTTTATGAATGCCAAATTTTAATGTGCCCATGTTTTCTATGTGTACAGATACAGGTACTAGGCACAGGACGGGTCCCTGTATGTCAAGTGTAATATACCCATAAATGGCGCGTGTGCTAGAGGACGGGCCTCGGGATACCAAGCTTAAAGTTGCATTGCCCGTGTTTCGGTGAAAGGATTAAAAATAAAAATTAATTTACACAAGCGAACGAATTTATAAAGCTTACGTGTCTCTGTAACGAAAAATATCAAAAACTTAAGTTTACGACGTCGGGAGTTGGAGATGCAGGCCTTTTTCTTGAAACGTGCTTTTCATGTTGTGCATGTGCGCGTGCGCTCGTATGTACATGGTGTGTGTGCAATGCGCACATGTGCGCGCACATGTGCATTTGCGTCATGGCCCTGTCGATTGGGTGACCTGCCAGCCATTTGGTCGTTTCTTGTTTTTGATCGACTGGCGTTGGTCCTTGACGGATTTTTTACGTTCTTGGTGCCAAGTGGGGGCTGATAACCTTTGGAGTTTAAAAACTGTTCAGCTAAATGAAATTTTATTTCATAAGTACTGATGTTTTCTTCATCACATTAACAACGGTATGAATGCAAGGTTTGATAAACAAACCCACTTATTCACGTAATATGTATATTACACCCCTCCAAGGATTAATGCTTTGGTCTGACTAGCATTGACGGCAAATAAACCTCGTTTTACCGATATCCAGTAAATGTTACGAAAATAACAGAAAACCTATGGTATGAAGACATATTCATTTACTAAAAAATGTAGTTTTGAGGCGATGAATCGGTAAAAAACGAACAATCAGGAGGACAAAGCGAACAGCTTTCCAACGTGCTTCTGTTTCGGCGAGACGAATACGTGGCCTGATCTAGTTCCCCGTTCATCCTACCAATATACGCGTGATTATAAGAGGATATGTGTAGCCAGACTATAGAAACACGTTGCATATTACAATCGGGTCATGGTCTTAGATGAGAGACATTCTATGATTTTAAGCAAAAAAGCTCCTTTTTCCCCTTGTCCAATCAAAATGATTCATATATGAGTGGGACGGGAATTTTATGTAGTTTATTCATCAGTGCGAGTTGAATCTGTGTGTCACAGAGAACGACCGTGCCGTTCAATTCAGTGAGACAAACCACTGAAAAATGATCAGTAATCGTGTTGACCTCCATTGACTTCGCCGATTTTGAGGTTCAACACCCGTTCTTTGAGTGAAAAAAACCCCTTTTCCCCGTGCATCATATATTTTATGAAATAATAACCAAACTAAAGGTAATACTCTGTACTTTGAAATGCATAGCGAGTTGGGGAGAAACATAGACGTACTTTTTTTATGTACTCACAAAAGTTCGCAGTGAGGGGCTGTTTTCCGTGTCATTTTCCTGCGCTGAGCCTAGGGTCACGGAGCTCAGTGAGCAGATGCGCGCAAGTTCATGGTGCAAATGTACTTGGCAGAGGACGGGCCTCTGAATGCTATGTTTATGGTGCAATGTACTTGGCAGAGGACGGGCCTCTGAATGCTATGTTTATGGTACAAATGTACTTGGCAGAGGACGGGCCTCTGAATGCTATGTTTATGGTGCAATGTACTTGGCAGAGGACGGGCCTATGAGTGCTATGTTTATAGTGCAATATACTTGGCAGAGGACGGGCCTCTGAATGCTATGTTTAAGGTACAAATGTACTTGCCAGAGGACGGGCCTCTGAACGCTATGTTTATGGTGCAATGTACTTGGCAGAGGACGGGCCTCTGAATGCTATGTTTGTGGTACAAATGTACTTGGCAGAGGACGGGCCTCTGAATGCTATGTTTATGGTGCAATGTACTTGGCAGAGGACGGGCCTCTGAGTGCTATGTTTATAGTGCAATATACTTGGCAGAGGACGGGCCTCTGAATGCTATGTTTAAGGTACAAATGTACTTGCCAGAGGACGGGCCTCTGAACGCTATGTTTATGGTGCAATGTACTTGGCAGAGGACGGGCCTCTGAATGCTATGTTTGTGGTACAAATGTACTTGGCAGAGGACGGGCCTCTGAGTGCTATGTTTATAATAGTGCAATGTACTTGGCAGAGGACGGGCCTCTGAATGCTATGTTTAAGGTACAAATGTACTTGCCAGAGGACGGGCCTCTGAACGCTACGTTTATGGTGCAATGTACTTGGCAGAGGACGGGCCTCTGAATGCTATGTTTGTGGTACAAATGTACTTGGCAGAGGACGGGCCTCTGAATGCTATGTTTATGGTGCAATGTACTTGGCAGAGGACGTGCCTCTGAATGCTATGTTTATGGTACAAATGTACTTGGCAGAGGACGGGCCTCTGAATGCTATGTTTAAGGTACAAATGTACTTGGCAGAGGACGGGCCTCTGAATGCCGTGTTTGTGGTACAATGTACTTCTATTTTGCACATATGCGCGCTATACTTGGCAGAGGACGGGCCTCTGAATGCCATGTTTGTGGTACAATGTGCTTCTATTTCGCATACTCTGTATTTGGCAGAGGACGGGCCTCTGAATGCCATGTTTGGGGTACAGTGTACTTCTATTTCGCATATATGTACTCTGTACCTGGCAGAGGGCGGGCCTCTGTATGCCATGTTGATGGGCCTTCGCTAGCACGCTAATTTTAATGTGGTCCAGGGGCACCTCTTTATGCCATTTTGTGAATCCCAAAGTTCAAGTACCCCGTTCGCAAAGTTTTGCTTAAAAAAAATAAAAAAAAGTGCCGTGGTTTGTGCGTTTATGAAAGGTCGAACGGCGGGCCCCGTTAGCACGTCAACGAATTATGTGATGGTTTGTTCCATACATGCAGCCCAAGTCGGCTCTGGATGTCTACAAGCCAAGACGCCTGCAGCTGCTCAAGCGGGCACGGAGACGAGCTATGATCGCAAGGTTGTCTACGTGATGTCTGTGTTTAGAGAATACGTGGACGAGTTCGAGCCTTTTTTTGCCGAAGATGTAAAGGAAAAACATTTGAGTACCAGTGGTATTTGAAAATGCTGGAGAGTCATCTGTGTGAGAGAGATTTTGATCAATCTTTTGACCCCATCGCTACGCACGCAGCGAAGCGGAAACGAGGCACCTCCCAGTGTGTAGTTTTCAATGGCAAACCAAGTGGCTTGCCAGTCCCTTTTACACCCACCCCGCCTGAAGTTCTCTCTGGTAGACTACAGGTAGATTTATAGGCGCTCGGATTCAGAGATCCAACTATTTTGTAGCCGGCACATTAGGCAAGGATCCTGGTGCTTTGGGACGATATCTTAGCAGAGTCACCCAATAGGGACGAAGTTCATGGTTGGCTTCATCATGGAATTAGTCTGTATGATTTTTTCCAGTCGTTTCATGGCAGATACAGGGGCAGGAATTGCTGTTTATAATTGCCCACCGAAAGGTATTTTAAATGCGCTCATTTGTCAAGATTATGTCGCCTTTTTCATAGACACAATCACCAGTGTGGTACCTTTAGGCAATGTTGTCAGACCCATAACCAAAGGCGATATTTTCTCAAGTACCGACAACAGCCAGGGATACAAGCAAATCTTCTTGACCAAGAAGTCCAGAACCTTTTTCGGCTTCGAGTGGGTTTGGTTTAAAAAAAAAAAAAAAAAAAAAAAGTGCATAAGTTTACTCATCTATTGGCTTTTGTCTTCCTGCATGGCTTAAGAACAGAGGTATACATACAGAAATCTGGATAGACGACCGTTTCATTGGCGAGTGCCATCCCAGCGATGGAGGGCCAACGTATACGAAGGTTTACAACACTTCACTCGTGTTTGTTTTATTGCGGTGTGAACAGGACATGCATGGGGACGGTTCCTACATCAGAGCTCTAAGGGCCGTTTACGTCGTACGCTACATACAGTCAAAGCTCGGCTTGTTCAGCAACTTAAAGAAAAGTCATCGGCAGCCATCGAACAGCATGGTGCATCTCGGGTTCGGCATCTGCTCCAAACCCTATCATTTCCGATTCCTAAGCATAAAAAGGTATCATTCGCTGAGGTACGAGAGACAATTTTGCGGGAGGATAAAATGCTCTAAAAACAGATGCAACGTTTTGTGGGCAAAGGCCAAAGTTTTGCTCTGGTGTTTGTTTGTTTCTGAGGGAATGTTCCTCCTTCATATCTACACTTGATATGATCTCGTGCCTACGCCTCTGTCACGGGAGGAGATTCTATTTTGGAGGTTTGTCGATAGCTTCTCGCAGCTGATCCCTTGAAGTCAAGGCCGCCACCTTGCTATCGCATTGCACTGTCGGCAGACGCATCTGGCTATAAATAGGGCGGTACCCTAGTCTTACAAGACGGTAGTGTAAGTTTCTGAGATTACTGGTCTGCAGACTTTTTGGGACACACGGGTATGTGTCGCAAGGAGGCCCTTGATCTATATTTTGTGTGGCTCTCAGTCTTTGATTCGCTATGGAACTTGATGGTGGATGTGGTTGGAGATTCCAGAAATGTGGTGGATGCTTGGACTGGCCTCCGAGCTAGGTCTAAACCGCTTTCAAAAATGTTGAAGTTTAATTTTTTGTTTTGCCCTCTCCTTGGAGGAAAATTTTTCGCTCAAGTTGAACTAGGTCCCATCTGGTAGTCCCACAGGTTTTCACCTTTGATTTGATGGCACTTTCGTCAAATGTCCCGGCGCGCAGGAACGGGTCTCCACTCAAGTTCTTCCTTTCGCCTGTCAGAGGCAGGTCAAGCAGGGTTTTTTAGAATACCCGTCTTCTACGGGATATGTCCCGAATTTTTCAAGGGCTGGGGTTTGAGCTCTGGGCCTTCCAGTGCTACTTCCCACGTATTGTCACCCCCCGAATGGATATCGCTTACGCTAAGCGTCACCATGTTCTCCTTGTGTCCGACTCAATGTTCAGAGGGTTCAAAGGATTCGGCTGGCCCAAGGCATTGAGCGTGCAAATGTTAGCCAACGGAGGCACAACAATGGCCCCGTTATGTAGACATCTGGTGGTATCTTGCAGGGCTTTTCAGCCGGAGGTGGCTGTTCTGCGCGGAGGCATAAATGATTTCAGCCGATTGACCGACCCTTCGCAGGGTGTACTTGACGTGGTAGGGGTTTTTCGCGCTGTTGCCCAACTGATCAGGGAGAAAATTCCCAATATGCATATTTGTTCTTTCCTCAAGGTGCCAAACCAAGATGGTGGACATCAATCGCTCAGTCGCCGTAGTCAACTCATTATTGAAAGAGGTCTGTCATGAATGCTAGCTGGCAGTTTTTCTCGAACGATTACATCGTGGAGCAGGATCTTGCGGACATTGTGCACCTATCGATGATGGGATATCTAAGCTCCAGCGCAGGCTGCGGCTGTTTTCAGATCCGTTTCGGGCTTGCCCTCGGGAATTGCGATACAATGCTAAATTTCTTCTTCAATCATGCCCTCCCCTTCTTCACGAGAGCGTTTTGGTATCTTTTTGAAGATGATCAGTACGGCAACCAGGCTGACAAAACTAGGAAACGAGTTGGATACGCAGGGATATGGAGTGCAAAAGAGCAGACTTATTTGCAGCATTAGACCGATTTCTGCGGGAGCATCAAAGCAAATGATGCTGTACTGAAGGGGAGGATCTGGAGTCAGTGACATCACTTGACATCCTATGCTTTTTGATCGATCGTGACTCAGAAGGTCGCACGCAGATTCACGGCTTAGGGTGAAAAAATTTGGGTAAGCACGGGATCTGCAGCCGATTTCACGAATCCTTACGCACTGCGTAAGTCCGCTTGCGCAACATTTTATTGCGTAGGCTGCGCAACATTCCTGTGAAAATTACACGCAAGCTATAGGGCTTGCGCCATTTTGCAAAAGTTGCGCAAGCTGCGCACTCTTTCGTGAAATCGGCTGCCGCTCTTGTGGGTGCCCGCTTATATTAGCGGCATGCACCGTGGACTCTTATGTTGGGCAGATAAGGGCATACTTTAACTCATTCGGTAAGACCGAAGTCTGGCGAGTGGGATAAAAGTTCGCAAACCCTTGCATCTCTCACCAAGTTCGTAGATACATGAACGCAATGCAGCTGGAGCAGGCTGAGTCTCACATTACTTCAAAGCAGGCAATTCCATTGTTTTCTGATAAGTTACGATGGTCGGTGAAAGAGATCACTGACCGATCCTGGAGACTTGGCAAAGGCGAAGGTCTTTTCCCCTAGCGCTACGTGGTACAACGAGACTTGGCCCTTTTCCTCTGCCTATAATGGGCCGGAGACAGAGCTGGTGACCTAGGAGGAATCGGAACCTGAAAAATAACAAGGATCGAAGGAGGCGATTTTTTATTCAGCCACACTATTGGCAAGACGGTAAGTGACGGTGACTCATCATTGATAATGATTCCAAAGTTGCAGGACCAAGGAAAGATGGATCCAGTCGGCGCAGTTCAAAGTCTGGTTGATCTTTCGCCCCTTGGCGGCCAATCGCAGAGTCCTCGTAAACAAACCCTTCGCCTGTTAACGGACCGAATTCACGGCTGAAGATGTATTTTGCCGCAACAGACAACCCTGAAAACCAGCTTTTGAGAGCGCACAACAGCCGTGCCATGGGTAGCAACCACACTGCGGCTCCTGGATGCATCGGACGAGCAGGTTATGGACCACTGCCAATGGGCGTCGCGGAAGACGTACAAGCACTATACCCAGGTTGAGAGAGTTATGAGGCGTCAGAGCACGGTCCAGGTATTACGCGACGCCGTCTCCACAGCTGAACAAAGTCCAATGGCAGATATCGTCGGACAATTCTATAGGCGTCTGAACTCGGGCCTCGGGGCCCGCGTAGCTTTCCCGCCATCTACATGCAGCAGATATGTCTAAAAATGCCATCACCTACTAACAAAACTACCCATTTTGTTTTTTAATCAATTTTATAGGCAGCGACAGCTTGAGAAAAGAAAAGAGAAGAAAATAAAATGAAAGAAAGGCAGCAAGACAACTAGTCCAGTTTTTCTTTCCTTTCTATCTGATACAGTCTCCCGCTTTCGTTTGAGGTTTGGGTAAGGATTGGGGTGTATTTGGGCAGGTTTGGGGGTTCTCGGCGGCCTAAGAGGGCAGGTTTTGGCGAAATCCATCTAACCCATATCTAAACCCTATAGATGCCGGAGTCGGACGGAAACAAAGGCGTTGTGCAAAATAGGTTACTATTTGCACAACCGCCGACGTTGAGGGCTGCGTAGGAATCTACGCAGTCTCGAGTATACCAAGGTGGCAGGTGGGGAGTATTTGGACGAGAAGGAACGAGTCGGCAGAGGACGGTATACGGTTGTATGTCTCAACGGTGGTAAGATAATAGTTTGGCCTCGGCGGCCAGCTTCTGGTGAGTATTATTATATATATACCTTTTTTTCCCCCCGCCCACCCGACCTCCTTCCTCATTGCTGAGCTTTCCTATGGCTTCGGTTTCTATGCTCAATCCATCTAACCCATATCTAAACCCTATAGATGCCGGAGTCGGACGGAAACAAAGGCGTTGTGCAAATAGGTTACTACGCCAATTCATACCTATATACTCTACTTACTCTATCGACCGATTGGCTTGACGATCAACATTTTGAGGCAGCACTCCAAAGAATAAAGCATCCCTGCCGGGATTCGAACCCGGAACCTTTGAATTAGAAGTCCAACGCGCTAATCCGTTGCGCCACAGGGATATGTGCGTTCCAGTTTTCGGGGCATCTGCAAAGTATAAGTCTTTTGGATCGCATTATACGTAGTCCTGAGTACAACAGCAAAACAAATCGGTCCTCCCCGGCGGGGAATCGAACCCCGGTCTCCTGAGTGACAGTCAGAGATACTAACCACTATACTACCGAGGACCTGGCTGTGTAGAAGACAGAAGAGCGAAACCTCGCTCTGCTACAAGTATCCGGTTGTTTTGGTTTTTAGGAGGGCCGTTTCGACTCACCGTACTAAAAGTTATTGCACACCATCCTCGAAAATACCCTTCCATTGCATGGCTAAGTAGGGCCCACTTTCAGCGAAGATTTAACCGTGAAATTTAATATAGGCGCGAGACCACATGTCAAGCATTGCACCAACACCCATTCACTCTATAGGCTGCAAAAAAAATATTGTGGCTCCATCAGCACCCATTTCTGCAGACCTGTTGAGTGTGTGCAAACAATTAATGAGCGCGGCGCATGGATCCGTCCAGAGTAATACACAACGACGGAGGTTTGACAAAACTACGCCAATTCATACCTATATACTCTACTTACTTTATCGACCGATTGGCTGGACGATCAACATTTTGACGCAGCACTCCAAAGAATAAAGCATCCCTGCCGGGATTCGAACCCGGAACCTTTGAATTAGAAGTCCAACGCGCTAATCCGTTGCGCCACAGGGATATGTGCGTTCCAGTTTCCGGCGCATCTGCAAAGTATAAGTCTTTTGGATCGCATTATACGTAGTCCTGAGTACAACAGCAAACAAAAATCCGTCCTCCCCGGCGGGGAATCGAACCCCGGTCTCCTGAGTGACAGTCAGAGATACTAACCACTATACTACCGAGGACCTGGCTGTGCAGAAGACAGAAGAGCGAAACCTCGCTCTGCTACAAGTATCCGGTTGTTTTGGTTTTTAGGAGGGCCGTTTCGACTCACCGTACTAAAAGTTATTGCACACCATCCTCGAAAATACCCTTCCATTGCATGGCTAAGTAGGCCCCACTTTCAGCGAAGATTTAACCGTGAAATTTAATATAGGCGCGAGACCACATGTCAAGCATTGCACCAACACCTATTCACTCTATAGGCTGCGAAAACAAAGTGTGGCTCCATCAGCACTCATTTCTGCAGACCTGTTGAGGGTGTGCAAACAATTAATGAGCGCGGCGCATGGATCCGTCCAGAGTAATGCACAACGACGGAGGTTTGACAGAACTACGCCAATTCATACCTATATACTCTACTTACTCTATCGACCGATTGGCTTGACGATCAACATTTTGAGGCAGCACTCCAAAGAATAAAGCATCCCTGCCGGGATTCGAACCCGGAACCTTTGAATTAGAAGTCCAACGCGATAATCCGTTGCGCCACAGGGATATGTGCGTTCCAGTTTTCGGGGCATCTGCAAAGTATAAGTCTTTTGGATCGCATTATACGTAGTCCTGAGTACAACAGCAAAACAAATCGGTCCTCCCCGGCGGGGAATCGAACCCCGGTCTCCTGAGTGACAGTCAGAGATACTAACCACTATACTACCGAGGACCTGGCTGTGTAGAAGACAGAAGAGCGAAACCTCGCTCTGCTACAAGTATCCGGTTGTTTTGGTTTTTAGGAGGGCCGTTTCGACTCACCGTACTAAAAGTTATTGCACACCATCCTCGAAAATACCCTTCTATTGCATGGCTAAGTAGGGCCCACTTTCAGCGAAGATTTAACCGTGAAATTTAATATAGGCGCGAGACCACATGTCAAGCATTGCACCAACACCCATTCACTCTATAGGCTGCAAAAAAAATTTTGTGGCTCCATCAGCACCCATTTCTGCAGACCTGTTGAGTGTGTGCAAACAATTAATGAGCGCGGCGCATGGATCCGTCCAGAGTAATACACAACGACGGAGGTTTGACAGAACTACGCCAATTCATACCTATATACTTTACTTACTCTGTCGACCGATTGGCTTGACGATCAACATTTTGACGCAGCACTCCAAAGAATAAAGCATCCCTGCCGGGATTCGAACCCGGAACCTTTGAATTAGAAGTCCAACGCGCTAATCCGTTGCGCCACAGGGATATGTGCGTTCCAGTTTTCGGGGCATCTGCAAAGTATAAGTCTTTTGGATCGCATTATACGTAGTCCTGAGTACAACAGCAAAACAAATCGGTCCTCCCCGGCGGGGAATCGAACCCCGGTCTCCTGAGTGACAGTCAGAGATACTAACCACTATACTACCGAGGACCTGGCTGTGTAGAAGACAGAAGAGCGAAACCTCGCTCTGCTACAAGTATCCGGTTGTTTTGGTTTTTAGGAGGGCCGTTTCGACTCACCGTACTAAAAGTTATTGCACACCATCCTCGAAAATACCCTTCCATTGCTGTTTATAATTGCCCACCGAAAGGTATTTTAAATGCGCTCATTTGTCAAGATTATGTCGCCTTTTTCATAGACACAATCACCAGTGTGGTACCTTTAGGCAATGTTGTCAGACCCATAACCAAAGGCGATATTTTCTCAAGTACCGACAACAGCCAGGGATACAAGCAAATCTTCTTGACCAAGAAGTCCAGAACCTTTTTCGGCTTCGAGTGGGTTTGGTTTAAAAAAAAAAAAAAAAAAAAAAAAAGTGCATAAGTTTACTCATCTATTGGCTTTTGTCTTCCTGCATGGCTTAAGAACAGAGGTATACATACAGAAATCTGGATAGACGACCGTTTCATTGGCGAGTGCCATCCCAGCGATGGAGGGCCAACGTATACGAAGGTTTACAACACTTCACTCGTGTTTGTTTTATTGCGGTGTGAACAGGACATGCATGGGGACGGTTCCTACATCAGAGCTCTAAGGGCCGTTTACGTCGTACGCTACATACAGTCAAAGCTCGGCTTGTTCAGCAACTTAAAGAAAAGTCATCGGCAGCCATCGAACAGCATGGTGCATCTCGGGTTCGGCATCTGCTCCAAACCCTATCATTTCCGATTCCTAAGCATAAAAAGGTATCATTCGCTGAGGTACGAGAGACAATTTTGCGGGAGGATAAAATGCTCTAAAAACAGATGCAACGTTTTGTGGGCAAAGGCCAAAGTTTTGCTCTGGTGTTTGTTTGTTTCTGAGGGAATGTTCCTCCTTCATATCTACACTTGATATGATCTCGTGCCTACGCCTCTGTCACGGGAGGAGATTCTATTTTGGAGGTTTGTCGATAGCTTCTCGCAGCTGATCCCTTGAAGTCAAGGCCGCCACCTTGCTATCGCATTGCACTGTCGGCAGACGCATCTGGCTATAAATAGGGCGGTACCCTAGTCTTACAAGACGGTAGTGTAAGTTTCTGAGATTACTGGTCTGCAGACTTTTTGGGACACACGGGTATGTGTCGCAAGGAGGCCCTTGATCTATATTTTGTGTGGCTCTCAGTCTTTGATTCGCTATGGAACTTGATGGTGGATGTGGTTGGAGATTCCAGAAATGTGGTGGATGCTTGGACTGGCCTCCGAGCTAGGTCTAAACCGCTTTCAAAAATGTTGAAGTTTAATTTTTTGTTTTGCCCTCTCCTTGGAGGAAAATTTTTCGCTCAAGTTGAACTAGGTCCCATCTGGTAGTCCCACAGGTTTTCACCTTTGATTTGATGGCACTTTCGTCAAATGTCCCGGCGCGCAGGAACGGGTCTCCACTCAAGTTCTTCCTTTCGCCTGTCAGAGGCAGGTCAAGCAGGGGTTTTTAGAATACCCGTCTTCTACGGGATATGTCCCGAATTTTTCAAGGGCTGGGGTTTGAGCTCTGGGCCTTCCAGTGCTACTTCCCACGTATTGTCACCCCCCGAATGGATATCGCTTACGCTAAGCGTCACCATGTTCTCCTTGTGTCCGACTCAATGTTCAGATGGTTCAAAGGATTCGGCTGGCCCAAGGCATTGAGCGTGCAAATGTTAGCCAACGGAGGCACAACAATGGCCCCGTTATGTAGACATCTGGTGGTATCTTGCAGGGCTTTTCAGCCGGAGGTGGCTGTTCTGCGCGGAGGCATAAATGATTTCAGCCGATTGACCGACCCTTCGCAGGGTGTACTTGACGTGGTAGGGGTTTTTCGCGCTGTTGCCCAACTGATCAGGGAGAAAATTCCCAATATGCATATTTGTTCTTTCCTCAAGGTGCCAAACCAAGATGGTGGACATCAATCGCTCAGTCGCCGTAGTCAACTCATTATTGAAAGAGGTCTGTCATGAATGCTAGCTGGCAGTTTTTCTCGAACGATTACATCGTGGAGCAGGATCTTGCGGACATTGTGCACCTATCGATGATGGGATATCTAAGCTCCAGCGCAGGCTGCGGCTGTTTTCAGATCCGTTTCGGGCTTGCCCTCGGGAATTGCGATACAATGCTAAATTTCTTCTTCAATCATGCCCTCCCCTTCTTCACGAGAGCGTTTTGGTTTCTTTTTGAAGATGATCAGTACGGCAACCAGGCTGACAAAACTAGGAAACGAGTTGGATACGCAGGGATATGGAGTGCAAAAGAGCAGACTTATTTGCAGCATTAGACCGATTTCTGCGGGAGCATCAAAGCAAATGATGCTGTACTGAAGGGGAGGATCTGGAGTCAGTGACATCACTTGACATCCTATGCTTTTTGATCGATCGTGACTCAGAAGGTCGCACGCAGATTCACGGCTTAGGGTGAAAAAATTTGGGTAAGCACGGGATCTGCAGCCGATTTCACGAATCCTTACGCACTGCGTAAGTCCGCTTGCGCAACATTTTATTGCGTAGGCTGCGCAACATTCCTGTGAAAATTACACGCAAGCTATAGGGCTTGCGCCATTTTGCAAAAGTTGCGCAAGCTGCGCACTCTTTCGTGAAATCGGCTGCCGCTCTTGTGGGTGCCCGCTTATATTAGCGGCATGCACCGTGGACTCTTATGTTGGGCAGATAAGGGCATACTTTAACTCATTCGGTAAGACCGAAGTCTGGCGAGTGGGATAAAAGTTCGCAAACCCTTGCATCTCTCACCAAGTTCGTAGATACATGAACGCAATGCAGCTGGAGCAGGCTGAGTCTCACATTACTTCAAAGCAGGCAATTCCATTGTTTTCTGATAAGTTACGATGGTCGGTGAAAGAGATCACTGACCGATCCTGGAGACTTGGCAAAGGCGAAGGTCTTTTCCCCTAGCGCTACGTGGTACAACGAGACTTGGCCCTTTTCCTCTGCCTATAATGGGCCGGAGACAGAGCTGGTGACCTAGGAGGAATCGGAACCTGAAAAATAACAAGGATCGAAGGAGGCGATTTTTTATTCAGCCACACTATTGGCAAGACGGTAAGTGACGGTGACTCATCATTGATAATGATTCCAAAGTTGCAGGACCAAGGAAAGATGGATCCAGTCGGCGCAGTTCAAAGTCTGGTTGATCTTTCGCCCCTTGGCGGCCAATCGCAGAGTCCTCGTAAACAAACCCTTCGCCTGTTAACGGACCGAATTCACGGCTGAAGATGTATTTTGCCGCAACAGACAACCCTGAAAACCAGCTTTTGAGAGCGCACAACAGCCGTGCCATGGGTAGCAACCACACTGCGGCTCCTGGATGCATCGGACGAGCAGGTTATGGACCACTGCCAATGGGCGTCGCGGAAGACGTACAAGCACTATACCCAGGTTGAGAGAGTTATGAGGCGTCAGAGCACGGTCCAGGTATTACGCGACGCCGTCTCCACAGCTGAACAAAGTCCAATGGCAGATATCGTCGGACAATTCTATAGGCGTCTGAACTCGGGCCTCGGGGCCCGCGTAGCTTTCCCGCCATCTACATGCAGCAGATATGTCTAAAAATGCCATCACCTACTAACAAAACTACCCATTTTGTTTTTTAATCAATTTTATAGGCAGCGACAGCTTGAGAAAAGAAAAGAGAAGAAAATAAAATGAAAGAAAGGCAGCAAGACAACTAGTCCAGTTTTTCTTTCCTTTCTATCTGATACAGTCTCCCGCTTTCGTTTGAGGTTTGGGTAAGGATTGGGGTGTATTTGGGCAGGTTTGGGGGTTCTCGGCGGCCTAAGAGGGCAGGTTTTGGCGAAATCCATCTAACCCATATCTAAACCCTATAGATGCCGGAGTCGGACGGAAACAAAGGCGTTGTGCAAAATAGGTTACTATTTGCACAACCGCCGACGTTGAGGGCTGCGTAGGAATCTACGCAGTCTCGAGTATACCAAGGTGGCAGGTGGGGAGTATTTGGACGAGAAGGAACGAGTCGGCAGAGGACGGTATACGGTTGTATGTCTCAACGGTGGTAAGATAATAGTTTGGCCTCGGCGGCCAGCTTCTGGTGAGTATTATTATATATATACCTTTTTTTTCCCCCGCCCACCCGACCTCCTTCCTCATTGCTGAGCTTTCCTATGGCTTCGGTTTCTATGCTCAATCCATCTAACCCATATCTAAACCCTATAGATGCCGGAGTCGGACGGAAACAAAGGCGTTGTGCAAATAGGTTACTACGCCAATTCATACCTATATACTCTACTTACTCTATCGACCGATTGGCTTGACGATCAACATTTTGAGGCAGCACTCTAAAGAATAAAGCATCCCTGCCGGGATTCGAACCCGGAACCTTTGAATTAGAAGTCCAACGCGCTAATCCGTTGCGCCACAGGGATATGTGCGTTCCAGTTTTCGGGGCATCTGCAAAGTATAAGTCTTTTGGATCGCATTATACGTAGTCCTGAGTACAACAGCAAAACAAATCGGTCCTCCCCGGCGGGGAATCGAACCCCGGTCTCCTGAGTGACAGTCAGAGATACTAACCACTATACTACCGAGGACCTGGCTGTGTAGAAGACAGAAGAGCGAAACCTCGCTCTGCTACAAGTATCCGGTTGTTTTGGTTTTTAGGAGGGCCGTTTCGACTCACCGTACTAAAAGTTATTGCACACCATCCTCGAAAATACCCTTCCATTGCATGGCTAAGTAGGGCCCACTTTCAGCGAAGATTTAACCGTGAAATTTAATATAGGCGCGAGACCACATGTCAAGCATTGCACCAACACCCATTCACTCTATAGGCTGCAAAAAAAATATTGTGGCTCCATCAGCACCCATTTCTGCAGACCTGTTGAGTGTGTGCAAACAATTAATGAGCGCGGCGCATGGATCCGTCCAGAGTAATAGCCTACACAACGACGGAGGTTTGACAAAACTACGCCAATTCATACCTATATACTCTACTTACTTTATCGACCGATTGGCTTGACGATCAACATTTTGACGCAGCACTCCAAAGAATAAAGCATCCCTGCCGGGATTCGAACCCGGAACCTTTGAATTAGAAGTCCAACGCGCTAATCCGTTGCGCCACAGGGATATGTGCGTTCCAGTTTTCGGGGCATCTGCAAAGTATAAGTCTTTTGGATCGCATTATACGTAGTCCTGAGTACAACAGCAAAACAAATCGGTCCTCCCCGGCGGGGAATCGAACCCCGGTCTCCTGAGTGACAGTCAGAGATACTAACCACTATACTACCGAGGACCTGGCTGTGTAGAAGACAGAAGAGCGAAACCTCGCTCTGCTACAAGTATCCGGTTGTTTTGGTTTTTAGGAGGGCCGTTTCGACTCACCGTACTAAAAGTTATTGCACACCATCCTCGAAAATACCCTTCCATTGCATGGCTAAGTAGGGCCCACTTTCAGCGAAGATTTAACCGTGAAATTTAATATAGGCGCGAGACCACATGTCAAGCATTGCACCAACACCTATTCACTCTATAGGCTGCGAAAACAAAGTGTGGCTCCATCAGCACTCATTTCTGCAGACCTGTTGAGGGTGTGCAAACAATTAATGAGCGCGGCGCATGGATCCGTCCAGAGTAATGCACAACGACGGAGGTTTGACAGAACTACGCCAATTCATACCTATATACTCTACTTACTCTATCGACCGATTGGCTTGACGATCAACATTTTGAGGCAGCACTCCAAAGAATAAAGCATCCCTGCCGGGATTCGAACCCGGAACCTTTGAATTAGAAGTCCAACGCGCTAATCCGTTGCGCCACAGGGATATGTGCGTTCCAGTTTTCGGGGCATCTGCAAAGTATAAGTCTTTTGGATCGCATTATACGTAGTCCTGAGTACAACAGCAAAACAAATCGGTCCTCCCCGGCGGGGAATCGAACCCCGGTCTCCTGAGTGACAGTCAGAGATACTAACCACTATACTACCGAGGACCTGGCTGTGCAGAAGACAGAAGAGCGAAACCTCGCTCTGCTACAAGTATCCGGTTGTTTTGGTTTTTAGGAGGGCCGTTTCGACTCACCGTACTAAAAGTTATTGCACACCATCCTCGAAAATACCCTTCCATTGCATGGCTAAGTAGGGCCCACTTTCAGCGAAGATTTAACCGTGAAATTTAATATAGGCGCGAGACCACATGTCAAGCATTGCACCAACACCCATTCACTCTATAGGCTGCAAAAAAAAAATTGTGGCTCCATCAGCACCCATTTCTGCAGACCTGTTGAGTGTGTGCAAACAATTAATGAGCGCGGCACATGGATCCGTCCAGAGTAATACACAACGACGGAGGTTTGACAAAACTACGCCAATTCATACCTATATACTCTACTTACTTTATCGACCGATTGGCTGGACGATCAACATTTTGACGCAGCACTCCAAAGAATAAAGCATCCCTGCCGGGATTCGAACCCGGAACCTTTGAATTAGAAGTCCAACGCGCTAATCCGTTGCGCCACAGGGATATGTGCGTTCCAGTTTCCGGGGCATCTGCAAAGTATAAGTCTTTTGGATCGCATTATACGTAGTCCTGAGTACAACAGCAAAAAAAAATCCGTCCTCCCCGGCGGGGAATCGAACCCCGGTCTCCTGAGTGACAGTCAGAGATACTAACCACTATACTACCGAGGACCTGGCTGTGTAGAAGACAGAAGAGCGAAACCTCGCTCTGCTACAAGTATCCGGTTGTTTTGGTTTTTAGGAGGGCCGTTTCGACTCACCGTACTAAAAGTTATTGCACACCATCCTCGAAAATACCCTTCCATTGCATGGCTAAGTAGGGCACACTTTCAGCGAAGATTTAACCGTGAAATTTAATATAGGCGCGAGACCACATGTCAAGCATTGCACCAACACCTATTCACTCTATAGGCTGCGAAAACAAAGTGTGGCTCCATCAGCACTCATTTCTGCAGACCTGTTGAGGGTGTGCAAACAATTAATGAGCGCGGCGCATGGATCCGTCCAGAGTAATGCACAACGACGGAGGTTTGACAGAACTACGCCAATTCATACCTATATACTCTACTTACTCTATCGACCGATTGGCTTGACGATCAACATTTTGAGGCAGCACTCCAAAGAATAAAGCATCCCTGCCGGGATTCGAACCCGGAACCTTTGAATTAGAAGTCCAACGCGCTAATCCGTTGCGCCACAGGGATATGTGCGTTCCAGTTTTCGGGGCATCTGCAAAGTATAAGTCTTTTGGATCGCATTATACGTAGTCCTGAGTACAACAGCAAAACAAATCGGGCCTCCCCGGCGGGGAATCGAACCCCGGTCTTCTGAGTGACAGTCAGAGATACTAACCACTATACTACCGAGGACCTGGCTGTGTAGAAGACAGAAGAGCGAAACCTCGCTCTGCTACAAGTATCCGGTTGTTTTGGTTTTTAGGAGGGCCGTTTCGACTCACCGTACTAAAAGTTATTGCACACCATCCTCGAAAATACCCTTCCATTGCATGGCTAAGTAGGGCCCACTTTCAGCGAAGATTTAACCGTGAAATTTAATATAGGCGCGAGACCACATGTCAAGCATTGCACCAACACCCATTCACTCTATAGGCTGCGAAAACAAAGTGTGGCTCCATCAGCACTCATTTCTGCAGACCTGTTGAGGGTGTGCAAACAATTAATGAGCGCGGCGCATGGATCCGTCCAGAGTAATGCACAACGACGGAGGTTTGACAGAACTACGCCAATTCATACCTATATACTCTACTTACTCTATCGACCGATTGGCTTGACGATCAACATTTTGAGGCAGCACTCCAAAGAATAAAGCATCCCTGCCGGGATTCGAACCCGGAACCTTTGAATTAGAAGTCCAACGCGATAATCCGTTGCGCCACAGGGATATGTGCGTTCCAGTTTTCGGGGCATCTGCAAAGTATAAGTCTTTTGGATCGCATTATACGTAGTCCTGAGTACAACAGCAAAACAAATCGGTCCTCCCCGGCGGGGAATCGAACCCCGGTCTCCTGAGTGACAGTCAGAGATACTAACCACTATACTACCGAGGACCTGGCTGTGTAGAAGACAGAAGAGCGAAACCTCGCTCTGCTACAAGTATCCGGTTGTTTTGGTTTTTAGGAGGGCCGTTTCGACTCACCGTACTAAAAGTTATTGCACACCATCCTCGAAAATACCCTTCTATTGCATGGCTAAGTAGGGCCCACTTTCAGCGAAGATTTAACCGTGAAATTTAATATAGGCGCGAGACCACATGTCAAGCATTGCACCAACACCCATTCACTCTATAGGCTGCAAAAAAAATTTTGTGGCTCCATCAGCACCCATTTCTGCAGACCTGTTGAGTGTGTGCAAACAATTAATGAGCGCGGCGCATGGATCCGTCCAGAGTAATACACAACGACGGAGGTTTGACAGAACTACGCCAATTCATACCTATATACTTTACTTACTCTGTCGACCGATTGGCTTGACGATCAACATTTTGACGCAGCACTCCAAAGAATAAAGCATCCCTGCCGGGATTCGAACCCGGAACCTTTGAATTAGAAGTCCAACGCGCTAATCCGTTGCGCCACAGGGATATGTGCGTTCCAGTTTTCGGGGCATCTGCAAAGTATAAGTCTTTTGGATCGCATTATACGTAGTCCTGAGTACAACAGCAAAACAAATCGGTCCTCCCCGGCGGGGAATCGAACCCCGGTCTCCTGAGTGACAGTCAGAGATACTAACCACTATACTACCGAGGACCTGGCTGTGCAGAAGACAGAAGAGCGAAACCTCGCTCTGCTACAAGTATCCGGTTGTTTTGGTTTTTAGGAGGGCCGTTTCGACTCACCGTACTAAAAGTTATTGCACACCATCCTCGAAAATACCCTTCCATTGCATGGCTAAGTAGGGCCCACTTTCAGCGAAGATTTAACCGTGAAATTTAATATAGGCGCGAGACCACATGTCAAGCATTGCACCAACACCCATTCACTCTATAGGCTGCAAAAAAAAAATTGTGGCTCCATCAGCACCCATTTCTGCAGACCTGTTGAGTGTGTGCAAACAATTAATGAGCGCGGCACATGGATCCGTCCAGAGTAATACACAACGACGGAGGTTTGACAAAACTACGCCAATTCATACCTATATACTCTACTTACTTTATCGACCGATTGGCTGGACGATCAACATTTTGACGCAGCACTCCAAAGAATAAAGCATCCCTGCCGGGATTCGAACCCGGAACCTTTGAATTAGAAGTCCAACGCGCTAATCCGTTGCGCCACAGGGATATGTGCGTTCCAGTTTCCGGGGCATCTGCAAAGTATAAGTCTTTTGGATCGCATTATACGTAGTCCTGAGTACAACAGCAAAAAAAAATCCGTCCTCCCCGGCGGGGAATCGAACCCCGGTCTCCTGAGTGACAGTCAGAGATACTAACCACTATACTACCGAGGACCTGGCTGTGTAGAAGACAGAAGAGCGAAACCTCGCTCTGCTACAAGTATCCGGTTGTTTTGGTTTTTAGGAGGGCCGTTTCGACTCACCGTACTAAAAGTTATTGCACACCATCCTCGAAAATACCCTTCCATTGCATGGCTAAGTAGGGCACACTTTCAGCGAAGATTTAACCGTGAAATTTAATATAGGCGCGAGACCACATGTCAAGCATTGCACCAACACCTATTCACTCTATAGGCTGCGAAAACAAAGTGTGGCTCCATCAGCACCCATTTCTGCAGACCTGTTGAGTGTGTGCAAACAATTAATGAGCGCGGCGCATGGATCCGTCCAGAGTAATACACAACGACGGAGGTTTGACAGAACTACGCCAATTCATACCTATATACTTTACTTACTCCGTAGTCCTGAGTACAACAGCAAAACAAAATCCGTCCTCCCCGGCGGGGAATCGAACCCCGGTCTCCTGAGTGACAGTCAGAGATACTAACCACTATACTACCGAGGACCTGGCTGTGTAGAAGACAGAAGAGCGAAACCTCGCTCTGCTACAAGTATCCGGTTGTTTTGGTTTTTTTAGGAGGGCCGTTTCGACTCACCGTACTAAAAGTTATTGCACACCATACTCGAAAATACCATTCCATTGCATGGCTAAGTAGGGCCCACTTTCAGCGACGGGCGGTCGGGTTGGCGTACGGGTTCTTTCCTCGCCTTTCACCTCTGGGGTCCCGGGTTCGAATCCGGGGCGTGTATGTGGATTGGGTTTGCAGTCCCTACTTGACCGCGTGGGTTTTCCCCTGGGGCTTTCTCTGGGGGTTTTCCTCCCACTTCTAAAACTGCAACTTCTTCTTCGTCATCTCAAGTTGATAATATAGTATAGTTAAAGCTAAAACCGTATAGTTGATGGCATAAAGGGCCTTAGTTGCCGAAGATGCCATAAAATATACAACAACAACAACAACTTTCAGCGAAGATTTAACCGTGAAATTTAATATAGGCGCGAGACCACATGTCAAGCATTGCACCAACACCCATTCACTCTATAGGCTGCAAAAAAAAAATTGTGGCTCCATCAGCACCCATTTCTGCAGACCTGTTGAGTGTGTGCAAACAATTAATGAGCGCGGCGCATGGATCCGTCCAGAGTAATACACAACGACGGAGGTTTGACAAAACTACGCCAATTCATACCTATATACTCTACTTACTTTATCGACCGATTGGCTGGACGATCAACATTTTGACGCAGCACTCCAAAGAATAAAGCATCCCTGCCGGGATTCGAACCCGGAACCTTTGAATTAGAAGTCCAACGCGCTAATCCGTTGCGCCACAGGGATATGTGCGTTCCAGTTTCCGGGGCATCTGCAAAGTATAAGTCTTTTGGATCGCATTATACGTAGTCCTGAGTACAACAGCAAAACAAAATCCGTCCTCCCCGGCGGGGAATCGAACCCCGGTCTCCTGAGTGACAGTCAGAGATAATAACCACTATACTACCGAGGACCTGGCTGTGTAGAAGACAGAAGAGCGAAACCTCGCTCTGCTACAAGTATCCGGTTGTTTTGGTTTTTAGGAGGGCCGTTTCGACTCACCGTACTAAAAGTTATTGCACACCATACTCGAAAATACCCTTCCATTGCATGGCTAAGTAGGGCCCACTTTCAGCGAAGAGTTAACCGTGAAATTTAATATAGGCGCGAGACCACATGTCAAGCATTGCACCAACACCCATTCACTCTATAGGCTGCAAAAAAAAAATTGTGGCTCTATCAGCACCCATTTCTGCAGACCTGTTGAGTGTGTGCAAACAATTAATGAGCGCGGCGCATGGATCCGTCCAGAGTAATACACAACGACGGAGGTTTGACAAAACTACGCCAATTCATACCTATATACTCTACTTACTCTATCGACCGATTGGCTGGACGATCAACATTTTGACGCAGCACTCCAAAGAATAAAGCATCCCTGCCGGGATTCGAACCCGGAACCTTTGAATTAGAAGGGATATGTGCGTTCCAGTTTCCGGGGCATCTGCAAAGTATAAGTCTTTTGGATCGCATTATACGTAGTCCTGAGTACAACAGCAAAAAACAATCCGTCCTCCCCGGCGGGGAATCGAACCCCGGTCTCCTGAGTGACAGTCAGAGATACTAACCACTATACTACCGAGGACCTGGCTGTGTAGAAGACAGAAGAGCGAAACCTCACTCTGCTACAAGTATCCGGTTGTTTTGGTTTTTAGGAGGGCCGTTTCGACTCACCGTACTAAAAGTTATTGCACACCATCCTCGAAAATACCCTTCCATTGCATGGCTAAGTAGGGCCCACTTTCAGCGAAGATTTAACCGTGAAATTTAATATAGGCGCGAGACCACATGTCAAGCATTGCACCAACACCTATTCACTCTATAGGCTGCAACATAAATTTGTGGTTCCATCAGCACCCATTTCTGCAGACCTGTTGAGTGTGTGCAAACAATTAATGAGCGCGGCGCATGGATCCGTCCAGAGTAATACACAACGACGGAGGTTTGACAGAACTACGCCAATTCATACCTATATACTCTACTTACTCTGTCGACCGATTGGCTTGACGATCAACATTTTGACGCAGCACTCCAAAGAATAAAGCATCCCTGCCGGGATTCGAACCCGGAACCTTTGAATTAGAAGTCCAACGCGCTAATCCGTTGCGCCACAGGGATATGTGCGTTCCAGTTTTCGGGGCATCTGCAAAGTATAAGTCTTTTGGATCGCATTATACGTAGTCCTGAGTACAACAGCAAAACAAATCCGTCCTCCCCGGCGGGGAATCGAACCCCGGTCTCCTGAGTGACAGTCAGAGATACTAACCACTATACTACCGAGGACCTGGCTGTGTAGAAGACAGAAGAGCGAAACCTCGCTCTGCTACAAGTATCCGGTTGTTTTGGTTTTTAGGAGGGCCGTTTCGACTCACCGTACTAAAAGTTATTGCACACCATCCTCGAAAATACCCTTCCATTGCATGGCTAAGTAGGGCCCACTTTCAGCGAAGATTTAAGCGTGAAATTTAATATAGGCGCGAGACCACATGTCAAGCATTGCACCAACACCTATTCACTCTATAGGCTGCGAAAACAAAGTGTGGCTCCATCAGCAATCATTTCTGCAGACCTGTTGAGGGTGTGCAAACAATTAATGAGCGCGGCGCATGGATCCGTCCAGAGTAATGCACAACGACGGAGGTTTGACAGAACTACGCCAATTCATACCTATATACTCTACTTACTCTATCGACCGATTGGCTTGACGATCAACATTTTGAGGCAGCACTCCAAAGAATAAAGCATCCCTGCCGGGATTCGAACCCGGAACCTTTGAATTAGAAGTCCAACGCGCTAATCCGTTGCGCCACAGGGATATGTGCGTTCCAGTTTTCGGGGCATCTGCAAAGTATAAGTCTTTTGGATCGCATTATACGTAGTCCTGAGTACAACAGCAAAACAAATCGGTCCTCCCCGGCGGGGAATCGAACCCCGGTCTCCTGAGTGACAGTCAGAGATACTAACCACTATACTACCGAGGACCTGGCTGTGTAGAAGACAGAAGAGCGAAACCTCGCTCTGCTACAAGTATCCGGTTGTTTTGGTTTTTAGGAGGGCCGTTTCGACTCACCGTACTAAAAGTTATTGCACACCATCCTCGAAAATACCCTTCCATTGCATGGCTAAGTAGGGCCCACTTTCTGCGAAGATTTAACCGTGAAATTTAATATAGGCGCGAGACCACATGTCAAGCATTGCACGAACACCCATTCACTCTATAGGCTGCAAAAAAAAAATTGTGGCTCCATCAGCACCCATTTCTGCAGACCTGTTGAGTGTGTGTAAACAATTAATGAGCGCGGCGCATGGATCCGTCCAGAGTAATACACAACGACGGAGGTTTGACAAAACTACGCCAATTCATACCAATATACTCTACTTACTCTATCGACCGATTGGCTGGACGATCAACATTTTGACGCAGCATTCCAAAGAATAAAGCATCCCTGCCGGGATTCGAACCCGGAACCTTTGAATTAGAAGTCCAACGCGCTAATCCGTTGCGCCACAGGGATATGTGCGTTCCAGTTTCCGGGGCATCTGCAAAGTATAAGTCTTTTGGATCGCATTATACGTAGTCCTGAGTACAACAGCAAAACAAAATCCGTCCTCCCCGGCGGGGAATCGAACCCCGGTCTCCTGAGTGACAGTCAGAGATACTAACCACTATACTACCGAGGACCTGGCTGTGTAGAAGACAGAAGAGCGAAACCTCGCTCTGCTACAAGTATCCGGTTGTTTTGGTTTTTAGGAGGGCCGCTTCGACTCACCGTACTAAAAGTTATTGCACACCATCCTCGAAAATACCCTTCCATTGCATGGCTAAGTAGGGCCCACTTTCAGCGAAGATTTAACCGTGAAATTTAATATAGGCGCGAGACCACATGTCAAGCATTGCACCAACACCTATTCACTCTATAGGCTGCAACATAAATTTGTGGCTCCATCAGCACCCATTTCTGCAGACCTGTTGAGTGTGTGCAAACAATTAATGAGCGCGGCGCATGGATCCGTCCAGAGTAATACACAACGACGGAGGTTTGACAGAACTACGCCAATTCATACCTATATACTCTACTTACTCTGTCGACCGATTGGCTTGACGATCAACATTTTGACGCAGCACTCCAAAGAATAAAGCATCCCTGCCGGGATTCGAACCCGGAACCTTTGAATTAGAAGTCCAACGCGCTAATCCGTTGCGCCACAGGGATATGTGCGTTCCAGTTTTCGGGGCATCTGCAAAGTATAAGTCTTTTGGATCGCATTATACGTAGTCCTGAGTACAACAGCAAAACAAATCGGTCCTCCCCGGCGGGGAATCGAACCCCGGTCTCGTGAGTGACAGTCAGAGATACTAACCACTATACTACCGAGGACCTGGCTGTGTAGTAGACAGAAGAGCGAAACCTCGCTCTGCTACAAGTATCCGGTTGTTTTGGTTTTTAGGAGGGCCGTTTCGACTCACCGTACTAAAAGTTATTGCACACCATCCTCGAAAATACCCTTCCATTGCATGGCTAAGTAGGGCCCACTTTCAGCGAAGATTTAACCGTGAAATTTAATATAGGCGCGAGACCACATGTCAAGCATTGCACCAACACCCATTCACTCTATAGGCTGCGAAAACAAAGTGTGGCTCCATCAGCACTCATTTCTGCAGACCTGTTGAGTGTGTGCAAACAATTAATGAGCGCGGCGCATGGATCCGTCCAGAGTAATACACAACGACGGAGGTTTGACAAAACTACGCCAATTCATACCTATATACTCTACTTACTTTATCGACCGATTGGCTGGACGATCAACATTTTGACGCAGCACTCCAAAGAATAAAGCATCCCTACCGGGATTCGAACCCGGAACCTTTGAATTAGAAGTCCAACGCGCTAATCCGTTGCGCCACAGGGATATGTGCGTTCCAGTTTCCGGGGCATCTGCAAAGTATAAGTCTTTTGGATCGCATTATACGTAGTCCTGAGTACAACAGCAAAAAAAAATCCGTCCTCCCCGGCGGGGAATCGAACCCCGGTCTCCTGAGTGACAGTCAGAGATACTAACCACTATACTACCGAGGACCTGGCTGTGTAGAAGACAGAAGAGCGAAACCTCGCTCTGCTACAAGTATCCGGTTGTTTTGGTTTTTAGGAGGGCCGCTTCGACTCACCGTACTAAAGGTTATTGCACACCATCCTCGAAAATACCCTTCCATTGCATGGCTAAGTAGGGCCCACTTTCAGCGAAGATTTAACCGTGAAATTTAATATAGGCGCGAGACCACATGTCAAGCATTGCACCAACACCTATTCACTCTATAGGCTGCAACATAAATTTGTGGCTCCATCAGCACCCATTTCTGCAGACCTGTTGAGTGTGTACAAACAATTAATGAGCGCGGCGCATGGATCCGTCCAGAGTAATACACAACGACGGAGGTTTGACAGAACTACGCCAATTCATACCTATATACTCTACTTACTCTGTCGACCGATTGGCTTGACGATCAACATTTTGACGCAGCACTCCAAAGAATAAAGCATCCCTGCCGGGATTCGAACCCGGAACCTTTGAATTAGAAGTCCAACGCGCTAATCCGTTGCGCCACAGGGATATGTGCGTTCCAGTTTTCGGGGCATCTGCAAAGTATAAGTCTTTTGGATCGCATTATACGTAGTCCTGAGTACAACAGCAAAACAAATCGGTCCTCCCCGGCGGGGAATCGAACCCCGGTCTCCTGAGTGACAGTCAGAGATACTAACCACTATACTACCGAGGACCTGGCTGTGTAGTAGACAGAAGAGCGAAACCTCGCTCTGCTACAAGTATCCGGTTGTTTTGGTTTTTAGGAGGGCCGTTTCGACTCACCGTACTAAAAGTTATTGCACACCATCCTCGAAAATACCCTTCCATTGCATGGCTAAGTAGGGCCCACTTTCAGCGAAGATTTAACCGTGAAATTTAATATAGGCGCGAGACCACATGTCAAGCATTGCACCAACACCCATTCACTCTATAGGCTGCGAAAACAAAGTGTGGCTCCATCAGCACTCATTTCTGCAGACCTGTTGAGTGTGTGCAAACAATTAATGAGCGCGGCGCATGGATCCGTCCAGAGTAATACACAACGACGGAGGTTTGACAAAACTACGCCAATTCATACCTATATACTCTACTTACTTTATCGACCGATTGGCTGGACGATCAACATTTTGACGCAGCACTCCAAAGAATAAAGCATCCCTACCGGGATTCGAACCCGGAACCTTTGAATTAGAAGTCCAACGCGCTAATCCGTTGCGCCACAGGGATATGTGCGTTCCAGTTTCCGGGGCATCTGCAAAGTATAAGTCTTTTGGATCGCATTATACGTAGTCCTGAGTACAACAGCAAAAAAAAAATCCGTCCTCCCCGGCGGGGAATCGAACCCCGGTCTCCTGAGTGACAGTCAGAGATACTAACCACTATACTACCGAGGACCTGGCTGTGTAGTAGACAGAAGAGCGAAACCTCGCTCTGCTACAAGTATCCGGTTGTTTTGGTTTTTAGGAGGGCCGTTTCGACTCACCGTACTAAAAGTTATTGCACACCATCCTCGAAAATACCCTTCCATTGCATGGCTAAGTAGGGCCCACTTTCAGCGAAGATTTAACCGTGAAATTTAATATAGGCGCGAGACCACATGTCAAGCATTGCACCAACACCCATTCACTCTATAGGCTGCGAAAACAAAGTGTGGCTCCATCAGCACTCATTTCTGCAGACCTGTTGAGTGTGTGCAAACAATTAATGAGCGCGGCGCATGGATCCGTCCAGAGTAATACACAACGACGGAGGTTTGACAAAACTACGCCAATTCATACCTATATACTCTACTTACTTTATCGACCGATTGGCTGGACGATCAACATTTTGACGCAGCACTCCAAAGAATAAAGCATCCCTGCCGGGATTCGAACCCGGAACTTTTGAATTAGAAGTCCAACGCGCTAATCCGTTGCGCCACAGGGATATGTGCGTTCCAGTTTTCGGGGCATCTGCAAAGTATAAGTCTTTTGGATCGCATTATACGTAGTCCTGAGTACAACAGCAAAACAAATCGGTCCTCCCCGGCGGGGAATCGAACCCCGGTCTCCTGAGTGACAGTCAGAGATACTAACCACTATACTACCGAGGACCTGGCTGTGCAGAAGACAGAAGAGCGAAACCTCGCTCTGCTACAAGTATCCGGTTGTTTTGGTTTTTAGGAGGGCCGTTTCGACTCACCGTACTAAAAGTTATTGCACACCATCCTCGAAAATACCCTTCCATTGCATGGCTAAGTAGGGCCCACTTTCAGCGAAGATTTAACCGTGAAATTTAATATAGGCGCGAGACCACATGTCAAGCATTGCACCAACACCCATTCACTCTATAGGCTGCAAAAAAAAAAATTGTGGCTCCATCAGCACCCATTTCTGCAGACCTGTTGAGTGTGTGCAAACAATTAATGAGCGCGGCGCATGGATCCGTCCAGAGTAATACACAACGACGGAGGTTTGACAAAACTACGCCAATTCATACCTATATACTCTACTTACTTTATCGACCGATTGGCTGGACGATCAACATTTTGACGCAGCACTCCAAAGAATAAAGCATCCCTGCCGGGATTCGAACCCGGAACCTTTGAATTAGAAGTCCAACGCGCTAATCCGTGGCGCCACAGGGATATGTGCGTTCCAGTTTCCGGGGCATCTGCAAAGTATAAGTCTTTTGGATCGCATTATACGTAGTCCTGAGTACAACATCAAAAAAAAATCCGTCCTCCCCGGCGGGGAATCGAACCCCGGTCTCCTGAGTGACAGTCAGAGATACTAACCACTATACTACCGAGGACCTGGTTGTGTAGAAGACAGAAGAGCGAAACCTCGCTCTGCTACAAGTATCCGGTTGTTTTGGTTTTTAGGAGGGCCGTTTCGACTCACCGTACTAAAAGTTATTGCACACCATCCTCGAAAATACCCTTCCATTGCATGGCTAAGTAGGGCACACTTTCAGCGAAGATTTAACCGTGAAATTTAATATAGGCGCGAGACCACATGTCAAGCATTGCACCAACACCTATTCACTCTATAGGCTGCGAAAACAAAGTGTGGCTCCATCAGCACTCATTTCTGCAGACCTGTTGAGGGTGTGCAAACAATTAATGAGCGCGGCGCATGGATCCGTCCAGAGTAATGCACAACGACGGAGGTTTGACAAAACTACGCCAATTCATACCTATATACTCTACTTACTTTATCGACCGATTGGCTGGACGATCAACATTTTGACGCAGCACTCCAAAGAATAAAGCATCCCTGCCGGGATTCGAACCCGGAACTTTTGAATTAGAAGTCCAACGCGCTAATCCGTTGCGCCACAGGGATATGTGCGTTCCAGTTTTCGGGGCATCTGCAAAGTATAAGTCTTTTGGATCGCATTATACGTAGTCCTGAGTACAACAGCAAAACAAATCGGTCCTCCCCGGCGGGGAATCGAACCCCGGTCTCCTGAGTGACAGTCAGAGATACTAACCACTATACTACCGAGGACCTGGCTGTGCAGAAGACAGAACAGCGAAACCTCGCTCTGCTACAAGTATCCGGTTGTTTTGGTTTTTAGGAGGGCCGTTTCGACTCACCGTACTAAAAGTTATTGCACACCATCCTCGAAAATACCCTTCCATTGCATGGCTAAGTAGGGCCCACTTTCAGCGAAGATTTAACCGTGAAATTTAATATAGGCGCGAGACCACATGTCAAGCATTGCACCAACACCCATTCACTCTATAGGCTGCAAAAAAAAAAATTGTGGCTCCATCAGCACCCATTTCTGCAGACCTGTTGAGTGTGTGCAAACAATTAATGAGCGCGGCGCATGGATCCGTCCAGAGTAATACACAACGACGGAGGTTTGACAAAACTACGCCAATTCATACCTATATACTCTACTTACTTTATCGACCGATTGGCTGGACGATCAACATTTTGACGCAGCACTCCAAAGAATAAAGCATCCCTGCCGGGATTCGAACCCGGAACCTTTGAATTAGAAGTCCAACGCGCTAATCCGTGGCGCCACAGGGATATGTGCGTTCCAGTTTCCGGGGCATCTGCAAAGTATAAGTCTTTTGGATCGCATTATACGTAGTCCTGAGTACAACATCAAAAAAAAATCCGTCCTCCCCGGCGGGGAATCGAACCCCGGTCTCCTGAGTGACAGTCAGAGATACTAACCACTATACTACCGAGGACCTGGTTGTGTAGAAGACAGAAGAGCGAAACCTCGCTCTGCTACAAGTATCCGGTTGTTTTGGTTTTTAGGAGGGCCGTTTCGACTCACCGTACTAAAAGTTATTGCACACCATCCTCGAAAATACCCTTCCATTGCATGGCTAAGTAGGGCACACTTTCAGCGAAGATTTAACCGTGAAATTTAATATAGGCGCGAGACCACATGTCAAGCATTGCACCAACACCTATTCACTCTATAGGCTGCGAAAACAAAGTGTGGCTCCATCAGCACTCATTTCTGCAGACCTGTTGAGGGTGTGCAAACAATTAATGAGCGCGGCGCATGGATCCGTCCAGAGTAATGCACAACGACGGAGGTTTGACAGAACTACGCCAATTCATACCTATATACTCTACTTACTCTATCGACCGATTGGCTTGACGATCAACATTTTGAGGCAGCACTCCAAAGAATAAAGCATCCCTGCCGGGATTCGAACCCGGAACCTTTGAATTAGAAGTCCAACGCGCTAATCCGTTGCGCCACAGGGATATGTACGTTCCAGTTTTCGGGGCATCTGCAAAGTATAAGTCTTTTGGATCGCATTATACGTCGTCCTGAGTACAACAGCAAAAAAAAATCCGTCCTCCCCGGCGGGGAATCGAACCCCGGTCTCCTGAGTGACAGTCAGAGATACTAACCACTATACTACCGAGGACCTGGCTGTGTAGAAGACAGAAGAGCGAAACCTCGCTCTACTACAAGTATCCGGTTGTTTTGGTTTTTAGGAGGGCCGTTTCGACTCACCGTACTAAAAGTTATTGCACACCATCCTCGAAAATACCCTTCCATTGCATGGCTAAGTAGGGCCCACTTTCAGCGAAGATTTAACCGTGAAATTTAATATAGGCGCGAGACCACATGTCAAGCATTGCACCAACACCCATTCACTCTATAGGCTGCAAAAAAAAAACTGTGGCTCCATCAGCACCCATTTCTGCAGACCTGTTGAGTGTGTGCAAACAATTAATGAGCGCGGCGCATGGATACGACGGAGGTTTGACAAAACTACGCCAATACATACCTATATACTCTACTTACTTTATCGACCGATTGGCTGGACGATCAACATTTTGAGGCAGCACTCCAAAGAATAAAGCATCCCTGCCGGGATTCGAACCCGGAACCTTTGAATTAGAAGTCCAACGCGCTAATCCGTTGCGCCACAGGGATATGTGCGTTCCAGTTTCCGGAGCATCTGCAAAGTATAAGTCTTTTGGATCGCATTATACGTAGTCCTGAGTACAACAGCAAAACAAAATCCGTCCTCCCCGGCGGGGAATCGAACCCCGGTCTCCTGAGTGACAGTCAGAGATACTAACCACTATACTACCGTGGACCTGGCTGTGTAGAAGACAGAAGAGCGAAACCTCGCTCTGCTACAAGTATCCGGTTGTTTTGGTTTTTAGGAGGGCCGTTTCGACTCACCGTACTAAAAGTTATTGCACACCATCCTCGAAAATACCCTTCCATTGCATGGCTAAGTAGGGCCCACTTTCAGCGAAGATTTAACCGTGAAATTTAATATAGGCGCGAGACCACATGTCAAGCATTGCACCAACACCCATTCACTCTATAGGCTGCAAAAAAAAAATTGTGGCTCCATCAGCACCCATTTCTGCAGACCTGTTGAGTGTGTGCAAACAATTAATGAGCGCGGCGCATGGATCCGTCCAGAGTAATACACAACGACGGAGGTTTGACAAAACTACGCCAATTCATACCTATATACTCTACTTACTCTATCGACCGATTGGCTGGACGATCAACATTTTGACGCAGCACTCCAAAGAATAAAGCATCCCTGCCGGGATTCGAACCCGGAACCTTTGAATTAGAAGGGATATGTGCGTTCCAGTTTCCGGGGCATCTGCAAAGTATAAGTCTTTTGGATCGCATTATACGTAGTCCTGAGTACAACAGCAAAAAACAATCCGTCCTCCCCGGCGGGGAATCGAACCCCGGTCTCCTGAGTGACAGTCAGAGATACTAACCACTATACTACCGAGGACCTGGCTGTGTAGAAGACAGAAGAGCGAAACCTCGCTCTGCTACAAGTATCCGGTTGTTTTGGTTTTTAGGAGGGCCGTTTCGACTCACCGTACTAAAAGTTATTGCACACCATCCTCGAAAATACCCTTCCATTGCATGGCTAAGTAGGGCCCACTTTCAGCGAAGATTTAACCGTGAAATTTAATACAGGCGCGAGACCACATGTCAAGCATTGCACCAACACCCATTCACTCTATAGGCTGCAAAAAAAAAATTGTGGCTCCATCAGCACCCATTTCTGCAGACCTGTTGAGTGTGTGCAAACAATTAATGAGCGCGGCGCATGGATCCGTCCAGAGTAATACACAACGACGGAGGTTTGACAAAACTACGCCAATTCATACCTATATACTCTACTTACTCTATCGACCGATTGGCTGGACGATCAACATTTTGACGCAGCACTCCAAAGAATAAAGCATCCCTGCCGGGATTCGAACCCGGAACCTTTGAATTAGAAGGGATATGTGCGTTCCAGTTTCCGGGGCATCTGCAAAGTATAAGTCTTTTGGATCGCATTATACGTAGTCCTGAGTACAACAGCAAAAAACAATCCGTCCTCCCCGGCGGGGAATCGAACCCCGGTCTCCTGAGTGACAGTCAGAGATACTAACCACTATACTACCGAGGACCTGGCTGTGTAGAAGACAGAAGAGCGAAACCTCGCTCTGCTACAAGTATCCGGTTGTTTTGGTTTTTAGGAGGGCCGTTTCGACTCACCGTACTAAAAGTTATTGCACACCATCCTCGAAAATACCCTTCCATTGCATGGCTAAGTAGGGCCCACTTTCAGCGAAGATTTAACCGTGAAATTTAATATAGGCGCGAGACCACATGTCAAGCATTGCACCAACACCCATTCACTCTATAGGCTGCAAAAAAAAAATTGTGGCTCCATCAGCACCCATTTCTGCAGACCTGTTGAGTGTGTGCAAACAATTAATGAGCGCGGCGCATGGATCCGTCCAGAGTAATACACAACGACGGAGGTTTGACAAAACTACGCCAATTCATACCTATATACTCTACTTACTTTATCGACCGATTGGCTGGACGATCAACATTTTGAGGCAGCACTCCAAAGAATAAAGCATCCCTGCCGGGATTCGAACCCGGAACCTTTGAATTAGAAGTCCAACGCGCTAATCCGTTGCGCCACAGGGATATGTGCGTTCCAGTTTCCGGGGCATCTGCAAAGTATAAGTCTTTTGGATCGCATTATACGTAGTCCTGAGTACAACAGCAAAACAAAATCCGTCCTCCCCGGCGGGGAATCGAACCCCGGTCTCCTGAGTGACAGTCAGAGATACTAACCACTATACTACCGAGGACCTGGCTGTGTAGAAGACAGAAGAGCGAAACCTCGCTCTGCTACAAGTATCCGGTTGTTTTGGTTTTTAGGAGGGCCGTTTCGACTCACCGTACTAAAAGTTATTGCACACCATCCTCGAAAATACCCTTCCATTGCATGGCTAAGTAGGGCCCACTTTCAGCGAAGATTTACCCGTGAAATTTAATATAGGCGCGAGACCACATGTCAAGCATTGCACCAACACCCATTCACTCTATAGGCTGCAAAAAAAAAATTGTGGCTCCATCAGCACCCATTTCTGCAGACCTGTTGAGTGTGTGCAAACAATTAATGAGCGCGGCGCATGGATCCGTCCAGAGTAATACACAACGACGGAGGTTTGACAAAACTACGCCAATTCATACCTATATACTCTACTTACTCTATCGACCGATTGGCTGGACGATCAACATTTTGACGCAGCACTCCAAAGAATAAAGCATCCCTGCCGGGATTCGAACCCGGAACCTTTGAATTAGAAGGGATATGTGCGTTCCAGTTTTCGGGGCATCTGCAAAGTATAAGTCTTTTGGATCGCATTATACGTAGTCCTGAGTACAACAGCAAAACAAATCGGTCCTCCCCGGCGGGGAATCGAACCCCGGTCTCCTGAGTGACAGTCAGAGATACTAACCACTATACTACCGAGGACCTGGCTGTGTAGAAGACAGAAGAGCGAAACCTCGCTCTGCTACAAGTATCCGGTTGTTTTGGTTTTTAGGAGGGCCGTTTCGACTCACCGTACTAAAAGTTATTGCACACCATCCTCGAAAATACCCTTCCATTGCATGGCTAAGTAGGACCCACTTTCAGCGAAGATTTAACCGTGAAATTTAATATAGGCGCGAGACCACATGTCAAGCATTGCACGAACACCCATTCACTCTATAGGCTGCAAAAAAAAATTGTGGCTCCATCAGCACCCATTTCTGCAGACCTGTTGAGTGTGTGCAAACAATTAATGAGCGCGGCGCATGGATCCGTCCAGAGTAATACACAACGACGGAGGTTTGACAAAACTACGCCAATTCATACCAATATACTCTACTTACTCTATCGACCGATTGGCTGGACGATCAACATTTTGACGCAGCACTCCAAAGAATAAAGCATCCCTGCCGGGATTCGAACCCGGAACCTTTGAATTAGAAGTCCAACGCGCTAATCCGTTGCGCCACAGGGATATGTGCGTTCCAGTTTCCGGGGCATCTGCAAAGTATAAGTCTTTTGGATCGCATTATACGTAGTCCTGAGTACAACAGCAAAACAAAATCCGTCCTCCCCAGGGGGGAATCGAACCCCGGTCTCCTGAGTGACAGTCAGAGATACTAACCACTATACTACCGAGGACCTGGCTGTGTAGAAGACAGAAGAGCGAAACCTCGCTCTGCTACAAGTATCCGGTTGTTTTGGTTTTTAGGAGGGCCGCTTCGACTCACCGTACTAAAAGTTATTGCACACCATCCTCGAAAATACCCTTCCATTGCATGGCTAAGTAGGGCCCACTTTCAGCGAAGATTTAACCGTGAAATTTAATATAGGCGCGAGACCACATGTCAAGCATTGCACCAACACCTATTCACTCTATAGGCTGCAACATAAATTTGTGGCTCCATCAGCACCCATTTCTGCAGACCTGTTGAGTGTGTGCAAACAATTAATGAGCGCGGCGCATGGATCCGTCCAGAGTAATACACAACGACGGAGGTTTGACAGAACTACGCCAATTCATACCTATATACTCTACTTACTCTGTCGACCGATTGGCTTGACGATCAACATTTTGACGCAGCACTCCAAAGAATAAAGCATCCCTGCCGGGATTCGAACCCGGAACCTTTGAATTAGAAGTCCAACGCGCTAATCCGTTACGCCACAGGGATATGTGCGTTCCAGTTTTCGGGGCATCTGCAAAGTATAAGTCTTTTGGATCGCATTATACGTAGTCCTGAGTACAACAGCAAAACAAATCGGTCCTCCCCGGCGGGGAATCGAACCCCGGTCTCCTGAGTGACAGTCAGAGATACTAACCACTATACTACCGAGGACCTGGCTGTGTAGTAGACAGAAGAGCGAAACCTCGCTCTGCTACAAGTATCCGGTTGTTTTGGTTTTTAGGAGGGCCGTTTCGACTCACCGTACTAAAAGTTATTGCACACCATCCTCGAAAATACCCTTCCATTGCATGGCTAAGTAGGGCCCACTTTCAGCGAAGATTTAACCGTGAAATTTAATATAGGCGCGAGACCACATGTCAAGCATTGCACCAACACCCATTCACTCTATAGGCTGCGAAAACAAAGTGTGGCTCCATCAGCACTCATTTCTGCAGACCTGTTGAGTGTGTGCAAACAATTAATGAGCGCGGCGCATGGATCCGTCCAGAGTAATACATAACGACGGAGGTTTGACAAAACTACGCCAATTCATACCTATATACTCTACTTACTTTATCGACCGATTGGCTGGACGATCAACATTTTGACGCAGCACTCCAAAGAATAAAGCATCCCTACCGGGATTCGAACCCGGAACCTTTGAATTAGAAGTCCAACGCGCTAATCCGTTGCGCCACAGGGATATGTGCGTTCCAGTTTCCGGGGCATCTGCAAAGTATAAGTCTTTTGGATCGCATTATACGTAGTCCTGAGTACAACAGCAAAAAAAAATCCGTCCTCCCCGGCGGGGAATCGAACCCCGGTCTCCTGAGTGACAGTCAGAGATACTAACCACTATACTACCGAGGACCTGGCTGTGTAGAAGACAGAAGAGCGAAACCTCGCTCTGCTACAAGTATCCGGTTGTTTTGGTTTTTAGGAGGGCCGTTTCGACTCACCGTACTAAAAGTTATTGCACACCATCCTCGAAAATACCCTTCCATTGCATGGCTAAGTAGGGCCCACTTTCAGCGAAGATTTAACCGTGAAATTTAATATAGGCGCGAGACCACATGTCAAGCATTGCACCAACACCTATTCACTCTATAGGCTGCAACATAAATTTGTGGCTCCATCAGCACCCATTTCTGCAGACCTGTTGAGTGTGTGCAAACAATTAATGAGCGCGGCGCATGGATCCGTCCAGAGTAATACACAACGACGGAGGTTTGACAGAACTACGCCAATTCATACCTATATACTCTACTTACTCTGTCGACCGATTGGCTTGACGATCAACATTTTGACGCAGCACTCCAAAGAATAAAGCATCCCTGCCGGGATTCGAACCCGGAACCTTTGAATTAGAAGTCCAACGCGCTAATCCGTTACGCCACAGGGATATGTGCGTTCCAGTTTTCGGGGCATCTGCAAAGTATAAGTCTTTTGGATCGCATTATACGTAGTCCTGAGTACAACAGCAAAACAAATCGGTCCTCCCCGGCGGGGAATCGAACCCCGGTCTCCTGAGTGACAGTCAGAGATACTAACCACTATACTACCGAGGACCTGGCTGTGTAGTAGACAGAAGAGCGAAACCTCGCTCTGCTACAAGTATCCGGTTGTTTTGGTTTTTAGGAGGGCCGTTTCGACTCACCGTACTAAAAGTTATTGCACACCATCCTCGAAAATACCCTTCCATTGCATGGCTAAGTAGGGCCCACTTTCAGCGAAGATTTAACCGTGAAATTTAATATAGGCGCGAGACCACATGTCAAGCATTGCACCAACACCCATTCACTCTATAGGCTGCGAAAACAAAGTGTGGCTCCATCAGCACTCATTTCTGCAGACCTGTTGAGTGTGTGCAAACAATTAATGAGCGCGGCGCATGGATCCGTCCAGAGTAATACATAACGACGGAGGTTTGACAAAACTACGCCAATTCATACCTATATACTCTACTTACTTTATCGACCGATTGGCTGGACGATCAACATTTTGACGCAGCACTCCAAAGAATAAAGCATCCCTACCGGGATTCGAACCCGGAACCTTTGAATTAGAAGTCCAACGCGCTAATCCGTTGCGCCACAGGGATATGTGCGTTCCAGTTTCCGGGGCATCTGCAAAGTATAAGTCTTTTGGATCGCATTATACGTAGTCCTGAGTACAACAGCAAAAAAAAATCCGTCCTCCCCGGCGGGGAATCGAACCCCGGTCTCCTGAGTGACAGTCAGAGATACTAACCACTATACTACCGAGGACCTGGCTGTGTAGAAGACAGAAGAGCGAAACCTCGCTCTGCTACAAGTATCCGGTTGTTTTGGTTTTTAGGAGGGCCGTTTCGACTCACCGTACTAAAAGTTATTGCACACCATCCTCGAAAATACCCTTCCATTGCATGGCTAAGTAGGGCCCACTTTCAGCGAAGATTTAACCGTGAAATTTAATATAGGCGCGAGACCACATGTCAAGCATTGCACCAACACCCATTCACTCTATAGGCTGCGAAAACAAAGTGTGGCTCCATCAGCACTCATTTCTGCAGACCTGTTGAGTGTGTGCAAACAATTAATGAGCGCGGCGCATGGATCCGTCCAGAGTAATACATAACGACGGAGGTTTGACAAAACTACGCCAATTCATACCTATATACTCTACTTACTTTATCGACCGATTGGCTGGACGATCAACATTTTGACGCAGCACTCCAAAGAATAAAGCATCCCTACCGGGATTCGAACCCGGAACCTTTGAATTAGAAGTCCAACGCGCTAATCCGTTGCGCCACAGGGATATGTGCGTTCCAGTTTCCGGGGCATCTGCAAAGTATAAGTCTTTTGGATCGCATTATACGTAGTCCTGAGTACAACAGCAAAACAAAATCCGTCCTCCCCAGGGGGGAATCGAACCCCGGTCTCCTGAGTGACAGTCAGAGATACTAACCACTATACTACCGAGGACCTGGCTGTGTAGAAGACAGAAGAGCGAAACCTCGCTCTGCTACAAGTATCCGGTTGTTTTGGTTTTTAGGAGGGCCGCTTCGACTCACCGTACTAAAAGTTATTGCACACCATCCTCGAAAATACCCTTCCATTGCATGGCTAAGGAGGGCCCACTTTCAGCGAAGATTTAACCGTGAAATTTAATATAGGCGCGAGACCACATGTCAAGCATTGCACCAACACCTATTCACTCTATAGGCTGCAACATAAATTTGTGGCTCCATCAGCACCCATTTCTGCAGACCTGTTGAGTGTGTGCAAACAATTAATGAGCGCGGCGCATGGATCCGTCCAGAGTAATACACAACGACGGAGGTTTGACAGAACTACGCCAATTCATACCTATATACTCTACTTACTCTGTCGACCGATTGGCTTGACGATCAACATTTTGACGCAGCACTCCAAAGAATAAAGCATCCCTGCCGGGATTCGAACCCGGAACCTTTGAATTAGAAGTCCAACGCGCTAATCCGTTACGCCACAGGGATATGTGCGTTCCAGTTTTCGGGGCATCTGCAAAGTATAAGTCTTTTGGATCGCATTATACGTAGTCCTGAGTACAACAGCAAAACAAATCGGTCCTCCCCGGCGGGGAATCGAACCCCGGTCTCCTGAGTGACAGTCAGAGATACTAACCACTATACTACCGAGGACCTGGCTGTGTAGTAGACAGAAGAGCGAAACCTCGCTCTGCTACAAGTATCCGGTTGTTTTGGTTTTTAGGAGGGCCGTTTCGACTCACCGTACTAAAAGTTATTGCACACCATCCTCGAAAATACCCTTCCATTGCATGGCTAAGTAGGGCCCACTTTCAGCGAAGATTTAACCGTGAAATTTAATATAGGCGCGAGACCACATGTCAAGCATTGCACCAACACCCATTCACTCTATAGGCTTCGAAAACAAAGTGTGGCTCCATCAGCACTCATTTCTGCAGACCTGTTGAGTGTGTGCAAACAATTAATGAGCGCGGCGCATGGATCCGTCCAGAGTAATACATAACGACGGAGGTTTGACAAAACTACGCCAATTCATACCTATATACTCTACTTACTTTATCGACCGATTGGCTGGACGATCAACATTTTGACGCAGCACTCCAAAGAATAAAGCATCCCTACCGGGATTCGAACCCGGAACCTTTGAATTAGAAGTCCAACGCGCTAATCCGTTGCGCCACAGGGATATGTGCGTTCCAGTTTCCGGGGCATCTGCAAAGTATAAGTCTTTTGGATCGCATTATACGTAGTCCTGAGTACAACAGCAAAAAAAAATCCGTCCTCCCCGGCGGGGAATCGAACCCCGGTCTCCTGAGTGACAGTCAGAGATACTAACCACTATACTACCGAGGACCTGGCTGTGTAGAAGACAGAAGAGCGAAACCTCGCTCTGCTACAAGTATCCGGTTGTTTTGGTTTTTAGGAGGGCCGCTTCGACTCACCGTACTAAAAGTTATTGCACACCATCCTCGAAAATACCCTTCCATTGCATGGCTAAGTAGGGCCCACTTTCAGCGAAGATTTAACCGTGAAATTTAATATAGGCGCGAGACCACATGTCAAGCATTGCACCAACACCTATTCACTCTATAGGCTGCAACATAAATTTGTGGCTCCATCAGCACCCATTTCTGCAGACCTGTTGAGTGTGTGCAAACAATTAATGAGCGCGGCGCATGGATCCGTCCAGAGTAATACACAACGACGGAGGTTTGACAGAACTACGCCAATTCATACCTATATACTCTACTTACTCTGTCGACCGATTGGCTTGACGATCAACATTTTGACGCAGCACTCCAAAGAATAAAGCATCCCTGCCGGGATTCGAACCCGGAACCTTTGAATTAGAAGTCCAACGCGCTAATCCGTTGCGCCACAGGGATATGTGCGTTCCAGTTTTCGGGGCATCTGCAAAGTATAAGTCTTTTGGATCGCATTATACGTAGTCCTGAGTACAACAGCAAAACAAATCGGTCCTCCCCGGCGGGGAATCGAACCCCGGTCTCCTGAGTGACAGTCAGAGATACTAACCACTATACTACCGAGGACCTGGCTGTGTAGTAGACAGAAGAGCGAAACCTCGCTCTGCTACAAGTATCCGGTTGTTTTGGTTTTTAGGAGGGCCGTTTCGACTCACCGTACTAAAAGTTATTGCACACCATCCTCGAAAATACCCTTCCATTGCATGGCTAAGTAGGGCCCACTTTCAGCGAAGATTTAACCGTGAAATTTAATATAGGCGCGAGACCACATGTCAAGCATTGCACCAACACCCATTCACTCTATAGGCTGCGAAAACAAAGTGTGGCTCCATCAGCACTCATTTCTGCAGACCTGTTGAGTGTGTGCAAACAATTAATGAGCGCGGCGCATGGATCCGTCCAGAGTAATACATAACGACGGAGGTTTGACAAAACTACGCCAATTCATACCTATATACTCTACTTACTTTATCGACCGATTGGCTGGACGATCAACATTTTGACGCAGCACTCCAAAGAATAAAGCATCCCTACCTGGATTCGAACCCGGAACCTTTGAATTAGAAGTCCAACGCGCTAATCCGTTGCGCCACAGGGATATGTGCGTTCCAGTTTCCGGGGCATCTGCAAAGTATAAGTCTTTTGGATCGCATTATACGTAGTCCTGAGTACAACAGCAAAAAAAAATCCGTCCTCCCCGGCGGGGAATCGAACCCCGGTCTCCTGAGTGACAGTCAGAGATACTAACCACTATACTACCGAGGACCTGGCTGTGTAGAAGACAGAAGAGCGAAACCTCGCTCTGCTACAAGTATCCGGTTGTTTTGGTTTTTAGGAGGGCCGTTTCGACTCACCGTACTAAAAGTTATTGCACACCATCCTCGAAAATACCCTTCCATTGCATGGCTAAGTAGGGCCCACTTTCAGCGAAGATTTAACCGTGAAATTTAATATAGGCGCGAGACCACATGTCAAGCATTGCACCAACACCTATTCACTCTATAGGCTGCGAAAACAAAGTGTGGCTCCATCAGCACTCATTTCTGCAGACCTGTTGAGGGTGTGCAAACAATAATGAGCGCGGCGCATGGATCCGTCCAGAGTAATGCACAACGACGGAGGTTTGACAGAACTACGCCAATTCATACCTATATACTCTACTTACTCTATCGACCGATTGGCTTGACGATCAACATTTTGAGGCAGCACTCCAAAGAATAAAGCATCCCTGCCGGGATTCGAACCCGGAACTTTTGAATTAGAAGTCCAACGCGCTAATCCGTTGCGCCACAGGGATATGTGCGTTCCAGTTTCCGGGGCATCTGCAAAGTATAAGTCTTTTGGATCGCATTATACATAGTCCTGAGTACAACAGCAAAACAAATCGGTCCTCCCCGGCGGGGAATCGAACCCCGGTCTCCTGAGTGACAGTCAGAGATACTAACCACTATACTACCGAGGACCTGGCTGTGTAGAAGACAGAAGAGCGAAACCTCGCTCTGCTACAAGTATCCGGTTGTTTTGGTTTTTAGGAGGGCCGTTTCGACTCACCGTACTAAAAGTTATTGCACACCATCCTCGAAAATACCCTTACATTGCATGGCTAAGTAGGGCCCACTTTCAGCGAAGATTTAACCGTGAAATTTAATATAGGCGCGAGACCACATGTCAAGCATTGCACCAACACCCATTCACTCTATAGGCTGCAAAAAAAAAAATTGTGGCTCCATCAGCACCCATTTCTGCAGACCTGTTGAGTGTGTGCAAACAATTAATGAGCGCGGCGCATGGATCCGTCCAGAGTAATACACAACGACGGAGGTTTGACAAAACTACGCCAATTCATACCTATATACTCTACTTACTTTATCGACCGATTGGCTGGACGATCAACATTTTGACGCAGCACTCCAAAGAATAAAGCATCCCTGCCGGGATTCGAACCCGGAACCTTTGAATTAGAAGTCCAACGCGCTAATCCGTTGCGCCACAGGGATATGTGCGTTCCAGTTTCCGGGGCATCTGCAAAGTATAAGTCTTTTGGATCGCATTATACGTAGTCCTGAGTACAACAGCAAAAAAAAAATCCGTCCTACCCGGCGGGGAATCGAACCCCGGTCTCCTGAGTGACAGTCAGAGATACTAACCACTATACTACCGAGGACCTGGCTGTGTAGAAGACAGAAGAGCGAAACCTCGCTCTGCTACAAGTATCCGGTTGTTTTGGTTTTTAGGAGGGCCGTTTCGACTCACCGTACTAAAAGTTATTGCACACCATCCTCGAAAATACCCTTACATTGCATGGCTAAGTAGGGCCCACTTTCAGCGAAGATTTAACCGTGAAATTTAATATAGGCGCGAGACCACATGTCAAGCATTGCACCAACACCCATTCACTCTATAGGCTGCAAAAAAAAAAATTGTGGCTCCATCAGCACCCATTTCTGCAGACCTGTTGAGTGTGTGCAAACAATTAATGAGCGCGGCGCATGGATCCGTCCAGAGTAATACACAACGACGGAGGTTTGACAAAACTACGCCAATTCATACCTATATACTCTACTTACTTTATCGACCGATTGGCTGGACGATCAACATTTTGACGCAGCACTCCAAAGAATAAAGCATCCCTGCCGGGATTCGAACCCGGAACCTTTGAATTAGAAGTCCAACGCGCTAATCCGTTGCGCCACAGGGATATGTGCGTTCCAGTTTCCGGGGCATCTGCAAAGTATAAGTCTTTTGGATCGCATTATACGTAGTCCTGAGTACAACAGCAAAAAAAAAATCCGTCCTACCCGGCGGGGAATCGAACCCCGGTCTCCTGAGTGACAGTCAGAGATACTAACCACTATACTACCGAGGACCTGGCTGTGTAGAAGACAGAAGAGCGAAACCTCGCTCTGCTACAAGTATCCGGTTGTTTTGGTTTTTAGGAGGGCCGTTTCGACTCACCGTACTAAAAGTTATTGCACACCATCCTCGAAAATACCCTTCCATTGCATGGCTAAGTAGGGCCCACTTTCAGCGAAGATTTAACCGTGAAATTTAATATAGGCGCGAGACCACATGTCAAGCATTGCACCAACACCCATTCACTCTATAGGCTGCAAAAAAAAAATTGTGGCTCCATCAGCACCCATTTCTGCAGACCTGTTGAGTGTGTGCAAACAATTAATGAGCGCGGCGCATGGATCCGTCCAGAGTAATACACAACGACGGAGGTTTGACAAAACTACGCCAATTCATACCTATATACTCTACTTACTCTATCGACCGATTGGCTGGACGATCAACATTTTGACGCAGCACTCCAAAGAATAAAGCATCCCTGCCGGGATTCGAACCCGGAACCTTTGAATTAGAAGGGATATGTGCGTTCCAGTTTCCGGGGCATCTGCAAAGTATAAGTCTTTTGGATCGCATTATACGTAGTCCTGAGTACAACAGCAAAAAACAATCCGTCCTCCCCGGCGGGGAATCGAACCCCGGTCTCCTGAGTGACAGTCAGAGATACTAACCACTATACTACCGAGGACCTGGCTGTGTAGAAGACAGAAAAGCGAAACCTCGCTCTGCTACAAGTATCCGGTTGTTTTGGTTTTTAGGAGGGCCGTTTCGACTCACCGTACTAAAAGTTATTGCACACCATCCTCGAAAATACCCTTCCATTGCATGGCTAAGTAGGGCCCACTTTCAGCGAAGATTTAACCGTGAAATTTAATATAGGCGCGAGACCACATGTCAAGCATTGCACCAACACCCATTCACTCTATAGGCTGCAAAAAAAAAATTGTGGCTCCATCAGCACCCATTTCTGCAGACCTGTTGAGTGTGTGCAAACAATTAATGAGCGCGGCGCATGGATCCGTCCAGAGTAATACACAACGACGGAGGTTTGACAAAACTACGCCAATTCATACCTATATACTCTACTTACTCTATCGACCGATTGGCTGGACGATCAACATTTTGACGCAGCACTCCAAAGAATAAAGCATCCCTGCCGGGATTCGAACCCGGAACCTTTGAATTAGAAGGGATATGTGCGTTCCAGTTTCCGGGGCATCTGCAAAGTATAAGTCTTTTGGATCGCATTATACGTAGTCCTGAGTACAACAGCAAAAAACAATCCGTCCTCCCCGGCGGGGAATCGAACCCCGGTCTCCTGAGTGACAGTCAGAGATACTAACCACTATACTACCGAGGACCTGGCTGTGTAGAAGACAGAAGAGCGAAACCTCGCTCTGCTACAAGTATCCGGTTGTTTTGGTTTTTAGGAGGGCCGTTTCGACTCACCGTACTAAAAGTTATTGCACACCATCCTCGAAAATACCCTTCCATTGCATGGCTAAGTAGGGCCCACTTTCAGCGAAGATTTAACCGTGAAATTTAATATAGGCGCGAGACCACATGTCAAGCATTGCACCAACACCCATTCACTCTATAGGCTGCAAAAAAAAAATTGTGGCTCCATCAGCACCCATTTCTGCAGACCTGTTGAGTGTGTGCAAACAATTAATGAGCGCGGCGCATGGATCCGTCCAGAGTAATACACAACGACGGAGGTTTGACAAAACTACGCCAATTCATACCTATATACTCTACTTACTTTATCGACCGATTGGCTGGACGATCAACATTTTGAGGCAGCACTCCAAAGAATAAAGCATCCCTGCCGGGATTCGAACCCGGAACCTTTGAATTAGAAGTCCAACGCGCTAATCCGTTGCGCCACAGGGATATGTGCGTTCCAGTTTCCGGGGCATCTGCAAAGTATAAGTCTTTTGGATCGCATTATACGTAGTCCTGAGTACAACAGCAAAACAAAATCCGTCCTCCCCGGCGGGGAATCGAACCCCGGTCTCCTGAGTGACAGTCAGAGATACTAACCACTATACTACCGAGGACCTGGCTGTGTAGAAGACAGAAGAGCGAAACCTCGCTCTGCTACAAGTATCCGGTTGTTTTGGTTTTTAGGAGGGCCGTTTCGACTCACCGTACTAAAAGTTATTGCACACCATCCTCGAAAATACCCTTCCATTGCATGGCTAAGTAGGGCCCACTTTCAGCGAAGATTTAACCGTGAAATTTAATATAGGCGCGAGACCACATGTCAAGCATTGCACCAACACCCATTCACTCTATAGGCTGCAAAAAAAAAATTGTGGCTCCATCAGCACCCATTTCTGCAGACCTGTTGAGTGTGTGCAAACAATTAATGAGCGCGGCGCATGGATCCGTCCAGAGTAATACACAACGACGGAGGTTTGACAAAACTACGCCAATTCATACCTATATACTCTACTTACTCTATCGACCGATTGGCTGGACGATCAACATTTTGACGCAGCACTCCAAAGAATAAAGCATCCCTGCCGGGATTCGAACCCGGAACCTTTGAATTAGAAGGGATATGTGCGTTCCAGTTTTCGGGGCATCTGCAAAGTATAAGTCTTTTGGATCGCATTATACGTAGTCCTGAGTACAACAGCAAAACAAATCGGTCCTCCCCGGCGGGGAATCGAACCCCGGTCTCCTGAGTGACAGTCAGAGATACTAACCACTATACTACCGAGGACCTGGCTGTGTAGAAGACAGAAGAGCGAAACCTCGCTCTGCTACAAGTATCCGGTTGTTTTGGTTTTTAGGAGGGCCGTTTCGACTCACCGTACTAAAAGTTATTGCACACCATCCTCGAAAATACCCTTCCATTGCATGGCTAAGTAGGACCCACTTTCAGCGAAGATTTAACCGTGAAATTTAATATAGGCGCGAGACCACATGTCAAGCATTGCACGAACACCCATTCACTCTATAGGCTGCAAAAAAAAATTGTGGCTCCATCAGCACCCATTTCTGCAGACCTGTTGAGTGTGTGCAAACAATTAATGAGCGCGGCGCATGGATCCGTCCAGAGTAATACACAACGACGGAGGTTTGACAAAACTACGCCAATTCATACCAATATACTCTACTTACTCTATCGACCGATTGGCTGGACGATCAACATTTTGACGCAGCACTCCAAAGAATAAAGCATCCCTGCCGGGATTCGAACCCGGAACCTTTGAATTAGAAGTCCAACGCGCTAATCCGTTGCGCCACAGGGATATGTGCGTTCCAGTTTCCGGGGCATCTGCAAAGTATAAGTCTTTTGGATCGCATTATACGTAGTCCTGAGTACAACAGCAAAACAAAATCCGTCCTCCCCAGGGGGGAATCGAACCCCGGTCTCCTGAGTGACAGTCAGAGATACTAACCACTATACTACCGAGGACCTGGCTGTGTAGAAGACAGAAGAGCGAAACCTCGCTCTGCTACAAGTATCCGGTTGTTTTGGTTTTTAGGAGGGCCGCTTCGACTCACCGTACTAAAAGTTATTGCACACCATCCTCGAAAATACCCTTCCATTGCATGGCTAAGTAGGGCCCACTTTCAGCGAAGATTTAACCGTGAAATTTAATATAGGCGCGAGACCACATGTCAAGCATTGCACCAACACCTATTCACTCTATAGGCTGCAACATAAATTTGTGGCTCCATCAGCACCCATTTCTGCAGACCTGTTGAGTGTGTGCAAACAATTAATGAGCGCGGCGCATGGATCCGTCCAGAGTAATACACAACGACGGAGGTTTGACAGAACTACGCCAATTCATACCTATATACTCTACTTACTCTGTCGACCGATTGGCTTGACGATCAACATTTTGACGCAGCACTCCAAAGAATAAAGCATCCCTGCCGGGATTCGAACCCGGAACCTTTGAATTAGAAGTCCAACGCGCTAATCCGTTACGCCACAGGGATATGTGCGTTCCAGTTTTCGGGGCATCTGCAAAGTATAAGTCTTTTGGATCGCATTATACGTAGTCCTGAGTACAACAGCAAAACAAATCGGTCCTCCCCGGCGGGGAATCGAACCCCGGTCTCCTGAGTGACAGTCAGAGATACTAACCACTATACTACCGAGGACCTGGCTGTGTAGTAGACAGAAGAGCGAAACCTCGCTCTGCTACAAGTATCCGGTTGTTTTGGTTTTTAGGAGGGCCGTTTCGACTCACCGTACTAAAAGTTATTGCACACCATCCTCGAAAATACCCTTCCATTGCATGGCTAAGTAGGGCCCACTTTCAGCGAAGATTTAACCGTGAAATTTAATATAGGCGCGAGACCACATGTCAAGCATTGCACCAACACCCATTCACTCTATAGGCTGCGAAAACAAAGTGTGGCTCCATCAGCACTCATTTCTGCAGACCTGTTGAGTGTGTGCAAACAATTAATGAGCGCGGCGCATGGATCCGTCCAGAGTAATACATAACGACGGAGGTTTGACAAAACTACGCCAATTCATACCTATATACTCTACTTACTTTATCGACCGATTGGCTGGACGATCAACATTTTGACGCAGCACTCCAAAGAATAAAGCATCCCTACCGGGATTCGAACCCGGAACCTTTGAATTAGAAGTCCAACGCGCTAATCCGTTGCGCCACAGGGATATGTGCGTTCCAGTTTCCGGGGCATCTGCAAAGTATAAGTCTTTTGGATCGCATTATACGTAGTCCTGAGTACAACAGCAAAAAAAAATCCGTCCTCCCCGGCGGGGAATCGAACCCCGGTCTCCTGAGTGACAGTCAGAGATACTAACCACTATACTACCGAGGACCTGGCTGTGTAGAAGACAGAAGAGCGAAACCTCGCTCTGCTACAAGTATCCGGTTGTTTTGGTTTTTAGGAGGGCCGTTTCGACTCACCGTACTAAAAGTTATTGCACACCATCCTCGAAAATACCCTTCCATTGCATGGCTAAGTAGGGCCCACTTTCAGCGAAGATTTAACCGTGAAATTTAATATAGGCGCGAGACCACATGTCAAGCATTGCACCAACACCTATTCACTCTATAGGCTGCAACATAAATTTGTGGCTCCATCAGCACCCATTTCTGCAGACCTGTTGAGTTTGTGCAAACAATTAATGAGCGCGGCGCATGGATCCGTCCAGAGTAATACACAACGACGGAGGTTTGACAGAACTACGCCAATTCATACCTATATACTCTACTTACTCTGTCGACCGATTGGCTTGACGATCAACATTTTGACGCAGCACTCCAAAGAATAAAGCATCCCTGCCGGGATTCGAACCCGGAACCTTTGAATTAGAAGTCCAACGCGCTAATCCGTTACGCCACAGGGATATGTGCGTTCCAGTTTTCGGGGCATCTGCAAAGTATAAGTCTTTTGGATCGCATTATACGTAGTCCTGAGTACAACAGCAAAACAAATCGGTCCTCCCCGGCGGGGAATCGAACCCCGGTCTCCTGAGTGACAGTCAGAGATACTAACCACTATACTACCGAGGACCTGGCTGTGTAGTAGACAGAAGAGCGAAACCTCGCTCTGCTACAAGTATCCGGTTGTTTTGGTTTTTAGGAGGGCCGTTTCGACTCACCGTACTAAAAGTTATTGCACACCATCCTCGAAAATACCCTTCCATTGCATGGCTAAGTAGGGCCCACTTTCAGCGAAGATTTAACCGTGAAATTTAATATAGGCGCGAGACCACATGTCAAGCATTGCACCAACACCCATTCACTCTATAGGCTGCGAAAACAAAGTGTGGCTCCATCAGCACTCATTTCTGCAGACCTGTTGAGTGTGTGCAAACAATTAATGAGCGCGGCGCATGGATCCGTCCAGAGTAATACATAACGACGGAGGTTTGACAAAACTACGCCAATTCATACCTATATACTCTACTTACTTTATCGACCGATTGGCTGGACGATCAACATTTTGACGCAGCACTCCAAAGAATAAAGCATCCCTACCGGGATTCGAACCCGGAACCTTTGAATTAGAAGTCCAACGCGCTAATCCGTTGCGCCACAGGGATATGTGCGTTCCAGTTTCCGGGGCATCTGCAAAGTATAAGTCTTTTGGATCGCATTATACGTAGTCCTGAGTACAACAGCAAAAAAAAATCCGTCCTCCCCGGCGGGGAATCGAACCCCGGTCTCCTGAGTGACAGTCAGAGATACTAACCACTATACTACCGAGGACCTGGCTGTGTAGAAGACAGAAGAGCGAAACCTCGCTCTGCTACAAGTATCCGGTTGTTTTGGTTTTTAGGAGGGCCGTTTCGACTCACCGTACTAAAAGTTATTGCACACCATCCTCGAAAATACCCTTCCATTGCATGGCTAAGTAGGGCCCACTTTCAGCGAAGATTTAACCGTGAAATTTAATATAGGCGCGAGACCACATGTCAAGCATTGCACCAACACCCATTCACTCTATAGGCTGCGAAAACAAAGTGTGGCTCCATCAGCACTCATTTCTGCAGACCTGTTGAGTGTGTGCAAACAATTAATGAGCGCGGCGCATGGATCCGTCCAGAGTAATACATAACGACGGAGGTTTGACAAAACTACGCCAATTCATACCTATATACTCTACTTACTTTATCGACCGATTGGCTGGACGATCAACATTTTGACGCAGCACTCCAAAGAATAAAGCATCCCTACCGGGATTCGAACCCGGAACCTTTGAATTAGAAGTCCAACGCGCTAATCCGTTGCGCCACAGGGATATGTGCGTTCCAGTTTCCGGGGCATCTGCAAAGTATAAGTCTTTTGGATCGCATTATACGTAGTCCTGAGTACAACAGCAAAACAAAATCCGTCCTCCCCAGGGGGGAATCGAACCCCGGTCTCCTGAGTGACAGTCAGAGATACTAACCACTATACTACCGAGGACCTGGCTGTGTAGAAGACAGAAGAGCGAAACCTCGCTCTGCTACAAGTATCCGGTTGTTTTGGTTTTTAGGAGGGCCGCTTCGACTCACCGTACTAAAAGTTATTGCACACCATCCTCGAAAATACCCTTCCATTGCATGGCTAAGGAGGGCCCACTTTCAGCGAAGATTTAACCGTGAAATTTAATATAGGCGCGAGACCACATGTCAAGCATTGCACCAACACCTATTCACTCTATAGGCTGCAACATAAATTTGTGGCTCCATCAGCACCCATTTCTGCAGACCTGTTGAGTGTGTGCAAACAATTAATGAGCGCGGCGCATGGATCCGTCCAGAGTAATACACAACGACGGAGGTTTGACAGAACTACGCCAATTCATACCTATATACTCTACTTACTCTGTCGACCGATTGGCTTGACGATCAACATTTTGACGCAGCACTCCAAAGAATAAAGCATCCCTGCCGGGATTCGAACCCGGAACCTTTGAATTAGAAGTCCAACGCGCTAATCCGTTACGCCACAGGGATATGTGCGTTCCAGTTTTCGGGGCATCTGCAAAGTATAAGTCTTTTGGATCGCATTATACGTAGTCCTGAGTACAACAGCAAAACAAATCGGTCCTCCCCGGCGGGGAATCGAACCCCGGTCTCCTGAGTGACAGTCAGAGATACTAACCACTATACTACCGAGGACCTGGCTGTGTAGTAGACAGAAGAGCGAAACCTCGCTCTGCTACAAGTATCCGGTTGTTTTGGTTTTTAGGAGGGCCGTTTCGACTCACCGTACTAAAAGTTATTGCACACCATCCTCGAAAATACCCTTCCATTGCATGGCTAAGTAGGGCCCACTTTCAGCGAAGATTTAACCGTGAAATTTAATATAGGCGCGAGACCACATGTCAAGCATTGCACCAACACCCATTCACTCTATAGGCTTCGAAAACAAAGTGTGGCTCCATCAGCACTCATTTCTGCAGACCTGTTGAGTGTGTGCAAACAATTAATGAGCGCGGCGCATGGATCCGTCCAGAGTAATACATAACGACGGAGGTTTGACAAAACTACGCCAATTCATACCTATATACTCTACTTACTTTATCGACCGATTGGCTGGACGATCAACATTTTGACGCAGCACTCCAAAGAATAAAGCATCCCTACCGGGATTCGAACCCGGAACCTTTGAATTAGAAGTCCAACGCGCTAATCCGTTGCGCCACAGGGATATGTGCGTTCCAGTTTCCGGGGCATCTGCAAAGTATAAGTCTTTTGGATCGCATTATACGTAGTCCTGAGTACAACAGCAAAAAAAAATCCGTCCTCCCCGGCGGGGAATCGAACCCCGGTCTCCTGAGTGACAGTCAGAGATACTAACCACTATACTACCGAGGACCTGGCTGTGTAGAAGACAGAAGAGCGAAACCTCGCTCTGCTACAAGTATCCGGTTGTTTTGGTTTTTAGGAGGGCCGCTTCGACTCACCGTACTAAAAGTTATTGCACACCATCCTCGAAAATACCCTTCCATTGCATGGCTAAGTAGGGCCCACTTTCAGCGAAGATTTAACCGTGAAATTTAATATAGGCGCGAGACCACATGTCAAGCATTGCACCAACACCTATTCACTCTATAGGCTGCAACATAAATTTGTGGCTCCATCAGCACCCATTTCTGCAGACCTGTTGAGTGTGTGCAAACAATTAATGAGCGCGGCGCATGGATCCGTCCAGAGTAATACACAACGACGGAGGTTTGACAGAACTACGCCAATTCATACCTATATACTCTACTTACTCTGTCGACCGATTGGCTTGACGATCAACATTTTGACGCAGCACTCCAAAGAATAAAGCATCCCTGCCGGGATTCGAACCCGGAACCTTTGAATTAGAAGTCCAACGCGCTAATCCGTTGCGCCACAGGGATATGTGCGTTCCAGTTTTCGGGGCATCTGCAAAGTATAAGTCTTTTGGATCGCATTATACGTAGTCCTGAGTACAACAGCAAAACAAATCCGTCCTCCCCGGCGGGGAATCGAACCCCGGTCTCCTGAGTGACAGTCAGAGATACTAACCACTATACTACCGAGGACCTGGCTGTGTAGTAGACAGAAGAGCGAAACCTCGCTCTGCTACAAGTATCCGGTTGTTTTGGTTTTTAGGAGGGCCGTTTCGACTCACCGTACTAAAAGTTATTGCACACCATCCTCGAAAATACCCTTCCATTGCATGGCTAAGTAGGGCCCACTTTCAGCGAAGATTTAACCGTGAAATTTAATATAGGCGCGAGACCACATGTCAAGCATTGCACCAACACCTATTCACTCTATAGGCTGCGAAAACAAAGTGTGGCTCCATCAGCACTCATTTCTGCAGACCTGTTGAGTGTGTGCAAACAATTAATGAGCGCGGCGCATGGATCCGTCCAGAGTAATACATAACGACGGAGGTTTGACAAAACTACGCCAATTCATACCTATATACTCTACTTACTTTATCGACCGATTGGCTGGACGATCAACATTTTGACGCAGCACTCCAAAGAATAAAGCATCCCTACCGGGATTCGAACCCGGAACCTTTGAATTAGAAGTCCAACGCGCTAATCCGTTGCGCCACAGGGATATGTGCGTTCCAGTTTCCGGGGCATCTGCAAAGTATAAGTCTTTTGGATCGCATTATACGTAGTCCTGAGTACAACAGCAAAAAAAAATCCGTCCTCCCCGGCGGGGAATCGAACCCCGGTCTCCTGAGTGACAGTCAGAGATACTAACCACTATACTACCGAGGACCTGGCTGTGTAGAAGACAGAAGAGCGAAACCTCGCTCTGCTACAAGTATCCGGTTGTTTTGGTTTTTAGGAGGGCCGTTTCGACTCACCGTACTAAAAGTTATTGCACACCATCCTCGAAAATACCCTTCCATTGCATGGCTAAGTAGGGCCCACTTTCAGCGAAGATTTAACCGTGAAATTTAATATAGGCGCGAGACCACATGTCAAGCATTGCACCAACACCCATTCACTCTATAGGCTGCGAAAACAAAGTGTGGCTCCATCAGCACTCATTTCTGCAGACCTGTTGAGTGTGTGCAAACAATAATGAGCGCGGCGCATGGATCCGTCCAGAGTAATGCACAACGACGGAGGTTTGACAGAACTACGCCAATTCATACCTATATACTCTACTTACTTTATCGACCGATTGGCTGGACGATCAACATTTTGAGGCAGCACTCCAAAGAATAAAGCATCCCTACCGGGATTCGAACCCGGAACCTTTGAATTAGAAGTCCAACGCGCTAATCCGTTGCGCCACAGGGACATGTGCGTTCCAGTTTCCGGGGCATCTGCAAAGTATAAGTCTTTTGGATCGCATTATACGTAGTCCTGAGTACAACAGCAAAAAAAAATCCGTCCTCCCCGGCGGGGAATCGAACCCCGGTCTCCTGAGTGACAGTCAGAGATACTAACCACTATACTACCGAGGACCTGGCTGTGTAGAAGACAGAAGAGCGAAACCTCGCTCTGCTACAAGTATCCGGTTGTTTTGGTTTTTAGGAGGGCCGTTTCGACTCACCGTACTAAAAGTTATTGCACACCATCCTCGAAAATACCCTTCCATTGCATGGCTAAGTAGGGCCCACTTTCAGCGAAGATTTAACCGTGAAATTTAATATAGGCGCGAGACCACATGTCAAGCATTGCACCAACACCTATTCACTCTATAGGCTGCGAAAACAAAGTGTGGCTCCATCAGCACTCATTTCTGCAGACCTGTTGAGGTTGTGCAAACAATAATGAGCGCGGCGCATGGATCCGTCCAGAGTAATGCACAACGACGGAGGTTTGACAGAACTACGCCAATTCATACCTATATACTCTACTTACTCTATCGACCGATTGGCTTGACGATCAACATTTTGAGGCAGCACTCCAAAGAATAAAGCATCCCTGCCGGGATTCGAACCCGGAACCTTTGAATTAGAAGTCCAACGCGCTAATCCGTTGCGCCACAGGGATATGTGCGTTCCAGTTTTCGGGGCATCTGCAAAGTATAAGTCTTTTGGATCGCATTATACGTAGTCCTGAGTACAACAGCAAAACAAATCGGTCCTCCCCGGCGGGGAATCGAACCCCGGTCTCCTGAGTGACAGTCAGAGATACTAACCACTATACTACCGAGGACCTGGCTGTGTAGAAGACAGAAGAGCGAAACCTCGCTCTGCTACAAGTATCCGGTTGTTTTGGTTTTTAGGAGGGCCGTTTCGACTCACCGTACTAAAAGTTATTGCACACCATCCTCGAAAATACCCTTCCATTGCATGGCTAAGTAGGGCCCACTTTCAGCGAAGATTTAATTGTGAAATTTAATATAGGCGCGAGACCACATGTCAAGCATTGCACCAACACCCATTCACTCTATAGGCTGCAAAAAAAAAAATTGTGGCTCCATCAGCACCCATTTCTGCAGACCTGTTGAGTGTGTGCAAACAATTAATGAGCGCGGCGCATGGATCCGTCCAGAGTAATACACAACGACGGAGGTTTGACAAAACTACGCCAATTCATACCTATATACTCTACTTACTTTATCGACCGATTGGCTGGACGATCAACATTTTGACGCAGCACTCCAAAGAATAAAGCATCCCTACCGGGATTCGAACCCGGAACCTTTGAATTAGAAGTCCAACGCGCTAATCCGTTGCGCCACAGGGATATGTGCGTTCCAGTTTCCGGGGCATCTGCAAAGTATAAGTCTTTTGGATCGCATTATACGTAGTCCTGAGTACAACAGCAAAAAAAAATCCGTCCTCCCCGGCGGGGAATCGAACCCCGGTCTCCTGAGTGACAGTCAGAGATACTAACCACTATACTACCGAGGACCTGGCTGTGTAGAAGACAGAAGAGCGAAACCTCGCTCTGCTACAAGTATCCGGTTGTTTTGGTTTTTAGGAGGGCCGTTTCGACTCACCGTACTAAAAGTTATTGCACACCATCCTCGAAAATACCCTTCCATTGCATGGCTAAGTAGGGCCCACTTTCAGCGAAGATTTAACCGTGAAATTTAATATAGGCGCGAGACCACATGTCAAGCATTGCACCAACACCTATTCACTCTATAGGCTGCGAAAACAAAGTGTGGCTCCATCAGCACTCATTTCTGCAGACCTGTTGAGGTTGTGCAAACAATAATGAGCGCGGCGCATGGATCCGTCCAGAGTAATGCACAACGACGGAGGTTTGACAGAACTACGCCAATTCATACCTATATACTCTACTTACTCTATCGACCGATTGGCTTGACGATCAACATTTTGAGGCAGCACTCCAAAGAATAAAGCATCCCTGCCGGGATTCGAACCCGGAACCTTTGAATTAGAAGTCCAACGCGCTAATCCGTTGCGCCACAGGGATATGTGCGTTCCAGTTTTCGGGGCATCTGCAAAGTATAAGTCTTTTGGATCGCATTATACGTAGTCCTGAGTACAACAGCAAAACAAATCGGTCCTCCCCGGCGGGGAATCGAACCCCGGTCTCCTGAGTGACAGTCAGAGATACTAACCACTATACTACCGAGGACCTGGCTGTGTAGAAGACAGAAGAGCGAAACCTCGCTCTGCTACAAGTATCCGGTTGTTTTGGTTTTTAGGAGGGCCGTTTCGACTCACCGTACTAAAAGTTATTGCACACCATCCTCGAAAATACCCTTCCATTGCATGGCTAAGTAGGGCCCACTTTCAGCGAAGATTTAATTGTGAAATTTAATATAGGCGCGAGACCACATGTCAAGCATTGCACCAACACCCATTCACTCTATAGGCTGCAAAAAAAAAATTGTGGCTCCATCAGCACCCATTTCTGCAGACCTGTTGAGTGTGTGCAAACAATTAATGAGCGCGGCGCATGGATCCGTCCAGAGTAATACACAACGACGGAGGTTTGACAAAACTACGCCAATTCATACCTATATACTCTACTTACTTTATCGACCGATTGGCTGGACGATCAACATTTTGACGCAGCACTCCAAAGAATAAAGCATCCCTGCCGGGATTCGAACCCGGAACCTTTGAATTAGAAGTCCAACGCGCTAATCCGTTGCGCCACAGGGATATGTGCGTTCCAGTTTCCGGGGCATCTGCAAAGTATAAGTCTTTTGGATCGCATTATACGTAGTCCTGAGTACAACAGCAAAACAAAATCCGTCCTCCCCGGCGGGGAATCGAACCCCGGTCTCCTGAGTGACAGTCAGAGATACTAACCACTATACTACCGAGGACCTGGCTGTGTAGAAGACAGAAGAGCGAAACCTCGCTCTGCTACAAGTATCCGGTTGTTTTGGTTTTTAGGAGGGCCGTTTCGACTCACCGTACTAAAAGTTATTGCACACCATCCTCGAAAATACCCTTCCATTGCATGGCTAAGTAGGTCCCACTTTCAGCGAAGATTTAACCGTGAAATTTAATATAGGCGCGAGACCACATGTCAAGCATTGCACCAACACCTATTCACTCTATAGGCTGCAAAAAAAAATTTGTGGCTCCATCAGCACCCATTTCTGCAGACCTGTTGAGTGTGTGCAAACAATTAATGAGCGCGGCGCATGGATCCGTCCAGAGTAATACACAACGACGGAGGTTTGACAAAACTACGCCAATTCATACCTATATACTCTACTTACTCTATCGACCGATTGGCTGGACGATCAACATTTTGAAGCAGCACTCCAAAGAATAAAGCATCCCTGCCGGGATTCGAACCCGGAACCTTTGAATTAGAAGTCCAACGCGCTGATCCGTTGCGCCACAGGGATATGTGCGTTCCAGTTTCCGGGGCATCTGCAAAGTATAAGTCTTTTGGATCGCATTATACGTAGTCCTGAGTACAACAGCAAAAAAAAATCCGTCCTCCCCGGCGGGGAATCGAACCCCGGTCTCCTGAGTGACAGTCAGAGATACTAACCACTATACTACCGAGGACCTGGCTGTGTAGAAGACAGAAGAGCGAAACCTCGCTCTGCTACAAGTATCCGGTTGTTTTGGTTTTTAGGAGGGCTGTTTCGACTAACCGTACTAAAAGTTATTGCACACCATCCTCGAACATACCCTTCCATTGCATGGCTAAGTAGGGCCCACTTTCAGCGAAGATTTAACCGTGAAATTTAATATAGGCGCGAGACCACATGTCAAGCATTGCACCAACACCCATTCACTCTATAGGCTGCAAAAAAAAAATTGTGGCTCCATCAGCACCCATTTCTGCAGACCTGTTGAGTGTGTGCAAACAATTAATGAGCGCGGCGCATGGATCCGTCCAGAGTAATACACAACGACGGAGGTTTGACAAAACTACGCCAATTCATACCTATATACTCTACTTACTTTATCGACCGATTGGCTGGACGATCAACATTTTGACGCAGCACTCCAAAGAATAAAGCATCCCTGCCGGGATTCGAACCCGGAACCTTTGAATTAGAAGTCCAACGCGCTAATCCGTTGCGCCACAGGGATATGTGCGTTCCAGTTTCCGGGGCATCTGCAAAGTATAAGTCTTTTGGATCGCATTATACGTAGTCCTGAGTACAACAGCAAAAAAAAAATCCGTCCTCCCCGGCGGGGAATCGAACCCCGGTCTCCTGAGTGACAGTCAGAGATACTAACCACTATACTACCGAGGACCTGGCTGTGTAAAAGACAGAAGAGCGAAACCTCGCTCTGCTACAAGTATCCGGTTGTTTTGGTTTTTAGGAGGGCCGTTTCGACTCACCGTACTAAAAGTTATTGCACACCATCCTCGAAAATACCCTTCCATTGCATGGCTAAGTAGGGCCCACTTTCAGCGAAGATTTAACCGTGAAATTTAATATAGGCGCGAGACCACATGTCAAGCATTGCACCAACACCTATTCACTCTATAGGCTGCGAAAACAAAGTGTGGCTCCATCAGCACTCATTTCTGCAGACCTGTTGAGGGTGTGCAAACAATTAATGAGCGCGGCGCATGGATCCGTCCAGAGTAATGCACAACGACGGAGGTTTGACAGAACTACGCCAATTCATACCTATATACTCTACTTACTCTATCGACCGATTGGCTTGACGATCAACATTTTGAGGCAGCACTCCAAAGAATAAAGCATCCCTGCCGGGATTCGAACCCGGAACCTTTGAATTAGAAGTCCAACGCGCTAATCCGTTGCGCCACAGGGATATGTGCGTTCCAGTTTTCGGGGCATCTGCAAAGTATAAGTCTTTTGGATCGCATTATACGTAGTCCTGAGTACAACAGCAAAACAAATCGGTCCTCCCCGGCGGGGAATCGAACCCCGGTCTCCTGAGTGACAGTCAGAGATACTAACCACTATACTACCGAGGACCTGGCTGTGTAGAAGACAGAAGAGCGAAACCTCGCTCTGCTACAAGTATCCGGTTGTTTTGGTTTTTAGGAGGGCCGTTTCGACTCACCGTACTAAAAGTTATTGCACACCATCCTCGAAAATACCCTTCCATTGCATGGCTAAGTAGGGCCCACTTTCAGCGAAGATTTAATTGTGAAATTTAATATAGGCGCGAGACCACATGTCAAGCATTGCACCAACACCCATTCACTCTATAGGCTGCAAAAAAAAAATTGTGGCTCCATCAGCACCCATTTCTGCAGACCTGTTGAGTGTGTGCAAACAATTAATGAGCGCGGCGCATGGATCCGTCCAGAGTAATACACAACGACGGAGGTTTGACAAAACTACGCCAATTCATACCTATATACTCTACTTACTTTATCGACCGATTGGCTGGACGATCAACATTTTGACGCAGCACTCCAAAGAATAAAGCATCCCTGCCGGGATTTGAACTCGGAACCTTTGAATTAGAAGTCCAACGCGCTAATCCGTTGCGCCACAGGGATATGTGCGTTCCAGTTTCCGGGGCATCTGCAAAGTATAAGTCTTTTGGATCGCATTATACGTAGTCCTGAGTACAACAGCAAAACAAAATCCGTCCTCCCCGGCGGGGAATCGAACCCCGGTCTCCTGAGTGACAGTCAGAGATACTAACCACTATACTACCAAGGACCTGGCTGTGTAGAAGACAGAAGAGCGAAACCTCGCTCTGCTACAAGTATCCGGTTGTTTTGGTTTTTAGGAGGGCCGTTTCGACTCACCGTACTAAAAGTTATTGCACACCATCCTCGAAAATACCCTTCCATTGCATGGCTAAGTAGGTCCCACTTTCAGCGAAGATTTAACCGTGAAATTTAATATAGGCGCGAGACCACATGTCAAGCATTGCACCAACACCTATTCACTCTATAGGCTGCAAAAAAAAAATTGTGGCTCCATCAGCACCCATTTCTGCAGACCTGTTGAGTGTGTGCAAACAATTAATGAGCGCGGCGCATGGATCCGTCCAGAGTAATACACAACGACGGAGGTTTGACAAAACTACGCCAATTCATACCTATATACTCTACTTACTCTATCGACCGATTGGCTGGACGATCAACATTTTGAAGCAGCACTCCAAAGAATAAAGCATCCCTGCCGGGATTCGAACCCGGAACCTTTGAATTAGAAGTCCAACGCGCTGATCCGTTGCGCCACAGGGATATGTGCGTTCCAGTTTCCGGGGCATCTGCAAAGTATAAGTCTTTTGGATCGCATTATACGTAGTCCTGAGTACAACAGCAAAAAAAAATCCGTCCTCCCCGGCGGGGAATCGAACCCCGGTCTCCTGAGTGACAGTCAGAGATACTAACCACTATACTACCGAGGACCTGGCTGTGTAGAAGACAGAAGAGCGAAACCTCGCTCTGCTACAAGTATCCGGTTGTTTTGGTTTTTAGGAGGGCTGTTTCGACTCACCGTACTAAAAGTTATTGCACACCATCCTCGAACATACCCTTCCATTGCATGGCTAAGTAGGGCCCACTTTCAGCGAAGATTTAACCGTGAAATTTAATATAGGCGCGAGACCACATGTCAAGCATTGCACCAACACCCATTCACTCTATAGGCTGCAAAAAAAAATTGTGGCTCCATCAGCACCCATTTCTGCAGACCTGTTGAGTGTGTGCAAACAATTAATGAGCGCGGCGCATGGATCCGTCCAGAGTAATACACAACGACGGAGGTTTGACAAAACTACGCCAATTCATACCTATATACTCTACTTACTTTATCGACCGATTGGCTGGACGATCAACATTTTGACGCAGCACTCCAAAGAATAAAGCATCCCTGCCGGGATTCGAACCCGGAACCTTTGAATTAGAAGTCCAACGCGCTAATCCGTTGCGCCACAGGGATATGTGCGTTCCAGTTTCCGGGGCATCTGCAAAGTATAAGTCTTTTGGATCGCATTATACGTAGTCCTGAGTACAACAGCAAAAAAAAAATCCGTCCTCCCCGGCGGGGAATCGAACCCCGGTCTCCTGAGTGACAGTCAGAGATACTAACCACTATACTACCGAGGACCTGGCTGTGTAAAAGACAGAAGAGCGAAACCTCGCTCTGCTACAAGTATCCGGTTGTTTTGGTTTTTAGGAGGGCCGTTTCGACTCACCGTACTAAAAGTTATTGCACACCATCCTCGAAAATACCCTTCCATTGCATGGCTAAGTAGGGCCCACTTTCAGCGAAGATTTAACCGTGAAATTTAATATAGGCGCGAGACCACATGTCAAGCATTGCACCAACACCTATTCACTCTATAGGCTGCGAAAACAAAGTGTGGCTCCATCAGCACTCATTTCTGCAGACCTGTTGAGGGTGTGCAAACAATTAATGAGCGCGGCGCATGGATCCGTCCAGAGTAATGCACAACGACGGAGGTTTGACAGAACTACGCCAATTCATACATATATACTCTACTTACTCTATCGACCGATTGGCTTGACGATCAACATTTTGAGGCAGCACTCCAAAGAATAAAGCATCCCTGCCGGGATTCGAACCCGGAACCTTTGAATTAGAAGTCCAACGCGCTAATCCGTTGCGCCACAGGGATATGTGCGTTCCAGTTTTCGGGGCATCTGCAAAGTATAAGTCTTTTGGATCGCATTATACGTAGTCCTGAGTACAACAGCAAAACAAATCGGTCCTCCCCGGCGGGGAATCGAACCCCGGTCTCCTGAGTGACAGTCAGAGATACTAACCACTATACTACCGAGGACCTGGCTGTGTAGAAGACAGAAGAGCGAAACCTCGCTCTGCTACAAGTATCCGGTTGTTTTGGTTTTTAGGAGGGCCGTTTCGACTCACCGTACTAAAAGTTATTGCACACCATCCTCGAAAATACCCTTCCATTGCATGGCTAAGTAGGGCCCACTTTCAGCGAAGATTTAACCGTGAAATTTAATATAGGCGCGAGACCACATGTCAAGCATTGCACCAACACCCATTCACTCTATAGGCTGCAAAAAAAAAATTGTGGCTCCATCAGCACCCATTTCTGCAGACCTGTTGAGTGTGTGCAAACAATTAATGAGCGCGGCGCATGGATCCGTCCAGAGTAATACACAACGACGGAGGTTTGACAAAACTACGCCAATTCATACCTATATACTCTACTTACTTTATCGACCGATTGGCTGGACGATCAACATTTTGACGCAGCACTCCAAAGAATAAAGCATCCCTGCCGGGATTCGAACCCGGAACCTTTGAATTAGAAGTCCAACGCGCTAATCCGTTGCGCCACAGGGATATGTGCGTTCCAGTTTCCGGGGCATCTGCAAAGTATAAGTCTTTTGGATCGCATTATACGTAGTCCTGAGTACAACAGCAAAAAAAAAATCCGTCCTCCCCGGCGGGGAATCGAACCCCGGTCTCCTGAGTGACAGTCAGAGATACTAACCACTATACTACCGAGGACCTGGCTGTGTAAAAGACAGAAGAGCGAAACCTCGCTCTGCTACAAGTATCCGGTTGTTTTGGTTTTTAGGAGGGCCGTTTCGACTCACCGTACTAAAAGTTATTGCACACCATCCTCGAAAATACCCTTCCATTGCATGGCTAAGTAGGGCCCACTTTCAGCGAAGATTTAACCGTGAAATTTAATATAGGCGCGAGACCACATGTCAAGCATTGCACCAACACCTATTCACTCTATAGGCTGCGAAAACAAAGTGTGGCTCCATCAGCACTCATTTCTGCAGACCTGTTGAGGGTGTGCAAACAATTAATGAGCGCGGCGCATGGATCCGTCCAGAGTAATGCACAACGACGGAGGTTTGACAGAACTACGCCAATTCATACCTATATACTCTACTTACTCTATCGACCGATTGGCTTGACGATCAACATTTTGAGGCAGCACTCCAAAGAATAAAGCATCCCTGCCGGGATTCGAACCCGGAACCTTTGAATTAGAAGTCCAACGCGCTAATCCGTTGCGCCACAGGGATATGTGCGTTCCAGTTTTCGGGGCATCTGCAAAGTATAAGTCTTTTGGATCGCATTATACGTAGTCCTGAGTACAACAGCAAAACAAATCGGTCCTCCCCGGCGGGGAATCGAACCCCGGTCTCCTGAGTGACAGTCAGAGATACTAACCACTATACTACCGAGGACCTGGCTGTGTAGAAGACAGAAGAGCGAAACCTCGCTCTGCTACAAGTATCCGGTTGTTTTGGTTTTTAGGAGGGCCGTTTCGACTCACCGTACTAAAAGTTATTGCACACCATCCTCGAAAATACCCTTCCATTGCATGGCTAAGTAGGGCCCACTTTCAGCGAAGATTTAACCGTGAAATTTAATATAGGCGCGAGACCACATGTCAAGCATTGCACCAACACCCATTCACTCTATAGGCTGCAACAAAAAAAATTGTGGCTCCATCAGCACCCATTTCTGCAGACCTGTTGAGTGTGTGCAAACAATTAATGAGCGCGGCGCATGGATCCGTCCAGAGTAATACACAACGACGGAGGTTTGACAAAACTTCGCCAATTCATACCTATATACTCTATCGACCGATTGGCTGGACGATCAACATTTTGACGCAGCACTCCAAAGAATAAAGCACCCCTGCCGGGATTCGAACCCGGAACCTTTGAATTAGAAGTCCAACGCGCTAATCCGTTGCGCCACAGGGATATGTGCGTTCCAGTTTTCGGGGCATCTGCAAAGTATAAGTCTTTTGGATCGCATTATACGTAGTCCTGAGTACAACAGCAAAAAAAAATCCGTCCTCCCCGGCGGGGAATCGAACCCCGGTCTCCTGAGTGACAGTCAGAGATACTAACCACTATACTACCGAGGACCTGGCTGTGTAGAAGACAGAAGAGCGAAACCTCGCTCTGCTACAAGTATCCGGTTGTTTTGGTTTTTAGGAGGGCCGTTTCGACTCACCGTACTAAAAGTTATTGCACACCATCCTCGAAAATACCCTTCCATTGCATGGCTAAGTAGGGCCCACTTTCAGCGAAGATTTAACCGTGAAATTTAATATAGGCGCGAGACCACATGTCAAGCATTGCACCAACACCTATTCACTCTATAGGCTGCGAAAACAAAGTGTGGCTCCATCAGCACTCATTTCTGCAGACCTGTTGAGGGTGTGCAAACAATTAATGAGCGCGGCGCATGGATCCGTCCAGAGTAATGCACAACGACGGAGGTTTGACAGAACTACGCCAATTCATACCTATATACTCTACTTACTTTATCGACCGATTGGCTGGACGATCAACATTTTGACGCAGCACTCCAAAGAATAAAGCATCCCTGCCGGGATTCGAACCCGGAACCTTTGAATTAGAAGTCCAACGCGCTAATCCGTTGCGCCACAGGGATATGTGCGTTCCAGTTTCCGGGGCATCTGCAAAGTATAAGTCTTTTGGATCGCATTATACGTAGTCCTGAGTACAACAGCAAAACAAAATCCGTCCTCCCCGGCGGGGAATCGAACCCCGGTCTCCTGAGTGACAGTCAGAGATACTAACCACTATACTACCGAGGACCTGGCTGTGTAAAAGACAGAAGAGCGAAACCTCGCTCTGCTACAAGTATCCGGTTGTTTTGGTTTTTAGGAGGGCCGTTTCGACTCACCGTACTAAAAGTTATTGCACACCATCCTCGAAAATACCCTTCCATTGCATGGCTAAGTAGGGCCCACTTTCAGCGAAGATTTAACCGTGAAATTTAATATAGGCGCGAGACCACATGTCAAGCATTGCACCAACACCCATTCACTCTATAGGCTGCAAAAAACAAAGTGTGGCTCCATCAGCACCCATTTCTGCAGACCTGTTGAGGGTGTGCAAACAATTAATGAGCGCGGCGCATGGATCCGTCCAGAGTAATGCACAACGACGGAGGTTTGACAGAACTACGCCAATTCATACCTATATACTCTACTTACTCTATCGACCGATTGGCTTGACGATCAACATTTTGAGGCAGCACTCCAAAGAATAAAGCATCCCTGCCGGGATTCGAACCCGGAACCTTTGAATTAGAAGTCCAACGCGCTAATCCGTTGCGCCACAGGGATATGTGCGTTCCAGTTTTCGGGGCATCTGCAAAGTATAAGTATTTTGGATCGCATTATACGTAGTCCTGAGTACAACAGCAAAACAAATCGGTCCTCCCCGGCGGGGAATCGAACCCCGGTCTCCTGAGTGACAGTCAGAGATACTAACCACTATACTACCGAGGACCTGGCTGTGTAGAAGACAGAAGAGCGAAACCTCGCTCTGCTACAAGTATCCGGTTGTTTTGGTTTTTAGGAGGGCCGTTTCGACTCACCGTACTAAAAGTTATTGCACACCATCCTCGAAAATACCCTTCCATTGCATGGCTAAGTAGGGCCCACTTTCAGCGAAGATTTAACCGTGAAATTTAATATAGGCGCGAGACCACATGTCAAGCATTGCACCAACACCCATTCACTCTATAGGCTGCAAAAAAAAAATTGTGGCTCCATCAGCACCCATTTCTGCAGACCTGTTGAGTGTGTGCAAACAATTAATGAGCGCGGCGCATGGATCCGTCCAGAGTAATACACAACGACGGAGGTTTGACAAAACTACGCCAATTCATACCTATATACTCTACTTACTTTATCGACCGATTGGCTGGACGATCAACATTTTGACGCAGCACTCCAAAGAATAAAGCATCCCTGCCGGGATTCGAACCCGGAACCTTTGAATTAGAAGTCCAACGCGCTAATCCGTTGCGCCACAGGGATATGTGCGTTCCAGTTTCCGGGGCATCTGCAAAGTATAAGTCTTTTGGATCGCATTATACGTAGTCCTGAGTACAACAGCAAAAAAAAAATCCGTCCTCCCCGGCGGGGAATCGAACCCCGGTCTCCTGAGTGACAGTCAGAGATACTAACCACTATACTACCGAGGACCTGGCTGTGTAAAAGACAGAAGAGCGAAACCTCGCTCTGCTACAAGTATCCGGTTGTTTTGGTTTTTAGGAGGGCCGTTTCGACTCACCGTACTAAAAGTTATTGCACACCATCCTCGAAAATACCCTTCCATTGCATGGCTAAGTAGGGCCCACTTTCAGCGAAGATTTAACCGTGAAATTTAATATAGGCGCGAGACCACATGTCAAGCATTGCACCAACACCTATTCACTCTATAGGCTGCGAAAACAAAGTGTGGCTCCATCAGCACTCATTTCTGCAGACCTGTTGAGGGTGTGCAAACAATTAATGAGCGCGGCGCATGGATCCGTCCAGAGTAATGCACAACGACGGAGGTTTGACAGAACTACGCCAATTCATACCTATATACTCTACTTACTCTATCGACCGATTGGCTTGACGATCAACATTTTGAGGCAGCACTCCAAAGAATAAAGCATCCCTGCCGGGATTCGAACCCGGAACCTTTGAATTAGAAGTCCAACGCGCTAATCCGTTGCGCCACAGGGATATGTGCGTTCCAGTTTTCGGGGCATCTGCAAAGTATAAGTCTTTTGGATCGCATTATACGTAGTCCTGAGTACAACAGCAAAACAAATCGGTCCTCCCCGGCGGGGAATCGAACCCCGGTCTCCTGAGTGACAGTCAGAGATACTAACCACTATACTACCGAGGACCTGGCTGTGTAGAAGACAGAAGAGCGAAACCTCGCTCTGCTACAAGTATCCGGTTGTTTTGGTTTTTAGGAGGGCCGTTTCGACTCACCCTACTAAAAGTTATTGCACACCATCCTCGAAAATACCCTTCCATTGCATGGCTAAGTAGGGCCCACTTTCAGCGAAGATTTAATTGTGAAATTTAATATAGGCGCGAGACCACATGTCAAGCATTGCACCAACACCCATTCACTCTATAGGCTGCAAAAAACAAAGTGTGGCTCCATCAGCACCCATTTCTGCAGACCTGTTGAGGGTGTGCAAACAATTAATGAGCGCGGCGCATGGATCCGTCCAGAGTAATGCACAACGACGGAGGTTTGACAGAACTACGCCAATTCATACCTATATACTCTACTTACTCTATCGACCGATTGGCTTGACGATCAATATTTTGAGGCAGCACTCCAAAGAATAAAGCATCCCTGCCGGGATTCGAACCCGGAACCTTTGAATTAGAAGTCCAACGCGCTAATCCGTTGCGCCACAGGGATATGTGCGTTCCAGTTTTCGGGGCATCTGCAAAGTATAAGTATTTTGGATCGCATTATACGTAGTCCTGAGTACAACAGCAAAACAAATCGGTCCTCCCCGGCGGGGAATCGAACCCCGGTCTCCTGAGTGACAGTCAGAGATACTAACCACTATACTACCGAGGACCTGGCTGTGTAGAAGACAGAAGAGCGAAACCTCGCTCTGCTACAAGTATCCGGTTGTTTTGGTTTTTAGGAGGGCCGTTTCAACTCACCGTACTAAAAGTTATTGCACACCATCCTCGAAAATACCCTTCCATTGCATGGCTAAGTAGGGCCCACTTTCAGCGAAGATTTAACCGTGAAATTTAATATAGGCGCGAGACCACATGTCAAGCATTGCACCAACACCCATTCACTCTATAGGCTGCAAAAAAAAAATTGTGGCTCCATCAGCACCCATTTCTGCAGACCTGTTGAGTGTGTGCAAACAATTAATGAGCGCGGCGCATGGATCCGTCCAGAGTAATACACAACGACGGAGGTTTGACAAAACTACGCCAATTCATACCTATATACTCTACTTACTTTATCGACCGATTGGCTGGACGATCAACATTTTGACGCAGCACTCCAAAGAATAAAGCATCCCTGCCGGGATTCGAACCCGGAACCTTTGAATTAGAAGTCCAACGCGCTAATCCGTTGCGCCACAGGGATATGTGCGTTCCAGTTTCCGGGGCATCTGCAAAGTATAAGTCTTTTGGATCGCATTATACGTAGTCCTGAGTACAACAGCAAAAAAAAAATCCGTCCTCCCCGGCGGGGAATCGAACCCCGGTCTCCTGAGTGACAGTCAGAGATACTAACCACTATACTACCGAGGACCTGGCTGTGTAAAAGACAGAAGAGCGAAACCTCGCTCTGCTACAAGTATCCGGTTGTTTTGGTTTTTAGGAGGGCCGTTTCGACTCACCGTACTAAAAGTTATTGCACACCATCCTCGAAAATACCCTTCCATTGCATGGCTAAGTAGGGCCCACTTTCAGCGAAGATTTAACCGTGAAATTTAATATAGGCGCGAGACCACATGTCAAGCATTGCACCAACACCTATTCACTCTATAGGCTGCGAAAACAAAGTGTGGCTCCATCAGCACTCATTTCTGCAGACCTGTTGAGGGTGTGCAAACAATTAATGAGCGCGGCGCATGGATCCGTCCAGAGTAATGCACAACGACGGAGGTTTGACAGAACTACGCCAATTCATACCTATATACTCTACTTACTCTATCGACCGATTGGCTTGACGATCAACATTTTGAGGCAGCACTCCAAAGAATAAAGCATCCCTGCCGGGATTCGAACCCGGAACCTTTGAATTAGAAGTCCAACGCGCTAATCCGTTGCGCCACAGGGATATGTGCGTTCCAGTTTTCGGGGCATCTGCAAAGTATAAGTCTTTTGGATCGCATTATACGTAGTCCTGAGTACAACAGCAAAACAAATCGGTCCTCCCCGGCGGGGAATCGAACCCCGGTCTCCTGAGTGACAGTCAGAGATACTAACCACTATACTACCGAGGACCTGGCTGTGTAGAAGACAGAAGAGCGAAACCTCGCTCTGCTACAAGTATCCGGTTGTTTTGGTTTTTAGGAGGGCCGTTTCGACTCACCCTACTAAAAGTTATTGCACACCATCCTCGAAAATACCCTTCCATTGCATGGCTAAGTAGGGCCCACTTTCAGCGAAGATTTAATTGTGAAATTTAATATAGGCGCGAGACCACATGTCAAGCATTGCACCAACACCCATTCACTCTATAGGCTGCAAAAAAAAAATTGTGGCTCCATCAGCACCCATTTCTGCAGACCTGTTGAGTGTGTGCAAACAATTAATGAGCGCGGCGCATGGATCCGTCCAGAGTAATACACAACGACGGAGGTTTGACAAAACTACGCCAATTCATACCTATATACTCTACTTACTTTATCGACCGATTGGCTGGACGATCAACATTTTGACGCAGCACTCCAAAGAATAAAGCATCCCTGCCGGGATTCGAACCCGGAACCTTTGAATTAGAAGTCCAACGCGCTAATCCGTTGCGCCACAGGGATATGTGCGTTCCAGTTTCCGGGGCATCTGCAAAGTATAAGTCTTTTGGATCGCATTATACGTAGTCCTGAGTACAACAGCAAAAAAAAATCCGTCCTCCCCGGCGGGGAATCGAACCCCGGTCTCCTGAGTGACAGTCAGAGATACTAACCACTATACTACCGAGGACCTGGCTGTGTAGAAGACAGAAGAGCGAAACCTCGCTCTGCTACAAGTATCCGGTTGTTTTGGTTTTTAGGAGGGCCGTTTCGACTCACCGTACTAAAAGTTATTGCACACCATCCTCGAAAATACCCTTCCATTGCATGGCTAAGTAGGTCCCACTTTCAGCGAAGATTTAACCGTGAAATTTAATATAGGCGCGAGACCACATGTCAAGCATTGCACCAACACCTATTCACTCTATAGGCTGCAAAAAAAAAATTGTGGCTCCATCAGCACCCATTTCTGCAGACCTGTTGAGTGTGTGCAAACAATTAATGAGCGCGGCGCATGGATCCGTCCAGAGTAATACACAACGACGGAGGTTTGACAAAACTACGCCAATTCATACCTATATACTCTACTTACTCTATCGACCGATTGGCTGGACGATCAACATTTTGAAGCAGCACTCCAAAGAATAAAGCATCCCTGCCGGGATTCGAACCCGGAACCTTTGAATTAGAAGTCCAACGCGCTGATCCGTTGCGCCACAGGGATATGTGCGTTCCAGTTTCCGGGGCATCTGCAAAGTATAAGTCTTTTGGATCGCATTATACGTAGTCCTGAGTACAACAGCAAAAAAAAATCCGTCCTCCCCGGCGGGGAATCGAACCCCGGTCTCCTGAGTGACAGTCAGAGATACTAACCACTATACTACCGAGGACCTGGCTGTGTAGAAGACAGAAGAGCGAAACCTCGCTCTGCTACAAGTATCCGGTTGTTTTGGTTTTTAGGAGGGCCGTTTCGACTCACCGTACTAAAAGTTATTGCACACCATCCTCGAAAATACCCTTCCATTGCATGGCTAAGTAGGGCCCACTTTCAGCGAAGATTTAACCGTGAAATTTAATATAGGCGCGAGACCACATGTCAAGCATTGCACCAACACCTATTCACTCTATAGGCTGCGAAAACAAAGTGTGGCTCCATCAGCACTCATTTCTGCAGACCTGTTGAGGGTGTGCAAACAATTAATGAGCGCGGCGCATGGATCCGTCCAGAGTAATGCACAACGACGGAGGTTTGACAGAACTACGCCAATTCATACCTATATACTCTACTTACTCTATCGACCGATTGGCTTGACGATCAACATTTTGAGGCAGCACTCCAAAGAATAAAGCATCCCTGCCGGGATTCGAACCCGGAACCTTTGAATTAGAAGTCCAACGCGCTAATCCGTTGCGCCACAGGGATATGTGCGTTCCAGTTTTCGGGGCATCTGCAAAGTATAAGTCTTTTGGATCGCATTATACGTAGTCCTGAGTACAACAGCAAAACAAATCGGTCCTCCCCGGCGGGGAATCGAACCCCGGTCTCCTGAGTGACAGTCAGAGATACTAACCACTATACTACCGAGGACCTGGCTGTGTAGAAGACAGAAGAGCGAAACCTCGCTCTGCTACAAGTATCCGGTTGTTTTGGTTTTTAGGAGGGCCGTTTCGACTCACCCTACTAAAAGTTATTGCACACCATCCTCGAAAATACCCTTCCATTGCATGGCTAAGTAGGGCCCACTTTCAGCGAAGATTTAATTGTGAAATTTAATATAGGCGCGAGACCACATGTCAAGCATTGCACCAACACCCATTCACTCTATAGGCTGCAAAAAAAAAATTGTGGCTCCATCAGCACCCATTTCTGCAGACCTGTTGAGTGTGTGCAAACAATTAATGAGCGCGGCGCATGGATCCGTCCAGAGTAATACACAACGACGGAGGTTTGACAAAACTACGCCAATTCATACCTATATACTCTACTTACTTTATCGACCGATTGGCTGGACGATCAACATTTTGACGCAGCACTCCAAAGAATAAAGCATCCCTGCCGGGATTCGAACCCGGAACCTTTGAATTAGAAGTCCAACGCGCTAATCCGTTGCGCCACAGGGATATGTGCGTTCCAGTTTCCGGGGCATCTGCAAAGTATAAGTCTTTTGGATCGCATTATACGTAGTCCTGAGTACAACAGCAAAACAAAATCCGTCCTCCCCGGCGGGGAATCGAACCCCGGTCTCCTGAGTGACAGTCAGAGATACTAACCACTATACTACCGAGGACCTGGCTGTGTAGAAGACAGAAGAGCGAAACCTCGCTCTGCTACAAGTATCCGGTTGTTTTGGTTTTTAGGAGGGCCGTTTCGACTCACCGTACTAAAAGTTATTGCACACCATCCTCGAAAATACCCTTCCATTGCATGGCTAAGTAGGTCCCACTTTCAGCGAAGATTTAACCGTGAAATTTAATATAGGCGCGAGACCACATGTCAAGCATTGCACCAACACCTATTCACTCTATAGGCCTAGGCTGCAAAAAAAAAATTGTGGCTCCATCAGCACCCATTTCTGCAGACCTGTTGAGTGTGTGCAAACAATTAATGAGCGCGGCGCATGGATCCGTCCAGAGTAATACACAACGACGGAGGTTTGACAAAACTACGCCAATTCATACCTATATACTCTACTTACTCTATCGACCGATTGGCTGGACGATCAACATTTTGAAGCAGCACTCCAAAGAATAAAGCATCCCTGCCGGGATTCGAACCCGGAACCTTTGAATTAGAAGTCCAACGCGCTGATCCGTTGCGCCACAGGGATATGTGCGTTCCAGTTTCCGGGGCATCTGCAAAGTATAAGTCTTTTGGATCGCATTATACGTAGTCCTGAGTACAACAGCAAAAAAAAATCCGTCCTCCCCGGCGGGGAATCGAACCCCGGTCTCCTGAGTGACAGTCAGAGATACTAACCACTATACTACCGAGGACCTGGCTGTGTAGAAGACAGAAGAGCGAAACCTCGCTCTGCTACAAGTATCCGGTTGTTTTGGTTTTTAGGAGGGCTGTTTCGACTCACCGTACTAAAAGTTATTGCACACCATCCTCGAACATACCCTTCCATTGCATGGCTAAGTAGGGCCCACTTTCAGCGAAGATTTAACCGTGAAATTTAATATAGGCGCGAGACCACATGTCAAGCATTGCACCAACACCCATTCACTCTATAGGCTGCAAAAAAAAATTTGTGGCTCCATCAGCACCCATTTCTGCAGACCTGTTGAGTGTGTGCAAACAATTAATGAGCGCGGCGCATGGATCCGTCCAGAGTAATACACAACGACGGAGGTTTGACAAAACTACGCCAATTCATACCTATATACTCTACTTACTTTATCGACCGATTGGCTGGACGATCAACATTTTGACGCAGCACTCCAAAGAATAAAGCATCCCTGCCGGGATTCGAACCCGGAACCTTTGAATTAGAAGTCCAACGCGCTAATCCGTTGCGCCACAGGGATATGTGCGTTCCAGTTTCCGGGGCATCTGCAAAGTATAAGTCTTTTGGATCGCATTATACGTAGTCCTGAGTACAACAGCAAAAAAAAAATCCGTCCTCCCCGGCGGGGAATCGAACCCCGGTCTCCTGAGTGACAGTCAGAGATACTAACCACTATACTACCGAGGACCTGGCTGTGTAAAAGACAGAAGAGCGAAACCTCGCTCTGCTACAAGTATCCGGTTGTTTTGGTTTTTAGGAGGGCCGTTTCGACTCACCGTACTAAAAGTTATTGCACACCATCCTCGAAAATACCCTTCCATTGCATGGCTAAGTAGGGCCCACTTTCAGCGAAGATTTAACCGTGAAATTTAATATAGGCGCGAGACCACATGTCAAGCATTGCACCAACACCTATTCACTCTATAGGCTGCGAAAACAAAGTGTGGCTCCATCAGCACTCATTTCTGCAGACCTGTTGAGGGTGTGCAAACAATTAATGAGCGCGGCGCATGGATCCGTCCAGAGTAATGCACAACGACGGAGGTTTGACAGAACTACGCCAATTCATACCTATATACTCTACTTACTCTATCGACCGATTGGCTTGACGATCAACATTTTGAGGCAGCACTCCAAAAAATAAAGCATCCCTGCCGGGATTCGAACCCGGAACCTTTGAATTAGAAGTCCAACGCGCTAATCCGTTGCGCCACAGGGATATGTGCGTTCCAGTTTTCGGGGCATCTGCAAAGTATAAGTCTTTTGGATCGCATTATACGTAGTCCTGAGTACAACAGCAAAACAAATCGGTCCTCCCCGGCGGGGAATCGAACCCCGGTCTCCTGAGTGACAGTCAGAGATACTAACCACTATACTACCGAGGACCTGGCTGTGTAGAAGACAGAAGAGCGAAACCTCGCTCTGCTACAAGTATCCGGTTGTTTTGGTTTTTAGGAGGGCCGTTTCGACTCACCGTACTAAAAGTTATTGCACACCATCCTCGAAAATACCCTTCCATTGCATGGCTAAGTAGGGCCCACTTTCAGCGAAGATTTAACCGTGAAATTTAATATAGGCGCGAGACCACATGTCAAGCATTGCACCAACACCCATTCACTCTATAGGCTGCAAAAAAAAATTGTGGCTCCATCAGCACCCATTTCTGCAGACCTGTTGAGTGTGTGCAAACAATTAATGAGCGCGGCGCATGGATCCGTCCAGAGTAATACACAACGACGGAGGTTTGACAAAACTACGCCAATTCATACCTATATACTCTACTTACTTTATCGACCGATTGGCTGGACGATCAACATTTTGACGCAGCACTCCAAAGAATAAAGCATCCCTGCCGGGATTCGAACCCGGAACCTTTGAATTAGAAGTCCAACGCGCTAATCCGTTGCGCCACAGGGATATGTGCGTTCCAGTTTCCGGGGCATCTGCAAAGTATAAGTCTTTTGGATCGCATTATACGTAGTCCTGAGTACAACAGCAAAAAAAAATCCGTCCTCCCCGGCGGGGAATCGAACCCCGGTCTCCTGAGTGACAGTCAGAGATACTAACCACTATACTACCGAGGACCTGGCTGTGTAGAAGACAGAAGAGCGAAACCTCGCTCTGCTACAAGTATCCGGTTGTTTTGGTTTTTAGGAGGGCCGTTTCGACTCACCGTACTAAAAGTTATTGCACACCATCCTCGAAAATACCCTTCCATTGCATGGCTAAGTAGGGCCCACTTTCAGCGAAGATTTAACCGTGAAATTTAATATAGGCGCGAGACCACATGTCAAGCATTGCACCAACACCCATTCACTCTATAGGCTGCAAAAAAAAATTTGTGGCTCCATCATCACCCATTTCTGCAGACCTGTTGAGTGTGTGCAAACAATTAATGAGCGCGGCGCATGGATCCGTCCAGAGTAATACACAACGACGGAGGTTTGACAAAACTACGCCAATTCATACCTATATACTCTACTTACTTTATCGACCGATTGGCTGGACGATCAACATTTTGACGCAGCACTCCAAAGAATAAAGCATCCCTGCCGGGATTCGAACCCGGAACCTTTGAATTAGAAGTCCAACGCGCTAATCCGTTGCGCCACAGGGATATGTGCGTTCCAGTTTCCGGGGCATCTGCAAAGTATAAGTCTTTTGGATCGCATTATACGTAGTCCTGAGTACAACAGCAAAACAAAATCCGTCCTCCCCGGCGGGGAATCGAACCCCGGTCTCCTGAGTGACAGTCAGAGATACTAACCACTATACTACCGAGGACCTGGCTGTGTAGAAGACAGAAGAGCGAAACCTCGCTCTGCTACAAGTATCCGGTTGTTTTGGTTTTTAGGAGGGCCGTTTCGACTCACCGTACTAAAAGTTATTGCACACCATCCTCGAAAATACCCTTCCATTGCATGGCTAAGTAGGTCCCACTTTCAGCGAAGATTTAACCGTGAAATTTAATATAGGCGCGAGACCACATGTCAAGCATTGCACCAACACCTATTCACTCTATAGGCTGCAAAAAAAAAATTGTGGCTCCATCAGCACCCATTTCTGCAGACCTGTTGAGTGTGTGCAAACAATTAATGAGCGCGGCGCATGGATCCGTCCAGAGTAATACACAACGACGGAGGTTTGACAAAACTACGCCAATTCATACCTATATACTCTACTTACTTTATCGACCGATTGGCTGGACGATCAACATTTTGACGCAGCACTCCAAAGAATAAAGCATCCCTGCCGGGATTCGAACCCGGAACCTTTGAATTAGAAGTCCAACGCGCTAATCCGTTGCGCCACAGGGATATGTGCGTTCCAGTTTCCGGGGCATCTGCAAAGTATAAGTCTTTTGGATCGCATTATACGTAGTCCTGAGTACAACAGCAAAACAAAATCCGTCCTCCCCGGCGGGGAATCGAACCCCGGTCTCCTGAGTGACAGTCAGAGATACTAACCACTATACTACCGAGGACCTGGCTGTGTAGAAGACAGAAGAGCGAAACCTCGCTCTGCTACAAGTATCCGGTTGTTTTGGTTTTTAGGAGGGCCGTTTCGACTCACCGTACTAAAAGTTATTGCACACCATCCTCGAAAATACCCTTCCATTGCATGGCTAAGTAGGTCCCACTTTCAGCGAAGATTTAACCGTGAAATTTAATATAGGCGCGAGACCACATGTCAAGCATTGCACCAACACCTATTCACTCTATAGGCTGCAAAAAAAAAATTGTGGCTCCATCAGCACCCATTTCTGCAGACCTGTTGAGTGTGTGCAAACAATTAATGAGCGCGGCGCATGGATCCGTCCAGAGTAATACACAACGACGGAGGTTTGACAAAACTACGCCAATTCATACCTATATACTCTACTTACTCTATCGACCGATTGGCTGGACGATCAACATTTTGAAGCAGCACTCCAAAGAATAAAGCATCCCTGCCGGGATTCGAACCCGGAACCTTTGAATTAGAAGTCCAACGCGCTGATCCGTTGCGCCACAGGGATATGTGCGTTCCAGTTTCCGGGGCATCTGCAAAGTATAAGTCTTTTGGATCGCATTATACGTAGTCCTGAGTACAACAGCAAAAAAAAATCCGTCCTCCCCGGCGGGGAATCGAACCCCGGTCTCCTGAGTGACAGTCAGAGATACTAACCACTATACTACCGAGGACCTGGCTGTGTAGAAGACAGAAGAGCGAAACCTCGCTCTGCTACAAGTATCCGGTTGTTTTGGTTTTTAGGAGGGCTGTTTCGACTCACCGTACTAAAAGTTATTGCACACCATCCTCGAACATACCCTTCCATTGCATGGCTAAGTAGGGCCCACTTTCAGCGAAGATTTAACCGTGAAATTTAATATAGGCGCGAGACCACATGTCAAGCATTGCACCAACACCCATTCACTCTATAGGCTGCAAAAAAAAAATTGTGGCTCCATCAGCACCCATTTCTGCAGACCTGTTGAGTGTGTGCAAACAATTAATGAGCGCGGCGCATGGATCCGTCCAGAGTAATACACAACGACGGAGGTTTGACAAAACTACGCCAATTCATACCTATATACTCTACTTACTTTATCGACCGATTGGCTGGACGATCAACATTTTGACGCAGCACTCCAAAGAATAAAGCATCCCTGCCGGGATTCGAACCCGGAACCTTTGAATTAGAAGTCCAACGCGCTAATCCGTTGCGCCACAGGGATATGTGCGTTCCAGTTTCCGGGGCATCTGCAAAGTATAAGTCTTTTGGATCGCATTATACGTAGTCCTGAGTACAACAGCAAAAAAAAAATCCGTCCTCCCCGGCGGGGAATCGAACCCCGGTCTCCTGAGTGACAGTCAGAGATACTAACCACTATACTACCGAGGACCTGGCTGTGTAAAAGACAGAAGAGCGAAACCTCGCTCTGCTACAAGTATCCGGTTGTTTTGGTTTTTAGGAGGGCCGTTTCGACTCACCGTACTAAAAGTTATTGCACACCATCCTCGAAAATACCCTTCCATTGCATGGCTAAGTAGGGCCCACTTTCAGCGAAGATTTAACCGTGAAATTTAATATAGGCGCGAGACCACATGTCAAGCATTGCACCAACACCTATTCACTCTATAGGCTGCGAAAACAAAGTGTGGCTCCATCAGCACTCATTTCTGCAGACCTGTTGAGGGTGTGCAAACAATTAATGAGCGCGGCGCATGGATCCGTCCAGAGTAATGCACAACGACGGAGGTTTGACAGAACTACGCCAATTCATACCTATATACTCTACTTACTCTATCGACCGATTGGCTTGACGATCAACATTTTGAGGCAGCACTCCAAAAAATAAAGCATCCCTGCCGGGATTCGAACCCGGAACCTTTGAATTAGAAGTCCAACGCGCTAATCCGTTGCGCCACAGGGATATGTGCGTTCCAGTTTTCGGGGCATCTGCAAAGTATAAGTCTTTTGGATCGCATTATACGTAGTCCTGAGTACAACAGCAAAACAAATCGGTCCTCCCCGGCGGGGAATCGAACCCCGGTCTCCTGAGTGACAGTCAGAGATACTAACCACTATACTACCGAGGACCTGGCTGTGTAGAAGACAGAAGAGCGAAACCTCGCTCTGCTACAAGTATCCGGTTGTTTTGGTTTTTAGGAGGGCCGTTTCGACTCACCGTACTAAAAGTTATTGCACACCATCCTCGAAAATACCCTTCCATTGCATGGCTAAGTAGGGCCCACTTTCAGCGAAGATTTAACCGTGAAATTTAATATAGGCGCGAGACCACATGTCAAGCATTGCACCAACACCCATTCACTCTATAGGCTGCAAAAAAAAATTGTGGCTCCATCAGCACCCATTTCTGCAGACCTGTTGAGTGTGTGCAAACAATTAATGAGCGCGGCGCATGGATCCGTCCAGAGTAATACACAACGACGGAGGTTTGACAAAACTACGCCAATTCATACCTATATACTCTACTTACTTTATCGACCGATTGGCTGGACGATCAACATTTTGACGCAGCACTCCAAAGAATAAAGCATCCCTGCCGGGATTCGAACCCGGAACCTTTGAATTAGAAGTCCAACGCGCTAATCCGTTGCGCCACAGGGATATGTGCGTTCCAGTTTCCGGGGCATCTGCAAAGTATAAGTCTTTTGGATCGCATTATACGTAGTCCTGAGTACAACAGCAAAAAAAAATCCGTCCTCCCCGGCGGGGAATCGAACCCCGGTCTCCTGAGTGACAGTCAGAGATACTAACCACTATACTACCGAGGACCTGGCTGTGTAGAAGACAGAAGAGCGAAACCTCGCTCTGCTACAAGTATCCGGTTGTTTTGGTTTTTAGGAGGGCCGTTTCGACTCACCGTACTAAAAGTTATTGCACACCATCCTCGAAAATACCCTTCCATTGCATGGCTAAGTAGGGCCCACTTTCAGCGAAGATTTAACCGTGAAATTTAATATAGGCGCGAGACCACATGTCAAGCATTGCACCAACACCCATTCACTCTATAGGCTGCAAAAAAAAATTTGTGGCTCCATCATCACCCATTTCTGCAGACCTGTTGAGTGTGTGCAAACAATTAATGAGCGCGGCGCATGGATCCGTCCAGAGTAATACACAACGACGGAGGTTTGACAAAACTACGCCAATTCATACCTATATACTCTACTTACTTTATCGACCGATTGGCTGGACGATCAACATTTTGACGCAGCACTCCAAAGAATAAAGCATCCCTGCCGGGATTCGAACCCGGAACCTTTGAATTAGAAGTCCAACGCGCTAATCCGTTGCGCCACAGGGATACGTGCGTTCCAGTTTCCGGGGCATCTGCAAAGTATAAGTCTTTTGGATCGCATTATACGTAGTCCTGAGTACAACAGCAAAAAAAAATCCGTCCTCCCCGGCGGGGAATCGAACCCCGGTCTCCTGAGTGACAGTCAGAGATACTAACCACTATACTACCGAGGACCTGGCTGTGTAGAAGACAGAAGAGCGAAACCTCGCTCTGCTACAAGTATCCGGTTGTTTTGGTTTTTAGGAGGGCCGTTTCGACTCACCGTACTAAAAGTTATTGCACACCATCCTCGAAAATACCCTTCCATTGCATGGCTAAGTAGGGCCCACTTTCAGCGAAGATTTAACCGTGAAATTTAATATAGGCGCGAGACCACATGTCAAGCATTGCACCAACACCTATTCACTCTATAGGCTGCGAAAACAAAGTGTGGCTCCATCAGCACTCATTTCTGCAGACCTGTTGAGGGTGTGCAAACAATTAATGAGCGCGGCGCATGGATCCGTCCAGAGTAATGCACAACGACGGAGGTTTGACAGAACTACGCCAATTCATACCTATATACTCTACTTACTCTATCGACCGATTGGCTTGACGATCAACATTTTGAGGCAGCACTCCAAAGAATAAAGCATCCCTGCCGGGATTCGAACCCGGAACCTTTGAATTAGAAGTCCAACGCGCTAATCCGTTGCGCCACAGGGATATGTGCTTTCCAGTTTTCGGGGCATCTGCAAAGTATAAGTCTTTTGGATCGCATTATACGTAGTCCTGAGTACAACAGCAAAAAAAAATCCGTCCTCCCCGGCGGGGAATCGAACCCCTGTCTCCTGAGTGACAGTCAGAGATACTAGCCACTATACTACCGAGGACCTGGCTGTGTAGAAGACAGAAGAGCGAAACCTCGCTCTGCTACAAGTATCCGGTTGTTTTGGTTTTTAGGAGGGCCGTTTCGACTCACCGTACTAAAAGTTATTGCACACCATCCTCGAAAATACCCTTCCATTGCATGACTAAGTAGGGCCCACTTTCAGCGAAGATTTAACCGTGAAATTTAATATAGACGCGAGACCACATGTCAAGCATTGCACCAACACCTATTCACTCTATAGGCTGCAACATAAATGTGTGGCTCCATCAGCACCCATTTCTGCAGACCTGTTGAGTGTGTGCAAACAATTAATGAGCGCGGCGCATGGATCCGTCCAGAGTAATACACAACGACGGAGGTTTGACAAAACTACGCCAATTCATACCTATATACTCTACTTACTTTATCGACCGATTGGCTGGACGATCAACATTTTGACGCAGCACTCCAAAGAATAAAGCATCCCTGCCGGGATTCGAACCCGGAACCTTTGAATTAGAAGTCCAACGCGCTAATCCGTTGCGCCACAGGGATATGTGCGTTCCAGTTTCCGGGGCATCTGCAAAGTATAAGTCTTTTGGATCGCATTATACGTAGTCCTGAGTACAACAGCAAAAAAAAAACCGTCCTCCCCGGCGGGGAATCGAACCCCGGTCTCCTGAGTGACAGTCAGAGATACTAACCACTATACTACCGAGGACCTGGCTGTGTAGAAGACAGAAGAGCGAAACCTCGCTCTGCTACAAGTATCCGGTTGTTTTGGTTTTTAGGAGGGCCGTTTCGACTCACCGTACTAAAAGTTATTGCACACCATCCTCGAAAATACCCTTCCATTGCATGGCTAAGTAGGGCCCACTTTCAGCGAAGATTTAACCGTGAAATTTAATATAGGCGCGAGACCACATGTCAAGCATTGCACCAACACCTATTCACTCTATAGGCTGCGAAAACAAAGTGTGGCTCCATCAGCACTCATTTCTGCAGACCTGTTGAGGGTGTGCAAACAATTAATGAGCGCGGCGCATGGATCCGTCCAGAGTAATGCACAACGACGGAGGTTTGACAGAACTACGCCAATTCATACCTATATACTCTACTTACTCTATCGACCGATTGGCTTGACGATCAACATTTTGAGGCAGCACTCCAAAGAATAAAGCATCCCTGCCGGGATTCGAACCCGGAACCTTTGAATTAGAAGTCCAACGCGCTAATCCGTTGCGCCACAGGGATATGTGCGTTCCAGTTTCCGGGGCATCTGCAAAGTATAAGTCTTTTGGATCGCATTATACGTAGTCCTGAGTACAACAGCAAAACCAAAACCGTCCTCCCCGGCGGGGAATCGAACCCCGGTCTCCTGAGTGACAGTCAGAGATACTAACCACTATACTACCGAGGACCTGGCTGTGTAGAAGACAGAAGAGCGAAACCTCGCTCTGCTACAAGTATCCGGTTGTTTTGATTTTTAGGAGGGCCGTTTCGACTCACCGTACTAAAAGTTATTGCACACCATCCTCGAAAATACCCTTCCATTGCATGGCTAAGTAGGGCCCACTTTCAGCGAAGATTTAACCGTGAAATTTAATATAGGCGCGAGACCACATGTCAAGCATTGCACCAACACCTATTCACTCTATAGGCTGCGAAAACAAAGTGTGGCTCCATCAGCACTCATTTCTGCAGACCTGTTGAGGGTGTGCAAACAATTAATGAGCGCGGCGCATGGATCCGTCCAGAGTAATGCACAACGACGGAGGTTTGACAGAACTACGCCAATTCATACCTATATACTCTACTTACTCTATCGACCGATTGGCTTGACGATCAACATTTTGAGGCAGCACTCCAAAGAATAAAGCATCCCTGCCGGGATTCGAACCCGGAACCTTTGAATTAGAAGTCCAACGCGCTAATCCGTTGCGCCACAGGGATATGTGCGTTCCAGTTTTCGGGGCATCTGCAAAGTATAAGTCTTTTGGATCGCATTATACGTAGTCCTGAGTACAACAGCAAAAAAAAATCCGTCCTCCCCGGCGGGGAATCGAACCCCTGTCTCCTGAGTGACAGTCAGAGATACTAGCCACTATACTACCGAGGACCTGGCTGTGTAGAAGACAGAAGAGCGAAACCTCGCTCTGCTACAAGTATCCGGTTGTTTTGGTTTTTAGGAGGGCCGTTTCGACTCACCGTACTAAAAGTTATTGCACACCATCCTCGAAAATACTCTTCCATTGCATGACTAAGTAGGGCCCACTTTCAGCGAAGATTTAACCGTGAAATTTAATATAGACGCGAGACCACATGTCAAGCATTGCACCAACACCTATTCACTCTATAGGCTGCAACATAAATGTGTGGCTCCATCAGCACCCATTTCTGCAGACCTGTTGAGTGTGTGCAAACAATTAATGAGCGCGGCGCATGGATCCGTCCAGAGTAATACACAACGACGGAGGTTTGACAAAACTACGCCAATTCATACCTATATACTCTACTTACTTTATCGACCGATTGGCTGGACGATCAACATTTTGACGCAGCACTCCAAAGAATAAAGCATCCCTGCCGGGATTCGAACCCGGAACCTTTGAATTAGAAGTCCAACGCGCTAATCCGTTGCGCCACAGGGATATGTGCGTTCCAGTTTTCGGGGCATCTGCAAAGTATAAGTCTTTTGGATCGCATTATACGTAGTCCTGAGTACAACAGCAAAAAAAAAAACCGTCCTCCCCGGCGGGGAATCGAACCCCGGTCTCCTGAGTGACAGTCAGAGATACTAACCACTATACTACCGAGGACCTGGCTGTGTAGAAGACAGAAGAGCGAAACCTCGCCCTGCTACAAGTATCCGGTTGTTTTGGTTTTTAGGAGGGCCGTTTCGACTCACCGTACTAAAAGTTATTGCACACCATCCTCGAAAATACCCTTCCATTGCATGGCTAAGTAGGGCCCACTTTCAGCGAAGATTTAACCGTGAAATTAAATATAGGCGCGAGACCACATGTCAAGCATTGCACCAACACCTATTCACTCTATAGGCTGCGAAAACAAAGTGTGGCTCCATCAGCACTCATTTCTGCAGACCTGTTGAGGGTGTGCAAACAATTAATGAGCGCGGCGCATGGATCCGTCCAGAGTAATACACAACGACGGAGGTTTGACAAAACTACGCCAATTCATACCTATATACTCTACTTACTTTATCGACCGATTGGCTGGACGATCAACATATTGACGCAGCACTCCAAAGAATAAAGCATCCCTGCCGGGATTCGAACCCGGAACCTTTGAATTAGAAGTCCAACGCGCTAATCCGTTGCGCCACAGGGATATGTGCGTTCCAGTTTCCGGGGCATCTGCAAAGTATAAGTCTTTTGGATCGCATTATACGTAGTCCTGAGTACAACAGCAAAAAAAAATCTGTCCTCCCCGGCGGGGAATCGAACCCCGGTCTCCTGAGTGACAGTCAGAGATACTAACCACTATACTACCGAGGACCTGGCTGTGTAGAAGACAGAAGAGCGAAACCTCGCTCTGCTACAAGTATCCGGTTGTTTTGGTTTTTAGGAGGGCCGTTTCGACTCACCGTACTAAAAGTTATTGCACACCATCCTCGAAAATACCCTTCCATTGCATGGCTAAGTAGGGCCCACTTTCAGCGAAGATTTAACCGTGAAATTTAATATAGGCGCGAGACCACATGTCAAGCATTGCACCAACACCCATTCACTCTATAGGCTGCAAAAAAAAATTTGTGGCTCCATCAGCACCCATTTCTGCAGACCTGTTGAGTGTGTGCAAACAATTAATGAGCGCGGCGCATGGATCCGTCCAGAGTAATACACAACGACGGAGGTTTGACAAAACTACGCCAATTCATACCTATATACTCTACTTACTTTATCGACCGATTGGCTGGACGATCAACATTTTGACGCAGCACTCCAAAGAATAAAGCATCCCTGCCGGGATTCGAACCCGGAACCTTTGAATTAGAAGTCCAACGCGCTAATCCGTTGCGCCACATGGATACGTGCGTTCCAGTTTCCGGGGCATCTGCAAAGTATAAGTCTTTTGGATCGCATTATACGTAGTCCTGAGTACAACAGCAAAACAAAATCCGTCCTCCCCGGCGGGGAATCGAACCCCGGTCTCCTGAGTGACAGTCAGAGATACTAACCACTATACTACCGAGGACCTGGCTGTGTAGAAGACAGAAGAGCGAAACCTCGCTCTGCTACAAGTATCCGGTTGTTTTGGTTTTTAGGAGGGCCGTTTCGACTCACCGTACTAAAAGTTATTGCACACCATCCTCGAAAATACCCTTCCATTGCATGGCTAAGTAGGGCACACTTTCAGCGAAGATTTAACCGTGAAATTTAATATAGGCGCGAGACCACATGTCAAGCATTGCACCAACACCTATTCACTCAATAGGCTGCAAAAAAATATATTGTGGCTCCATCAGCACCCATTTCTGCAGACCTGTTGAGTGTGTGCAAACAATTAATGAGCGCGGCGCATGGATCCGTCCAGAGTAATACACAACGACGGAGGTTTGACAAAACTACGCCAATTCATACCTATATACTCTACTTACTCTATCGACCGATTGGCTGGACGATCAACATTTTGACGCAGCACTCCAAAGAATAAAGCATCCCTGCCGGGATTCGAACCCGGAACCTTTGAATTAGAAGTCCAACGCGCTAATCCGTTGCGCCACAGGGATATGTGATTCCAGTTTCCGGGGCATCTGCAAAGTATAAGTCTTTTGGATCGCATTATACGTAGTCCTGAGTACAACAGCAAAACAAAATCCGTCCTCCCCGGCGGGGAATCGAACCCCGGTCTCCTGAGTGACAGTCAGAGATACTAACCACTATACTACCGAGGACCTGGCTGTGTAGAAGACAGAAGAGCGAAACCTCGCTCTGCTACAAGTATCCGGTTGTTTTGGTTTTTAGTAGGGCCGTTTCGACTCACCGTACTAAAAGTTATTGCACACCATCCTCGAAAATACCCTTCCATTGCATGGCTAAGTAGGGCCCACTTTCAGCGGAGATTTAACCGTGAAATTTAATATAGGCGCGAGACCACATGTCAAGCATTGCACCAACACCCATTCACTCTATAGGCTGCAAAAAAAAAATTGTGGCTCCATCAGCACCCATTTCTGCAGACCTGTTGAGTGTGTGCAAACAATTAATGAGCGCGGCGCATGGATCCGTCCAGAGTAATACACAACGACGGAGGTTTGACAGAACCACGCCAATTCATACCTATATACTCTACTTACTCTGTCGACCGATTGGCTTGACGATCAACATTTTGACGCAGCACTCCAAAGAATAAGGCATCCCTGCCGGGATTCGAACCCGGAACCTTTGAATTAGAAGTCCAACGCGCTAATCCGTTGCGCCACAGGGATATGTGCGTTCCAGTTTTCGGGGCATCTGCAAAGTATAAGTCTTTTGGATCGCATTATACGTAGTCCTGAGTACAACAGCAAAACAAATCCGTCCTCCCCGGCGGGGAATCGAACCCCGGTCTCCTGAGTGACAGTCAGAGATACTAACCCCTATACTACCGAGGACCTGGCTGTGTAGAAGACAGAAGAGAGAAACCTCGCTCTGCTACAAGTATCCGGTTGTTTTGGTTTTTAGGAGGGCCGTTTCGACTCACCGTACTAAAAGTTACTGCACACCATCCTCGAAAATACCCTTCCATTGCATGGATAAGTAGGGCCCACTTTCAGCGAAGATTTAACCGTGAAATTTAATATAGGCGCGAGACCACATGTCAAGCATTGCACCAACACCTATTCACTCTATAGGCTGCGAAAACAAAGTGTGGCTCCATCAGCACTCATTTCTGCAGACCTGTTGAGGGTGTGCAAACAATTAATGAGCGCGGCGCATGGATCCGTCCAGAGTAATACACAACGACGGAGGTTTGAAAAAACTACGCCAATTCATACCTATATACTCTACTTACTTTATCGACCGATTGGCTGGACGATCAACATATTGACGCAGCACTCCAAAGAATAAAGCATCCCTGCCGGGATTCGAACCCGGAACCTTTGAATTAGAAGTCCAACGCGCTAATCCGTTGCGCCACAGGGATATGTGCGTTCCAGTTTCCGGGGCATCTGCAAAGTATAAGTCTTTTGGATCGCATTATACGTAGTCCTGAGTACAACAGCAAAAAAAAATCCGTCCTCCCCGGCGGGGAATCGAACCCCGGTCTCCTGAGTGACAGTCAGAGATACTAACCACTATACTACCGAGGACCTGGCTGTGTAGAAGACAGAAGAGCGAAACCTCGCTCTGCTACAAGTATCCGGTTGTTTTGGTTTTTAGGAGGGCCGTTTCGACTCACCGTACTAAAAGTTATTGCACACCATCCTCGAAAATACCCTTCCATTGCATGGCTAAGTAGGGCCCACTTTCAGCGAAGATTTAACCGTGAAATTTAATATAGGCGCGAGACCACATGTCAAGCATTGCACCAACACCCATTCACTCTATAGGCTGCAAAAAAAAAATTGTGGCTCCATCAGCACCCATTTCTGCAGACCTGTTGAGTGTGTGCAAACAATTAATGAGCGCGGCGCATGGATCCGTCCAGAGTAATACACAACGACGGAGGTTTGACAAAACTACGCCAATTCATACCTATATACTCTACTTACTTTATCGACCGATTGGCTGGACGATCAACATTTTGACGCAGCACTCCAAAGAATAAAGCATCCCTGCCGGGATTCGAACCCGGAACCTTTGAATTAGAAGTCCAACGCGCTAATCCGTTGCGCCACAGGGATACGTGCGTTCCAGTTTCCGGGGCATCTGCAAAGTATAAGTCTTTTGGATCGCATTATACGTAGTCCTGAGTACAACAGCAAACAAAAATCCGTCCTCCCGGGCGGGGAATCGAACCCCGGTCTCCTGAGTGACAGTCAGAGATACTAACCACTATACTACCGAGGACCTGGCTGTGTAGAAGACAGAAGAGCGAAACCTCGCTCTGCTACAAGTATCCGGTTGTTTTGGTTTTTAGGAGGGCCGTTTCGACTCACCGTACTAAAAGTTATTGCACACCATCCTCGAAAATACCCTTCCATTGCATGGCTAAGTAGGGCCCACTTTCAGCGAAGATTTAACCGTGAAATTTAATATAGGCGCGAGACCACATGTCAAGCATTGCACCAACACCTATTCACTCTATAGGCTGCGAAAACAAAGTGTGGCTCCATCAGCACTCATTTCTGCAGACCTGTTGAGGGTGTGCAAACAATTAATGAGCGCGGCGCATGGATCCGTCCAGAGTAATGCACAACGACGGAGGTTTGACAGAACTACGCCAATTCATACCTATATACTCTACTTACTCTATCGACCGATTGGCTTGACGATCAACATTTTGAGGAAGCACTCCAAAGAATAAAGCATCCCTGCCGGGATTCGAACCCGGAACTTTTGAATTAGAAGTCCAACGCGCTAATCCGTTGCGCCACAGGGATATGTGCGTTCCAGTTTTCGGGGCATCTGCAAAGTATAAGTCTTTTGGATCGCATTATACGTAGTCCTGAGTACAACAGCAAAAAAAAATCCGTCCTCCCCGGCGGGGAATCGAACCCAGGTCTCCTGAGTGACAGTCAGAGATACTAACCACTATACTACCGAGGACCTGGCTGTGTAGAAGACAGAAGAGCGAAACCTCGCTCTACTACAAGTATCCGGTTGTTTTGGTTTTTAGGAGGGCCGTTTCGACTCACCGTACTAAAAGTTATTGCACACCATCCTCGAAAATACCCTTCCATTGCATGGATAAGTAGGGCCCACTTTCAGCGAAGATTTAACCGTGAAATTTAATATAGGCGCGAGACCACATGTCAAGCATTGCACCAACACCTATTCACTCTATAGGCTGCGAAAACAAAGTGTGGCTCCATCAGCACTCATTTCTGCAGACCTGTTGAGGGTGTGCAAACAATTAATGAGCGCGGCGCATGGATCCGTCCAGAGTAATACACAACGACGGAGGTTTGACAAAACTACGCCAATTCATACCTATATACTCTACTTACTTTATCGACCGATTGGCTGGACGATCAACATATTGACGCAGCACTCCAAAGAATAAAGCATCCCTGCCGGGATTCGAACCCGGAACCTTTGAATTAGAAGTCCAACGCGCTAATCCGTTGCGCCACAGGGATATGTGCGTTCCAGTTTCCGGGGCATCTGCAAAGTATAAGTCTTTTGGATCGCATTATACGTAGTCCTGAGTACAACAGCAAAAAAAAATCCGTCCTCCCCGGCGGGGAATCGAACCCCGGTCTCCTGAGTGACAGTCAGAGATACTAACCACTATACTACCGAGGACCTGGCTGTGTAGAAGACAGAAGAGCGAAACCTCGCTCTGCTACAAGTATCCGGTTGTTTTGGTTTTTAGGAGGGCCGTTTCGACTCACCGTACTAAAAGTTATTGCACACCATCCTCGAAAATACCCTTTCTGACTCCGTTCCTACGTCAGAAACTTCATTTCTTTTCTATATCTACCTCATGTAAAGACACCAAATAAAGGAATCATGACACAAATTTCATTGGTGAACATTTGGGATGGCTGCGGGCACGGAAACTCGCCTGTTTATTCATCAAACCATTTAAGTCAAATTCTTATTACATTCTTACTGATTTAAATAGCATGACAAAAAGTTTGCTTCACTTATCACTTTATACAGGAACATGAATAAGGCTTTCGGTATCAGTCCATACAGCACGCTGCTGGTCCTCGGAGGCCACGAAAAACCCCCTTTTTTCATTTCTTTATCTTTTTAGGAGGAAACGTGGGTGCATCCTAGGATACCGAAAGAGGGTGCACTCCCTTTTTCCTTGCCATATACCTAATTAAATGCTTAAACACTGGAAATCTTGTGTCTGAATGGGCGGGCGGGTGGGCCCGGTTTCAATGCTCACACCGAGAAGAAAGATACAATGCGAATTGCGCTCCTTATATATGAAGGAGCATTGGTGCGTAACAGAGCATTACACAAGAGCTCAATTGAGCGCACCTGTCGTTATTGAACGCACCTGTCGTTCGATAACGAAAAGAAATTTCATTTCCATTGCATGGCTAAGTAGGGCCCACTTTCAGCGAAGATTTAACCGTGAAATTTAATATAGGCGCGAGACCACATGTCAAGCATTGCACCAACACCTATTCACTCTATAGGCTGCAAAAAAAATGTTGTGGCTCCATCAGCACCCATTTCTGCAGACCTGTTGAGTGTGTGCAAACAATTAATGAGCGCGGCGCATGGATCCGTCCAGAGTAATACACAACGACGGAGGTTTGACAGAACTACGCCAATTCATACCTATATACTCTACTTACTCTGTCGACCGATTGGCTTGACGATCAACATTTTGACGCAGCACTCCAAAGAATAAGGCATCCCTGCCGGGATTCGAACCCGGAACCTTTGAATTAGAAGTCCAACGCGCTAATCCGTTGCGCCACAGGGATATGTGCGTTCCAGTTTTCGGGGCATCTGCAAAGTATAAGTCTTTTGGATCGCATTATACGTAGTCCTGAGTACAACAGCAAAACAAATCCGTCCTCCCCGGTGGGGAATCGAACCCCGGTCTCCTGAGTGACAGTCAGAGATACTAACAACTATACTACCGAGGACCTGGCTGTGTAGAAGACAGAAGAGAGAAACCTCGCTCTGCTACAAGTATCCGGTTGTTTTGGTTTTTAGGAGGGCCGTTTCGACTCACCGTACTAAAAGTTACTGCACACCATCCTCGAAAATACCCTTCCATTGCATGGATAAGTAGGGCCCACTTTCAGCGAAGATTTAACCGTGAAATTTAATATAGGCGCGAGACCACATGTCAAGCATTGCACCAACACCTATTCACTCTATAGGCTGCGAAAACAAAGTGTGGCTCCATCAGCACTCATTTCTGCAGACCTGTTGAGGGTGTGCAAACAATTAATGAGCGCGGCGCATGGATCCGTCCAGAGTAATGCACAACGACGGAGGTTTGACAGAACTACGCCAATTCATACCTATATACTCTACTTACTCTATCGACCGATTGGCTTGACGATCAACATTTTGAGGCAGCACTCCAAAGAATGAAGCATCCCTGCCGGGATTCGAACCCGGAACCTTTGAATTAGAAGTCCAACGCGCTAATCCGTTGCGCCACAGGGATATGTGCGTTCCAGTTTTCGGGGCATCTGCAAAGTATAAGTCTTTTGGATCGCATTATACGTAGTCCTGAGTACAACAGCAAAACAAATCGGTCCTCCCCGGCGGGGAATCGAACCCTGGTCTCCTGAGTGACAGTCAGAGATACTAACCACTATACTACCGAGGACCTGGCTGTGTAGAAGACAGAAGAGAGAAACCTCGCTCTGCTACAAGTATCCGGTTGTTTTGGTTTTTAGGAGGGCCGTTTCGACTCACCGTACTAAAAGTTACTGCACACCATCCTCGAAAATACCCTTCCATTGCATGGATAAGTAGGGCCCACTTTCAGCGAAGATTTAACCGTGAAATTTAATATAGGCGCGAGACCACATGTCAAGCATTGCACCAACACCTATTCACTCTATAGGCTGCGAAAACAAAGTGTGGCTCCATCAGCACTCATTTCTGCAGACCTGTTGAGGGTGTGCAAACAATTAATGAGCGCGGCGCATGGATCCGTCCAGAGTAATGCACAACGACGGAGGTTTGACAGAACTACGCCAATTCATACCTATATACTCTACTTACTCTATCGACCGATTGGCTTGACGATCAACATTTTGAGGCAGCACTCCAAAGAATGAAGCATCCCTGCCGGGATTCGAACCCGGAACCTTTGAATTAGAAGTCCAACGCGCTAATCCGTTGCGCCACAGGGATATGTGCGTTCCAGTTTTCGGGGCATCTGCAAAGTATAAGTCTTTTGGATCGCATTATACGTAGTCCTGAGTACAACAGCAAAACAAATCGATCCTCCCCGGCGGGGAATCGAACCCTGGTCTCCTGAGTGACAGTCAGAGATACTAACCACTATACTACCGAGGACCTGGCTGTGTAGAAGACAGAAGAGCGAAACCTCGCTCTGCGACAAGTATCCGGTTGTTTTGGTTTTTCGGAGGGCCGTTTCGACTCACCGTACTAAAAGTTATTGCACACCATCCTCGAAAATACCCTTCCATTGCATGGCTAAGTAGGGCCCACTTTCAGCGAAGATTTAACCGTGAAATTTAATATAGGCGCGAGACCACATGTCAAGCATTGCACCAACACCTATTCACTCTATAGGCTGCAAAAAAAATGTTGTGGCTCCATCAGCACCCATTTCTGCAGACCTGTTGAGTGTGTGCAAACAATTAATGAGCGCGGCGCATGGATCCGTCCAGAGTAATACACAACGACGGAGGTTTGACAGAACTACGCCAATTCATACCTATATACTCTACTTACTCTGTCGACCGATTGGCTTGACGATCAACATTTTGACGCAGCACTCCAAAGAATAAGGCATCCCTGCCGGGATTCGAACCCGGAACCTTTGAATTAGAAGTCCAACGCGCTAATCCGTTGCGCCACAGGGATATGTGCGTTCCAGTTTTCGGGGCATCTGCAAAGTATAAGTCTTTTGGATCGCATTATACGTAGTCCTGAGTACAACAGCAAAACAAATCCGTCCTCCCCGGTGGGGAATCGAACCCCGGTCTCCTGAGTGACAGTCAGAGATACTAACAACTATACTACCGAGGACCTGGCTGTGTAGAAGACAGAAGAGAGAAACCTCGCTCTGCTACAAGTATCCGGTTGTTTTGGTTTTTAGGAGGGCCGTTTCGACTCACCGTACTAAAAGTTACTGCACACCATCCTCGAAAATACCCTTCCATTGCATGGATAAGTAGGGCCCACTTTCAGCGAAGATTTAACCGTGAAATTTAATATAGGCGCGAGACCACATGTCAAGCATTGCACCAACACCTATTCACTCTATAGGCTGCGAAAACAAAGTGTGGCTCCATCAGCACTCATTTCTGCAGACCTGTTGAGGGTGTGCAAACAATTAATGAGCGCGGCGCATGGATCCGTCCAGAGTAATGCACAACGACGGAGGTTTGACAGAACTACGCCAATTCATACCTATATACTCTACTTACTCTATCGACCGATTGGCTTGACGATCAACATTTTGAGGCAGCACTCCAAAGAATGAAGCATCCCTGCCGGGATTCGAACCCGGAACCTTTGAATTAGAAGTCCAACGCGCTAATCCGTTGCGCCACAGGGATATGTGCGTTCCAGTTTTCGGGGCATCTGCAAAGTATAAGTCTTTTGGATCGCATTATACGTAGTCCTGAGTACAACAGCAAAACAAATCGGTCCTCCCCGGCGGGGAATCGAACCCTGGTCTCCTGAGTGACAGTCAGAGATACTAACCACTATACTACCGAGGACCTGGCTGTGTAGAAGACAGAAGAGAGAAACCTCGCTCTGCTACAAGTATCCGGTTGTTTTGGTTTTTAGGAGGGCCGTTTCGACTCACCGTACTAAAAGTTACTGCACACCATCCTCGAAAATACCCTTCCATTGCATGGATAAGTAGGGCCCACTTTCAGCGAAGATTTAACCGTGAAATTTAATATAGGCGCGAGACCACATGTCAAGCATTGCACCAACACCTATTCACTCTATAGGCTGCGAAAACAAAGTGTGGCTCCATCAGCACTCATTTCTGCAGACCTGTTGAGGGTGTGCGAACAATTAATGAGCGCGGCGCATGGATCCGTCCAGAGTAATGCACAACGACGGAGGTTTGACAGAACTACGCCAATTCATACCTATATACTCTACTTACTCTATCGACCGATTGGCTTGACGATCAACATTTTGAGGCAGCACTCCAAAGAATGAAGCATCCCTGCCGGGATTCGAACCCGGAACCTTTGAATTAGAAGTCCAACGCGCTAATCCGTTGCGCCACAGGGATATGTGCGTTCCAGTTTTCGGGGCATCTGCAAAGTATAAGTCTTTTGGATCGCATTATACGTAGTCCTGAGTACAACAGCAAAACAAATCGGTCCTCCCCGGCGGGGAATCGAACCCTGGTCTCCTGAGTGACAGTCAGAGATACTAACCACTATACTACCGAGGACCTGGCTGTGTAGAAGACAGAAGAGCGAAACCTCGCTCTGCGACAAGTATCCGGTTGTTTTGGTTTTTCGGAGGGCCGTTTCGACTCACCGTACTAAAAGTTATTGCACACCATCCTCGAAAATACCCTTCCATTGCATGGCTAAGTAGGGCCCACTTTCAGCGAAGATTTAACCGTGAAATTTAATATAGGCGCGAGACCACATGTCAAGCATTGCACCAACACCCATTCACTCTATAGGCTGCAAAAAAAAAAATTGTGGCTCCATCAGCACCCATTTCTGCAGACCTGTTGAGTGTGTGCAAACAATTAATGAGCGCGGCGCATGGATCCGTCCAGAGTAATACACAACGACGGAGGTTTGACAAAACTACGCCAATTCATACCTATATACTCTACTTACTTTATCGACCGATTGGCTGGACGATCAACATTTTGACGCAGCACTCCAAAGAATAAAGCATCCCTGCCGGGATTCGAACCCGGAACCTTTGAATTAGAAGTCCAACGCGCTAATCCGTTGCGCCACAGGGATATGTGCGTTCCAGTTTCCGGGGCATCTGCAAAGTATAAGTCTTTTGGATCGCATTATACGTAGTCCTGAGTACAACAGCAAAACAAATCCGTCCTCCCCGGCGGGGAATCGAACCCGGTCTCCTGAGTGACAGTCAGAGATACTAACCACTATACTACCGAGGACCTGGCTGTGTAGAAGACAGAAGAGCGAAACCTCGCTCTGCTACAAGTATCCGGTTGTTTTGGTTTTTAGGAGGGCCGTTTCGACTCACCGTACTAAAAGTTATTGCACACCATCCTCGAAAATAACCTTCCATCGCATGGCTAAGTAGGGCCCACTTTCAGCGAAGATTTAACCGTGAAATTTAATATAGGCGCGAGACCACATGTCAAGCATTGCACCAACACCTATTCACTCAATAGGCTGCAAAAAAAAAATTGTGGCTCCATCAGCACCCATTTCTGCAGACCTGTTGAGTGTGTGCAAACAATTAATGAGCGCGGCGCATGGATCCGTCCAGAGTAATACACAACGACGGAGGTTTGACAAAACTACGCCAATTCATACCTATATACTCTACTTACTCTATCGACCGATTGGCTGGACGATCAACATTTTGACGCAGCACTCCAAAGAATAAAGCATCCCTGCCGGTATTCGAACCCGGAACCTTTGAATTAGAAGTCCAACGCGCTAATCCGTTGCGCCACAGGGATATGTGATTCCAGTTTCCGGGGCATCTGCAAAGTATAAGTCTTTTGGATCGCATTATACGTAGTCCTGAGTACAACAGCAAAACAAAATCCGTCCTCCCCGGCGGGGAATCGAACCCCGGTCTCCTGAGTGACAGTCAGAGATACTAACCACTATACTACCGAGGACCTGGCTGTGTAGAAGACAGAAGAGCGAAACCTCGCTCTGCTACAAGTATCCGGTTGTTTTGGGTTTTAGGAGGGCCGTTTCGACTCACCGTACTAAAAGTTATTGCACACCATCCTCGAAAATACCTTCCATTGCATGGCTAAGTAGGGCCCACTTTCAGCGAAGATTTAACCGTGAAATTTAATATAGGCGCGAGACCACATGTCAAGCATTGCACCAACACCTATTCACTCTATAGGCTGCGAAAACAAAGTGTGGCTCCATCAGCACTCATTTCTGCAGACCTGTTGAGGGTGTGCAAACAATTAATGAGCGCGGCGCATGGATCCGTCCAGAGTAATGCACAACGACGGAGGTTTGACAGAACTACGCCAATTCATACCTATATACTCTACTTACTCTATCGACCGATTGGCTTGACGATCAACATTTTGAGGCAGCACTCCAAAGAATAAAGCATCCCTGCCGGGATTCGAACCCGGAACCTTTGAATTAGAAGTCCAACGCGCTAATCCGTTGCGCCACAGGGATATGTGCGTTCCAGTTTTCGGGGCATCTGCAAAGTATAAGTCTTTTGGATCGCATTATACGTAGTCCTGAGTACAACAGCAAAACAAATCGGTCCTCCCCGGCGGGGAATCGAACCCCGGTCTCCTGAGTGACAGTCAGAGATACTAACCACTATACTACCGAGGACCTGGCTGTGTAGAAGACAGAAGAGCGAAACCTCGCTCTGCGACAAGTATCCGGTTGTTTTGGTTTTTAGGAGGGCCGTTTCGACTCACCGTACTAAAAGTTATTGCACACCATCCTCGAAAATACCCTTCCATTGCATGGCTAAGTAGGGCCCACTTTCAGCGAAGATTTAACCGTGAAATTTAATATAGGCGCGAGACCACATGTCAAGCATTGCACCAACACCCATTCACTCTATAGGCTGCAAAAAAAAAATTGTGGCTCCATCAGCACCCATTTCTGCAGACCTGTTGAGTGTGTGCAAACAATTAATGAGCGCGGCGCATGGATCCGTCCAGAGTAATACACAACGACGGAGGTTTGACAAAACTACGCCAATTCATACCTATATACTCTACTTACTTTATCGACCGATTGGCTGGACGATCAACATTTTGACGCAGCACTCCAAAGAATAAAGCATCCCTGCCGGGATTCGAACCCGGAACCTTTGAATTAGAAGTCCAACGCGCTAATCCGTTGCGCCACAGGGATATGTGCGTTCCAGTTTCCGGGGCATCTGCAAAGTATAAGTCTTTTGGATCGCATTATACGTAGTCCTGAGTACAACAGCAAAACAAATCCGTCCTCCCCGGCGGGGAATCGAACCCGGTCTCCTGAGTGACAGTCAGAGATACTAACCACTATACTACCGAGGACCTGGCTGTGTAGAAGACAGAAGAGCGAAACCTCGCTCTGCTACAAGTATCCGGTTGTTTTGGTTTTTAGGAGGGCCGTTTCGACTCACCGTACTAAAAGTTATTGCACACCATCCTCGAAAATACCCTTCCATTGCATGGCTAAGTAGGGCCCACTTTCAGCGAAGATTTAACCGTGAAATTTAATATAGGCGCGAGACCACATGTCAAGCATTGCACCAACACCTATTCACTCAATAGGCTGCAAAAAAAAAATTGTGGCTCCATCAGCACCCATTTCTGCAGACCTGTTGAGTGTGTGCAAACAATTAATGAGCGCGGCGCATGGATCCGTCCAGAGTAATACACAACGACGGAGGTTTGACAAAACTACGCCAATTCATACCTATATACTCTACTTACTCTATCGACCGATTGGCTGGACGATCAACATTTTGACGCAGCACTCCAAAGAATAAAGCATCCCTGCCGGTATTCGAACCCGGAAACTTTGAATTAGAAGTCCAACGCGCTAATCCGTTGCGCCACAGGAATATGTGATTCCAGTTTCCGGGGCATCTGCAAAGTATAAGTCTTTTGGATCGCATTATACGTAGTCCTGAGTACAACAGCAAAACAAAATCCGTCCTCCCCGGCGGGGAATCGAACCCCGGTCTCCTGAGTGACAGTCAGAGATACTAACCACTATACTACCGAGGACCTGGCTGTGTAGAAGACAGAAGAGCGAAACCTCGCTCTGCTACAAGTATCCGGTTGTTTTAGTTTTTAGGAGGGCCGTTTCGACTCACCGTACTAAAAGTTATTGCACACCATCCTCGAAAATACCTTCCATTGCATGGCTAAGTAGGGCCCACTTTCAGCGAAGATTTAACCGTGAAATTTAATATAGGCGCGAGACCACATGTCAAGCATTGCACGAACACCCATTCACTCTATAGGCTGCAAAAAAAAAATTGTGGCTCCATCAGCACCCATTTCTGCAGACCTGTTGAGTGTGTGCAAACAATTAATGAGCGCGGCGCATGGATCCGTCCAGAGTAATACACAACGACGGAGGTTTGACAAAACTACGCCAATTCATACCAATATACTCTACTTACTCTATCGACCGATTGGCTGGACGATCAACATTTTGACGCAGCACTCCAAAGAATAAAGTATCCCTGCCGGGATTCGAACCCGGAACCTTTGAATTAGAAGTCCAACGCGCTAATCCGTTGCGCCACAGGGATATGTGCGTTCCAGTTTCCGGGGCATCTGCAAAGTATAAGTCTTTTGGATCGCATTATACGTAGTCCTGAGTACAACAGCAAAACAAAATCCGTCCTCCCCGGCGGGGAATCGAACCCCGGTCTCCTGAGTGACAGTCAGAGATACTAACCACTATACTACCGAGGACCTGGCTGTGTAGAAGACAGAAGAGCGAAACCTCGCTCTGCTACAAGTATCCGGTTGTTTTGGTTTTTAGGAGGGCCGTTTCGACTCACCGTACTAAAAGTTATTGCACACCATCCTCGAAAATACCCTTCCATTGCATGGCTAAGTAGGTCCCGCTTTCAGCGAAGATTTAACCGTGAAATTTAATATAGGCGCGAGACCACATGTCAAGCATTGCACCAACACCTATTCACTCTATAGGCTGCAAAAAAAAATTTGTGGCTCCATCAGCACCCATTTCTGCAGACCTGTTGAGTGTGTGCAAACAATTAATGAGCGCGGCGCATGGATCCGTCCAGAGTAATACACAACGACGGAGGTTTGACAAAACTACGCCAATTCATACCTATATACTCTACTTACTCTATCGACCGATTGGCTGGACGATCAACATTTTGACGCAGCACTCCAAAGAATAAAGCATCCCTGCCGGGATTCGAACCCGGAACCTTTGAATTAGAAGTCCAACGCGCTAATCCGTGGCGCCACAGGGATATGTGATTCCAGTTTCCGGGGCATCTGCAAAGTATAAGTCTTTTGGATCGCATTATACGTAGTCCTGAGTACAACAGCAAAACAAAATCCGTCCTCCCCGGCGGGGAATCGAACCCCGGTCTCCTGAGTGACAGTCAGAGATACTAACCACTATACTACCGAGGACCTGGCTGTGTAGAAGACAGAAGAGCGAAACCTCGCTCTGCTACAAGTATCCGGTTGTTTTGGTTTTTAGGAGGGCCGTTTCGACTCACCGTACTAAAAGTTATTGCACACCATCCTCGAAAATACCTTCCATTGCATGGCTAAGTAGGGCCCACTTTCAGCGAAGATTTAACCGTGAAATTTAATATAGGCGCGAGACCACATGTCAAGCATTGCACGAACACCCATTCACTCTATAGGCTGCACAAAAAAAAATTGTGGCTCCATCAGCACCCATTTCTGCAGACCTGTTGAGTGTGTGCAAACAATTAATGAGCGCGGCGCATGGATCCGTCCAGAGTAATACACAACGACGGAGGTTTGACAAAACTACGCCAATTCATACCAATATACTCTACTTACTCTATCGACCGATTGGCTGGACGATCAACATTTTGACGCAGCACTCCAAAGAATAAAGTATCCCTGCCGGGATTCGAACCCGGAACCTTTGAATTAGAAGTCCAACGCGCTAATCCGTTGCGCCACAGGGATATGTGCGTTCCAGTTTCCGGGGCATCTGCAAAGTATAAGTCTTTTGGATCGCATTATACGTAGTCCTGAGTACAACAGCAAAACAAAATCCGTCCTCCCCGGCGGGGAATCGAACCCCGGTCTCCTGAGTGACAGTCAGAGATACTAACCACTATACTACCGAGGACCTGGCTGTGTAGAAGACAGAAGAGCGAAACCTCGCTCTGCTACAAGTATCCGGTTGTTTTGGTTTTTAGGAGGGCCGTTTCGACTCACCGTACTAAAAGTTATTGCACACCATCCTCGAAAATACCCTTCCATTGCATGGCTAAGTAGGTCCCGCTTTCAGCGAAGATTTAACCGTGAAATTTAATATAGGCGCGAGACCACATGTCAAGCATTGCACCAACACCTATTCACTCTATAGGCTGCAAAAAAAAAATTGTGGCTCCATCAGCACCCATTTCTGCAGACCTGTTGAGTGTGTGCAAACAATTAATGAGCGCGGCGCATGGATCCGTCCAGAGTAATACACAACGACGGAGGTTTGACAAAACTACGCCAATTCATACCTATATACTCTACTTACTCTATCGACCGATTGGCTGGACGATCAACATTTTGACGCAGCACTCCAAAGAATAAAGCATCCCTGCCGGGATTCGAACCCGGAACCTTTGAATTAGAAGTCCAACGCGCTAATCCGTTGCGCCACAGGGATATGTGATTCCAGTTTCCGGGGCATCTGCAAAGTATAAGTCTTTTGGATCGCATTATACGTAGTCCTGAGTACAACAGCAAAACAAAATCCGTCCTACCCGGCGGGGAATCGAACCCCGGTCTCCTGAGTGACAGTCAGAGATACTAACCACTATACTACCGAGGACCTGGCTGTGTAGAAGACAGAAGAGCGAAACCTCGCTCTGCTACAAGTATCCGGTTGTTTTGGTTTTTAGGAGGGCCGTTTCGACTCACCGTACTAAAAGTTATTGCACACCATCCTCGAAAATACCCTTCCATTGCATGGCTAAGTAGGTCCCGCTTTCAGCGAAGATTTAACCGTGAAATTTAATTTAGGCGCGAGACCACATGTCAAGCATTGCACCAACACCTATTCACTCTATAGGCTGCAAAAAAAAAATTGTGGCTCCATCAGCACCCATTTCTGCAGACCTGTTGAGTGTGTGCAAACAATTAATGAGCGCGGCGCATGGATCCGTCCAGAGTAATACACAACGACGGAGGTTTGACAAAACTACTCCAATTCATACCAATATACTCTACTTACTCTATCGACCGATTGGCTGGACGATCAACATTTTGACGCAGCACTCCAAAGAATAAAGCATCCCTGCCGGGATTCGAACCCGGAACCTTTGAATTAGAAGTCCAACGCGCTAATCCGTTGCGCCACAGGGATATGTGCGTTCCAGTTTCCGGGGCATCTGCAAAGTATAAGTCTTTTGGATCGCATTATACGTAGTCCTGAGTACAACAGCAAAACAAAATCCGTCCTCCCCGGCGGGGAATCGAACCCCGGTCTCCTGAGTGACAGTCAGAGATACTAACCACTATACTACCGAGGACCTGGCTGTGTAGAAGACAGAAGAGCGAAACCTCGCTCTGCTACAAGTATCCGGTTGTTTTGGTTTTTAGGAGGGCCGTTTCGACTCACCGTACTAAAAGTTATTGCACACCATCCTCGAAAATACCCTTCCATTGCATGGCTAAGTAGGTCCCACTTTCAGCGAAGATTTAACCGTGAAATTTAATATAGGCGCGAGACCACATGTCAAGCATTGCACCAACACCTATTCACTCTATAGGCTGCAAAAAAAAAATTGTGGCTCCATCAGCACCCATTTCTGCAGACCTGTTGAGTGTGTGCAAACAATTAATGAGCGCGGCGCATGGATCCGTCCAGAGTAATACACAACGACGGAGGTTTGACAAAACTACGCCAATTCATACCAATATACTCTACTTACTCTATCGACCGATTGGCTGGACGATCAACATTTTGACGCAGCACTCCAAAGAATAAAGCATCCCTGCCGGGATTCGAACCCGGAACCTTTGAATTAGAAGTCCAACGCGCTGATCCGTTGCGCCACAGGGATATGTGCGTTCCAGTTTCCGGGGCATCTGCAAAGTATAAGTCTTTTGGATCGCATTATACGTAGTCCTGAGTACAACAGCAAAAAAAAATCCGTCCTCCCCGGCGGGGAATCGAACCCCGGTCTCCTGAGTGACAGTCAGAGATACTAACCACTATACTACCGAGGACCTGGCTGTGTAGAAGACAGAAGAGCGAAACCTCGCTCTGCTACAAGTATCCGGTTGTTTTGGTTTTTAGGAGGGCCGTTTCGACTCACCGTACTAAAAGTTATTGCACACCATCCTCGAAAATACCCTTCCATTGCATGGCTAAGTAGGGCCCACTTACAGCGAAGATTTAACCGTGAAATTTAATATAGGCGCGAGACCACATGTCAAGCATTGCACCAACACCTATTCACTCTATAGGCTGCAAAAAAAATTTTGTGGCTCCATCAGCACCCATTTCTGCAGACCTGTTGAGTGTGTGCAAACAATTAATGAGCGCGGCGCATGGTCCGTCCAGAGTAATACACAACGACGGAGGTTTGACAGAACTACGCCAATTCATACCTATATACTCTACTTACTCTGTCGACCGATTGGCTTGACGATCAACATTTTGACGCAGCACTCCAAAGAATAAAGCATCCCTGCCGGGATTCGAACCCGGAACCTTTGAATTAGAAGTCCAACGCGCTAATCCGTTGCGCCACAGGGATATGTGCGTTCCAGTTTTCGGGGCATCTGCAAAGTATAAGTATTTTGGATCGCATTATACGTAGTCCTGAGTACAACAGCAAAACAAATCGGTCCTCCCCGGCGGGGAATCGAACCCCGGTCTCCTGAGTGACAGTCAGAGATACTAACCACTATACTACCGAGGACCTGGCTGTGTAGAAGACAGAAGAGCGAAACCTCGCTCTGCTACAAGTATCCGGTTGTTTTGGTTTTTAGGAGGGCCGTTTCGACTCACCGTACTAAAAGTTATTGCACACCATCCTCGAAAATACCCTTCCATTGCATGGCTAAGTAGGGCCCACTTTCAGCGAAGATTTAACCGTGAAATTTAATATAGGCGCGAGACCACATGTCAAGCATTGCACCAACACCCATTCACTCTATAGGCTGCAAAAAAAAAATTGTGGCTCCATCAGCACCCATTTCTGCAGACCTGTTGAGTGTGTGCAAACAATTAATGAGCGCGGCGCATGGATCCGTCCAGAGTAATACACAACGACGGAGGTTTGACAAAACTACGCCAATTCATACCTATATAATCTACTTACTTTATCGACCGATTGGCTGGACGATCAACATTTTGACGCAGCACTCCAAAGAATAAAGCATCCCTGCCGGGATTCGAACCCGGAACCTTTGAATTAGAAGTCCAACGCGCTAATCCGTTGCGCCACAGGGATATGTGCGTTCAAGTTTCCGGGGCATCTGCAAAGTATAAATCTTTTGGATCGCATTATACGTAGTCCTGAGTACAACAGCAAAACAAACCGGTCCTCCCCGGCGGGGAATCGAACCCCGGTCTCCTGAGTGACAGTCAGAGATACTAACCACTATACCTGGCTGTGTAGAAGACACCTGGCTGTGTAGAAGACAGAAGAGCGAAACCTCGCTCTGCTACAAGTATCCGGTTGTTTTGGTTTTTAGGAGGGCCGTTTCGACTCACCGTACTAAAAGTTATTGCACACCATCCTCGAAAATACCCTTCCATTGCATGGCTAAGTAGGGCCCACTTTCAGCGAAGATTTAACCGTGAAATTTAATATAGGCGCGAGACCACATGTCAAGCATTGCACCAACACCCATTCACTCTATAGGCTGCAACAAAAAAAATTGTGGCTCCATCAGCACCCATTTCTGCAGACCTGTTGAGTGTGTGCAAACAATTAATGAGCGCGGCGCATGGATCCGTCCAGAGTAATACACAACGACGGAGGTTTGACAAAACTTCGCCAATTCATACCTATATACTCTACTTACTTTATCGACCGATTGGCTGGACGATCAACATTTTAACGCAGCACTCCAAAGAATAAAGCACCCCTGCCGGGATTCGAACCCGGAACCTTTGAATTAGAAGTCCAACGCGCTAATCCGTTGCGCCACAGGGATATGTGCGTTCCAGTTTTCGGGGCATCTGCAAAGTATAAGTCTTTTGGATCGCATTATACGTAGTCCTGAGTACAACAGCAAAAAAAAATCCGTCCTCCCCGGCGGGGAATCGAACCCCGGTCTCCTGAGTGACAGTCAGAGATACTAACCACTATACTACCGAGGACCTGGCTGTGTAGAAGACAGAAGAGCGAAACCTCGCTCTGCTACAAGTATCCGGTTGTTTTGGTTTTTAGGAGGGCCGTTTCGACTCACCGTACAGTTATTGCACACCATCCTCGAAAATACCCTTCCATTGCATGGCTAAGTAGGGCCCACTTTCAGCGAAGATTTAACCGTGAAATTTAATATAGGCGCGAGACCACATGTCAAGCATTGCACCAACACCCATTCACTCTATAGGCTGCAAAAAAAAAATTGTGGCTCCATCAGCACCCATTTCTGCAGACCTGTTGAGTGTGTGCAAACAATTAATGAGCGCGGCGCATGGATCCGTCCAGAGTAATACACAACGACGGAGGTTTGACAAAACTACGCCAATTCATACCTATATACTCTACTTACTTTATCGACCGATTGCCTGGACGATCAACATTTTGACGCAGCACTCCAAAGAATAAAGCATCCCTGCCGGGATTCGAACCCGGAACCTTTGAATTAGAAGTCCAACGCGCTAATCCGTTGCGCCACAGGGATATGTGCGTTCCAGTTTCCGGGGCATCTGCAAAGTATAAGTCTTTTGGATCGCATTATACGTAGTCCTGAGTACAACAGCAAAAAAAAAACCGTCCTCCCCGGCGGGGAATCGAACCCCGGTCTCCTGAGTGACAGTCAGAGATACTAACCACTATACTACCGAGGACCTGGCTGTGTAGAAGACAGAAGAGCGAAACCTCGCTCTGCTACAAGTATCCGGTTGTTTTGGTTTTTAGGAGGGCCGTTTCGACTCACCGTACTAAAAGTTATTGCACACCATCCTCGAAAATACCCTTCCATTGCATGGCTAAGTAGGGCCCACTTTCAGCGAAGATTTAACCGTGAAATTTAATATAGGCGCGAGACCACATGTCAAGCATTGCACCAACACCTATTCACTCTATAGGCTGCGAAAACAAAGTGTGGCTCCATCAGCACTCATTTCTGCAGACCTGTTGAGGGTGTGCAAACAATTAATGAGCGCGGCGCATGGATCCGTCCAGAGTAATGCACAACGACGGAGGTTTGACAGAACTACGCCAATTCATACCTATATACTCTACTTACTTTATCGACCGATTGGCTGGACGATCAACATTTTGACGCAGCACTCCAAAGAATAAAGCATCCCTGCCGGGATTCGAACCCGGAACCTTTGAATTAGAAGTCCAACGCGATAATCCGTTGCGCCACAGGGATATGTGCGTTCCAGTTTCCGGGGCATCTGCAAAGTATAAGTCTTTTGGTTCGCATTATACGTAGTCCTGAGTACAACAGCAAAAAAAAATCCGTCCTCCCCGGCGGGGAATCGAACCCCTGTCTCCTGAGTGACAGTCAGAGATACTAGCCACTATACTACCGAGGACCTGGCTGTGTAGAAGACAGAAGAGCGAAACCTTGCTCTGCTACAAGTATCCGGTTGTTTTGGTTTTTAGGAGGGCCGTTTCGACTCACCGTACTAAAAGTTATTGCACACCATCCTCGAAAATACCCTTCCATTGCATGACTAAGTAGGGCCCACTTTCAGCGAAGATTTAACCGTGAAATTTAATATAGACGCGAGACCACATGTCAAGCATTGCACCAACACCTATTCACTCTATAGGCTGCAACATAAATGTGTGGCTCCATCAGCACCCATTTCTGCAGACCTGTTGAGTGTGTGCAAACAATTAATGAGCGCGGCGCATGGATCCGTCCAGAGTAATACACAACGACGGAGGTTTGACAAAACTACGCCAATTCATACCTATATACTCTACTTACTTTATCGACCGATTGGCTGGACGATCAACATTTTGACGCAGCACTCCAAAGAATAAAGCATCCCTGCCGGGATTCGAACCCGGAACCTTTGAATTAGAAGTCCAACGCGCTAATCCGTTGCGCCACAGGGATATGTGCGTTCCAGTTTCCGGGGCATCTGCAAAGTATAAGTCTTTTGGATCGCATTATACGTAGTCCTGAGTACAACAGCAAAACAAAATCCGTCCTCCCCGGCGGGGAATCGAACCCCTGTCTCCTGAGTGACAGTCAGAGATACTAGCCACTATACTACCGAGGACCTGGCTGTGTAGAAGACAGAAGAGCGAAACCTCGCTCTGCTACAAGTATCCGGTTGTTTTGGTTTTTAGGAGGGCCGTTTCGACTCACCGTACTAAAAGTTATTGCACACCATCCTCGAAAATACCCTTCCATTGCATGACTAAGTAGGGCCCACTTTCAGCGAAGATTTAACCGTGAAATTTAATATAGACGCGAGACCACATGTCAAGCATTGCACCAACACCTATTCACTCTATAGGCTGCAACATAAATTTGTGGCTCCATCAGCACCCATTTCTGCAGACCTGTTGAGTGTGTGCAAACAATTAATGAGCGCGGCGCATGGATCCGTCCAGAGTAATACACAACGACGGAGGTTTGACAAAACTACGCCAATTCATACCTATATACTCTACTTACTTTATCGACCGATTGGCTGGACGATCAACATTTTGACGCAGCACTCCAAAGAATAAAGCATCCCTGCCGGGATTCGAACCCGGAACCTTTGAATTAGAAGTCCAACGCGCTAATCCGTTGCGCCACAGGGATATGTGCGTTCAAGTTTCTGGGGCATCTGCAAAGTATAAGTCTTTTGGATCGCATTATACGTAGTCCTGAGTACAACAGCAAAACAAAATCCGTCGAACCCCGGTCTCCTGAGTGACAGTCAGAGATACTAACCACTATACTACCGAGGACCTGGCTGTGTAGAAGACAGAAGAGCGAAACCTCGCTCTGCTACAAGTATCCGGTTGTTTTGGTTTTTAGGAGGGCCGTTTCGACTCACCGTACTAAAAGTTATCGACACCATCCTCGAAAATACCCTTCCATTGCATGGCTAAGTAGGGCACACTTTCAGCGAAGATTTAACCGTGAAATTTAATATAGGCGCGAGACCACATGTCAAGCATTGCACCAACACCTATTCACTCAATAGGCTGCAAAAAAAAAATTGTGGCTCCATCAGCACCCATTTCTGCAGACCTGTTGAGTGTGTGCAAACAATTAATGAGCGCGGCGCATGGATCCGTCCAGAGTAATACACAACGACGGAGGTTTGACAAAACTACGCCAATTCATACCTATATACTCTATCGACCGATTGGCTGGACGATCAACATTTTGACGCAGCACTCCAAAGAATAAAGCATCCCTGCCGGGATTCGAACCCGGAACCTTTGAATTAGAAGTCCAACGCGCTAATCCGTTGCGCCACAGGGATATGTGATTCCAGTTTCCGGGGCATCTGCAAAGTATAAGTCTTTTGGATCGCATTATACGTAGTCCTGAGTACAACAGCAAAACAAAATCCGTCCTCCCCGGCGGGGAATCGAACCCCGGTCTCATGAGTGACAGTCAGAGATACTAACCACTATACTACCGAGGACCTGGCTGTGTAGAAGACAGAAGAGCGAAACCTCGCTCTGCTACAAGTATCCGGTTGTTTTGGTTTTTAGTAGGGCCGTTTCGACTCACCGTACTAAAAGTTATTGCACACCATCCTCGAAAATACCCTTCCATTGCATGGCTAAGTAGGGCCCACTTTCAGCGAAGATTTAACCGTGAAATTTAATATAGACGCGAGACCACATGTCAAGCATTGCACCAACACCTATTCACTCTATAGGCTGCGAAAACAAAGTGTGGCTCCATCAGCACTCATTTCTGCAGACCTGTTGAGGGTGTGCAAACAATTAATGAGCGCGGCGCATGGATCCGTCCAGAGTAATGCACAACGACGGAGGTTTGACAGAACTACGCCAATTCATACCTATATACTCTACTTACTCTATCGACCGATTGGCTTGACGATCAACATTTTGAGGCAGCACTCCAAAGAATAAAGCATCCCTGCCGGGATTCGAACCCGGAACCTTTGAATTAGAAGTCCAACGCGCTAATCCGTTGCGCCACAGGGATATTAGTCTTGGCCCAAGACTACTCTAGTCGATATTGGTTTGTGTACGCGTTGGCCATATAGTGCGCCCTCTTGCAGCACTAACGGACCAGTCTTTGCTCACTAGAGTAGTCTTGGGAATTTCTCCCGGAAGTTTTAACTTTTTCTTTGTTTTTGCCTAGGCTTTCCTAGGGAACCAATCAGCGAGTGACCCAAATACAGCAGAGCGTGGGAATGCAGCGAGCGACCCAAATACAGCGCGTCGACCGCAGAGCGTGACCCAAATACACCGCGTGCACGCGCTTCGAATGGTTTGAAAAATATAAGGCGGCTTACAAGAATCATCGAACATTACCGTTTTATCGTTGCTAATATTTTCGGTGGCATAAGTTTCTTGGCAAATGTTTGCGAATATATTTACAAACATGTTTGCAAAGGCGTATGACATCGCAAAATACATTTGTTTATGAAGATAATTGCGACATTGCAAATATTTGCAAAGATATCTGTGGTATGCCATGTCCCTTGTGTGCCATCATAAAACCCTCTGCAGCTATTTACATAAAACGGTACCGCCCCCAATGCTGAACTTCCGGGAGAAATTCCCAAGACTACTCTAGTGAGCAAAGGGCTGGCCAGTTAGTGCTGCAAGAGGGCCCACTACTGGGAATGGCCAACGCGTACACAAACCAATATCGACTAGAGTAGTCTTGGGCCAAGACTACAGGGATATGTGCGTTCCAGTTTTCGGGGCATCTGCAAAGTATAAGTCTTTTGGATCGCATTATACGTAGTCCTGAGTACAACAGCAAAACAAATCGGTCCTCCCCGGCGGGGAATCGAACCCCGGTCTCCTGAGTGACAGTCAGAGATACTAACCACTATACTACCGAGGACCTGGCTGTGTAGAAGACAGAAGAGCGAAACCTCGCTCTGCTACAAGTATCCGGTTGTTTTGGTTTTTAGGAGGGCCGTTTCGACTCACCGTACTAAAAGTTATTGCACACCATCCTCGAAAATACCCTTCCATTGCATGGCTAAGTAGGGCCCACTTTCAGCGAAGATTTAACCGTGAAATTTAATATAGGCGCGAGACCACATGTCAAGCATTGCACCAACACCTATTCACTCTATAGGCTGCGAAAACAAAGTGTGGCTCCATCAGCACTCATTTCTGCAGACCTGTTGAGGGTGTGCAAACAATTAATGAGCGCGGCGCATGGATCCGTCCAGAGTAATACACAACGACGGAGGTTTGACAAAACTACGCCAATTCATACCTATATACTCTACTTACTTTATCGACCGATTGGCTGGACGATCAACATTTTGACGCAGCACTCCAAAGAATAAAGCATCCCTGCCGGGATTCGAACCCGGAACCTTTGAATTAGAAATCCAACGCGCTAATCCGTTGCGCCACAGGGATATGTGCGTTCCAGTTTCCGGGGCATCTGCAAAGTATAAGTCTTTTGGATCGCATTATACGTAGTCCTGAGTACAACAGCAAAACAAAATCCGTCCTCCCCGGCGGGGAATCGAACCCCGGTCTCCTGAGTGACAGTCAGAGATACTAACCACTATACTACCGAGGACCTGGCTGTGTAGAAGACAGAAGAGCGAAACCTCGCTCTGCTACAAGTATCCGGTTGTTTTGGTTTTTAGGAGGGCCGTTTCGACTCACCGTACTAAAAGTTATTGCACACCATCCTCGAAAATACCCTTCCATTGCATGGCTAAGTAGGGCCCACTTTCAGCGAAGATTTAACCGTGAAATTTAATATAGGCGCGAGACCACATGTCAAGCATTGCACCAACACCTATTCACTCAATAGGCTGCAAAAAAAAATTTGTGGCTCCATCAGCACCCATTTCTGCAGACCTGTTGAGTGTGTGCAAACAATTAATGAGCGCGGCGCATGGATCCGTCCATAGTAATACACAACGACGGAGGTTTGACAAAACTACGCCAATTCATACCTATATACTCTACTTACTCTATCGACCGATTGGCTGGACGATCAACATTTTGACGCAGCACTCCAAATAATAAAGCATCCCTGCCGGGATTCGAACCCGGAACCTTTGAATTAGAAGTCCAACGCGCTAATCCGTTGCGCCACAGGGATATGTGATTCCAGTTTTCGGGGCATCTGCAAAGTATAAGTCTTTTGGATCGCATTATACGTAGTCCTGAGTACAACAGCAAAACAAAATCCGTCCTCCCCGGCGGGGAATCGAACCCCGGTCTCCTGAGTGACAGTCAGAGATACTAACCACTATACTACCGAGGACCTGGCTGTGTAGAAGACAGAAGAGCGAAACCTCGCTCTGCTACAAGTATCCGGTTGTTTTGGTTTTTAGGAGGGCCGTTTCGACTCACCGTACTAAAAGTTATTGCACACCATCCTCGAAAATACCCTTCCGTTGCATGGCTAAGTAGGGCCCACTTTCAGCGAAGATTTAACCGTGAAATTTAATATAGGCGCGAGACCACATGTCAAGCATTGCACCAACACCCATTCACTCTATAGGCTGCAAAAAAAAAATTGTGGCTCCATCAGCACCCATTTCTGCAGACCTGTTGAGTGTGTGCAAACAATTAATGAGCGCGGCGCATGGATCCGTCCAGAGTAATACACAACGACGGAGGTTTGACAAAACTACGCCAATTCATACCTATATACTCTACTTACTCTATCGACCGATTGGCTGGACGATCAACATTTTGACGCAGCACTCCAAAGAATAAAGCATCCCTGCCGGGATTCGAACCCGGAACCTTTGAATTAGAAGTCCAACGCGCTAATCCGTTGCGCCACAGGGATATGTGCGTTCCAGTTTCCGGGGCATCTGCAAAGTATAAGTCTTTTGGATCGCATTATACGTAGTCCTGAGTACAACAGCAAAAAACAATCCGTCCTCCCCGGCGGGGAATCGAACCCCGGTCTCCTGAGTGACAGTCAGAGATACTAACCACTATACTACAGAGGACCTGGCTGTGTAGAAGACAGAAGAGCGAAACCTCGCTCTGCTACAAGTATCCGGTTGTTTTGGTTTTTAGGAGGGCCGTTTCGACTCACCGTACTAAAAGTTATTGCACACCATCCTCGAAAATACCCTTCCATTGCATGGCTAAGTAGGGCCCACTTTCAGCGAAGATTTAACCGTGAAATTTAATATAGGCGCGAGACCACATGTCAAGCATTGCACCAACACCTATTCACTCTATAGGCTGCAACATAAATTTGTGGCTCCATCAGCACCCATTTCTGCAGACCTGTTGAGTGTGTGCAAACAATTAATGAGCGCGGCGCATGGATCCGTCCAGAGTAATACACAACGACGGAGGTTTGACAAAACTACGCCAATTCATACCTATATACTCTACTTACTCTATCGACCGATTGGCTGGACGATCAACATTTTGACGCAGCACTCCAAAGAATAAAGTATCCCTGCCGGGATTCGAACCCGGAACCTTTGAATTAGAAGTCGAACGCGCTAATCCGTTGCGCCACAGGGATATGTGCGTTCCAGTTTCCGGGGCATCTGCAAAGTATAAGTCTTTTGGATCGCATTATACGTAGTCCTGAGTACAACAGCAAAAAACAATCCGTCCTCCCCGGCGGGGAATCGAACCCCGGTCTCCTGAGTGACAGTCAGAGATACTAACCACTATACTACCGAGGACCTGGCTGTGTAGAAGACAGAACATCGAAACCTCGCTCTGCTACAAGTATCCGGTTGTTTTGGTTTTTAGGAGGGCCGTTTCGACTCACCGTACTAAAAGTTATTGCACACCATCCTCGAAAATACCCTTCCATTGCATGGCTAAGTAGGGCCCACTTTCAGCGAAGATTTAACCGTGAAATTTAATATAGGCGCGAGACCACATGTCAAGCATTGCACCAACACCTATTCACTCTATAGGCTGCAACATAAATTTGTGGCTCCATCAGCACCCATTTCTGCAGACCTGTTGAGTGTGTGCAAACAATTAATGAGCGCGGCGCATGGATCCGTCCAGAGTAATACACAACGACGGAGGTTTGACAGAACTACGCCAATTCATACCTATATACTCTACTTACTCTGTCGACCGATTGGCTTGACGATCAACATTTTGACGCAGCACTCCAAAGAATAAAGCATCCCTGCCGGTATTCGAACCCGGAACCTTTGAATTAGAAGTCCAACGCGCTAATCCGTTGCGCCACAGGGATATGTGCGATCCAGTTTTCGGGGCATCTGCAAAGTATAAGTCTTTTGGATCGCATTATACGTAGTCCTGAGTACAACAGCAAAACAAATCGGTCCTCCCCGGTGGGGAATCGAACCCCGGTCTCCTGAGTGACAGTCAGAGATACTAACCACTATACTACCGAGGACCTGGCTGTGTAAAAGACAGAAGAGCGAAACCTCGCTCTGCTACAAGTATCCGGTTGTTTTGGTTTTTAGGAGGGCCGTTTCGACTCACCGTACTAAAAGTTATTGCACACCATCCTCGAAAATACCCTTCCATTGCATGCAAAAAAAAAATTGTGGCTCCATCAGCACCCATTTCTGCAGACCTGTTGAGTGTGTGCAAACAATTAATGAGCGCGGCGCATGGATCCGTCCAGAGTAATACACAACGACGGAGGTTTGACAAAACTACGCCAATTCATACCAATATACTTACTCTATCGACCGATTGGCTGGACGATCAACATTTTGACGCAGCACTCCAAAGAATAAAGCATCCCTGCCGGGATTCGAACCCGGAACCTTTGAATTAGAAGTCCAACGCGCTAATCCGTTGCGCCACAGGGATATGTGCGTTCCAGTTTCCGGGGCATCTGCAAAGTATAAGTCTTTTGGATCGCATTATACGTAGTCCTGAGTACAACAGCAAAAAAAAAACCGTCCTCCCCGGCGGGGAATCGAACCCCGGTCTCCTGAGTGACAGTCAGAGATACTAACCACTATACTACCGAGGACCTGGCTGTGTAGAAGACAGAAGAGCGAAACCTCGCTCTGCTACAAGTATCCGGTTGTTTTGGTTTTTAGGAGGGCCGTTTCGACTCACCGTACTAAAAGTTATTGCACACCATCCTCGAAAATACCCTTCCATTGCATGGCTAAGTAGGGCCCACTTTCAGCGAAGATTTAACCGTGAAATTTAATATAGGCGCGAGACCACATGTCAAGCATTGCACCAACACCTATTCACTCTATAGGCTGCGAAAACAAAGTGTGGCTCCATCAGCACTCATTTCTGCAGACCTGTTGAGGGTGTGCAAACAATTAATGAGCGCGGCGCATGGATCCGTCCAGAGTAATGCACAACGACGGAGGTTTGACAGAACTACGCCAATTCATACCTATATACTCTACTTACTTTATCGACCGATTGGCTGGACGATCAACATTTTAACGCAGCACTCCAAAGAATAAAGCACCCCTGCCGGGATTCGAACCCGGAACCTTTGAATTAGAAGTCCAACGCGCTAATCCGTTGCGCCACAGGGATATGTGCGTTCCAGTTTTCGGGGCATCTGCAAAGTATAAGTCTTTTGGATCGCATTATACGTAGTCCTGAGTACAACAGCAAAAAAAAATCCGTCCTCGGGGTTCGATTCCCCGCCGGGAATCGAACCCCGGTCTCCTGAGTGACAGTCAGAGATACTAACCACTATACTACCGAGGACCTGGCTGTGTAGAAGACAGAAGAGCGAAACCTCGCTCTGCTACAAGTATCCGGTTGTTTTGGTTTTTAGGAGGGCCGTTTCGACTCACCGTACAGTTATTGCACACCATCCTCGAAAATACCCTTCCATTGCATGGCTAAGTAGGGCCCACTTTCAGCGAAGATTTAACCGTGAAATTTAATATAGGCGCGAGACCACATGTCAAGCATTGCACCAACACCCATTCACTCTATAGGCTGCAAAAAAAAAATTGTGGCTCCATCAGCACCCATTTCTGCAGACCTGTTGAGTGTGTGCAAACAATTAATGAGCGCGGCGCATGGATCCGTCCAGAGTAATACACAACGACGGAGGTTTGACAAAACTACGCCAATTCATACCTATATACTCTACTTACTTTATCGACCGATTGCCTGGACGATCAACATTTTGACGCAGCACTCCAAAGAATAAAGCATCCCTGCCGGGATTCGAACCCGGAACCTTTGAATTAGAAGTCCAACGCGCTAATCCGTTGCGCCACAGGGATATGTGCGTTCCAGTTTCCGGGGCATCTGCAAAGTATAAGTCTTTTGGATCGCATTATACGTAGTCCTGAGTACAACAGCAAAAAAAAAACCGTCCTCCCCGGCGGGGAATCGAACCCCGGTCTCCTGAGTGACAGTCAGAGATACTAACCACTATACTACCGAGGACCTGGCTGTGTAGAAGACAGAAGAGCGAAACCTCGCTCTGCTACAAGTATCCGGTTGTTTTGGTTTTTAGGAGGGCCGTTTCGACTCACCGTACTAAAAGTTATTGCACACCATCCTCGAAAATACCCTTCCATTGCATGGCTAAGTAGGGCCCACTTTCAGCGAAGATTTAACCGTGAAATTTAATATAGGCGCGAGACCACATGTCAAGCATTGCACCAACACCTATTCACTCTATAGGCTGCGAAAACAAAGTGTGGCTCCATCAGCACTCATTTCTGCAGACCTGTTGAGGGTGTGCAAACAATTAATGAGCGCGGCGCATGGATCCGTCCAGAGTAATGCACAACGACGGAGGTTTGACAGAACTACGCCAATTCATACCTATATACTCTACTTACTTTATCGACCGATTGGCTGGACGATCAACATTTTGACGCAGCACTCCAAAGAATAAAGCATCCCTGCCGGGATTCGAACCCGGAACCTTTGAATTAGAAGTCCAACGCGATAATCCGTTGCGCCACAGGGATATGTGCGTTCCAGTTTCCGGGGCATCTGCAAAGTATAAGTCTTTTGGTTCGCATTATACGTAGTCCTGAGTACAACAGCAAAAAAAAATCCGTCCTCCCCGGCGGGGAATCGAACCCCTGTCTCCTGAGTGACAGTCAGAGATACTAGCCACTATACTACCGAGGACCTGGCTGTGTAGAAGACAGAAGAGCGAAACCTTGCTCTGCTACAAGTATCCGGTTGTTTTGGTTTTTAGGAGGGCCGTTTCGACTCACCGTACTAAAAGTTATTGCACACCATCCTCGAAAATACCCTTCCATTGCATGACTAAGTAGGGCCCACTTTCAGCGAAGATTTAACCGTGAAATTTAATATAGACGCGAGACCACATGTCAAGCATTGCACCAACACCTATTCACTCTATAGGCTGCAACATAAATGTGTGGCTCCATCAGCACCCATTTCTGCAGACCTGTTGAGTGTGTGCAAACAATTAATGAGCGCGGCGCATGGATCCGTCCAGAGTAATACACAACGACGGAGGTTTGACAAAACTACGCCAATTCATACCTATATACTCTACTTACTTTATCGACCGATTGGCTGGACGATCAACATTTTGACGCAGCACTCCAAAGAATAAAGCATCCCTGCCGGGATTCGAACCCGGAACCTTTGAATTAGAAGTCCAACGCGCTAATCCGTTGCGCCACAGGGATATGTGCGTTCCAGTTTCCGGGGCATCTGCAAAGTATAAGTCTTTTGGATCGCATTATACGTAGTCCTGAGTACAACAGCAAAACAAAATCCGTCCTCCCCGGCGGGGAATCGAACCCCTGTCTCCTGAGTGACAGTCAGAGATACTAGCCACTATACTACCGAGGACCTGGCTGTGTAGAAGACAGAAGAGCGAAACCTCGCTCTGCTACAAGTATCCGGTTGTTTTGGTTTTTAGGAGGGCCGTTTCGACTCACCGTACTAAAAGTTATTGCACACCATCCTCGAAAATACCCTTCCATTGCATGACTAAGTAGGGCCCACTTTCAGCGAAGATTTAACCGTGAAATTTAATATAGACGCGAGACCACATGTCAAGCATTGCACCAACACCTATTCACTCTATAGGCTGCAACATAAATTTGTGGCTCCATCAGCACCCATTTCTGCAGACCTGTTGAGTGTGTGCAAACAATTAATGAGCGCGGCGCATGGATCCGTCCAGAGTAATACACAACGACGGAGGTTTGACAAAACTACGCCAATTCATACCTATATACTCTACTTACTTTATCGACCGATTGGCTGGACGATCAACATTTTGACGCAGCACTCCAAAGAATAAAGCATCCCTGCCGGGATTCGAACCCGGAACCTTTGAATTAGAAGTCCAACGCGCTAATCCGTTGCGCCACAGGGATATGTGCGTTCAAGTTTCTGGGGCATCTGCAAAGTATAAGTCTTTTGGATCGCATTATACGTAGTCCTGAGTACAACAGCAAAACAAAATCCGTCGAACCCCGGTCTCCTGAGTGACAGTCAGAGATACTAACCACTATACTACCGAGGACCTGGCTGTGTAGAAGACAGAAGAGCGAAACCTCGCTCTGCTACAAGTATCCGGTTGTTTTGGTTTTTAGGAGGGCCGTTTCGACTCACCGTACTAAAAGTTATCGACACCATCCTCGAAAATACCCTTCCATTGCATGGCTAAGTAGGGCACACTTTCAGCGAAGATTTAACCGTGAAATTTAATATAGGCGCGAGACCACATGTCAAGCATTGCACCAACACCTATTCACTCAATAGGCTGCAAAAAAAAAAATTGTGGCTCCATCAGCACCCATTTCTGCAGACCTGTTGAGTGTGTGCAAACAATTAATGAGCGCGGCGCATGGATCCGTCCAGAGTAATACACAACGACGGAGGTTTGACAAAACTACGCCAATTCATACCTATATACTCTACTTACTCTATCGACCGATTGGCTGGACGATCAACATTTTGACGCAGCACTCCAAAGAATAAAGCATCCCTGCCGGGATTCGAACCCGGAACCTTTGAATTAGATGTCCAACGCGCTAATCCGTTGCGCCACAGGGATATGTGATTCCAGTTTCCGGGGCATCTGCAAAGTATAAGTCTTTTGGATCGCATTATACGTAGTCCTGAGTACAACAGCAAAACAAAATCCGTCCTCCCCGGCGGGGAATCGAACCCCGGTCTCCTGAGTGACAGTCAGAGATACTAACCACTATACTACCGAGGACCTGGCTGTGTAGAAGACAGAAGAGCGAAACCTCGCTCTGCTACAAGTATCCGGTTGTTTTGGTTTTTAGTAGGGCCGTTTCGACTCACCGTACTAAAAGTTATTGCACACCATCCTCGAAAATACCCTTCCATTGCATGGCTAAGTAGGGCCCACTTTCAGCGAAGATTTAACCGTGAAATTTAATATAGACGCGAGACCACATGTCAAGCATTGCACCAACACCTATTCACTCTATAGGCTGCGAAAACAAAGTGTGGCTCCATCAGCACTCATTTCTGCAGACCTGTTGAGGGTGTGCAAACAATTAATGAGCGCGGCGCATGGATCCGTCCAGAGTAATGCACAACGACGGAGGTTTGACAGAACTACGCCAATTCATACCTATATACTCTACTTACTCTATCGACCGATTGGCTTGACGATCAACATTTTGAGGCAGCACTCCAAAGAATAAAGCATCCCTGCCGGGATTCGAACCCGGAACCTTTGAATTAGAAGTCCAACGCGCTAATCCGTTGCGCCACAGGGATATTAGTCTTGGCCCAAGACTACTCTAGTCGATATTGGTTTGTGTACGCGTTGGCCATATAGTGCGCCCTCTTGCAGCACTAACGGACCAGTCTTTGCTCACTAGAGTAGTCTTGGGAATTTCTCCCGGAAGTTTTAACTTTTTCTTTGTTTTTGCCTAGGCTTTCCTAGGGAACCAATCAGCGAGTGACCCAAATACAGCAGAGCGTGGGAATGCAGCGAGCGACCCAAATACAGCGCGTCGACCGCAGAGCGTGACCCAAATACACCGCGTGCACGCGCTTCGAATGGTTTGAAAAATATAAGGCGGCTTACAAGAATCATCGAACATTACCGTTTTATCGTTGCTAATATTTTCGGTGGCATAAGTTTCTTGGCAAATGTTTGCGAATATATTTACAAACATGTTTGCAAAGGCGTATGACATCGCAAAATACATTTGTTTATGAAGATAATTGCGACATTGCAAATATTTGCAAAGATATCTGTGGTATGCCATGTCCCTTGTGTGCCATCATAAAACCCTCTGCAGCTATTTACATAAAACGGTACCGCCCCCAATGCTGAACTTCCGGGAGAAATTCCCAAGACTACTCTAGTGAGCAAAGGGCTGGCCAGTTAGTGCTGCAAGAGGGCCCACTACTGGGAATGGCCAACGCGTACACAAACCAATATCGACTAGAGTAGTCTTGGGCCAAGACTACAGGGATATGTGCGTTCCAGTTTTCGGGGCATCTGCAAAGTATAAGTCTTTTGGATCGCATTATACGTAGTCCTGAGTACAACAGCAAAACAAATCGGTCCTCCCCGGCGGGGAATCGAACCCCGGTCTCCTGAGTGACAGTCAGAGATACTAACCACTATACTACCGAGGACCTGGCTGTGTAGAAGACAGAAGAGCGAAACCTCGCTCTGCTACAAGTATCCGGTTGTTTTGGTTTTTAGGAGGGCCGTTTCGACTCACCGTACTAAAAGTTATTGCACACCATCCTCGAAAATACCCTTCCATTGCATGGCTAAGTAGGGCCCACTTTCAGCGAAGATTTAACCGTGAAATTTAATATAGGCGCGAGACCACATGTCAAGCATTGCACCAACACCTATTCACTCTATAGGCTGCGAAAACAAAGTGTGGCTCCATCAGCACTCATTTCTGCAGACCTGTTGAGGGTGTGCAAACAATTAATGAGCGCGGCGCATGGATCCGTCCAGAGTAATACACAACGACGGAGGTTTGACAAAACTACGCCAATTCATACCTATATACTCTACTTACTTTATCGACCGATTGGCTGGACGATCAACATTTTGACGCAGCACTCCAAAGAATAAAGCATCCCTGCCGGGATTCGAACCCGGAACCTTTGAATTAGAAATCCAACGCGCTAATCCGTTGCGCCACAGGGATATGTGCGTTCCAGTTTCCGGGGCATCTGCAAAGTATAAGTCTTTTGGATCGCATTATACGTAGTCCTGAGTACAACAGCAAAACAAAATCCGTCCTCCCCGGCGGGGAATCGAACCCCGGTCTCCTGAGTGACAGTCAGAGATACTAACCACTATACTACCGAGGACCTGGCTGTGTAGAAGACAGAAGAGCGAAACCTCGCTCTGCTACAAGTATCCGGTTGTTTTGGTTTTTAGGAGGGCCGTTTCGACTCACCGTACTAAAAGTTATTGCACACCATCCTCGAAAATACCCTTCCATTGCATGGCTAAGTAGGGCCCACTTTCAGCGAAGATTTAACCGTGAAGATTAATATAGGCGCGAGACCACATGTCAAGCATTGCACCAACACCTATTCACTCTATAGGCTGCAAAAAAAAATTGTGGCTCCATCAGCACCCATTTCTGCAGACCTGTTGAGTGTGTGCAAACAATTAATGAGCGCGGCGCATGGATCCGTCCAGAGTAATACACAACGACGGAGGTTTGACAAAACTACGCCAATTCATACCTATATACTCTACTTACTCTATCGACCGATTGGCTGGACGATCAACATTTTGACGCAGCACTCCAAAGAATAAAGCATCCCTGCCGGGATTCGAACCCGGAACCTTTGAATTAGAAGTCCAACGCGCTAATCCGTTGCGCCACAGGGATATGTGCGTTCCAGTTTCCGGGGCATCTGCAAAGTATAAGTCTTTTGGATCGCATTATACGTAGTCCTGAGTACAACAGCAAAAAACAATCCGTCCTCCCCGGCGGGGAATCGAACCCCGGTCTCCTGAGTGACAGTCAGAGATACTAACCACTATACTACAGAGGACCTGGCTGTGTAGAAGACAGAAGAGCGAAACCTCGCTCTGCTACAAGTATCCGGTTGTTTTGGTTTTTAGGAGGGCCGTTTCGACTCACCGTACTAAAAGTTATTGCACACCATCCTCGAAAATACCCTTCCATTGCATGGCTAAGTAGGGCCCACTTTCAGCGAAGATTTAACCGTGAAATTTAATATAGGCGCGAGACCACATGTCAAGCATTGCACCAACACCTATTCACTCTATAGGCTGCAACATAAATTTGTGGCTCCATCAGCACCCATTTCTGCAGACCTGTTGAGTGTGTGCAAACAATTAATGAGCGCGGCGCATGGATCCGTCCAGAGTAATACACAACGACGGAGGTTTGACAAAACTACGCCAATTCATACCTATATACTCTACTTACTCTATCGACCGATTGGCTGGACGATCAACATTTTGACGCAGCACTCCAAAGAATAAAGTATCCCTGCCGGGATTCGAACCCGGAACCTTTGAATTAGAAGTCGAACGCGCTAATCCGTTGCGCCACAGGGATATGTGCGTTCCAGTTTCCGGGGCATCTGCAAAGTATAAGTCTTTTGGATCGCATTATACGTAGTCCTGAGTACAACAGCAAAAAACAATCCGTCCTCCCCGGCGGGGAATCGAACCCCGGTCTCCTGAGTGACAGTCAGAGATACTAACCACTATACTACCGAGGACCTGGCTGTGTAGAAGACAGAACATCGAAACCTCGCTCTGCTACAAGTATCCGGTTGTTTTGGTTTTTAGGAGGGCCGTTTCGACTCACCGTACTAAAAGTTATTGCACACCATCCTCGAAAATACCCTTCCATTGCATGGCTAAGTAGGGCCCACTTTCAGCGAAGATTTAACCGTGAAATTTAATATAGGCGCGAGACCACATGTCAAGCATTGCACCAACACCTATTCACTCTATAGGCTGCAACATAAATTTGTGGCTCCATCAGCACCCATTTCTGCAGACCTGTTGAGTGTGTGCAAACAATTAATGAGCGCGGCGCATGGATCCGTCCAGAGTAATACACAACGACGGAGGTTTGACAGAACTACGCCAATTCATACCTATATACTCTACTTACTCTGTCGACCGATTGGCTTGACGATCAACATTTTGACGCAGCACTCCAAAGAATAAAGCATCCCTGCCGGTATTCGAACCCGGAACCTTTGAATTAGAAGTCCAACGCGCTAATCCGTTGCGCCACAGGGATATGTGCGATCCAGTTTTCGGGGCATCTGCAAAGTATAAGTCTTTTGGATCGCATTATACGTAGTCCTGAGTACAACAGCAAAACAAATCGGTCCTCCCCGGTGGGGAATCGAACCCCGGTCTCCTGAGTGACAGTCAGAGATACTAACCACTATACTACCGAGGACCTGGCTGTGTAAAAGACAGAAGAGCGAAACCTCGCTCTGCTACAAGTATCCGGTTGTTTTGGTTTTTAGGAGGGCCGTTTCGACTCACCGTACTAAAAGTTATTGCACACCATCCTCGAAAATACCCTTCCATTGCATGCAAAAAAAAAATTGTGGCTCCATCAGCACCCATTTCTGCAGACCTGTTGAGTGTGTGCAAACAATTAATGAGCGCGGCGCATGGATCCGTCCAGAGTAATACACAACGACGGAGGTTTGACAAAACTACGCCAATTCATACCAATATACTTACTCTATCGACCGATTGGCTGGACGATCAACATTTTGACGCAGCACTCCAAAGAATAAAGCATCCCTGCCGGGATTCGAACCCGGAACCTTTGAATTAGAAGTCCAACGCGCTAATCCGTTGCGCCACAGGGATATGTGCGTTCCAGTTTCCGGGGCATCTGCAAAGTATAAGTCTTTTGGATCGCATTATACGTAGTCCTGAGTACAACAGCAAAACAAAATCCGTCCTCCCCGGCGGGGAATCGAACCCCGGTCTCCTGAGTGACAGTCAGAGATACTAACCACTATACTACCGAGGACCTGGCTGTGTAGAAGACAGAAGAGCGAAACCTCGCTCTGCTACAAGTATCCGGTTGTTTTGGTTTTTAGGAGGGCCGTTTCGACTCACCGTACTAAAAGTTATTGCACACCATCCTCGAAAATACCCTTCCATTGCATGGCTAAGTAGGGCCCACTTTCAGCGAAGATTTAACCGTGAAATTTAATATAGGCGCGAGACCACATGTCAAGCATTGCACCAACACCTATTCACTCTATAGGCTGCAACATAAATTTGTGGCTCCATCAGCACCCATTTCTGCAGACCTGTTGAGTGTGTGCAAACAATTAATGAGCGCGGCGCATGGATCCGTCCAGAGTAATACACAACGACGGAGGTTTGACAGAACTACGCCAATTCATACCTATATACTCTACTTACTCTGTCGACCGATTGGCTTGACGATCAACATTTTGACGCAGCACTCCAAAGAATAAAGCATCCCTGCCGGGATTCGAACCCGGAACCTTTGAATTAGAAGTCCAACGCGCTAATCCGTTGCGCCACAGGGATATGTGCGTTCCAGTTTCCGGGGCATCTGCAAAGTATAAGTCTTTTGGATCGCATTATACGTAGTCCTGAGTACAACAGCAAAACAAAATCCGTCCTCCCCGGCGGGGAATCGAACCCCTGTCTCCTGAGTGACAGTCAGAGATACTAGCCACTATACTACCGAGGACCTGGCTGTGTAGAAGACAGAAGAGCGAAACCTCGCTCTGCTACAAGTATCCGGTTGTTTTGGTTTTTAGGAGGGCCGTTTCGACTCACCGTACTAAAAGTTATTGCACACCATCCTCGAAAATACCCTTCCATTGCATGACTAAGTAGGGCCCACTTTCAGCGAAGATTTAACCGTGAAATTTAATATAGACGCGAGACCACATGTCAAGCATTGCACCAACACCTATTCACTCTATAGGCTGCAACATAAATTTGTGGCTCCATCAGCACCCATTTCTGCAGACTTGTTGAGTGTGTGCAAACAATTAATGAGCGCGGCGCATGGATCCGTCCAGAGTAATACACAACGACGGAGGTTTGACAAAACTACGCCAATTCATACCTATATACTCTACTTACTTTATCGACCGATTGGCTGGACGATCAACATTTTGACGCAGCACTCCAAAGAATAAAGCATCCCTGCCGGGATTCGAACCCGGAACCTTTGAATTAGAAGTCCAACGCGCTAATCCGTTGCGCTACAGGGATATGTGCGTTCAAGTTTCTGGGGCATCTGCAAAGTATAAGTCTTTTGGATCGCATTATACGTAGTCCTGAGTACAACAGCAAAACAAAATCCGTCGAACCCCGGTCTCCTGAGTGACAGTCAGAGATACTAACCACTATACTACCGAGGACCTGGCTGTGTAGAAGACAGAAGAGCGAAACCTCGCTCTGCTACAAGTATCCGGTTGTTTTGGTTTTTAGGAGGGCCGTTTCGACTCACCGTACTAAAAGTTATTGCACACCATCCTCGAAAATACCCTTCCATTGCATGGCTAAGTAGGGCACACTTTCAGCGAAGATTTAACCGTGAAATTTAATATAGGCGCGAGACCACATGTCAAGCATTGCACCAACACCTATTCACTCAATAGGCTGCAAAAAAAAATATTGTGGCTCCATCAGCACCCATTTCTGCAGACCTGTTGAGTGTGTGCAAACAATTAATGAGCGCGGCGCATGGATCCGTCCAGAGTAATACACAACGACGGAGGTTTGACAAAACTACGCCAATTCATACCTATATACTCTACTTACTCTATCGACCGATTGGCTGGACGATCAACATTTTGACGCAGCACTCCAAAGAATAAAGCATCCCTGCCGGGATTCGAACCCGGAACCTTTGAATTAGAAGTCCAACGCGCTAATCCGTTGCGCCACAGGGATATGTGATTCCAGTTTCCGGGGCATCTGCAAAGTATAAGTCTTTTGGATCGCATTATACGTAGTCCTGAGTACAACAGCAAAACAAAATCCGTCCTCCCCGGCGGGGAATCGAACCCCGGTCTCCTGAGTGACAGTCAGAGATACTAACCACTATACTACCGAGGACCTGGCTGTGTAGAAGACAGAAGAGCGAAACCTCGCTCTGCTACAAGTATCCGGTTGTTTTGGTTTTTAGTAGGGCCGTTTCGACTCACCGTACTAAAAGTTATTGCACACCATCCTCGAAAATACCCTTCCATTGCATGGCTAAGTAGGGCCCACTTTCAGCGAAGATTTAACCGTGAAATTTAATATAGACGCGAGACCACATGTCAAGCATTGCACCAACACCTATTCACTCTATAGGCTGCGAAAACAAAGTGTGGCTCCATCAGCACTCATTTCTGCAGACCTGTTGAGGGTGTGCAAACAATTAATGAGCGCGGCGCATGGATCCGTCCAGAGTAATGCACAACGACGGAGGTTTGACAGAACTACGCCAATTCATACCTATATACTCTACTTACTCTATCGACCGATTGGCTTGACGATCAACATTTTGAGGCAGCACTCCAAAGAATAAAGCATCCCTGCCGGGATTCGAACCCGGAACCTTTGAATTAGAAGTCCAACGCGCTAATCCGTTGCGCCACAGGGATATTAGTCTTGGCCCAAGACTACTCTAGTCGATATTGGTTTGTGTACGCGTTGGCCATATAGTGCGCCCTCTTGCAGCACTAACGGACCAGTCTTTGCTCACTAGAGTAGTCTTGGGAATTTCTCCCGGAAGTTTTAACTTTTTCTTTGTTTTTGCCTAGGCTTTCCTAGGGAACCAATCAGCGAGTGACCCAAATACAGCAGAGCGTGGGAATGCAGCGAGCGACCCAAATACAGCGCGTCGACCGCAGAGCGTGACCCAAATACACCGCGTGCACGCGCTTCGAATGGTTTGAAAAATATAAGGCGGCTTACAAGAATCATCGAACATTACCGTTTTATCGTTGCTAATATTTTCGGTGGCATAAGTTTCTTGGCAAATGTTTGCGAATATATTTACAAACATGTTTGCAAAGGCGTATGACATCGCAAAATACATTTGTTTATGAAGATAATTGCGACATTGCAAATATTTGCAAAGATATCTGTGGTATGCCATGTCCCTTGTGTGCCATCATAAAACCCTCTGCAGCTATTTACATAAAACGGTACCGCCCCCAATGCTGAACTTCCGGGAGAAATTCCCAAGACTACTCTAGTGAGCAAAGGGCTGGCCAGTTAGTGCTGCAAGAGGGCCCACTACTGGGAATGGCCAACGCGTACACAAACCAATATCGACTAGAGTAGTCTTGGGCCAAGACTACAGGGATATGTGCGTTCCAGTTTTCGGGGCATCTGCAAAGTATAAGTCTTTTGGATCGCATTATACGTAGTCCTGAGTACAACAGCAAAACAAATCGGTCCTCCCCGGCGGGGAATCGAACCCCGGTCTCCTGAGTGACAGTCAGAGATACTAACCACTATACTACCGAGGACCTGGCTGTGTAGAAGACAGAAGAGCGAAACCTCGCTCTGCTACAAGTATCCGGTTGTTTTGGTTTTTAGGAGGGCCGTTTCGACTCACCGTACTAAAAGTTATTGCACACCATCCTCGAAAATACCCTTCCATTGCATGGCTAAGTAGGGCCCACTTTCAGCGAAGATTTAACCGTGAAATTTAATATAGGCGCGAGACCACATGTCAAGCATTGCACCAACACCTATTCACTCTATAGGCTGCGAAAACAAAGTGTGGCTCCATCAGCACTCATTTCTGCAGACCTGTTGAGGGTGTGCAAACAATTAATGAGCGCGGCGCATGGATCCGTCCAGAGTAATACACAACGACGGAGGTTTGACAAAACTACGCCAATTCATACCTATATACTCTACTTACTTTATCGACCGATTGGCTGGACGATCAACATTTTGACGCAGCACTCCAAAGAATAAAGCATCCCTGCCGGGATTCGAACCCGGAACCTTTGAATTAGAAATCCAACGCGCTAATCCGTTGCGCCACAGGGATATGTGCGTTCCAGTTTCCGGGGCATCTGCAAAGTATAAGTCTTTTGGATCGCATTATACGTAGTCCTGAGTACAACAGCAAAACAAAATCCGTCCTCCCCGGCGGGGAATCGAACCCCGGTCTCCTGAGTGACAGTCAGAGATACTAACCACTATACTACCGAGGACCTGGCTGTGTAGAAGACAGAAGAGCGAAACCTCGCTCTGCTACAAGTATCCGGTTGTTTTGGTTTTTAGGAGGGCCGTTTCGACTCACCGTACTAAAAGTTATTGCACACCATCCTCGAAAATACCCTTCCATTGCATGGCTAAGTAGGGCCCACTTTCAGCGAAGATTTAACCGTGAAATTTAATATAGGCGCGAGACAACATGTCAAGCATTGCACCAACACCTATTCACTCAATAGGCTGCAAAAAAAAAATTGTGGCTCCATCAGCACCCATTTCTGCAGACCTGTTGAGTGTGTGCAAACAATTAATGAGCGCGGCGCATGGATCCGTCCATAGTAATACACAACGACGGAGGTTTGACAAAACTACGCCAATTCATACCTATATACTCTACTTACTCTATCGACCGATTGGCTGGACGATCAACATTTTGACGCAGCACTCCAAATAATAAAGCATCCCTGCCGGGATTCGAACCCGGAACCTTTGAATTAGAAGTCCAACGCGCTAATCCGTTGCGCCACAGGGATATGTGATTCCAGTTTTCGGGGCATCTGCAAAGTATAAGTCTTTTGGATCGCATTATACGTAGTCCTGAGTACAACAGCAAAACAAAATCCGTCCTCCCCGGCGGGGAATCGAACCCCGGTCTCCTGAGTGACAGTCAGAGATACTAACCACTATACTACCGAGGACCTGGCTGTGTAGAAGACAGAAGAGCGAAACCTCGCTCTGCTACAAGTATCCGGTTGTTTTGGTTTTTAGGAGGGCCGTTTCGACTCACCGTACTAAAAGTTATTGCACACCATCCTCGAAAATACCCTTCCGTTGCATGGCTAAGTAGGGCCCACTTTCAGCGAAGATTTAACCGTGAAATTTAATATAGGCGCGAGACCACATGTCAAGCATTGCACCAACACCCATTCACTCTATAGGCTGCAAAAAAAAATTGTGGCTCCATCAGCACCCATTTCTGCAGACCTGTTGAGTGTGTGCAAACAATTAATGAGCGCGGCGCATGGATCCGTCCAGAGTAATACACAACGACGGAGGTTTGACAAAACTACGCCAATTCATACCTATATACTCTACTTACTCTATCGACCGATTGGCTGGACGATCAACATTTTGACGCAGCACTCCAAAGAATAAAGCATCCCTGCCGGGATTCGAACCCGGAACCTTTGAATTAGAAGTCCAACGCGCTAATCCGTTGCGCCACAGGGATATGTGCGTTCCAGTTTCCGGGGCATCTGCAAAGTATAAGTCTTTTGGATCGCATTATACGTAGTCCTGAGTACAACAGCAAAAAACAATCCGTCCTCCCCGGCGGGGAATCGAACCCCGGTCTCCTGAGTGACAGTCAGAGATACTAACCACTATACTACCGAGGACCTGGCTGTGTAGAAGACAGAAGAGCGAAACCTCGCTCTGCTACAAGTATCCGGTTGTTTTGGTTTTTAGGAGGGCCGTTTCGACTCACCGTACTAAAAGTTATTGCACACCATCCTCGAAAATACCCTTCCATTGCATGGCTAAGTAGGGCCCACTTTCAGCGAAGATTTAACCGTGAAATTTAATATAGGCGCGAGACCACATGTCAAGCATTGCACCAACACCTATTCACTCTATAGGCTGCAACATAAATTTGTGGCTCCATCAGCACCCATTTCTGCAGACCTGTTGAGTGTGTGCAAACAATTAATGAGCGCGGCGCATGGATCCGTCCAGAGTAATACACAACGACGGAGGTTTGACAAAACTACGCCAATTCATACCTATATACTCTACTTACTCTATCGACCGATTGGCTGGACGATCAACATTTTGACGCAGCACTCCAAAGAATAAAGCATCCCTGCCGGGATTCGAACCCGGAACCTTTGAATTAGAAGTCGAACGCGCTAATCCGTTGCGCCACAGGGATATGTGCGTTCCAGTTTCCGGGGCATCTGCAAAGTATAAGTCTTTTGGATCGCATTATACGTAGTCCTGAGTACAACAGCAAAAAACAAACCGTCCTCCCCGGCGGGGAATCGAACCCCGGTCTCCTGAGTGACAGTCAGAGATACTAACCACTATACTACCGAGGACCTGGCTGTGTAGAAGACAGAACATCGAAACCTCGCTCTGCTACAAGTATCCGGTTGTTTTGGTTTTTAGGAGGGCCGTTTCGACTCACCGTACTAAAAGTTATTGCACACCATCCTCGAAAATACCCTTCCATTGCATGGCTAAGTAGGGCCCACTTTCAGCGAAGATTTAACCGTGAAATTTAATATAGGCGCGAGACCACATGTCAAGCATTGCACCAACACCTATTCACTCTATAGGCTGCAACATAAATTTGTGGCTCCATCAGCACCCATTTCTGCAGACCTGTTGAGTGTGTGCAAACAATTAATGAGCGCGGCGCATGGATCCGTCCAGAGTAATACACAACGACGGAGGTTTGACAGAACTACGCCAATTCATACCTATATACTCTACTTACTCTGTCGACCGATTGGCTTGACGATCAACATTTTGACGCAGCACTCCAAAGAATAAAGCATCCCTGCCGGGATTCGAACCCGGAACCTTTGAATTAGAAGTCCAACGCGCTAATCCGTTGCGCCACAGGGATATGTGCGATCCAGTTTTCGGGGCATCTGCAAAGTATAAGTCTTTTGGATCGCATTATACGTAGTCCTGAGTACAACAGCAAAACAAATCGGTCCTCCCCGGTGGGGAATCGAACCCCGGTCTCCTGAGTGACAGTCAGAGATACTAACCACTATACTACCGAGGACCTGGCTGTGTAAAAGACAGAAGAGCGAAACCTCGCTCTGCTACAAGTATCCGGTTGTTTTGGTTTTTAGGAGGGCCGTTTCGACTCACCGTACTAAAAGTTATTGCACACCATCCTCGAAAATACCCTTCCATTGCATGCAAAAAAAAAATTGTGGCTCCATCAGCACCCATTTCTGCAGACCTGTTGAGTGTGTGCAAACAATTAATGAGCGCGGCGCATGGATCCGTCCAGAGTAATACACAACGACGGAGGTTTGACAAAACTACGCCAATTCATACCAATATACTTACTCTATCGACCGATTGGCTGGACGATCAACATTTTGACGCAGCACTCCAAAGAGTAAAGCATCCCTGCCGGGATTCGAACCCGGAACCTTTGAATTAGAAGTCCAACGCGCTAATCCGTTGCGCCACAGGGATATGTGCGTTCCAGTTTCCGGGGCATCTGCAAAGTATAAGTCTTTTGGATCGCATTATACGTAGTCCTGAGTACAACAGCAAAACAAAATCCGTCCTCCCCGGCGGGGAATCGAACCCCGGTCTCCTGAGTGACAGTCAGAGATACTAACCACTATACTACCGAGGACCTGGCTGTGTAGAAGACAGAAGAGCGAAACCTCGCTCTGCTACAAGTATCCGGTTGTTTTGGTTTTTAGGAGGGCCGTTTCGACTCACCGTACTAAAAGTTATTGCACACCATCCTCGAAAATACCCTTCCATTGCATGGCTAAGTAGGGCCCACTTTCAGCGAAGATTTAACCGTGAAATTTAATATAGGCGCGAGACCACATGTCAAGCATTGCACCAACACCTATTCACTCTATATGCTGCAACATAAATTTGTGGCTCCATCAGCACCCATTTCTGCAGACCTGTTGAGTGTGTGCAAACAATTAATGAGCGCGGCGCATGGATCCGTCCAGAGTAATACACAACGACGGAGGTTTGACAGAACTACGCCAATTCATACCTATATACTCTACTTACTCTGTCGACCGATTGGCTTGACGATCAACATTTTGACGCAGCACTCCAAAGAATAAAGCATCCCTGCCGGGATTCGAACCCGGAACCTTTGAATTAGAAGTCCAACGCGCTAATCCGTTGCGCCACAGGGATATGTGCGTTCCAGTTTCCGGGGCATCTGCAAAGTATAAGTCTTTTGGATCGCATTATACGTAGTCCTGAGTACAACAGCAAAAAAAAATCCGTCCTCCCCGGCGGGGAATCGAACCCCGGTCTCCTGAGTGACAGTCAGAGATACTAACCACTATACTACCGAGGACCTGGCTGTGTAGAAGACAGAAGAGCGAAACCTCGCTCTGCTACAAGTATCCGGTTGGTTTGGTTTTTAGGAGGGCCGTTTCGACTCACCGTACTAAAAGTTATTGCACACCATCCTCGAAAATACCCTTCCATTGCATGGCTAAGTAGGGCCCACTTTCAGCGAAGATTTAACCGTGAAATTTAATATAGGCGCGAGACCACATGTCAAGCATTGCACCAACACCTATTCACTCTATAGGCTGCGAAAACAAAGTGTGGCTCCATCAGCACTCATTTCTGCAGACCTGTTGAGGGTGTGCAAACAATTAATGAGCGCGGCGCATGGATCCGTCCAGAGTCATGCACAACGACGGAGGTTTGACAGAACTACGCCAATTCATACCTATATACTCTACTTACTCTATCGACCGATTGGCTTGACGATCAACATTTTGAGGCAGCACTCCAAAGAATAAAGCATCCCTGCCGGGATTCGAACCCGGAACCTTTGAATTAGAAGTCCAACGCGCTAATCCGTTGCGCCACAGGGATATGTGCGTTCCAGTTTTCGGGGCATCTGCAAAGTATAAGTCTTTTGGATCGCACTATACGTAGTCCTGAGTACAACAGCAAAACAAATCGGTCCTCCCCGGCGGGGAATCGAACCCCGGTCTCCTGAGTGACAGTCAGAGATACTAACCACTATACTACCGAGGACCTGGCTGTGTAGAAGACAGAAGAGCGAAACCTCGCTCTGCTACAAGTATCCGGTTGTTTTGGTTTTTAGGAGGGCCGTTTCGACTCACCGTACTAAAAGTTATTGCACACCATCCTCGAAAATACCCTTCCATTGCATGGCTAAGTAGGGCCCACTTTCAGCGAAGATTTAACCGTGAAATTTAATATAGGCGCGAGACCACATGTCAAGCATTGCACCAACACCCATTCACTCTATAGGCTGCAAAAAAAAAATGTGGCTCCATCAGCACCCATTTCTGCAGACCTGTTGAGTGTGTGCAAACAATTAATGAGCGCGGCGCATGGATCCGTCCAGAGTAATGCACAACGACGGAGGTTTGACAGAACTACGCCAATTCATACCTATATACTCTACTTACTCTATCGACCGATTGGCTTGACGATCAACATTTTGAGGCAGCACTCCAAAGAATAAAGCATCCCTGCCGGGATTCGAACCCGAAACCTTTGAATTAGAAGTCCAACGCGCTAATCCGTTGCGCCACAGGGATATGTGCGTTCCAGTTTTCGGGGCATCTGCAAAGTATAAGTCTTTTGGATCGCATTATACGTAGTCCTGAGTACAACAGCAAAACAAATCGGTCCTCCCCGGCGGGGAATCGAACCCCGGTCTCCTGAGTGACAGTCAGAGATACTAACCACTATACTACCGAGGACCTGGCTGTGTAGAAGACAGAAGAGCGAAACCTCGCTCTGCTACAAGTATCCGGTTGTTTTGGTTTTTAGGAGGGCCGTTTCGACTCACCGTACTAAAAGTTATTGCACACCATCCTCGAAAATACCCTTCCATTGCATGGCTAAGTAGGGCCCACTTTCAGCGAAGATTTAACCGTGAAATTTAATATAGGCGCGAGACCACATGTCAAGCATTGCACCAACACCCATTCACTCTATAGGCTGCAAAAAAAAATTTGTGGCTCCATCAGCACCCATTTCTGCAGACCTGTTGAGTGTGTGCAAACAATTAATGAGCGCGGCGCATGGATCCGTCCAGAGTAATACACAACGACGGAGGTTTGACAAAACTACGCCAATTCATACCTATATACTCTACTTACTTTATCGACCGATTGGCTGGACGATCAACATTTTGACGCAGCACTCCAAAGAATAAAGCATCCCTGCCGGGATTCGAACCCGGAACCTTTGAATTAGAAGTCCAACGCGCTAATCCGTTGCGCCACAGGGATATGTGCGTTCCAGTTTCCGGGGCATCTGCAAAGTATAAGTCTTTTGGATCGCATTATACGTAGTCCTGAGTACAACAGCAAAAAAAAATCCGTCCTCCCCGGCGGGGAATCGAACCCCGGTCTCCTGAGTGACAGTCAGAGATACTAACCACTATACTACCGAGGACCTGGCTGTGTAGAAGACAGAAGAGCGAAACCTCGCTCTGCTACAAGTATCCGGTTGTTTTGGTTTTTAGGAGGGCCGTTTCGACTCACCGTACTAAAAGTTATTGCACACCATCCTCGAAAATACCCTTCCATTGCATGGCTAAGTAGGGCCCACTTTCAGCGAAGATTTAACCGTGAAATTTAATATAGGCGCGAGACCACATGTCAAGCATTGCACCAACACCTATTCACTCTATAGGCTGCGAAAACAAAGTGTGGCTCCATCAGCACTCATTTCTGCAGACCTGTTGAGGGTGTGCAAACAATTAATGAGCGCGGCGCAAGGATCCGTCCAGAGTAATACCCAACGACGGAGGTTCGACAAAACTACGCCAATTCATACCTATATACTCTACTTACTTTATCGACCGATTGCCTGGACGATCAACATTTTGACGCAGCACTCCAAAGAATAAAGCATCCCTGCCGGGATTCGAAACCGGAACCTTTGAATTAGAAGTCCAACGCGCTAATCCGTTGCGCCACAGGGTTATGTGCGTTCCAGTTTCCGGGGCATCTGCAAAGTATAAGTCTTTTGGATCGCATTATACGTAGTCCTGAGTACAACAGCAAAAAAAAATCCGTCCTCCCCGGCGGGGAATCGAACCCCGGTCTCCTGAGTGACAGTCAGAGATACTAACCACTATACTACCGAGGACCTGGCTGTGTAGAAGACAGAAGAGCGAAACCTCGCTCTGCTACAAGTATCCGGTTGTTTTGGTTTTTAGGAGGGCCGTTTCGACTCACCGTACTAAAAGTTATTGCACACCATCCTCGAAAATACCCTTCCATTGCATGGCTAAGTAGGGCCCACTTTCAGCGAAGATTTAACCGTGAAATTTAATATAGGCGCGAGACCACATGTCAAGCATTGCACCAACACCTATTCACTCTATAGGCTGCGAAAACAAAGTGTGGCTCCATCAGCACTCATTTCTGCAGACCTGTTGAGGGTGTGCAAACAATTAATGAGCGCGGCGCATGGATCCGTCCAGAGTAATGCACAACGACGGAGGTTTGACAGAACTACGCCAATTCATACCTATATACTCTACTTACTCTATCGACCGATTGGCTTGACGATCAACATTTTGAGGCAGCACTCCAAAGAATAAAGCATCCCTGCCGGGATTCGAACCCGGAACCTTTGAATTAGAAGTCTAACGCGCTAATCCGTTGCGCCACAGGGATATGTGCGTTCCAGTTTTCGGGGCATCTGCAAAGTATAAGTCTTTTGGATCGCATTATACGTAGTCCTGAGTACAACAGCAAAACAAATCGGTCCTCCCCGGCGGGGAATCGAACCCCGGTCTCCTGAGTGACAGTCAGAGATACTAACCACTATACTACCGAGGACCTGGCTGTGTAGAAGACAGAAGAGCGAAACCTCGCTCTGCTACAAGTATCCGGTTGTTTTGGTTTTTAGGAGGGCCGTTTCGACTCACCGTACTAAAAGTTATTGCACACCATCCTCGAAAATACCCTTCCATTGCATGGCTAAGTAGGGCCCACTTTCAGCGAAGATTTAACCGTGAAATTTAATATAGGCGCGAGACCACATGTCAAGCATTGCACCAACACCTATTCACTCTATAGGCTGCGAAAACAAAGTGTGGCTCCATCAGCACTCATTTCTGCAGACCTGTTGAGGGTGTGCAAACAATTAATGAGCGCGGCGCATGGATCCGTCCAGAGTAATGCACAACGACGGAGGTTTGACAGAACTACGCCAATTCATACCTATATACTCTACTTACTCTATCGACCGATTGGCTTGACGATCAACATTTTGAGGCAGCACTCCAAAGAATAAAGCATCCCTGCCGGGATTCGAACCCGGAACTTTTTAATTAGAAGTCCAACGCGCTAATCCGTTGCGCCACAGGGATATGTGCGTTCCAGTTTCCGGGGCATCTGCAAAGTATAAGTCTTTTGGATCGCATTATACGTAGTCCTGAGTACAACAGCAAAACAAATCGGTCCTCCCCGGCGGGGAATCGAACCCCGGTCTCCTGAGTGACAGTCAGAGATACTAACCACTATACTACCGAGGACCTGGCTGTGTAGAAGACAGAAGAGCGAAACCTCGCTCTGCTACAAGTATCCGGTTGTTTTGGTTTTTAGGAGGGCCGTTTCGACTCACCGTACTAAAAGTTATTGCACACCATCCTCGAAAATACCCTTCCATTGCATGGCTAAGTAGGGCCCACTTTCAGCGAAGATTTAACCGTGAAATTTAATATAGGCGCGAGACCACATGTCAAGCATTGCACCAACACCCATTCACTCTATAGGCTGCAAAACAAATTGTGTGGCTCCATCAGCACCCATTTCTGCAGACCTGTTGAGTGTGTGCAAACAATTAATGAGCGCGGCGCATGGATCCGTCCAGAGTAATACACAACGACGGAGGTTTGACAGAACTACGCCAATTCATACCTATATACTCTACTTACTCTGTCGACCGATTGGCTTGACGATCAACATTTTGACGCAGCACTCCAAAGAATAAAGCATCCCTGCCGGGATTCGAACCCGGAACCTTTGAATTAGAAGTCCAACGCGCTAATCCGTTGCGCCACAGGGATATGTGCGTTCCAGTTTTCGGGGCATCTGCAAAGTATAAGTCTTTTGGATCGCATTATACGTAGTCCTGAGTACAACAGCAAAACAAATCCGTCCTCCCCGGCGGGGAATCGAACACCGGTCTCCTGAGTGACAGTCAGAGATACTAACCACTATACTACCGAGGACCTGGCTGTGTAGAAGACAGAAGAGCGAAACCTCGCTCTGCTACAAGTATCCGGTTGTTTTGGTTTTTAGGAGGGCCGTTTCGACTCACCGTACTAAAAGTTACTGCACACCATCCTCGAAAATACCCTTCCATTGCATGGGTAAGTAGGGCCCACTTTCAGCGAAGATTTAACCGTGAAATTTAATATAGGCGCGAGACCACATGTCAAGCATTGCACCAACACCTATTCACTCTATAGGCCGCGAAAACAAAGTGTGGCTCCATCAGCACTCATTTCTGCAGACCTGTTGAGGGTGTGCAAACAATTAATGAGCGCGGCGCATGGATCCGTCCAGAGTAATGCACAACGACGGAGGTTTGACAGAACTACGCCAATTCATACCTATATACTCTACTTACTCTATCGACCGATTGGCTTGACGATCAACATTTTGAGGCAGCACTCCAAAGAATAAAGCATCCCTGCCGGGATTCGAACCCGGAACCTTTGAATTAGAAGTCCAACGCGCTAATCCGTTGCGCCACAGGGATATGTGCGTTCCAGTTTTCGGGGCATCTGCAAAGTATAAGTCTTTTGGATCGCATTATACGTAGTCCTGAGTACAACAGCAAAACAAATCGGTCCTCCCCGGCGGGGAATCGAACCCCGGTCTCCTGAGTGACAGTCAGAGATACTAACCACTATACTACCGAGGACCTGGCTGTGTAGAAGACAGAAGAGCAAAACCTCGCTCTGCTACAAGTATCCGGTTGTTTTGGTTTTTAGGAGGGCCGTTTCGACTCACCGTACTAAAAGTTATTGCACACCATCCTCGAAAATACCCTTCCATTGCATGGCTAAGTAGGGCCCACTTTCAACGAAGATTTAACCGTGAAATTTAATATAGGCGCGAGACCACATGTCAAGCATTGCACCAACACCCATTCACTCTATAGGCTGCAAAAAAAATATTGTGGCTCCATCAGCACCCATTTCTGCAGACCTGTTGAGTGTGTGCAAACAATTAATGAGCGCGGCGCATGGATCCGTCCAGAGTAATACACAACGACGGAGGTTTGACAAAACTACGCCAATTCATACCTATATACTCTACTTACTTTATCGACCGATTGGCTGGACGATCAACATTTTGACGCAGCACTCCAAAGAATAAAGCATCACTGCCGGGATTCGAACCCGGAACCTTTGAATTAGAAGTCCAACGCGCTAATCCGTTGCGCCACAGGGATATGTGCGTTCCAGTTTCCGGGGCATCTGCAAAGTATAAGTCTTTTGGATCGCATTATACGTAGTCCTGAGTACAACAGCAAAAAAAAATCCGTCCTCCCCGGCGGGGAATCGAACCCCGGTCTCCTGAGTGACAGTCAGAGATACTAACCACTATACTACCGAGGACCTGGCTGTGTAGAAGACAGAAGAGCGAAACCTCGCTCTGCTACAAGTATCCGGTTGTTTTGGTTTTTAGGAGGGCCGTTTCGACTCACCGTACTAAAAGTTATTGCACACCATCCTCGAAAATACCCTTCCATTGCATGGCTAAGTAGGGCCCACTTTCAGCGAAGATTTAACCGTGAAATTTAATATAGGCGCGAGACCACATGTCAAGCATTGCACCAACACCTATTCACTCTATAGGCTGCGAAAACAAAGTGTGGCTCCATCAGCACTCATTTCTGCAGACCTGTTGAGGGTGTGCAAACAATTAATGAGCGCGGCGCATGGATCCGTCCAGAGTAATGCACAACGACGGAGGTTTGACAGAACTACGCCAATTCATACCTATATACTCTACTTACTCTATCGACCGATTGGCTTGACGATCAACATTTTGAGGCAGCACTCCAAAGAATAAAGCATCCCTGCCGGGATTCGAACCCGGAACCTTTGAATTAGAAGTCCAACGCGCTAATCCGTTGCGCCACAGGGATATGTGCGTTCCAGTTTTCGGGGCATCTGCAAAGTATAAGTCTTTTGGATCGCATTATACGTAGTCCTGAGTACAACAGCAAAACAAATCGGTCCTCCCCGGCGGGGAATCGAACCCCGGTCTCCTGAGTGACAGTCAGAGATACTAACCACTATACTACCGAGGACCTGGCTGTGTAGAAGACAGAAGAGCGAAACCTCGCTCTGCTACAAGTATCCGGTTGTTTTGGTTTTTAGGAGGGCCGTTTCGACTCACCGTACTAAAAGTTATTGCACACCATCCTCGAAAATACCCTTCCATTGCATGGCTAAGTAGGGCCCACTTTCAGCGAAGATTTAACCGTGAAATTTAATATAGGCGCGAGACCACATGTCAAGCATTGCACCAACACCCATTCACTCTATAGGCTGCAAAAAAAAAATTGTGGCTCCATCAGCACCCATTTCTGCAGACCTGTTGAGTGTGTGCAAACAATTATTGAGCGCGGCGCATGGATCCGTCCAGAGTAATACACAACGACGGAGGTTTGACAAAACTACGCCAAATCATACCTATATACTCTACTTACTTTATCGACCGATTGGCTGGACGATCAACATTTTGACGCAGCACTCCAAAGAATAAAGCATCCCTGCCGGGATTCGAACCCGGAACCTTTGAATTAGAAGTCCAACGCGCTAATCCGTTGCGCCACAGGGATATGTGCGTTCCAGTTTTCGGGGCATCTGCAAAGTATAAGTCTTTTGGATCGCATTATACGTAGTCCTGAGTACAACAGCAAAACAAATCCGTCCTCCCCGGCGGGGAATCGAACCCCGGTCTCCTGAGTGACAGTCAGAGATACTAACCACTATACTACCGAGGACCTGGCTGTGTAGAAGACAGAAGAGCAAAACCTCGCTCTGCTACAAGTATCCGGTTGTTTTGGTTTTTAGGAGGGCCTTTTCGACTCACCGTACTAAAAGTTATTGCACACCATCCTCGAAAATACCCTTCCATTGCATGGCTAAGTAGGGCCCACTTTCAACGAAGATTTAACCGTGAAATTTAATATAGGCGCGAGACCACATGTCAAGCATTGCACCAACACCCATTCACTCTATAGGCTGCAAAAAAAATATTGTGGCTCCATCAGCACCCATTTCTGCAGACCTGTTGAGTGTGTGCAAACAATTAATGAGCGCGGCGCATGGATCCGTCCAGAGTAATACACAACGACGGAGGTTTGACAAAACTACGCCAATTCATACCTATATACTCTACTTACTTTATCGACCGATTGGCTGGACGATCAACATTTTGACGCAGCACTCCAAAGAATAAAGCATCACTGCCGGGATTCGAACCCGGAACCTTTGAATTAGAAGTCCAACGCGCTAATCCGTTGCGCCACAGGGATATGTGCGTTCCAGTTTCCGGGGCATCTGCAAAGTATAAGTCTTTTGGATCGCATTATACGTAGTCCTGAGTACAACAGCAAAAAAAAATCCGTCCTCCCCGGCGGGGAATCGAACCCCGGTCTCCTGAGTGACAGTCAGAGATACTAACCACTATACTACCGAGGACCTGGCTGTGTAGAAGACAGAAGAGCGAAACCTCGCTCTGCTACAAGTATCCGGTTGTTTTGGTTTTTAGGAGGGCCGTTTCGACTCACCGTACTAAAAGTTATTGCACACCATCCTCGAAAATACCCTTCCATTGCATGGCTAAGTAGGGCCCACTTTCAGCGAAGATTTAACCGTGAAATTTAATATAGGCGCGAGACCACATGTCAAGCATTGCACCAACACCTATTCACTCTATAGGCTGCGAAAACAAAGTGTGGCTCCATCAGCACTCATTTCTGCAGACCTGTTGAGGGTGTGCAAACAATTAATGAGCGCGGCGCATGGATCCGTCCAGAGTAATGCACAACGACGGAGGTTTGACAGAACTACGCCAATTCATACCTATATACTCTACTTACTCTATCGACCGATTGGCTTGACGATCAACATTTTGAGGCAGCACTCCAAAGAATAAAGCATCCCTGCCGGGATTCGAACCCGGAACTTTTGAATTAGAAGTCCAACGCGCTAATCCGTTGCGCCACAGGGATATGTGCGTTCCAGTTTCCGGGGCATCTGCAAAGTATAAGTCTTTTGGATCGCATTATACGTAGTCCTGAGTACAACAGCAAAACAAATCGGTCCTCCCCGGCGGGGAATCGAACCCCGGTCTCCTGAGTGACAGTCAGAGATACTAACCACTATACTACCGAGGACCTGGCTGTGTAGAAGACAGAAGAGCGAAACCTCGCTCTGCTACAAGTATCCGGTTGTTTTGGTTTTTAGGAGGGCCGTTTCGACTCACCGTACTAAAAGTTATTGCACACCATCCTCGAAAATACCCTTCCATTGCATGGCTAAGTAGGGCCCACTTTCAGCGAAGATTTAACCGTGAAATTTAATATAGGCGCGAGACCACATGTCAAGCATTGCACCAACACCCATTCACTCTATAGGCTGCAAAAAAAATTGTGTGGCTCCATCAGCACCCATTTCTGCAGACCTGTTGAGTGTGTGCAAACAATTAATGAGCGCGGCGCATGGATCCGTCCAGAGTAATACACAACGACGGAGGTTTGACAGAACTACGCCAATTCATACCTATATACTCTACTTACTCTGTCGACCGATTGGCTTGACGATCAACATTTTGACGCAGCACTCCAAAGAATAAAGCATCCCTGCCGGGATTCGAACCCGGAACCTTTGAATTAGAAGTCCAACGCGCTAATCCGTTGCGCCACAGGGATATGTGCGTTCCAGTTTTCGGGGCATCTGCAAAGTATAAGTCTTTTGGATCGCATTATACGTAGTCCTGAGTACAACAGCAAAACAAATCCGTCCTCCCCGGCGGGGAATCGAACACCGGTCTCCTGAGTGACAGTCAGAGATACTAACCACTATACTACCGAGGACCTGGCTGTGTAGAAGACAGAAGAGCGAAACCTCGCTCTGCTACAAGTATCCGGTTGTTTTGGTTTTTAGGAGGGCCGTTTCGACTCACCGTACTAAAAGTTACTGCACACCATCCTCGAAAATACCCTTCCATTGCATGGGTAAGTAGGGCCCACTTTCAGCGAAGATTTAACCGTGAAATTTAATATAGGCGCGAGACCACATGTCAAGCATTGCACCAACACCTATTCACTCTATAGGCTGCGAAAACAAAGTGTGGCTCCATCAGCACTCATTTCTGCAGACCTGTTGAGGGTGTGCAAACAATTAATGAGCGCGGCGCATGGATCCGTCCAGAGTAATGCACAACGACGGAGGTTTGACAGAACTACGCCAATTCATACCTATATACTCTACTTACTCTATCGACCGATTGGCTTGACGATCAACATTTTGAGGCAGCACTCCAAAGAATAAAGCATCCCTGCCGGGATTCGAACCCGGAACCTTTGAATTAGAAGTCCAACGCGCTAATCCGTTGCGCCACAGGGATATGTGCGTTCCAGTTTTCGGGGCATCTGCAAAGTATAAGTCTTTTGGATCGCATTATACGTAGTCCTGAGTACAACAGCAAAACAAATCGGTCCTCCCCGGCGGGGAATCGAACCCCGGTCTCCTGAGTGACAGTCAGAGATACTAACCACTATACTACCGAGGACCTGGCTGTGTAGAAGACAGAAGAGCAAAACCTCGCTCTGCTACAAGTATCCGGTTGTTTTGGTTTTTAGGAGGGCCGTTTCGACTCACCGTACTAAAAGTTATTGCACACCATCCTCGAAAATACCCTTCCATTGCATGGCTAAGTAGGGCCCACTTTCAACGAAGATTTAACCGTGAAATTTAATATAGGCGCGAGACCACATGTCAAGCATTGCACCAACACCCATTCACTCTATAGGCTGCAAAAAAAATATTGTGGCTCCATCAGCACCCATTTCTGCAGACCTGTTGAGTGTGTGCAAACAATTAATGAGCGCGGCGCATGGATCCGTCCAGAGTAATACACAACGACGGAGGTTTGACAAAACTACGCCAATTCATACCTATATACTCTACTTACTTTATCGACCGATTGGCTGGACGATCAACATTTTGACGCAGCACTCCAAAGAATAAAGCATCACTGCCGGGATTCGAACCCGGAACCTTTGAATTAGAAGTCCAACGCGCTAATCCGTTGCGCCACAGGGATATGTGCGTTCCAGTTTCCGGGGCATCTGCAAAGTATAAGTCTTTTGGATCGCATTATACGTAGTCCTGAGTACAACAGCAAAAAAAAATCCGTCCTCCCCGGCGGGGAATCGAACCCCGGTCTCCTGAGTGACAGTCAGAGATACTAACCACTATACTACCGAGGACCTGGCTGTGTAGAAGACAGAAGAGCGAAACCTCGCTCTGCTACAAGTATCCGGTTGTTTTGGTTTTTAGGAGGGCCGTTTCGACTCACCGTACTAAAAGTTATTGCACACCATCCTCGAAAATACCCTTCCATTGCATGGCTAAGTAGGGCCCACTTTCAGCGAAGATTTAACCGTGAAATTTAATATAGGCGCGAGACCACATGTCAAGCATTGCACCAACACCTATTCACTCTATAGGCTGCGAAAACAAAGTGTGGCTCCATCAGCACTCATTTCTGCAGACCTGTTGAGGGTGTGCAAACAATTAATGAGCGCGGCGCATGGATCCGTCCAGAGTAATGCACAACGACGGAGGTTTGACAGAACTACGCCAATTCATACCTATATACTCTACTTACTCTATCGACCGATTGGCTTGACGATCAACATTTTGAGGCAGCACTCCAAAGAATAAAGCATCCCTGCCGGGATTCGAACCCGGAACCTTTGAATTAGAAGTCCAACGCGCTAATCCGTTGCGCCACAGGGATATGTGCGTTCCAGTTTTCGGGGCATCTGCAAAGTATAAGTCTTTTGGATCGCATTATACACAGTCCTGAGTACAACAGCAAAACAAATCGGTCCTCCCCGGCGGGGAATCGAACCCCGGTCTCCTGAGTGACAGTCAGAGATACTAACCACTATACTACCGAGGACCTGGCTGTGTAGAAGACAGAAGAGCGAAACCTCGCTCTGCTACAAGTATCCGGTTGTTTTGGTTTTTAGGAGGGCCGTTTCGACTCACCGTACTAAAAGTTATTGCACACCATCCTCGAAAATACCCTTCCATTGCATGGCTAAGTAGGGCCCACTTTCAGCGAAGATTTAACCGTGAAATTTAATATAGGCGCGAGACCACATGTCAAGCATTGCACCAACACCCATTCACTCTATAGGCTGCAAAAAAAAAATTGTGGCTCCATCAGCACCCATTTCTGCAGACCTGTTGAGTGTGTGCAAACAATTATTGAGCGCGGCGCATGGATCCGTCCAGAGTAATACACAACGACGGAGGTTTGACAAAACTACGCCAATTCATACCTATATACTCTACTTACTTTATCGACCGATTGGCTGGACGATCAACATTTTGACGCAGCACTCCAAAGAATAAAGCATCCCTGCCGGGATTCGAACCCGGAACCTTTGAATTAGAAGTCCAACGCGCTAATCCGTTGCGCCACAGGGATATGTGCGTTCCAGTTTCCGGGGCATCTGCAAAGTATAAGTCTTTTGGATCGCATTATACGTAGTTCTGAGTACAACAGCAAAAAAAAATCCGTCCTCCCCGGCGGGGAATCGAACCCCGGTCTCCTGAGTGACAGTCAGAGATACTAACCCCTATACTACCGAGGACCTGGCTGTGTAGAAGACAGAAGAGCGAAACCTCGCTCTGCTACAAGTATCCGGTTGTTTTGGTTTTTAGGAGGGCCGTTTCGACTCACCGTACTAAAAGTTATTGCACACCATCCTCGAAAATACCCTTCCAATGCATTGCTAAGTAGGGCACACTTTCAGCGAAGATTTAACCGTGAAATTTAATATAGGCGCGAGACCACATGTCAAGCATTGCACCAACACCTATTCACTCTATAGGCTGCGAAAACAAAGTGTGGCTCCATCAGCACTCATTTCTGCAGACCTGTTGAGGGTGTGCAAACAATTAATGAGCGCGGCGCATGGATCCGTCCAGAGTAATGCACAACGACGGAGGTTTGACAGAACTACGCCAATTCATACCTATATACTCTACTTACTTTATCGACCGATTGGCTGGACGATCAACATTTTGACGCAGCACTCCAAAGAATAAAGCATCCCTGCCGGGATTCGAACCCGGAACCTTTGAATTAGAAGTCCAACGCGCTAATCCGTTGCGCCACAGGGATATGTGCGTTCCAGTTTTCGGGGCATCTGCAAAGTATAAGTCTTTTGGATCGCATTATACGTAGTCCTGAGTACAACAGCAAAACAAATCGGTCCTCCCCGGCGGGGAATCGAACCCCGGTCTCCTGAGTGACAGTCAGAGATACTAACCACTATACTACCGAGGACCTGGCTGTGTAGAAGACAGAAGAGCAAAACCTCGCTCTGCTACAAGTATCCGGTTGTTTTGGTTTTTAGGAGGGCCGTTTCGACTCACCGTACTAAAAGTTATTGCACACCATCCTCGAAAATACCCTTCCATTGCATGGCTAAGTAGGGCCCACTTTCAACGAAGATTTAACCGTGAAATTTAATATAGGCGCGAGACCACATGTCAAGCATTGCACCAACACCCATTCACTCTATAGGCTGCAAAAAAAATATTGTGGCTCCATCAGCACCCATTTCTGCAGACCTGTTGAGTGTGTGCAAACAATTAATGAGCGCGGCGCATGGATCCGTCCAGAGTAATACACAACGACGGAGGTTTGACAAAACTACGCCAATTCATACCTATATACTCTACTTACTTTATCGACCGATTGGCTGGACGATCAACATTTTGACGCAGCACTCCAAAGAATAAAGCATCACTGCCGGGATTCGAACCTTTGAATTAGAAGTCCAACGCGCTAATCCGTTGCGCCACAGGGATATGTGCGTTCCAGTTTCCGGGGCATCTGCAAAGTATAAGTCTTTTGGATCGCATTATACGTAGTCCTGAGTACAACAGCAAAAAAAAATCCGTCCTCCCCGGCGGGGAATCGAACCCCGGTCTCCTGAGTGACAGTCAGAGATACTAACCACTATACTACCGAGGACCTGGCTGTGTAGAAGACAGAAGAGCGAAACCTCGCTCTGCTACAAGTATCCGGTTGTTTTGGTTTTTAGGAGGGCCGTTTCGACTCACCGTACTAAAAGTTATTGCACACCATCCTCGAAAATACCCTTCCATTGCATGGCTAAGTAGGGCCCACTTTCAACGAAGATTTAACCGTGAAATTTAATATAGGCGCGAGACCACATGTCAAGCATTGCACCAACACCCATTCACTCTATAGGCTGCAAAAAAAATATTGTGGCTCCATCAGCACCCATTTCTGCAGACCTGTTGAGTGTGTGCAAACAATTAATGAGCGCGGCGCATGGATCCGTCCAGAGTAATACACAACGACGGAGGTTTGACAAAACTACGCCAATTCATACCTATATACTCTACTTACTTTATCGACCGATTGGCTGGACGATCAACATTTTGACGCAGCACTCCAAAGAATAAAGCATCACTGCCGGGATTCGAACCCGGAACCTTTGAATTAGAAGTCCAACGCGCTAATCCGTTGCGCCACAGGGATATGTGCGTTCCAGTTTCCGGGGCATCTGCAAAGTATAAGTCTTTTGGATCGCATTATACGTAGTCCTGAGTACAACAGCAAAAAAAAATCCGTCCTCCCCGGCGGGGAATCGAACCCCGGTCTCCTGAGTGACAGTCAGAGATACTAACCACTATACTACCGAGGACCTGGCTGTGTAGAAGACAGAAGAGCGAAACCTCGCTCTGCTACAAGTATCCGGTTGTTTTGGTTTTTAGGAGGGCCGTTTCGACTCACCGTACTAAAAGTTATTGCACACCATCCTCGAAAATACCCTTCCATTGCATGGCTAAGTAGGGCCCACTTTCAGCGAAGATTTAACCGTGAAATTTAATATAGGCGCGAGACCACATGTCAAGCATTGCACCAACACCTATTCACTCTATAGGCTGCGAAAACAAAGTGTGGCTCCATCAGCACTCATTTCTGCAGACCTGTTGAGGGTGTGCAAACAATAAATGAGCGCGGCGCATGGATCCGTCCAGAGTAATGCACAACGACGGAGGTTTGACAGAACTACGCCAATTCATACCTATATACTCTACTTACTCTATCGACCGATTGGCTTGACGATCAACATTTTGAGGCAGCACTCCAAAGAATAAAGCATCCCTGCCGGGATTCGAACCCGGAACCTTTGAATTAGAAGTCCAACGCGCTAATCCGTTGCGCCACAGGGATATGTGCGTTCCAGTTTTCGGGGCATCTGCAAAGTATAAGTCTTTTGGATCGCATTATACGTAGTCCTGAGTACAACAGCAAAACAAATCGGTCCTCCCCGGCGGGGAATCGAACCCCGGTCTCCTGAGTGACAGTCAGAGATACTAACCACTATACTACCGAGGACCTGGCTGTGTAGAAGACAGAAGAGCGAAACCTCGCTCTGCTACAAGTATCCGGTTGTTTTGGTTTTTAGGAGGGCCGTTTCGACTCACCGTACTAAAAGTTATTGCACACCATCCTCGAAAATACCCTTCCATTGCATGGCTAAGTAGGGCCCACTTTCAGCGAAGATTTAACCGTGAAATTTAATATAGGCGCGAGACCACATGTCAAGCATTGCACCAACACCCATTCACTCTATAGGCTGCAAAAAAAAAATTGTGGCTCCATCAGCACCCATTTCTGCAGACCTGTTGAGTGTGTGCAAACAATTATTGAGCGCGGCGCATGGATCCGTCCAGAGTAATACACAACGACGGAGGTTTGACAAAACTACGCCAATTCATACCTATATACTCTACTTACTTTATCGACCGATTGGCTGGACGATCAACATTTTGACGCAGCACTCCAAAGAATAAAGCATCCCTGCCGGGATTCGAACCCGGAACCTTTGAATTAGAAGTCCAACGCGCTAATCCGTTGCGCCACAGGGATATGTGCGTTCCAGTTTCCGGGGCATCTGCAAAGTATAAGTCTTTTGGATCGCATTATACGTAGTTCTGAGTACAACAGCAAAAAAAAAATCCGTCCTCCCCGGCGGGGAATCGAACCCCGGTCTCCTGAGTGACAGTCAGAGATACTAACCCTTATACTACCGAGGACCTGGCTGTGTAGAAGACAGAAGAGCAAAACCTCGCTCTGCTACAAGTATCCGGTTGTTTTGGTTTTTAGGAGGGCCGTTTCGACTCACCGTACTAAAAGTTATTGCACACCATCCTCGAAAATACCCTTCCATTGCATGGCTAAGTAGGGCCCACTTTCAACGAAGATTTAACCGTGAAATTTAATATAGGCGCGAGACCACATGTCAAGCATTGCACCAACACCCATTCACTCTATAGGCTGCAAAAAAAATATTGTGGCTCCATCAGCACCCATTTCTGCAGACCTGTTGAGTGTGTGCAAACAATTAATGAGCGCGGCGCATGGATCCGTCCAGAGTAATACACAACGACGGAGGTTTGACAAAACTACGCCAATTCATACCTATATACTCTACTTACTTTATCGACCGATTGGCTGGACGATCAACATTTTGACGCAGCACTCCAAAGAATAAAGCATCACTGCCGGGATTCGAACCCGGAACCTTTGAATTAGAAGTCCAACGCGCTAATCCGTTGCGCCACAGGGATATGTGCGTTCCAGTTTCCGGGGCATCTGCAAAGTATAAGTCTTTTGGATCGCATTATACGTAGTCCTGAGTACAACAGCAACAAAAAATCCGTCCTCCCCGGCGGGGAATCGAACCCCGGTCTCCTGAGTGACAGTCAGAGATACTAACCACTATACTACCGAGGACCTGGCTGTGTAGAAGACAGAAGAGCGAAACCTCGCTCTGCTACAAGTATCCGGTTGTTTTGGTTTTTAGGAGGGCCGTTTCGACTCACCGTACTAAAAGTTATTGCACACCATCCTCGAAAATACCCTTCCATTGCATGGCTAAGTAGGGCCCACTTTCAGCGAAGATTTAACCGTGAAATTTAATATAGGCGCGAGACCACATGTCAAGCATTGCACCAACACCTATTCACTCTATAGGCTGCGAAAACAAAGTGTGGCTCCATCAGCACTCATTTCTGCAGACCTGTTGAGGGTGTGCAAACAATTAATGAGCGCGGCGCATGGATCCGTCCAGAGTAATGCACAACGACGGAGGTTTGACAGAACTACGCCAATTCATACCTATATACTCTACTTACTCTATCGACCGATTGGCTTGACGATCAACATTTTGAGGCAGCACTCCAAAGAATAAAGCATCCCTGCCGGGATTCGAACCCGGAACCTTTGAATTAGAAGTCCAACGCGCTAATCCGTTGCGCCACAGGGATATGTGCGTTCCAGTTTTCGGGGCATCTGCAAAGTATAAGTCTTTTGGATCGCATTATACGTAGTCCTGAGTACAACAGCAAAACAAATCGGTCCTCCCCGGCGGGGAATCGAACCCCGGTCTCCTGAGTGACAGTCAGAGATACTAACCACTATACTACCGAGGACCTGGCTGTGTAGAAGACAGAAGAGCGAAACCTCGCTCTGCTACAAGTATCCGGTTGTTTTGGTTTTTAGGAGGGCCGTTTCGACTCACCGTACTAAAAGTTATTGCACACCATCCTCGAAAATACCCTTCCATTGCATGGCTAAGTAGGGCCCACTTTCAGCGAAGATTTAACCGTGAAATTTAATATAGGCGCGAGACCACATGTCAAGCATTGCACCAACACCCATTCACTCTATAGGCTGCAAAAAAAAAATTGTGGCTCCATCAGCACCCATTTCTGCAGACCTGTTGAGTGTGTGCAAACAATTATTGAGCGCGGCGCATGGATCCGTCCAGAGTAATACACAACGACGGAGGTTTGACAAAACTACGCCAATTCATACCTATATACTCTACTTACTTTATCGACCGATTGGCTGGACGATCAACATTTTGACGCAGCACTCCAAAGAATAAAGCATCCCTGCCGGGATTCGAACCCGGAACCTTTGAATTAGAAGTCCAACGCGCTAATCCGTTGCGCCACAGGGATATGTGCGTTCCAGTTTCCGGGGCATCTGCAAAGTATAAGTCTTTTGGATCGCATTATACGTAGTTCTGAGTACAACAGCAAAAAAAAAATCCGTCCTCCCCGGCGGGGAATCGAACCCCGGTCTCCTGAGTGACAGTCAGAGATACTAACCCCTATACTACCGAGGACCTGGCTGTGTAGAAGACAGAAGAGCGAAACCTCGCTCTGCTACAAGTATCCGGTTGTTTTGGTTTTTAGGAGGGCCGTTTCGACTCACCGTACTAAAAGTTATTGCACACCATCCTCGAAAATACCCTTCCAATGCATTGCTAAGTAGGGCACACTTTCAGCGAAGATTTAACCGTGAAATTTAATATAGGCGCGAGACCACATGTCAAGCATTGCACCAACACCTATTCACTCTATAGGCTGCGAAAACAAAGTGTGGCTCCATCAGCACTCATTTCTGCAGACCTGTTGAGGGTGTGCAAACAATTAATGAGCGCGGCGCATGGATCCGTCCAGAGTAATGCACAACGACGGAGGTTTGACAGAACTACGCCAATTCATACCTATATACTCTACTTACTTTATCGACCGATTGGCTGGACGATCAACATTTTGACGCAGCACTCCAAAGAATAAAGCATCCCTGCCGGGATTCGAACCCGGAACCTTTGAATTAGAAGTCCAACGCGCTAATCCGTTGCGCCACAGGGATATGTGCGTTCCAGTTTTCGGGGCATCTGCAAAGTATAAGTCTTTTGGATCGCATTATACGTAGTCCTGAGTACAACAGCAAAACAAATCCGTCCTCCCCGGCGGGGAATCGAACCCCGGTCTCCTGAGTGACAGTCAGAGATACTAACCACTATACTACCGAGGACCTGGCTGTGTAGAAGACAGAAGAGCGAAACCTCGCTCTGCTACAAGTATCCGGTTGTTTTGGTTTTTAGGAGGGCCGTTTCGACTCACCGTACTAAAAGTTACTGCACACCATCCTCGAAAATACCCTTCCATTGCATGGCTAAGTAGGGCCCACTTTCAGCGAAGATTTAAACGTGAAATTTAATATAGGCGCGAGACCCCTTTTTAAGCATTGCACCAACACCTATTCACTCTATAGGCTGCGAAAACAAAGTGTGGCTCCATCAGCACTCATTTCTGCAGACCTGTTGAGGGTGTGCAAACAATTAATGAGCGCGGCGCATGGATCCGTCCAGAGTATAATGCACAACGACGGAGGTTTGACAGAACTACGCCAATTCATACCTATATACTCTACTTACTCTATCGACCGATTGGCTTGACGATCAACATTTTGAGGCAGCACTCCAAAGAATAAAGCATCCCTGCCGGGATTCGAACCCGGAACCTTTGAATTAGAAGTCCAACGCGCTAATCCGTTGCGCCACAGGGATATGTGCGTTCCAGTTTTCGGGGCATCTGCAAAGTATAAGTCTTTTGGATCGCATTATACGTAGTCCTGAGTACAACAGCAAAACAATTCGGTCCTCCCCGGCGGGGAATCGAACCCCGGTCTCCTGAGTGACAGTCAGAGATTCTAACCAATATACTACCGAGGACCTGACTGTGTAGAAGACAGAAGAGCGAAACCTCGCTCTGCTACAAGTATCCGGTTGTTTTGGTTTTTAGGAGGGCCGTTTCGACTCACCGTACTAAAAGTTATTGCACACCATCCTCGAAAATACCCTTCCATTGCATGGCTAAGTAGGGCCCACTTTCAGCGAAGATTTAACCGTGAAATTTAATATAGGCGCGAGACCACATGTCAAGCATTGCACCAACACCCATTCACTCTATAGGCTGCAAAAAAAAAATTGTGGCTCCATCAGCACCCATTTCTGCAGACCTGTTGAGTGTGTGCAAACAATTAATGGGCGCGGCGCATGGATCCGTCCAGAGTAATACACAACGACGGAGGTTTGACAAAACTACGCCAATTCATACCTATATACTCTACTTACTTTATCGACCGATTGGCTGGACGATCAACATTTTGACGCAGCACTCCAAAGAATAAAGCATCCCTGCCGGGATTCGAACCCGGAACCTTTGAATTAGAAGTCCAACGCGCTAATCCGTTGCGCCACAGGGATATGTGCGTTCCAGTTTCCGGGGCATCTGCAAAGTATAAGTCTTTTGGATCGCATTATACGTAGTCCTGAGTACAACAGCAAAACAAAATCCGTCCTCCCCGGCGGGGAATCGAACCCCGGTCTCCTGAGTGACAGTCAGAGATACTAACCACTATACTACCGAGGACCTGGCTGTGTAGAAGACAGAAGAGCGAAACCTCGCTCTGCTACAAGTATCCGGTTGTTTTGGTTTTTAGGAGGGCCGTTTCGACTCACCGTACTAAAAGTTATTGCACACCATCCTCGAAAATACCCTTCCATTGCATGGCTAAGTAGGGCCCACTTTCAGCGAAGATTTAACCGTGAAATTTAATATAGGCGCGAGACCACATGTCAAGCATTGCACCAACACCCATTCACTCTATAGGCTGCAAAAAAAAAATTGTGGCTCCATCAGCACCCATTTCTGCAGACCTGTTGAGTGTGTGCAAACAATTAATGAGCGCGGCGCATGGATCCGTCCAGAGTAATACACAACGACGGAGGTTTGACAAAACTACGCCAATTCATACCTATATACTCTACTTACTCTATCGACCGATTGGCTGGACGATCAACATTTTGACGCAGCACTCCAAAGAATAAAGCATCCCTGCCGGGATTCGAACCCGGAACCTTTGAATTAGAAGGGATATGTTTGTTCCAGTTTCCGGGGCATCTGCAAAGTATAAGTCTTTTGGATCGCATTATACGTAGTCCTGAGTACAACAGCAAAACAAATCGGTCCTCCCCGGCGGGGAATCGAACCCCGGTCTCCTGAGTGACAGTCAGAGATACTAACCACTATACTACCGAGGACCTGGCTGTGTAGAAGACAGAAGAGCGAAACCTCGCTCTGCTACAAGTATCCGGTTGTTTTGGTTTTTAGGAGGGCCGTTTCGACTCACCGTACTAAAAGTTATTGCACACCATCCTCGAAAATACCCTTCCATTGCATGGCTAAGTAGGGCCCACTTTCAGCGAAGATTTAACCGTGAAATTTAATATAGGCGCGAGACCACATGTCAAGCATTGCACCAACACCTATTCACTCTATAGGCTGCGAAAACAAAGTGTGGCTCCATCAGCACTCATTTCTGCAGACCTGTTGAGGGTGTGCAAACAATTAATGAGCGCGGCGCATGGATCCGTCCAGAGTAATGCACAACGACGGAGGTTTGACAGAACTACGCCAATTCATACCTATATACTCTACTTACTCTATCGACCGATTGGCTTGACGATCAACATTTTGAGGCAGCACTCCAAAGAATAAAGCATCCCTGCCGGGATTCGAACCCGGAACCTTTGAATTAGAAGTCCAACGCGCTAATCCGTTGCGCCACAGGGATATGTGCGTTCCAGTTTCCGGGGCATCTGCAAAGTATAAGTCTTTTGGATCGCATTATAAGTAGTCCTGAGTACAACAGCAAAACAAAATCCGTCCTCCCCGGCGGGGAATCGAACCCCGGTCTCCTGAGTGACAGTCAGAGATACTAACCACTATACTACCGAGGACCTGGCTGTGTAGAAGACAGAAGAGCGAAACCTCGCTCTGCTACAAGTATCCGGTTGTTTTGGTTTTTAGGAGGGCCGTTTCGACTCACCGTACTAAAAGTTATTGCACACCATCCTCGAAAATACCCTTCCATTGCATGGCTAAGTAGGGCCCACTTTCAGCGAAGATTTAACCGTGAAATTTAATATAGGCGCGAGACCACATGTCAAGCATTGCACCAACACCCATTCACTCTATAGGCTGCAAAAAAAAATTTGTGGCTCCATCAGCACCCATTTCTGCAGACCTGTTGAGTGTGTGCAAACAATTAATGAGCGCGGCGCATGGATCCGTCCAGAGTAATACACAACGACGGAGGTTTGACAAAACTACGCCAATTCATACCAATATACTCTACTTACTCTATCGACCGATTGGCTGGACGATCAACATTTTGACGCAGCACTCCAAAGAATAAAGCATCCCTGCCGGGATTCGAACCCGGAACCTTTGAATTAGAAGTCCAACGCGCTAATCCGTTGCGCCACAGGGATATGTGCGTTCCAGTTTTCGGGGCATCTGCAAAGTATAAGTCTTTTGGATCGCATTATACGTAGTCCTGAGTACAACAGCAAAACAAATCGGTCCTCCCCGGCGGGGAATCGAACCCCGGTCTCCTGAGTGACAGTCAGAGATACTAACCACTATACTACCGAGGACCTGGCTGTGTAGAAGACAGAAGAGCGAAACCTCGCTCTGCTACAAGTATCCGGTTGTTTTGGTTTTTAGGAGGGCCGTTTCGACTCACCGTACTAAAAGTTATTGCACACCATCCTCGAAAATACCCTTCCATTGCATGGCTAAGTAGGGCCCACTTTCAGCGAAGATTTAACCGTGAAATTTAATATAGGCGCGAGACCACATGTCAAGCATTGCACCAACACCCATTCACTCTATAGGCTGCAAAAAAAAATTTGTGGCTCCATCAGCACCCATTTCTGCAGACCTGTTGAGTGTGTGCAAACAATTAATGAGCGCGGCGCATGGATCCGTCCAGAGTAATACACAACGACGGAGGTTTGACAAAACTACGCCAATTCATACCAATATACTCTACTTACTCTATCGACCGATTGGCTGGACGATCAACATTTTGACGCAGCACTCCAAAGAATAAAGCATCCCTGCCGGGATTCGAACCCGGAACCTTTGAATTAGAAGTCCAACGCGCTAATCCGTTGCGCCACAGGGATATGTGCGTTCCAGTTTTCGGGGCATCTGCAAAGTATAAGTCTTTTGGATCGCATTATACGTAGTCCTGAGTACAACAGCAAAACAAATCGGTCCTCCCCGGCGGGGAATCGAACCCCGGTCTCCTGAGTGACAGTCAGAGATACTAACCACTATACTACCGAGGACCTGGCTGTGTAGAAGACAGAAGAGCGAAACCTCGCTCTGCTACAAGTATCCGGTTGTTTTGGTTTTTAGGAGGGCCGTTTCGACTCACCGTACTAAAAGTTATTGCACACCATCCTCGAAAATACCCTTCCATTGCATGGCTAAGTAGGGCCCACTTTCAGCGAAGATTTAACCGTGAAATTTAATATAGGCGCGAGACCACATGTCAAGCATTGCACCAACACCCATTCACTCTATAGGCTGCGAAAACAAAGTGTGGCTCCATCAGCACTCATTTCTGCAGACCTGTTGAGTGTGTGCAAACAATTAATGAGCGCGGCGCATGGCGTAATACACAACGACGGAGGTTTGACAAAACTACGCCAATTCATACCTATATACTCTACTTACTTTATCGACCGATTGGCTGGACGATCAACATTTTGACGCAGCACTCCAAAGAATAAAGCATCCCTACCGGGATTCGAACCCGGAACCTTTGAATTAGAAGTCCAACGCGCTAATCCGTTGCGCCACAGGGATATGTGTGTTCCAGTTTCCGGGGCATCTGCAAAGTATTAGTCTTTTGGATCGCATTATACGTAGTTCTGAGTACAACAGCAAAAAAAAATCCGTCCTCCCCGGCGGGGAATCGAACCCCGGTCTCCTGAGTGACAGTCAGAGATACTAACCACTATACTACCGAGGACCTGGCTGTGTAGAAGACAGAAGAGCGAAACCTCGCTCTGCTACAAGTATCCGGTTGTTTTGGTTTTTAGGAGGGCCGTTTCGACTCACCGTACTAAAAGTTATTGCACACCATCCTCGAAAATACCCTTCCATTGCATGGCTAAGTAGGGCCCACTTTCAGCGAAGATTTAACCGTGAAATTTAATATAGGCGCGAGACCACATGTCAAGCATTGCACCAACACCCATTCACTCTATAGGCTGCAAAAAAAAAATTGTGGCTCCATCAGCACCCATTTCTGCAGACCTGTTGAGTGTGTGCAAACAATTAATGAGCGCGGCGCATGGATCCGTCCAGAGTAATACACAACGACGGAGGTTTGACAAAACTACGCCAATTCATACCTATATACTCTACTTACTTTATCGACCGATTGGCTGGACGATCAACATTTTGACGCAGCACTCCAAAGAATAAAGCATCCCTGCCGGGATTCGAACCCGGAACCTTTGAATTAGAAGTCCAACGCGCTAATCCGTTGCGCCACAGGGATATGTGCGTTCCTGTTTCCGGGGCATCTGCAAAGTATAAGTCTTTTGGATCGCATTATACGTAGTCCTGAGTACAACAGCAAAAAAAAAATCCGTCCTCCCCGGCGGGGAATCGAACCCCGGTCTCCTGAGTGACAGTCAGAGATACTAACCACTATACTACCGAGGACCTGGCTGTGTAAAAGACAGAAGAGCGAAACCTCGCTCTGCTACAAGTATCCGGTTGTTTTGGTTTTTAGGAGGGCCGTTTCGACTCACCGTACTAAAAGTTATTGCACACCATCCTCGAAAATACCCTTCCATTGCATGGCTAAGTAGGGCCCACTTTCAGCGAAGATTTAACCGTGAAATTTAATATAGGCGCGAGACCACATGTCAAGCATTGCACCAACACCTATTCACTCTATAGGCTGCGAAAACAAAGTGTGGCTCCATCAGCACTCATTTCTGCAGACCTGTTGAGGGTGTGCAAACAATTAATGAGCGCGGCGCATGGATCCGTCCAGAGTAATGCACAACGACGGAGGTTTGACAGAACTACGCCAATTCATACGGTCCTATATACTCTACTTACTCTATCGACCGATTGGCTTGACGATCAACATTTTGAGGCAGCACTCCAAAGAATAAAGCATCCCTGCCGGGATTCGAACCCGGAACCTTTGAATTAGAAGTCCAACGCGCTAATCCGTTGCGCCACAGGGATATGTGCGTTCCAGTTTTCGGGGCATCTGCAAAGTATAAGTCTTTTGGATCGCATTATACGTAGTCCTGAGTACAACAGCAAAACAAATCCGTCCTCCCCGGCGGGGAATCGAACCCCGGTCTCCTTAGTGACAGTCAGAGATACTAACCACTATACTACCGAGGACCTGGCTGTTTAGTAGACAGAAGAGCGAAACCTCGCTCTGCTACAAGTATCCGGTTGTTTTGGTTTTTAGGAGGGCCGTTTCGACTCACCGTACTAAAGGTTATTGCACACCATCCTCGAAAATACCCTTCCAATGCATGGCTAAGTAGGGCCCACTTTCAGCGAAGATTTAACCGTGAAATTTAATATAGGCGCGAGACCACATGTCAAGCATTGCACCAACACCCATTCACTCTATAGGCTGCGAAAACAAAGTGTGGCTCCATCAGCACTCATTTCTGCAGACCTGTTGAGTGTGTGCAAACAATTAATGAGCGCGGCGCATGGATCCGTCCAGAGTAATACACAACGACGGAGGTTTGACAAAACTACGCCAATTCATACCTATATACTCTACTTACTTTATCGACCGATTGGCTGGACGATCAACATTTTGACGCAGCACTCCAAAGAATAAAGCATCCCTACCGGGATTCGAACCCGGAACCTTTGAATTAGAAGTCCAACGCGCTAATCCGTTGCGCCACAGGGATATGTGCGTTCCAGTTTCCGGGGCATCTGCAAAGTATAAGTCTTTTGGATCGCATTATACGTAGTTCTGAGTACAACAGCAAAAAAAAATCCGTCCTCCCCGGCGGGGAATCGAACCCCGGTCTCCTGAGTGACAGTCAGAGATACTAACCCCTATACTACCGAGGACCTGGCTGTGTAGAAGACAGAAGAGCGAAACCTCGCTCTGCTACAAGTATCCGGTTGTTTTGGTTTTTAGGAGGGCCGTTTCGACTCACCGTACTAAAAGTTATTGCACACCATCCTCGAAAATACCCTTCCAATGCATTGCTAAGTAGGGCACACTTTCAGCGAAGATTTAACCGTGAAATTTAATATAGGCGCGAGACCACATGTCAAGCATTGCACCAACACCTATTCACTCTATAGGCTGCGAAAACAAAGTGTGGCTCCATCAGCACTCATTTCTGCAGACCTGTTGAGGGTGTGCAAACAATTAATGAGCGCGGCGCATGGATCCGTCCAGAGTAATGCACAACGACGGAGGTTTGACAGAACTACGCCAATTCATACCTATATACTCTACTTACTTTATCGACCGATTGGCTGGACGATCAACATTTTGACGCAGCACTCCAAAGAATAAAGCATCCCTGCCGGGATTCGAACCCGGAACCTTTGAATTAGAAGTCCAACGCGCTAATCCGTTGCGCCACAGGGATATGTGCGTTCCAGTTTTCGGGGCATCTGCAAAGTATAAGTCTTTTGGATCGCATTATACGTAGTCCTGAGTACAACAGCAAAACAAATCCGTCCTCCCCGGCGGGGAATCGAACCCCGGTCTCCTGAGTGACAGTCAGAGATACTAACCACTATACTACCGAGGACCTGGCTGTGTAGAAGACAGAAGAGCGAAACCTCGCTCTGCTACAAGTATCCGGTTGTTTTGGTTTTTAGGAGGGCCGTTTCGACTCACCGTACTAAAAGTTACTGCACACCATCCTCGAAAATACCCTTCCATTGCATGGCTAAGTAGGGCCCACTTTCAGCGAAGATTTAAACGTGAAATTTAATATAGGCGCGAGACCCCTTTTTAAGCATTGCACCAACACCTATTCACTCTATAGGCTGCGAAAACAAAGTGTGGCTCCATCAGCACTCATTTCTGCAGACCTGTTGAGGGTGTGCAAACAATTAATGAGCGCGGCGCATGGATCCGTCCAGAGTATAATGCACAACGACGGAGGTTTGACAGAACTACGCCAATTCATACCTATATACTCTACTTACTCTATCGACCGATTGGCTTGACGATCAACATTTTGAGGCAGCACTCCAAAGAATAAAGCATCCCTGCCGGGATTCGAACCCGGAACCTTTGAATTAGAAGTCCAACGCGCTAATCCGTTGCGCCACAGGGATATGTGCGTTCCAGTTTTCGGGGCATCTGCAAAGTATAAGTCTTTTGGATCGCATTATACGTAGTCCTGAGTACAACAGCAAAACAAATCGGTCCTCCCCGGCGGGGAATCGAACCCCGGTCTCCTGAGTGACAGTCAGAGATTCTAACCAATATACTACCGAGGACCTGACTGTGTAGAAGACAGAAGAGCGAAACCTCGCTCTGCTACAAGTATCCGGTTGTTTTGGTTTTTAGGAGGGCCGTTTCGACTCACCGTACTAAAAGTTATTGCACACCATCCTCGAAAATACCCTTCCATTGCATGGCTAAGTAGGGCCCACTTTCAGCGAAGATTTAACCGTGAAATTTAATATAGGCGCGAGACCACATGTCAAGCATTGCACCAACACCCATTCACTCTATAGGCTGCAAAAAAAAAATTGTGGCTCCATCAGCACCCATTTCTGCAGACCTGTTGAGTGTGTGCAAACAATTAATGGGCGCGGCGCATGGATCCGTCCAGAGTAATACACAACGACGGAGGTTTGACAAAACTACGCCAATTCATACCTATATACTCTACTTACTTTATCGACCGATTGGCTGGACGATCAACATTTTGACGCAGCACTCCAAAGAATAAAGCATCCCTGCCGGGATTCGAACCCGGAACCTTTGAATTAGAAGTCCAACGCGCTAATCCGTTGCGCCACAGGGATATGTGCGTTCCAGTTTCCGGGGCATCTGCAAAGTATAAGTCTTTTGGATCGCATTATACGTAGTCCTGAGTACAACAGCAAAACAAATCGGTCCTCCCCGGCGGGGAATCGAACCCCGGTCTCCTGAGTGACAGTCAGAGATACTAACCACTATACTACCGAGGACCTGGCTGTGTAGAAGACAGAAGAGCGAAACCTCGCTCTGCTACAAGTATCCGGTTGTTTTGGTTTTTAGGAGGGCCGTTTCGACTCACCGTACTAAAAGTTATTGCACACCATCCTCGAAAATACCCTTCCATTGCATGGCTAAGTAGGGCCCACTTTCAGCGAAGATTTAACCGTGAAATTTAATATAGGCGCGAGACCACATGTCAAGCATTGCACCAACACCTATTCACTATATAGGCTGCGAAAACAAAGTGTGGCTCCATCAGCACTCATTTCTGCAGACCTGTTGAGGGTGTGCAAACAATTAATGAGCGCGGCGCATGGTTCCGTCCAGAGTAATGCACAACGACGGAGGTTTGACAGAACTACGCCAATTCATACCTATATACTCTACTTACTCTATCGACCGATTGGCTTGACGATCAACATTTTGAGGCAGCACTCCAAAGAATAAAGCATCCCTGCCGGGATTCGAACCCGGAACCTTTGAATTAGAAGTCCAACGCGCTAATCCGTTGCGCCACAGGGATATGTGCGTTCCAGTTTCCGGGGCATCTGCAAAGTATAAGTCTTTTGGATCGCATTATACGTAGTCCTGAGTACAACAGCAAAACAAAATCCGTCCTCCCCGGCGGGGAATCGAACCCCGGTCTCCTGAGTGACAGTCAGAGATACTAACCACTATACTACCGAGGACCTGGCTGTGTAGAAGACAGAAGAGCGAAACCTCGCTCTGCTACAAGTATCCGGTTGTTTTGGTTTTTAGGAGGGCCGTTTCGACTCACCGTACTAAAAGTTATTGCACACCATCCTCGAAAATACCCTTCCATTGCATGGCTAAGTAGGGCCCACTTTCAGCGAAGATTTAACCGTGAAATTTAATATAGGCGCGAGACCACATGTCAAGCATTGCACCAACACCCATTCACTCTATAGGCTGCAAAAAAAAATTTGTGGCTCCATCAGCACCCATTTCTGCAGACCTGTTGAGTGTGTGCAAACAATTAATGAGCGCGGCGCATGGATCCGTCCAGAGTAATACACAACGACGGAGGTTTGACAAAACTACGCCAATTCATACCAATATACTCTACTTACTCTATCGACCGATTGGCTGGACGATCAACATTTTGACGCAGCACTCCAAAGAATAAAGCATCCCTGCCGGGATTCGAACCCGGAACCTTTGAATTAGAAGTCCAACGCGCTAATCCGTTGCGCCACAGGGATATGTGCGTTCCAGTTTCCGGGGCATCTGCAAAGTATAAGTCTTTTGGATCGCATTATAAGTAGTCCTGAGTACAACAGCAAAACAAAATCCGTCCTCCCCAGGGGGGAATCGAACCCCGGTCTCCTGAGTGACAGTCAGAGATACTAACCACTATACTACCGAGGACCTGGCTGTGTAGAAGACAGAAGAGCGAAACCTCGCTCTGCTACAAGTATCCGGTTGTTTTGGTTTTTAGGAGGGCCGTTTCGACTCACCGTACTAAAAGTTATTGCACACCATCCTCGAAAATACCCTTCCATTGCATGGCTAAGTAGGGCCCACTTTCAACGAAGATTTAACCGTGAAATTTAATATAGGCGCGAGACCACATGTCAAGCATTGCACCAACACCCATTCACTCTATAGGCTGCAAAAAAAATATTGTGGCTCCATCAGCACCCATTTCTGCAGACCTGTTGAGTGTGTGCAAACAATTAATGAGCGCGGCGCATGGATCCGTCCAGAGTAATACACAACGACGGAGGTTTGACAAAACTACGCCAATTCATACCTATATACTCTACTTACTTTATCGACCGATTGGCTGGACGATCAACATTTTGACGCAGCACTCCAAAGAATAAAGCATCACTGCCGGGATTCGAACCCGGAACCTTTGAATTAGAAGTCCAACGCGCTAATCCGTTGCGCCACAGGGATATGTGCGTTCCAGTTTCCGGGGCATCTGCAAAGTATAAGTCTTTTGGATCGCATTATACGTAGTCCTGAGTACAACAGCAAAAAAAAATCCGTCCTCCCCGGCGGGGAATCGAACCCCGGTCTCCTGAGTGACAGTCAGAGATACTAACCACTATACTACCGAGGACCTGGCTGTGTAGAAGACAGAAGAGCGAAACCTCGCTCTGCTACAAGTATCCGGTTGTTTTGGTTTTTAGGAGGGCCGTTTCGACTCACCGTACTAAAAGTTATTGCACACCATCCTCGAAAATACCCTTCCATTGCATGGCTAAGTAGGGCCCACTTTCAGCGAAGATTTAACCGTGAAATTTAATATAGGCGCGAGACCACATGTCAAGCATTGCACCAACACCTATTCACTCTATAGGCTGCGAAAACAAAGTGTGGCTCCATCAGCACTCATTTCTGCAGACCTGTTGAGGGTGTGCAAACAATTAATGAGCGCGGCGCATGGATCCGTCCAGAGTAATGCACAACGACGGAGGTTTGACAGAACTACGCCAATTCATACCTATATACTCTACTTACTCTATCGACCGATTGGCTTGACGATCAACATTTTGAGGCAGCACTCCAAAGAATAAAGCATCCCTGCCGGGATTCGAACCCGGAACCTTTGAATTAGAAGTCCAACGCGCTAATCCGTTGCGCCACAGGGATATGTGCGTTCCAGTTTTCGGGGCATCTGCAAAGTATAAGTCTTTTGGATCGCATTATACGTAGTCCTGAGTACAACAGCAAAACAAATCGGTCCTCCCCGGCGGGGAATCGAACCCCGGTCTCCTGAGTGACAGTCAGAGATACTAACCACTATACTACCGAGGACCTGGCTGTGTAGAAGACAGAAGAGCGAAACCTCGCTCTGCTACAAGTATCCGGTTGTTTTGGTTTTTAGGAGGGCCGTTTCGACTCACCGTACTAAAAGTTATTGCACACCATCCTCGAAAATACCCTTCCATTGCATGGCTAAGTAGGGCCCACTTTCAGCGAAGATTTAACCGTGAAATTTAATATAGGCGCGAGACCACATGTCAAGCATTGCACCAACACCCATTCACTCTATAGGCTGCAAAAAAAAAATTGTGGCTCCATCAGCACCCATTTCTGCAGACCTGTTGAGTGTGTGCAAACAATTATTGAGCGCGGCGCATGGATCCGTCCAGAGTAATACACAACGACGGAGGTTTGACAAAACTACGCCAATTCATACCTATATACTCTACTTACTTTATCGACCGATTGGCTGGACGATCAACATTTTGACGCAGCACTCCAAAGAATAAAGCATCCCTGCCGGGATTCGAACCCGGAACCTTTGAATTAGAAGTCCAACGCGCTAATCCGTTGCGCCACAGGGATATGTGCGTTCCAGTTTCCGGGGCATCTGCAAAGTATAAGTCTTTTGGATCGCATTATACGTAGTTCTGAGTACAACAGCAAAAAAAAAATCCGTCCTCCCCGGCGGGGAATCGAACCCCGGTCTCCTGAGTGACAGTCAGAGATACTAACCCTTATACTACCGAGGACCTGGCTGTGTAGAAGACAGAAGAGCAAAACCTCGCTCTGCTACAAGTATCCGGTTGTTTTGGTTTTTAGGAGGGCCGTTTCGACTCACCGTACTAAAAGTTATTGCACACCATCCTCGAAAATACCCTTCCATTGCATGGCTAAGTAGGGCCCACTTTCAACGAAGATTTAACCGTGAAATTTAATATAGGCGCGAGACCACATGTCAAGCATTGCACCAACACCCATTCACTCTATAGGCTGCAAAAAAAATATTGTGGCTCCATCAGCACCCATTTCTGCAGACCTGTTGAGTGTGTGCAAACAATTAATGAGCGCGGCGCATGGATCCGTCCAGAGTAATACACAACGACGGAGGTTTGACAAAACTACGCCAATTCATACCTATATACTCTACTTACTTTATCGACCGATTGGCTGGACGATCAACATTTTGACGCAGCACTCCAAAGAATAAAGCATCACTGCCGGGATTCGAACCCGGAACCTTTGAATTAGAAGTCCAACGCGCTAATCCGTTGCGCCACAGGGATATGTGCGTTCCAGTTTCCGGGGCATCTGCAAAGTATAAGTCTTTTGGATCGCATTATACGTAGTCCTGAGTACAACAGCAAAAAAAAATCCGTCCTCCCCGGCGGGGAATCGAACCCCGGTCTCCTGAGTGACAGTCAGAGATACTAACCACTATACTACCGAGGACCTGGCTGTGTAGAAGACAGAAGAGCGAAACCTCGCTCTGCTACAAGTATCCGGTTGTTTTGGTTTTTAGGAGGGCCGTTTCGACTCACCGTACTAAAAGTTATTGCACACCATCCTCGAAAATACCCTTCCATTGCATGGCTAAGTAGGGCCCACTTTCAGCGAAGATTTAACCGTGAAATTTAATATAGGCGCGAGACCACATGTCAAGCATTGCACCAACACCTATTCACTCTATAGGCTGCGAAAACAAAGTGTGGCTCCATCAGCACTCATTTCTGCAGACCTGTTGAGGGTGTGCAAACAATTAATGAGCGCGGCGCATGGATCCGTCCAGAGTAATGCACAACGACGGAGGTTTGACAGAACTACGCCAATTCATACCTATATACTCTACTTACTCTATCGACCGATTGGCTTGACGATCAACATTTTGAGGCAGCACTCCAAAGATTAAAGCATCCCTGCCGGGATTCGAACCCGGAACCTTTGAATTAGAAGTCCAACGCGCTAATCCGTTGCGCCACAGGGATATGTGCGTTCCAGTTTTCGGGGCATCTGCAAAGTATAAGTCTTTTGGATCGCATTATACGTAGTCCTGAGTACAACAGCAAAACAAATCGGTCCTCCCCGGCGGGGAATCGAACCCCGGTCTCCTGAGTGACAGTCAGAGATACTAACCACTATACTACCGAGGACCTGGCTGTGTAGAAGACAGAAGAGCGAAACCTCGCTCTGCTACAAGTATCCGGTTGTTTTGGTTTTTAGGAGGGCCGTTTCGACTCACCGTACTAAAAGTTATTGCACACCATCCTCGAAAATACCCTTCCATTGCATGGCTAAGTAGGGCCCACTTTCAGCGAAGATTTAACCGTGAAATTTAATATAGGCGCGAGACCACATGTCAAGCATTGCACCAACACCCATTCACTCTATAGGCTGCAAAAAAAAAATTGTGGCTCCATCAGCACCCATTTCTGCAGACCTGTTGAGTGTGTGCAAACAATTATTGAGCGCGGCGCATGGATCCGTCCAGAGTAATACACAACGACGGAGGTTTGACAAAACTACGCCAATTCATACCTATATACTCTACTTACTTTATCGACCGATTGGCTGGACGATCAACATTTTGACGCAGCACTCCAAAGAATAAAGCATCCCTGCCGGGATTCGAACCCGGAACCTTTGAATTAGAAGTCCAACGCGCTAATCCGTTGCGCCACAGGGATATGTGCGTTCCAGTTTCCGGGGCATCTGCAAAGTATAAGTCTTTTGGATCGCATTATACGTAGTTCTGAGTACAACAGCAAAAAAAAAATCCGTCCTCCCCGGCGGGGAATCGAACCCCGGTCTCCTGAGTGACAGTCAGAGATACTAACCCCTATACTACCGAGGACCTGGCTGTGTAGAAGACAGAAGAGCGAAACCTCGCTCTGCTACAAGTATCCGGTTGTTTTGGTTTTTAGGAGGGCCGTTTCGACTCACCGTACTAAAAGTTATTGCACACCATCCTCGAAAATACCCTTCCAATGCATTGCTAAGTAGGGCACACTTTCAGCGAAGATTTAACCGTGAAATTTAATATAGGCGCGAGACCACATGTCAAGCATTGCACCAACACCTATTCACTCTATAGGCTGCGAAAACAAAGTGTGGCTCCATCAGCACTCATTTCTGCAGACCTGTTGAGGGTGTGCAAACAATTAATGAGCGCGGCGCATGGATCCGTCCAGAGTAATGCACAACGACGGAGGTTTGACAGAACTACGCCAATTCATACCTATATACTCTACTTACTTTATCGACCGATTGGCTGGACGATCAACATTTTGACGCAGCACTCCAAAGAATAAAGCATCCCTGCCGGGATTCGAACCCGGAACCTTTGAATTAGAAGTCCAACGCGCTAATCCGTTGCGCCACAGGGATATGTGCGTTCCAGTTTTCGGGGCATCTGCAAAGTATAAGTCTTTTGGATCGCATTATACGTAGTCCTGAGTACAACAGCAAAACAAATCCGTCCTCCCCGGCGGGGAATCGAACCCCGGTCTCCTGAGTGACAGTCAGAGATACTAACCACTATACTACCGAGGACCTGGCTGTGTAGAAGACAGAAGAGCGAAACCTCGCTCTGCTACAAGTATCCGGTTGTTTTGGTTTTTAGGAGGGCCGTTTCGACTCACCGTACTAAAAGTTACTGCACACCATCCTCGAAAATACCCTTCCATTGCATGGCTAAGTAGGGCCCACTTTCAGCGAAGATTTAAACGTGAAATTTAATATAGGCGCGAGACCCCTTTTTAAGCATTGCACCAACACCTATTCACTCTATAGGCTGCGAAAACAAAGTGTGGCTCCATCAGCACTCATTTCTGCAGACCTGTTGAGGGTGTGCAAACAATTAATGAGCGCGGCGCATGGATCCGTCCAGAGTATAATGCACAACGACGGAGGTTTGACAGAACTACGCCAATTCATACCTATATACTCTACTTACTCTATCGACCGATTGGCTTGACGATCAACATTTTGAGGCAGCACTCCAAAGAATAAAGCATCCCTGCCGGGATTCGAACCCGGAACCTTTGAATTAGAAGTCCAACGCGCTAATCCGTTGCGCCACAGGGATATGTGCGTTCCAGTTTTCGGGGCATCTGCAAAGTATAAGTCTTTTGGATCGCATTATACGTAGTCCTGAGTACAACAGCAAAACAATTCGGTCCTCCCCGGCGGGGAATCGAACCCCGGTCTCCTGAGTGACAGTCAGAGATTCTAACCAATATACTACCGAGGACCTGACTGTGTAGAAGACAGAAGAGCGAAACCTCGCTCTGCTACAAGTATCCGGTTGTTTTGGTTTTTAGGAGGGCCGTTTCGACTCACCGTACTAAAAGTTATTGCACACCATCCTCGAAAATACCCTTCCATTGCATGGCTAAGTAGGGCCCACTTTCAGCGAAGATTTAACCGTGAAATTTAATATAGGCGCGAGACCACATGTCAAGCATTGCACCAACACCCATTCACTCTATAGGCTGCAAAAAAAAAATTGTGGCTCCATCAGCACCCATTTCTGCAGACCTGTTGAGTGTGTGCAAACAATTAATGGGCGCGGCGCATGGATCCGTCCAGAGTAATACACAACGACGGAGGTTTGACAAAACTACGCCAATTCATACCTATATACTCTACTTACTTTATCGACCGATTGGCTGGACGATCAACATTTTGACGCAGCACTCCAAAGAATAAAGCATCCCTGCCGGGATTCGAACCCGGAACCTTTGAATTAGAAGTCCAACGCGCTAATCCGTTGCGCCACAGGGATATGTGCGTTCCAGTTTCCGGGGCATCTGCAAAGTATAAGTCTTTTGGATCGCATTATACGTAGTCCTGAGTACAACAGCAAAACAAAATCCGTCCTCCCCGGCGGGGAATCGAACCCCGGTCTCCTGAGTGACAGTCAGAGATACTAACCACTATACTACCGAGGACCTGGCTGTGTAGAAGACAGAAGAGCGAAACCTCGCTCTGCTACAAGTATCCGGTTGTTTTGGTTTTTAGGAGGGCCGTTTCGACTCACCGTACTAAAAGTTATTGCACACCATCCTCGAAAATACCCTTCCATTGCATGGCTAAGTAGGGCCCACTTTCAGCGAAGATTTAACCGTGAAATTTAATATAGGCGCGAGACCACATGTCAAGCATTGCACCAACACCCATTCACTCTATAGGCTGCAAAAAAAAAATTGTGGCTCCATCAGCACCCATTTCTGCAGACCTGTTGAGTGTGTGCAAACAATTAATGAGCGCGGCGCATGGATCCGTCCAGAGTAATACACAACGACGGAGGTTTGACAAAACTACGCCAATTCATACCTATATACTCTACTTACTCTATCGACCGATTGGCTGGACGATCAACATTTTGACGCAGCACTCCAAAGAATAAAGCATCCCTGCCGGGATTCGAACCCGGAACCTTTGAATTAGAAGGGATATGTTTGTTCCAGTTTCCGGGGCATCTGCAAAGTATAAGTCTTTTGGATCGCATTATACGTAGTCCTGAGTACAACAGCAAAACAAATCGGTCCTCCCCGGCGGGGAATCGAACCCCGGTCTCCTGAGTGACAGTCAGAGATACTAACCACTATACTACCGAGGACCTGGCTGTGTAGAAGACAGAAGAGCGAAACCTCGCTCTGCTACAAGTATCCGGTTGTTTTGGTTTTTAGGAGGGCCGTTTCGACTCACCGTACTAAAAGTTATTGCACACCATCCTCGAAAATACCCTTCCATTGCATGGCTAAGTAGGGCCCACTTTCAGCGAAGATTTAACCGTGAAATTTAATATAGGCGCGAGACCACATGTCAAGCATTGCACCAACACCTATTCACTCTATAGGCTGCGAAAACAAAGTGTGGCTCCATCAGCACTCATTTCTGCAGACCTGTTGAGGGTGTGCAAACAATTAATGAGCGCGGCGCATGGATCCGTCCAGAGTAATGCACAACGACGGAGGTTTGACAGAACTACGCCAATTCATACCTATATACTCTACTTACTCTATCGACCGATTGGCTTGACGATCAACATTTTGAGGCAGCACTCCAAAGAATAAAGCATCCCTGCCGGGATTCGAACCCGGAACCTTTGAATTAGAAGTCCAACGCGCTAATCCGTTGCGCCACAGGGATATGTGCGTTCCAGTTTCCGGGGCATCTGCAAAGTATAAGTCTTTTGGATCGCATTATAAGTAGTCCTGAGTACAACAGCAAAACAAAATCCGTCCTCCCCGGCGGGGAATCGAACCCCGGTCTCCTGAGTGACAGTCAGAGATACTAACCACTATACTACCGAGGACCTGGCTGTGTAGAAGACAGAAGAGCGAAACCTCGCTCTGCTACAAGTATCCGGTTGTTTTGGTTTTTAGGAGGGCCGTTTCGACTCACCGTACTAAAAGTTATTGCACACCATCCTCGAAAATACCCTTCCATTGCATGGCTAAGTAGGGCCCACTTTCAGCGAAGATTTAACCGTGAAATTTAATATAGGCGCGAGACCACATGTCAAGCATTGCACCAACACCCATTCACTCTATAGGCTGCAAAAAAAAATTTGTGGCTCCATCAGCACCCATTTCTGCAGACCTGTTGAGTGTGTGCAAACAATTAATGAGCGCGGCGCATGGATCCGTCCAGAGTAATACACAACGACGGAGGTTTGACAAAACTACGCCAATTCATACCAATATACTCTACTTACTCTATCGACCGATTGGCTGGACGATCAACATTTTGACGCAGCACTCCAAAGAATAAAGCATCCCTGCCGGGATTCGAACCCGGAACCTTTGAATTAGAAGTCCAACGCGCTAATCCGTTGCGCCACAGGGATATGTGCGTTCCAGTTTTCGGGGCATCTGCAAAGTATAAGTCTTTTGGATCGCATTATACGTAGTCCTGAGTACAACAGCAAAACAATTCGGTCCTCCCCGGCGGGGAATCGAACCCCGGTCTCCTGAGTGACAGTCAGAGATACTAACCACTATACTACCGAGGACCTGGCTGTGTAGAAGACAGAAGAGCGAAACCTCGCTCTGCTACAAGTATCCGGTTGTTTTGGTTTTTAGGAGGGCCGTTTCGACTCACCGTACTAAAAGTTATTGCACACCATCCTCGAAAATACCCTTCCATTGCATGGCTAAGTAGGGCCCACTTTCAGCGAAGATTTAACCGTGAAATTTAATATAGGCGCGAGACCACATGTCAAGCATTGCACCAACACCCATTCACTCTATAGGCTGCAAAAAAAAATTTGTGGCTCCATCAGCACCCATTTCTGCAGACCTGTTGAGTGTGTGCAAACAATTAATGAGCGCGGCGCATGGATCCGTCCAGAGTAATACACAACGACGGAGGTTTGACAAAACTACGCCAATTCATACCAATATACTCTACTTACTCTATCGACCGATTGGCTGGACGATCAACATTTTGACGCAGCACTCCAAAGAATAAAGCATCCCTGCCGGGATTCGAACCCGGAACCTTTGAATTAGAAGTCCAACGCGCTAATCCGTTGCGCCACAGGGATATGTGCGTTCCAGTTTTCGGGGCATCTGCAAAGTATAAGTCTTTTGGATCGCATTATACGTAGTCCTGAGTACAACAGCAAAACAAATCGGTCCTCCCCGGCGGGGAATCGAACCCCGGTCTCCTGAGTGACAGTCAGAGATACTAACCACTATACTACCGAGGACCTGGCTGTGTAGAAGACAGAAGAGCGAAACCTCGCTCTGCTACAAGTATCCGGTTGTTTTGGTTTTTAGGAGGGCCGTTTCGACTCACCGTACTAAAAGTTATTGCACACCATCCTCGAAAATACCCTTCCATTGCATGGCTAAGTAGGGCCCACTTTCAGCGAAGATTTAACCGTGAAATTTAATATAGGCGCGAGACCACATGTCAAGCATTGCACCAACACCCATTCACTCTATAGGCTGCGAAAACAAAGTGTGGCTCCATCAGCACTCATTTCTGCAGACCTGTTGAGTGTGTGCAAACAATTAATGAGCGCGGCGCATGGCGTAATACACAACGACGGAGGTTTGACAAAACTACGCCAATTCATACCTATATACTCTACTTACTTTATCGACCGATTGGCTGGACGATCAACATTTTGACGCAGCACTCCAAAGAATAAAGCATCCCTACCGGGATTCGAACCCGGAACCTTTGAATTAGAAGTCCAACGCGCTAATCCGTTGCGCCACAGGGATATGTGTGTTCCAGTTTCCGGGGCATCTGCAAAGTATTAGTCTTTTGGATCGCATTATACGTAGTTCTGAGTACAACAGCAAAAAAAAATCCGTCCTCCCCGGCGGGGAATCGAACCCCGGTCTCCTGAGTGACAGTCAGAGATACTAACCACTATACTACCGAGGACCTGGCTGTGTAGAAGACAGAAGAGCGAAACCTCGCTCTGCTACAAGTATCCGGTTGTTTTGGTTTTTAGGAGGGCCGTTTCGACTCACCGTACTAAAAGTTATTGCACACCATCCTCGAAAATACCCTTCCATTGCATGGCTAAGTAGGGCCCACTTTCAGCGAAGATTTAACCGTGAAATTTAATATAGGCGCGAGACCACATGTCAAGCATTGCACCAACACCCATTCACTCTATAGGCTGCAAAAAAAAAATTGTGGCTCCATCAGCACCCATTTCTGCAGACCTGTTGAGTGTGTGCAAACAATTAATGAGCGCGGCGCATGGATCCGTCCAGAGTAATACACAACGACGGAGGTTTGACAAAACTACGCCAATTCATACCTATATACTCTACTTACTTTATCGACCGATTGGCTGGACGATCAACATTTTGACGCAGCACTCCAAAGAATAAAGCATCCCTGCCGGGATTCGAACCCGGAACCTTTGAATTAGAAGTCCAACGCGCTAATCCGTTGCGCCACAGGGATATGTGCGTTCCTGTTTCCGGGGCATCTGCAAAGTATAAGTCTTTTGGATCGCATTATACGTAGTCCTGAGTACAACAGCAAAAAAAAAATCCGTCCTCCCCGGCGGGGAATCGAACCCCGGTCTCCTGAGTGACAGTCAGAGATACTAACCACTATACTACCGAGGACCTGGCTGTGTAAAAGACAGAAGAGCGAAACCTCGCTCTGCTACAAGTATCCGGTTGTTTTGGTTTTTAGGAGGGCCGTTTCGACTCACCGTACTAAAAGTTATTGCACACCATCCTCGAAAATACCCTTCCATTGCATGGCTAAGTAGGGCCCACTTTCAGCGAAGATTTAACCGTGAAATTTAATATAGGCGCGAGACCACATGTCAAGCATTGCACCAACACCTATTCACTCTATAGGCTGCGAAAACAAAGTGTGGCTCCATCAGCACTCATTTCTGCAGACCTGTTGAGGGTGTGCAAACAATTAATGAGCGCGGCGCATGGATCCGTCCAGAGTAATGCACAACGACGGAGGTTTGACAGAACTACGCCAATTCATACGGTCCTATATACTCTACTTACTCTATCGACCGATTGGCTTGACGATCAACATTTTGAGGCAGCACTCCAAAGAATAAAGCATCCCTGCCGGGATTCGAACCCGGAACCTTTGAATTAGAAGTCCAACGCGCTAATCCGTTGCGCCACAGGGATATGTGCGTTCCAGTTTTCGGGGCATCTGCAAAGTATAAGTCTTTTGGATCGCATTATACGTAGTCCTGAGTACAACAGCAAAACAAATCCGTCCTCCCCGGCGGGGAATCGAACCCCGGTCTCCTTAGTGACAGTCAGAGATACTAACCACTATACTACCGAGGACCTGGCTGTTTAGTAGACAGAAGAGCGAAACCTCGCTCTGCTACAAGTATCCGGTTGTTTTGGTTTTTAGGAGGGCCGTTTCGACTCACCGTACTAAAGGTTATTGCACACCATCCTCGAAAATACCCTTCCAATGCATGGCTAAGTAGGGCCCACTTTCAGCGAAGATTTAACCGTGAAATTTAATATAGGCGCGAGACCACATGTCAAGCATTGCACCAACACCCATTCACTCTATAGGCTGCGAAAACAAAGTGTGGCTCCATCAGCACTCATTTCTGCAGACCTGTTGAGTGTGTGCAAACAATTAATGAGCGCGGCGCATGGATCCGTCCAGAGTAATACACAACGACGGAGGTTTGACAAAACTACGCCAATTCATACCTATATACTCTACTTACTTTATCGACCGATTGGCTGGACGATCAACATTTTGACGCAGCACTCCAAAGAATAAAGCATCCCTACCGGGATTCGAACCCGGAACCTTTGAATTAGAAGTCCAACGCGCTAATCCGTTGCGCCACAGGGATATGTGCGTTCCAGTTTCCGGGGCATCTGCAAAGTATAAGTCTTTTGGATCGCATTATACGTAGTTCTGAGTACAACAGCAAAAAAAAATCCGTCCTCCCCGGCGGGGAATCGAACCCCGGTCTCCTGAGTGACAGTCAGAGATACTAACCCCTATACTACCGAGGACCTGGCTGTGTAGAAGACAGAAGAGCGAAACCTCGCTCTGCTACAAGTATCCGGTTGTTTTGGTTTTTAGGAGGGCCGTTTCGACTCACCGTACTAAAAGTTATTGCACACCATCCTCGAAAATACCCTTCCAATGCATTGCTAAGTAGGGCACACTTTCAGCGAAGATTTAACCGTGAAATTTAATATAGGCGCGAGACCACATGTCAAGCATTGCACCAACACCTATTCACTCTATAGGCTGCGAAAACAAAGTGTGGCTCCATCAGCACTCATTTCTGCAGACCTGTTGAGGGTGTGCAAACAATTAATGAGCGCGGCGCATGGATCCGTCCAGAGTAATGCACAACGACGGAGGTTTGACAGAACTACGCCAATTCATACCTATATACTCTACTTACTTTATCGACCGATTGGCTGGACGATCAACATTTTGACGCAGCACTCCAAAGAATAAAGCATCCCTGCCGGGATTCGAACCCGGAACCTTTGAATTAGAAGTCCAACGCGCTAATCCGTTGCGCCACAGGGATATGTGCGTTCCAGTTTTCGGGGCATCTGCAAAGTATAAGTCTTTTGGATCGCATTATACGTAGTCCTGAGTACAACAGCAAAACAAATCCGTCCTCCCCGGCGGGGAATCGAACCCCGGTCTCCTGAGTGACAGTCAGAGATACTAACCACTATACTACCGAGGACCTGGCTGTGTAGAAGACAGAAGAGCGAAACCTCGCTCTGCTACAAGTATCCGGTTGTTTTGGTTTTTAGGAGGGCCGTTTCGACTCACCGTACTAAAAGTTACTGCACACCATCCTCGAAAATACCCTTCCATTGCATGGCTAAGTAGGGCCCACTTTCAGCGAAGATTTAAACGTGAAATTTAATATAGGCGCGAGACCCCTTTTTAAGCATTGCACCAACACCTATTCACTCTATAGGCTGCGAAAACAAAGTGTGGCTCCATCAGCACTCATTTCTGCAGACCTGTTGAGGGTGTGCAAACAATTAATGAGCGCGGCGCATGGATCCGTCCAGAGTATAATGCACAACGACGGAGGTTTGACAGAACTACGCCAATTCATACCTATATACTCTACTTACTCTATCGACCGATTGGCTTGACGATCAACATTTTGAGGCAGCACTCCAAAGAATAAAGCATCCCTGCCGGGATTCGAACCCGGAACCTTTGAATTAGAAGTCCAACGCGCTAATCCGTTGCGCCACAGGGATATGTGCGTTCCAGTTTTCGGGGCATCTGCAAAGTATAAGTCTTTTGGATCGCATTATACGTAGTCCTGAGTACAACAGCAAAACAAATCGGTCCTCCCCGGCGGGGAATCGAACCCCGGTCTCCTGAGTGACAGTCAGAGATTCTAACCAATATACTACCGAGGACCTGACTGTGTAGAAGACAGAAGAGCGAAACCTCGCTCTGCTACAAGTATCCGGTTGTTTTGGTTTTTAGGAGGGCCGTTTCGACTCACCGTACTAAAAGTTATTGCACACCATCCTCGAAAATACCCTTCCATTGCATGGCTAAGTAGGGCCCACTTTCAGCGAAGATTTAACCGTGAAATTTAATATAGGCGCGAGACCACATGTCAAGCATTGCACCAACACCCATTCACTCTATAGGCTGCAAAAAAAAAATTGTGGCTCCATCAGCACCCATTTCTGCAGACCTGTTGAGTGTGTGCAAACAATTAATGGGCGCGGCGCATGGATCCGTCCAGAGTAATACACAACGACGGAGGTTTGACAAAACTACGCCAATTCATACCTATATACTCTACTTACTTTATCGACCGATTGGCTGGACGATCAACATTTTGACGCAGCACTCCAAAGAATAAAGCATCCCTGCCGGGATTCGAACCCGGAACCTTTGAATTAGAAGTCCAACGCGCTAATCCGTTGCGCCACAGGGATATGTGCGTTCCAGTTTCCGGGGCATCTGCAAAGTATAAGTCTTTTGGATCGCATTATACGTAGTCCTGAGTACAACAGCAAAACAAATCGGTCCTCCCCGGCGGGGAATCGAACCCCGGTCTCCTGAGTGACAGTCAGAGATACTAACCACTATACTACCGAGGACCTGGCTGTGTAGAAGACAGAAGAGCGAAACCTCGCTCTGCTACAAGTATCCGGTTGTTTTGGTTTTTAGGAGGGCCGTTTCGACTCACCGTACTAAAAGTTATTGCACACCATCCTCGAAAATACCCTTCCATTGCATGGCTAAGTAGGGCCCACTTTCAGCGAAGATTTAACCGTGAAATTTAATATAGGCGCGAGACCACATGTCAAGCATTGCACCAACACCTATTCACTCTATAGGCTGCGAAAACAAAGTGTGGCTCCATCAGCACTCATTTCTGCAGACCTGTTGAGGGTGTGCAAACAATTAATGAGCGCGGCGCATGGTTCCGTCCAGAGTAATGCACAACGACGGAGGTTTGACAGAACTACGCCAATTCATACCTATATACTCTACTTACTCTATCGACCGATTGGCTTGACGATCAACATTTTGAGGCAGCACTCCAAAGAATAAAGCATCCCTGCCGGGATTCGAACCCGGAACCTTTGAATTAGAAGTCCAACGCGCTAATCCGTTGCGCCACAGGGATATGTGCGTTCCAGTTTCCGGGGCATCTGCAAAGTATAAGTCTTTTGGATCGCATTATACGTAGTCCTGAGTACAACAGCAAAACAAAATCCGTCCTCCCCGGCGGGGAATCGAACCCCGGTCTCCTGAGTGACAGTCAGAGATACTAACCACTATACTACCGAGGACCTGGCTGTGTAGAAGACAGAAGAGCGAAACCTCGCTCTGCTACAAGTATCCGGTTGTTTTGGTTTTTAGGAGGGCCGTTTCGACTCACCGTACTAAAAGTTATTGCACACCATCCTCGAAAATACCCTTCCATTGCATGGCTAAGTAGGGCCCACTTTCAGCGAAGATTTAACCGTGAAATTTAATATAGGCGCGAGACCACATGTCAAGCATTGCACCAACACCCATTCACTCTATAGGCTGCAAAAAAAAATTTGTGGCTCCATCAGCACCCATTTCTGCAGACCTGTTGAGTGTGTGCAAACAATTAATGAGCGCGGCGCATGGATCCGTCCAGAGTAATACACAACGACGGAGGTTTGACAAAACTACGCCAATTCATACCAATATACTCTACTTACTCTATCGACCGATTGGCTGGACGATCAACATTTTGACGCAGCACTCCAAAGAATAAAGCATCCCTGCCGGGATTCGAACCCGGAACCTTTGAATTAGAAGTCCAACGCGCTAATCCGTTGCGCCACAGGGATATGTGCGTTCCAGTTTTCGGGGCATCTGCAAAGTATAAGTCTTTTGGATCGCATTATACGTAGTCCTGAGTACAACAGCAAAACAAATCGGTCCTCCCCGGCGGGGAATCGAACCCCGGTCTCCTGAGTGACAGTCAGAGATACTAACCACTATACTACCGAGGACCTGGCTGTGTAGAAGACAGAAGAGCGAAACCTCGCTCTGCTACAAGTATCCGGTTGTTTTGGTTTTTAGGAGGGCCGTTTCGACTCACCGTACTAAAAGTTATTGCACACCATCCTCGAAAATACCCTTCCATTGCATGGCTAAGTAGGGCCCACTTTCAGCGAAGATTTAACCGTGAAATTTAATATAGGCGCGAGACCACATGTCAAGCATTGCACCAACACCTATTCACTCTATAGGCTGCGAAAACAAAGTGTGGCTCCATCAGCACTCATTTCTGCAGACCTGTTGAGGGTGTGCAAACAATTAATGAGCGCGGCGCAAGGATCCGTCCAGAGTAATACACAACGACGGAGGTTCGACAAAACTACGCCAATTCATACCTATATACTCTACTTACTTTATCGACCGATTGGCTGGACGATCAACATTTTGACGCAGCACTCCAAAGAATAAAGCATCCCTGCCGGGATTCGAACCCGGAACCTTTGAATTAGAAGTCCAACGCGCTAATCCGTTGCGCCACAGGGATATGTGCGTTCCAGTTTTCGGGGCATCTGCAAAGTATAAGTCTTTTGGATCGCATTATACGTAGTCCTGAGTACAACAGCAAAACAAATCGGTCCTCCCCGGCGGGGAATCGAACCCCGGTCTCCTGAGTGACAGTCAGAGATACTAACCACTATACTACCGAGGACCTGGCTGTGTAGAAGACAGAAGAGCGAAACCTCGCTCTGCTACAAGTATCCGGTTGTTTTGGTTTTTAGGAGGGCCGTTTCGACTCACCGTACTAAAAGTTATTGCACACCATCCTCGAAAATACCCTTCCATTGCATGGCTAAGTAGGGCCCACTTTCAGCGAAGATTTAACCGTGAAATTTAATATAGGCGCGAGACCACATGTCAAGCATTGCACCAACACCCATTCACTCTATAGGCTGCGAAAACAAAGTGTGGCTCCATCAGCACTCATTTCTGCAGACCTGTTGAGTGTGTGCAAACAATTAATGAGCGCGGCGCATGGCGTAATACACAACGACGGAGGTTTGACAAAACTACGCCAATTCATACCTATATACTCTACTTACTTTATCGACCGATTGGCTGGACGATCAACATTTTGACGCAGCACTCCAAAGAATAAAGCATCCCTACCGGGATTCGAACCCGGAACCTTTGAATTAGAAGTCCAACGCGCTAATCCGTTGCGCCACAGGGATATGTGTGTTCCAGTTTCCGGGGCATCTGCAAAGTATATGTCTTTTGGATCGCATTATACGTAGTCCTGAGTACAACAGCAAAAAAAAATCCGTCCTCCCCGGCGGGGAATCGAACCCCGGTCTCCTGAGTGACAGTCAGAGATACTAACCACTATACTACCGAGGACCTGGCTGTGTAGAAGACAGAAGAGCGAAACCTCGCTCTGCTACAAGTATCCGGTTGTTTTGGTTTTTAGGAGGGCCGTTTCGACTCACCGTACTAAAAGTTATTGCACACCATCCTCGAAAATACCCTTCCATTGCATGGCTAAGTAGGGCCCACTTTCAGCGAAGATTTAACCGTGAAATTTAATATAGGCGCGAGACCACATGTCAAGCATTGCACCAACACCCATTCACTCTATAGGCTGCAAAAAAAAAATTGTGGCTCCATCAGCACCCATTTCTGCAGACCTGTTGAGTGTGTGCAAACAATTAATGAGCGCGGCGCATGGATCCGTCCAGAGTAATACACAACGACGGAGGTTTGACAAAACTACGCCAATTCATACCTATATACTCTACTTACTTTATCGACCGATTGGCTGGACGATCAACATTTTGACGCAGCACTCCAAAGAATAAAGCATCCCTGCCGGGATTCGAACCCGGAACCTTTGAATTAGAAGTCCAACGCGCTAATCCGTTGCGCCACAGGGATATGTGCGTTCCTGTTTCCGGGGCATCTGCAAAGTATAAGTCTTTTGGATCGCATTATACGTAGTCCTGAGTACAACAGCAAAAAAAAAATCCGTCCTCCCCGGCGGGGAATCGAACCCCGGTCTCCTGAGTGACAGTCAGAGATACTAACCACTATACTACCGAGGACCTGGCTGTGTAAAAGACAGAAGAGCGAAACCTCGCTCTGCTACAAGTATCCGGTTGTTTTGGTTTTTAGGAGGGCCGTTTCGACTCACCGTACTAAAAGTTATTGCACACCATCCTCGAAAATACCCTTCCATTGCATGGCTAAGTAGGGCCCACTTTCAGCGAAGATTTAACCGTGAAATTTAATATAGGCGCGAGACCACATGTCAAGCATTGCACCAACACCTATTCACTCTATAGGCTGCGAAAACAAAGTGTGGCTCCATCAGCACTCATTTCTGCAGACCTGTTGAGGGTGTGCAAACAATTAATGAGCGCGGCGCATGGATCCGTCCAGAGTAATGCACAACGACGGAGGTTTGACAGAACTACGCCAATTCATACCTATATACTCTACTTACTCTATCGACCGATTGGCTTGACGATCAACATTTTGAGGCAGCACTCCAAAGAATAAAGCATCCCTGCCGGGATTCGAACCCGGAACCTTTGAATTAGAAGTCCAACGCGCTAATCCGTTGCGCCACAGGGATATGTGCGTTCCAGTTTTCGGGGCATCTGCAAAGTATAAGTCTTTTGGATCGCATTATACGTAGTCCTGAGTACAACAGCAAAACAAATCGGTCCTCCCCGGCGGGGAATCGAACCCCGGTCTCCTGAGTGACAGTCAGAGATACTAACCACTATACTACCGAGGACCTGGCTGTGTAGAAGACAGAAGAGCGAAACCTCGCTCTGCTACAAGTATCCGGTTGTTTTGGTTTTTAGGAGGGCCGTTTCGACTCACCGTACTAAAAGTTATTGCACACCATCCTCGAAAATACCCTTCCATTGCATGGCTAAGTAGGGCCCACTTTCAGCGAAGATTTAACCGTGAAATTTAATATAGGCGCGAGACCACATGTCAAGCATTGCACCAACACCCATTCACTCTATAGGCTGCAAAAAAAAATTGTGGCTCTATCAGCACCCATTTCTGCAGACCTGTTGAGTGTGTGCAAACAATTAATGAGCGCGGCGCATGGATCCGTCCAGAGTAATACACAACGACGGAGGTTTGACAAAACTACGCCAATTCATACCTATATACTCTACTTACTTTATCGACCGATTGGCTGGACGATCAACATTTTGACGCAGCACTCCAAAGAATAAAGCATCCCTGCCGGGATTCGAACCCGGAACCTTTGAATTAGAAGTCCAACGCGCTAATCCGTTGCGCCACAGGGATATGTGCGTTCCAGTTTCCGGGGCATCTGCAAAGTATAAGTCTTTTGGATCGCATTATACGTAGTCCTGAGTACAACAGCAAAAAAAAATCCGTCCTCCCCGGCGGGGAATCGAACCCCGGTCTCCTGAGTGACAGTCAGAGATACTAACCACTATACTACCGAGGACCTGGCTGTGTAGAAGACAGAAGAGCGAAACCTCGCTCTGCTACAAGTATCCGGTTGTTTTGGTTTTTAGGAGGGCCGTTTCGACTCACCGTACTAAAAGTTATTGCACACCATCCTCGAAAATACCCTTCCATTGCATGGCTAAGTAGGGCCCACTTTCAGCGAAGATTTAACCGTGAAATTTAATATAGGCGCGAGACCACATGTCAAGCATTGCACCAACACCTATTCACTCTATAGGCTGCAACATAAATTTGTGGCTCCATCAGCACCCATTTCTGCAGACCTGTTGAGTGTGTGCAAACAATTAATGAGCGCGGCGCTTGGATCCGTCCAGAGTAATACACAACGACGGAGGTTTGACAGAACTACGCCAATTCATACCTATATACTCTACTTACTCTGTCGACCGATTGGCTTGACGATCAACATTTTGACGCAGCACTCCAAAGAATAAAGCATCCCTGCCGGGATTCGAACCCGGAACCTTTGAATTAGAAGTCCAACGCGCTAATCCGTTGCGCCACAGGGATATGTGCGTTCCAGTTTTCGGGGCATCTGCAAAGTATAAGTCTTTTGGATCGCATTATACGTAGTCCTGAGTACAACAGCAAAACAAATCCGTCCTCCCCGGCGGGGAATCGAACCCCGGTCTCCTTAGTGACAGTCAGAGATACTAACCACTATACTACCGAGGACCTGGCTGTTTAGTAGACAGAAGAGCGAAACCTCGCTCTGCTACAAGTATCCGGTTGTTTTGGTTTTTAGGAGGGCCGTTTCGACTCACCGTACTAAAGGTTATTGCACACCATCCTCGAAAATACCCTTCCAATGCATGGCTAAGTAGGGCCCACTTTCAGCGAAGATTTAACCGTGAAATTTAATATAGGCGCGAGACCACATGTCAAGCATTGCACCAACACCCATTCACTCTATAGGCTGCGAAAACAAAGTGGGGCTCCATCAGCACTCATTTCTGCAGACCTGTTGAGTGTGTGCAAACAATTAATGAGCGCGGCGCATGGATCCGTCCAGAGTAATACACAACGACGGAGGTTTGACAAAACTACGCCAATTCATACCTATATACTCTACTTACTTTATCGACCGATTGGCTGGACGATCAACATTTTGACGCAGCACTCCAAAGAATAAAGCATCCCTACCGGGATTCGAACCCGGAACCTTTGAATTAGAAGTCCAACGCGCTAATCCGTTGCGCCACAGGGATATGTGCGTTCCAGTTTCCGGGGCATCTGCAAAGTATAAATCTTTTGGATCGCATTATACGTAGTCCTGAGTACAACAGCAAAAAAAAAATCCGTCCTCCCCGGCGGGGAATCGAACCCCGGTCTCCTGAGTGACAGTCAGAGATACTAACCACTATACTACCGAGGACCTGGCTGTGTAGAAGACAGAAGAGCGAAACCTCGCTTTGCTACAAGTATCCGGTTGTTTTGGTTTTTAGGAGGGCCGTTTCGACTCACCGTACTAAAAGTTATTGCACACCATCCTCGAAAATACCCTTCCATTGCATGGCTAAGTAGGGCCCACTTTCAGCGAAGATTTAACCGTGAAATTTAATATAGGCGCGAGACCACATGTCAAGCATTGCACCAACACCTATTCACTCTATATGCTGCGAAAACAAAGTGTGGCTCCATCAGCACTCATTTCTGCAGACCTGTTGAGGGTGTGCAAACAATAATGAGCGCGGCGCATGGATCCGTCCAGAGTAATGCACAACGACGGAGGTTTGACAGAACTACGCCAATTCATACCTATATACTCTACTTACTCTATCGACCGATTGGCTTGACGATCAACATTTTGAGGCAGCACTCCAAAGAATAAAGCATCCCTGCCGGGATTCGAACCCGGAACCTTTGAATTAGAAGTCCAACGCGCTAATCCGTTGCGCCACAGGGATATGTGCGTTCCAGTTTTCGGGGCATCTGCAAAGTATAAGTATTTTGGATCGCATTATACGTAGTCCTGAGTACAACAGCAAAACAAATCGGTCCTCCCCGGCGGGGAATCGAACCCCGGTCTCCTGAGTGACAGTCAGAGATACTAACCACTATACTACCGAGGACCTGGCTGTGTAGAAGACAGAAGAGCGAAACCTCGCTCTGCTACAAGTATCCGGTTGTTTTGGTTTTTAGGAGGGCCGTTTCGACTCACCGTACTAAAAGTTATTGCACACCATCCTCGAAAATACCCTTCCATTGCATGGCTAAGTAGGGCCCACTTTCAGCGAAGATTTAACCGTGAAATTTAATATAGGCGCGAGACCACATGTCAAGCATTGCACCAACACCCATTCACTCTATAGGCTGCAAAAAAAATTTGTGGCTCCATCAGCACCCATTTCTGCAGACCTGTTGAGTGTGTGCAAACAATTAATGAGCGCGGCGCATGGATCCGTCCAGAGTAATACACAACGACGGAGGTTTGACAAAACTACGCCAATTCATACCTATATACTCTACTTACTTTATCGACCGATTGGCTGGACGATCAACATTTTGACGCAGCACTCCAAAGAATAAAGCATCCCTGCCGGGATTCGAACCCGGAACCTTTGAATTAGAAGTCCAACGCGCTAATCCGTTGCGCCACAGGGATACGTGCGTTCCAGTTTCCGGGGCATCTGCAAAGTATAAGTCTTTTGGATCGCATTATACGTAGTCCTGAGTACAACAGCAAAAAAAAATCCGTCCTCCCCGGCGGGGAATCGAACCACGGTCTCCTGAGTGACAGTCAGAGATACTAACCACTATACTACCGAGGACCTGGCTGTGTAGAAGACAGAAGAGCGAAACCTCGCTCTGCTACAAGTATCCGGTTGTTTTGGTTTTTAGGAGGGCCGTTTCGACTCACCGTACTAAAAGTTATTGCACACCATCCTCGAAAATACCCTTCCATTGCATGGCTAAGTAGGGCCCACTTTCAGCGAAGATTTAACCGTGAAATTTAATATAGGCGCGAGACCACATGTCAAGCATTGCACCAACACCTATTCACTCTATAGGCTGCGAAAACAAAGTGTGGCTCCATCAGCACTCATTTCTGCAGACCTGTTGAGGGTGTGCAAACAATAATGAGCGCGGCGCATGGATCCGTCCAGAGTAATGCACAACGACGGAGGTTTGACAGAACTACGCCAATTCATACCTATATACTCTACTTACTCTATCGACCGATTGGCTTGACGATCAACATTTTGAGGCAGCACTCCAAAGAATAAAGCATCCCTGCCGGGATTCGAACCCGGAACCTTTGAATTAGAAGTCCAACGCGCTAATCCGTTGCGCCACAGGGATATGTGCGTTCCAGTTTTCGGGGCATCTGCAAAGTATAAGTCTTTTGGATCGCATTATACGTAGTCCTGAGTACAACAGCAAAACAAATCGGTCCTCCCCGGCGGGGAATCGAACCCCGGTCTCCTGAGTGACAGTCAGAGATACTAACCACTATACTACCGAGGACCTGGCTGTGTAGAAGACAGAAGAGCGAAACCTCGCTCTGCTACAAGTATCCGGTTGTTTTGGTTTTTAGGAGGGCCGTTTCGACTCACCGTACTAAAAGTTATTGCACACCATCCTCGAAAATACCCTTCCATTGCATGGCTAAGTAGGGCCCACTTTCAGCGAAGATTTAACCGTGAAATTTAATATAGGCGCGAGACCACATGTCAAGCATTGCACCAACACCCATTCACTCTATAGGCTGCAAAAAAAATTTGTGGCTCCATCAGCACCCATTTCTGCAGACCTGTTGAGTGTGTGCAAACAATTAATGAGCGCGGCGCATGGATCCGTCCAGAGTAATACACAACGACGGAGGTTTGACAAAACTACGCCAATTCATACCTATATACTCTACTTACTTTATCGACCGATTGGCTGGACGATCAACATTTTGACGCAGCACTCCAAAGAATAAAGCATCCCTGCCGGGATTCGAACCCGGAACCTTTGAATTAGAAGTCCAACGCGCTAATCCGTTGCGCCACAGGGATACGTGCGTTCCAGTTTCCGGGGCATCTGCAAAGTATAAGTCTTTTGGATCGCATTATACGTAGTCCTGAGTACAACAGCAAAAAAAAATCCGTCCTCCCCGGCGGGGAATCGAACCCCGGTCTCCTGAGTGACAGTCAGAGATACTAACCACTATACTACCGAGGACCTGGCTGTGTAGAAGACAGAAGAGCGAAACCTCGCTCTGCTACAAGTATCCGGTTGTTTTGGTTTTTAGGAGGGCCGTTTCGACTCACCGTACTAAAAGTTATTGCACACCATCCTCGAAAATACCCTTCCATTGCATGGCTAAGTAGGGCCCACTTTCAGCGAAGATTTAACCGTGAAATTTAATATAGGCGCGAGACCACATGTCAAGCATTGCACCAACACCCATTCACTCTATAGGCTGCAAAAAAAATGTGTGGCTCCATCAGCACCCATTTCTGCAGACCTGTTGAGTGTGTGCAAACAATTAATGAGCGCGGCGCATGGATCCGTCCAGAGTAATACACAACGACGGAGGTTTGACAAAACTACGCCAATTCATACCTATATACTCTACTTACTTTATCGACCGATTGGCTGGACGATCAACATTTTGACGCAGCACTCCAAAGAATAAAGCATCCCTGCCGGGATTCGAACCCGGAACCTTTGAATTAGAAGTCCAACGCGCTAATCCGTTGCGCCACAGGGATACGTGCGTTCCAGTTTCCGGGGCATCTGCAAAGTATAAGTCTTTTGGATCGCATTATACGTAGTCCTGAGTACAACAGCAAAAAAAAATCCGTCCTCCCCGGCGGGGAATCGAACCCCGGTCTCCTGAGTGACAGTCAGAGATACTAACCACTATACTACCGAGGACCTGGCTGTGTAGAAGACAGAAGAGCGAAACCTCGCTCTGCTACAAGTATCCGGTTGTTTTGGTTTTTAGGAGGGCCGTTTCGACTCACCGTACTAAAAGTTATTGCACACCATCCTCGAAAATACCCTTCCATTGCATGGCTAAGTAGGGCCCACTTTCAGCGAAGATTTAACCGTGAAATTTAATATAGGCGCGAGACCACATGTCAAGCATTGCACCAACACCTATTCACTCTATAGGCTGCGAAAACAAAGTGTGGCTCCATCAGCACTCATTTCTGCAGACCTGTTGAGGGTGTGCAAACAATAATGAGCGCGGCGCATGGATCCGTCCAGAGTAATGCACAACGACGGAGGTTTGACAGAACTACGCCAATTCATACCTATATACTCTACTTACTCTATCGACCGATTGGCTTGACGATCAACATTTTGAGGCAGCACTCCAAAGAATAAAGCATCCCTGCCGGGATTCGAACCCGGAACCTTTGAATTAGAAGTCCAACGCGCTAATCCGTTGCGCCACAGGGATATGTGCGTTCCAGTTTTCGGGGCATCTGCAAAGTATAAGTCTTTTGGATCGCATTATACGTAGTCCTGAGTACAACAGCAAAACAAATCGGTCCTCCCCGGCGGGGAATCGAACCCGGGTCTCCTGAGTGACAGTCAGAGATACTAACCACTATACTACCGAGGACCTGGCTGTGTAGAAGACAGAAGAGCGAAACCTCGCTCTGCTACAAGTATCCGGTTGTTTTGGTTTTTAGGAGGGCCGTTTCGACTCACCGTACTAAAAGTTATTGCACACCATCCTCGAAAATACCCTTCCATTGCATGGCTAAGTAGGGCCCACTTTCAGCGAAGATTTAACCGTGAAATTTAATATAGGCGCGAGACCACATGTCAAGCATTGCACCAACACCCATTCACTCTATAGGCTGCAAAAAAAATTTGTGGCTCCATCAGCACCCATTTCTGCAGACCTGTTGAGTGTGTGCAAACAATTAATGAGCGCGGCGCATGGATCCGTCCAGAGTAATACACAACGACGGAGGTTTGACAAAACTACGCCAATTCATACCTATATACTCTACTTACTTTATCGACCGATTGGCTGGACGATCAACATTTTGACGCAGCACTCCAAAGAATAAAGCATCCCTGCCGGGATTCGAACCCGGAACCTTTGAATTAGAAGTCCAACGCGCTAATCCGTTGCGCCACAGGGATACGTGCGTTCCAGTTTCCGGGGCATCTGCAAAGTATAAGTCTTTTGGATCGCATTATACGTAGTCCTGAGTACAACAGCAAAAAAAAATCCGTCCTCCCCGGCGGGGAATCGAACCCCGGTCTCCTGACTGACAGTGAGAGATACTAACCACTATACTACCGAGGACCTGGCTGTGTAGAAGACAGAAGAGCGAAACCTCGCTCTGCTACAAGTATCCGGTTGTTTTGGTTTTTAGGAGGGCCGTTTCGACTCACCGTACTAAAGGTTATTGCACACCATCCTCGAAAATACCCTTCCATTGCATGGCTAAGTAGGGCCCACTTTCAGCGAAGATTTAACCGTGAAATTTAATATAGGCGCGAGACCACATGTCAAGCATTGCACCAACACCTATTCACTCTATAGGCTGCGAAAACAAAGTGTGGCTCCATCAGCACTCATTTCTACAGACCTGTTGAGTGTGTGCAAACAATTAATGAGCGCGGCGCATGGATCCGTCCAGAGTAATACACAACGACGGAGGTTTGACAGAACTACGCCAATTCATACCTATATACTCTACTTACTCTATCGACCGATTGGCTTGACGATCAACATTTTGAGGCAGCACTCCAAAGAATAAAGCATCCCTGCCGGGATTCGAACCCAGAACCTTTGAATTAGAAGTCCAACGCGCTAATCCGTTGCGCCACAGGGATATGTGCGTTCCAGTTTTCGGGGCATCTGCAAAGTATAAGTCTTTTGGATCGCATTATACGTAGTCCTGAGTACAACAGCAAAACAAATCGGTCCTCCCCGGCGGGGAATCGAACCCCGGTCTCCTGAGTGACAGTCAGAGATACTAACCACTATACTACCGAGGACCTGGCTGTGTAGAAGACAGAAGAGCGAAACCTCGCTCTGCTACAAGTATCCGGTTGTTTTGGTTTTTAGGAGGGCCGTTTCGACTCACCGTACTAAAAGTTATTGCACACCATCCTCGAAAATACCCTTCCATTGCATGGCTAAGTAGGGCCCACTTTCAGCGAAGATTTAACCGTGAAATTTAATATAGGCGCGAGACCACATGTCAAGCATTGCACCAACACCCATTCACTCTATAGGCTGCAAAAAAAATTTGTGGCTCCATCAGCACCCATTTCTGCAGACCTGTTGAGTGTGTGCAAACAATTAATGAGCGCGGCGCATGGATCCGTCCAGAGTAATACACAACGACGGAGGTTTGACAAAACTACGCCAATTCATACCTATATACTCTACTTACTTTATCGACCGATTGGCTGGACGATCAACATTTTGACGCAGCACTCCAAAGAATAAAGCATCCCTGCCGGGATTCGAACCCGGAACCTTTGAATTAGAAGTCCAACGCGCTAATCCGTTGCGCCACAGGGATACGTGCGTTCCAGTTTCCGGGGCATCTGCAAAGTATAAGTCTTTTGGATCGCATTATACGTAGTCCTGAGTACAACAGCAAAAAAAAATCCGTCCTCCCCGGCGGGGAATCGAACCCCGGTCTCCTGACTGACAGTCAGAGATACTAACCACTATACTACCGAGGACCTGGCTGTGTAGAAGACAGAAGAGCGAAACCTCGCTCTGCTACAAGTATCCGGTTGTTTTGGTTTTAGGAGGGCCGTTTCGACTCACCGTACTAAAAGTTATTGCACACCATCCTCGAAAATACCCTTCCATTGCATGGCTAAGTAGGGCCCACTTTCAGCGAAGATTTAACCGTGAAATTTAATATAGGCGCGAGACCACATGTCAAGCATTGCACCAACACCTATTCACTCTATAGGCTGCGAAAACAAAGTGTGGCTCCATCAGCACTCATTTCTGCAGACCTGTTGAGGGTGTGCAAACAATTAATGAGCGCGGCGCATGGATCCGTCCAGAGTAATGCACAACGACGGAGGTTTGACAGAACTTCGCCAATTCATACCTATATACTCTGCTTACTCTATCGACCGATTGGCTTGACGATCAACATTTTGAGGCAGCACTCCAAAGAATAAAGCATCCCTGCCGGGATTCGAACCCGGAACCTTTGAATTAGAAGTCCAACGCGCTAATCCGTTGCGCCACAGGGATATGTGCGTTCCAGTTTTCGGGGCATCTGCAAAGTATAAGTCTTTTGGATCGCATTATACGTAGTCCTGAGTACAACAGCAAAAAAAAATCCGTCCTCCCCGGCGGGGAATCGAACCCCGGTCTCCTGAGTGACAGTCAGAGATACTAACCACTATACTACCGAGGACCTGGCTGTGTAGAAGACAGAAGAGCGAAACCTCGCTCTACTACAAGTATCCGGTTGTTTTGGTTTTTAGGAGGGCCGTTTCGACTCACCGTACTAAAAGTTATTGCACACCATCCTCGAAAATACCCTTCCATTGCATGGCTAAGTAGGGCCCACTTTCAGCGAAGATTTAACCGTGAAATTTAATATAGGCGCGAGACCACATGTCAAGCATTGCACCAACACCTATTCACTCTATAGGCTGCAAAAAAAATGTTGTGGCTCCATCAGCACCCATTTCTACAGACCTGTTGAGTGTGTGCAAACAATTAATGAGCGCGGCGCATGGATCCGTCCAGAGTAATACACAACGACGGAGGTTTGACAGAACTACGCCAATTCATACCTATATTCTCTACTTACTCTGTCGACCGATTGGCTTGACGATCAACATTTTGACGCAGCACTCCAAAGAATAAGGCATCCCTGCCGGGATTCGAACCCGGAACCTTTGAATTAGAAGTCCAACGCGCTAATCCGTTGCGCCACAGGGATATGTGCGTTCCAGTTTTCGGGGCATCTGCAAAGTATAAGTCTTTTGGATCGCATTATACGTAGTCCTGAGTACAACAGCAAAACAAATCCGTCCTCCCCGGCGGGGAATCGAACCCCGGTCTCCTGAGTGACAGTCAGAGATACTAACCACTATACTACCGAGGACCTGGCTGTGTAGAAGACAGAAGAGAGAAACCTCGCTCTGCTACAAGTATCCGGTTGTTTTGGTTTTTAGGAGGGCCGTTTCGACTCACCGTACTAAAAGTTACTGCACACCATCCTCGAAAATACCCTTCCATTGCATGGATAAGTAGGGCCCACTTTCAGCGAAGATTTAACCGTGAAATTTAATATAGGCGCGAGACCACATGTCAAGCATTGCACCAACACCTATTCACTCTATAGGCTGCGAAAACAAAGTGTGGCTCCATCAGCACTCATTTCTGCAGACCTGTTGAGGGTGTGCAAACAATTAATGAGCGCGGCGCATGGATCCGTCCAGAGTAATGCACAACGACGGAGGTTTGACAGAACTACGCCAATTCATACCTATATACTCTACTTACTCTATCGACCGATTGGCTTGACGATCAACATTTTGAGGCAGCACTCCAAAGAATAAAGCATCCCTGCCGGGATTCGAACCCGGAACCTTTGAATTAGAAGTCCAACGCGCTAATCCGTTGCGCCACAGGGATATGTGCGTTCCAGTTTTCGGGGCATCTGCAAAGTATAAGTCTTTTGGATCGCATTATACGTAGTCCTGAGTACAACAGCAAAAAAAAATCCGTCCTCCCCGGCGGGGAATCGAACCCCGGTCTCCTGAGTGACAGTCAGAGATACTAACCACTATACTACCGAGGACCTGGCTGTGTAGAAGACAGAAGAGCGAAACCTCGCTCTGCTACAAGTATCCGGTTGTTTTGGTTTTTAGGAGGGCCGTTTCGACTCACCGTACTAAAAGTTATTGCACACCATCCTCGAAAATACCCTTCCATTGCATGGCTAAGTAGGGCACACTTTCAGCGAAGATTTAACCGTGAAATTTAATATAGGCGCGAGACCACATGTCAAGCATTGCACCAACACCTATTCACTCAATAGGCTGCAAAAAAAAAATTTGTGGCTCCATCAGCACCCATTTCTGCAGACCTGTTGAGTGTGTGCAAACAATTAATGAGCGCGGCGCATGGATCCGTCCAGAGTAATACACAACGACGGAGGTTTGACAGAACTTCGCCAATTCATACCTATATACTCTGCTTACTCTATCGACCGATTGGCTTGACGATCAACATTTTGAGGCAGCACTCCAAAGAATAAAGCATCCCTGCCGGGATTCGAACCCGGAACCTTTGAATTAGAAGTCCAACGCGCTAATCCGTTGCGCCACAGGGATATGTGCGTTCCAGTTTTCGGGGCATCTGCAAAGTATAAGTCTTTTGGATCGCATTATACGTAGTCCTGAGTACAACAGCAAAACAAATCGGTCCTCCCCGGCGGGGAATCGAACCCCGGTCTCCTGAGTGACAGTCAGAGATACTAACCACTATACTACCGAGGACCTGGCTGTGTAGAAGACAGAAGAGCGAAACCTCGCTCTGCTACAAGTATCCGGTTGTTTTGGTTTTTAGGAGGGCCGTTTCGACTCACCGTACTAAAAGTTATTGCACACCATCCTCGAAAATACCCTTCCATTGCATGGCTAAGTAGGGCCCACTTTCAGCGAAGATTTAACCGTGAAATTTAATATAGGCGCGAGACCACATGTCAAGCATTGCACCAACACCCGTTCACTCTATAGGCTGCAAAAAAAATTTGTGGCGCCATCAGCACCCATTTCTGCAGACCTGTTGAGTGTGTGCAAACAATTAATGAGCGCGGCGCATGGATCCGTCCAGAGTAATACACAACGACGGAGGTTTGACAAAACTACGCCAATTCATACCTATATACTCTACTTACTTTATCGACCGATTGGCTGGACGATCAACATTTTGACGCAGCACTCCAAAGAATAAAGCATCCCTGCCGGGATTCGAACCCGGAACCTTTGAATTAGAAGTCTAACGCGCTAATCCGTTGCGCCACAGGGATATGTGCGTTCTAGTTTCCGGGGCATCTGCAAAGTATAAGTCTTTTGGATCGCATTATACGTAGTCCTGAGTACAACAGCAAAAAAAAATCCGTCCTCCCCGGCGGGGAATCGAACCCCGGTCTCCTGAGTGACAGTCAGAGATACTAACCACTATACTACCGAGGACCTGGCTGTGTAGAAGACAGAAGAGCGAAACCTCGCTCTGCTACAAGTATCCGGTTGTTTTGGTTTTTAGGAGGGCCGTTTCGACTCACCGTACTAAAAGTTATTGCACACCATCCTCGAAAATACCCTTCCATTGCATGGCTAAGTAGGGCCCACTTTCAGCGAAGATTTAACCGTGAAATTTAATATAGGCGCGAGACCACATGTCAAGCATTGCACCAACACCTATTCACTCTATAGGCTGCGAAAACAAAGTGTGGCTCCATCAGCACTCATTTCTGCAGACCTGTTGAGGGTGTGCAAACAATTAATGAGCGCGGCGCATGGATCCGTCCAGAGTAATGCACAACGACGGAGGTTTGACAGAACTACGCCAATTCATACCTATATACTCTACTTACTCTATCGACCGATTGGCTTGACGATCAACATTTTGAGGCAGCACTCCAAAGAATAAAGCATCCCTGCCGGGATTCGAACCCGGAACCTTTGAATTAGAAGTCCAACGCGCTAATCCGTTGCGCCACAGGGATATGTGCGTTCCAGTTTTCGGGGCATCTGCAAAGTATAAGTCTTTTGGATCGCATTATACGTAGTCCTGAGTACAACAGCAAAACAAATCGGTCCTCCCCGGCGGGGAATCGAACCCCGGTCTCCTGAGTGACAGTCATAGATACTAACCACTATACTACCGAGGACCTGGCTGTGTAGAAGACAGAAGAGCGAAACCTCGCTCTGCTACAAGTATCCGGTTGTTTTGGTTTTTAGGAGGGCCGTTTCGACTCACCGTACTAAAAGTTATTGCACACCATCCTCGAAAATACCCTTCCATTGCATGGCTAAGTAGGGCCCACTTTCAGCGAAGATTTAACCGTGAAATTTAATATAGGCGCGAGACCACATGTCAAGCATTGCACCAACACCCATTCACTCTATAGGCTGCAAAAAAAATTTGTGGCTCCATCAGCACCCATTTCTGCAGACCTGTTGAGTGTGTGCAAACAATTAATGAGCGCGGCGCATGGATCCGTCCAGAGTAATACACAACGACGGAGGTTTGACAAAACTACGCCAATTCATACCTATATACTCTACTTACTTTATCGACCGATTGGCTGGACGATCAACATTTTGACGCAGCACTCCAAAGAATAAAGCATCCCTGCCGGGATTCGAACCCGGAACCTTTGAATTAGAAGTCCAACGCGCTAATCCGTTGCGCCACAGGGATACGTGCGTTCCAGTTTCCGGGGCATCTGCAAAGTATAAGTCTTTTGGATCGCATTATACGTAGTCCTGAGTACAACAGCAAAAAAAAATCCGTCCTCCCCGGCGGGGAATCGAACCCCGGTCTCCTGAGTGACAGTCAGAGATACTAACCACTATACTACCGAGGACCTGGCTGTGTAGAAGACAGAAGAGCGAAACCTCGCTCTGCTACAAGTATCCGGTTGTTTTGGTTTTAGGAGGGCCGTTTCGACTCACCGTACTAAAAGTTATTGCACACCATCCTCGAAAATACCCTTCCATTGCATGGCTAAGTAGGGCCCACTTTCAGCGAAGATTTAACCGTGAAATTTAATATAGGCGCGAGACCACATGTCAAGCATTGCACCAACACCTATTCACTCTATAGGCTGCGAAAACAAAGTGTGGCTCCATCAGCACTCATTTCTGCAGACCTGTTGAGGGTGTGCAAACAATTAATGAGCGCGGCGCATGGATCCGTCCAGAGTAATGCACAACGACGGAGGTTTGACAGAACTTCGCCAATTCATACCTATATACTCTGCTTACTCTATCGACCGATTGGCTTGACGATCAACATTTTGAGGCAGCACTCCAAAGAATAAAGCATCCCTGCCGGGATTCGAACCCGGAACCTTTGAATTAGAAGTCCAACGCGCTAATCCGTTGCGCCACAGGGATATGTGCGTTCCAGTTTTCGGGGCATCTGCAAAGTATAAGTCTTTTGGATCGCATTATACGTAGTCCTGAGTACAACAGCAAAAAAAAATCCGTCCTCCCCGGCGGGGAATCGAACCCCGGTCTCCTGAGTGACAGTCAGAGATACTAACCACTATACTACCGAGGACCTGGCTGTGTAGAAGACAGAAGAGCGAAACCTCGCTCTACTACAAGTATCCGGTTGTTTTGGTTTTTAGGAGGGCCGTTTCGACTCACCGTACTAAAAGTTATTGCACACCATCCTCGAAAATACCCTTCCATTGCATGGCTAAGTAGGGCCCACTTTCAGCGAAGATTTAACCGTGAAATTTAATATAGGCGCGAGACCACATGTCAAGCATTGCACCAACACCTATTCACTCTATAGGCTGCAAAAAAAATGTTGTGGCTCCATCAGCACCCATTTCTACAGACCTGTTGAGTGTGTGCAAACAATTAATGAGCGCGGCGCATGGATCCGTCCAGAGTAATACACAACGACGGAGGTTTGACAGAACTACGCCAATTCATACCTATATTCTCTACTTACTCTGTCGACCGATTGGCTTGACGATCAACATTTTGACGCAGCACTCCAAAGAATAAGGCATCCCTGCCGGGATTCGAACCCGGAACCTTTGAATTAGAAGTCCAACGCGCTAATCCGTTGCGCCACAGGGATATGTGCGTTCCAGTTTTCGGGGCATCTGCAAAGTATAAGTCTTTTGGATCGCATTATACGTAGTCCTGAGTACAACAGCAAAACAAATCCGTCCTCCCCGGCGGGGAATCGAACCCCGGTCTCCTGAGTGACAGTCAGAGATACTAACCACTATACTACCGAGGACCTGGCTGTGTAGAAGACAGAAGAGAGAAACCTCGCTCTGCTACAAGTATCCGGTTGTTTTGGTTTTTAGGAGGGCCGTTTCGACTCACCGTACTAAAAGTTACTGCACACCATCCTCGAAAATACCCTTCCATTGCATGGATAAGTAGGGCCCACTTTCAGCGAAGATTTAACCGTGAAATTTAATATAGGCGCGAGACCACATGTCAAGCATTGCACCAACACCTATTCACTCTATAGGCTGCGAAAACAAAGTGTGGCTCCATCAGCACTCATTTCTGCAGACCTGTTGAGGGTGTGCAAACAATTAATGAGCGCGGCGCATGGATCCGTCCAGAGTAATGCACAACGACGGAGGTTTGACAGAACTACGCCAATTCATACCTATATACTCTACTTACTCTATCGACCGATTGGCTTGACGATCAACATTTTGAGGCAGCACTCCAAAGAATAAAGCATCCCTGCCGGGATTCGAACCCGGAACCTTTGAATTAGAAGTCCAACGCGCTAATCCGTTGCGCCACAGGGATATGTGCGTTCCAGTTTTCGGGGCATCTGCAAAGTATAAGTCTTTTGGATCGCATTATACGTAGTCCTGAGTACAACAGCAAAAAAAAATCCGTCCTCCCCGGCGGGGAATCGAACCCCGGTCTCCTGAGTGACAGTCAGAGATACTAACCACTATACTACCGAGGACCTGGCTGTGTAGAAGACAGAAGAGCGAAACCTCGCTCTGCTACAAGTATCCGGTTGTTTTGGTTTTTAGGAGGGCCGTTTCGACTCACCGTACTAAAAGTTATTGCACACCATCCTCGAAAATACCCTTCCATTGCATGGCTAAGTAGGGCCCACTTTCAGCGAAGATTTAACCGTGAAATTTAATATAGGCGCGAGACCACATGTCAAGCATTGCACCAACACCTATTCACTCTATAGGCTGCAACATAAATTTGTGGCTCCATCAGCACCCATTTCTGCAGACCTGTTGAGTGTGTGCAAACAATTAATGAGCGCGGCGCATGGATCCGTCCAGAGTAATGCACAACGACGGAGGTTTGACAGAACTTCGCCAATTCATACCTATATACTCTGCTTACTCTATCGACCGATTGGCTTGACGATCAACATTTTGAGGCAGCACTCCAAAGAATAAAGCATCCCTGCCGGGATTCGAACCCGGAACCTTTGAATTAGAAGTCCAACGCGCTAATCCGTTGCGCCACAGGGATATGTGCGTTCCAGTTTTCGGGGCATCTGCAAAGTATAAGTCTTTTGGATCGCATTATACGTAGTCCTGAGTACAACAGCAAAAAAAAATCCGTCCTCCCCGGCGGGGAATCGAACCCCGGTCTCCTGAGTGACAGTCAGAGATACTAACCACTATACTACCGAGGACCTGGCTGTGTAGAAGACAGAAGAGCGAAACCTCGCTCTACTACAAGTATCCGGTTGTTTTGGTTTTTAGGAGGGCCGTTTCGACTCACCGTACTAAAAGTTATTGCACACCATCCTCGAAAATACCCTTCCATTGCATGGCTAAGTAGGGCCCACTTTCAGCGAAGATTTAACCGTGAAATTTAATATAGGCGCGAGACCACATGTCAAGCATTGCACCAACACCTATTCACTCTATAGGCTGCAAAAAAAATGTTGTGGCTCCATCAGCACCCATTTCTACAGACCTGTTGAGTGTGTGCAAACAATTAATGAGCGCGGCGCATGGATCCGTCCAGAGTAATACACAACGACGGAGGTTTGACAGAACTACGCCAATTCATACCTATATTCTCTACTTACTCTGTCGACCGATTGGCTTGACGATCAACATTTTGACGCAGCACTCCAAAGAATAAGGCATCCCTGCCGGGATTCGAACCCGGAACCTTTGAATTAGAAGTCCAACGCGTTAATCCGTTGCGCCACAGGGATATGTGCGTTCCAGTTTTCGGGGCATCTGCAAAGTATAAGTCTTTTGGATCGCATTATACGTAGTCCTGAGTACAACAGCAAAACAAATCCGTCCTCCCCGGCGGGGAATCGAACCCCGGTCTCCTGAGTGACAGTCAGAGATACTAACCACTATACTACCGAGGACCTGGCTGTGTAGAAGACAGAAGAGAGAAACCTCGCTCTGCTACAAGTATCCGGTTGTTTTGGTTTTTAGGAGGGCCGTTTCGACTCACCGTACTAAAAGTTACTGCACACCATCCTCGAAAATACCCTTCCATTGCATGGATAAGTAGGGCCCACTTTCAGCGAAGATTTAACCGTGAAATTTAATATAGGCGCGAGACCACATGTCAAGCATTGCACCAACACCTATTCACTCTATAGGCTGCGAAAACAAAGTGTGGCTCCATCAGCACTCATTTCTGCAGACCTGTTGAGGGTGTGCAAACAATTAATGAGCGCGGCGCATGGATCCGTCCAGAGTAATGCACAACGACGGAGGTTTGACAGAACTACGCCAATTCATACCTATATACTCTACTTACTCTATCGACCGATTGGCTTGACGATCAACATTTTGAGGCAGCACTCCAAAGAATAAAGCATCCCTACCGGGATTCGAACCCGGAACCTTTGAATTAGAAGTCCAACGCGCTAATCCGTTGCGCCACAGGGATATGTGCGTTCCAGTTTTCGGGGCATCTGCAAAGTATAAGTCTTTTGGATCGCATTATACGTAGTCCTGAGTACAACAGCAAAACAAATCGGTCCTCCCCGGCGGGGAATCGAACCCCGGTCTCCTGAGTGACAGTCAGAGATACTAACCACTATACTACCGAGGACCTGGCTGTGTAGAAGACAGAAGAGCGAAACCTCGCTCTACTACAAGTATCCGGTTGTTTTGGTTTTTAGGAGGGCCGTTTCGACTCACCGTACTAAAAGTTATTGCACACCATCCTCGAAAATACCCTTCCATTGCATGGCTAAGTAGGGCCCACTTTCAGCGAAGATTTAACCGTGAAATTTAATATAGGCGCGAGACCACATGTCAAGCATTGCACCAACACCTATTCACTCTATAGGCTGCAAAAAAAATGTTGTGGCTCCATCAGCACCCATTTCTACAGACCTGTTGAGTGTGTGCAAACAATTAATGAGCGCGGCGCATGGATCCGTCCAGAGTAATACACAACGACGGAGGTTTGACAGAACTACGCCAATTCATACCTATATTCTCTACTTACTCTGTCGACCGATTGGCTTGACGATCAACATTTTGACGCAGCACTCCAAAGAATAAGGCATCCCTGCCGGGATTCGAACCCGGAACCTTAGAATTAGAAGTCCAACGCGCTAATCCGTTGCGCCACAGGGATATGTGCGTTCCAGTTTTCGGGGCATCTGCAAAGTATAAGTCTTTTGGATCGCATTATACGTAGTCCTGAGTACAACAGCAAAACAAATCCGTCCTCCCCGGCGGGGAATCGAACCCCGGTCTCCTGAGTGACAGTCAGAGATACTAACCACTATACTACCGAGGACCTGGCTGTGTAGAAGACAGAAGAGAGAAACCTCGCTCTGCTACAAGTATCCGGTTGTTTTGGTTTTTAGGAGGGCCGTTTCGACTCACCGTACTAAAAGTTACTGCACACCATCCTCGAAAATACCCTTCCATTGCATGGATAAGTAGGGCCCACTTTCAGCGAAGATTTAACCGTGAAATTTAATATAGGCGCGAGACCACATGTCAAGCATTGCACCAACACCTATTCACTCTATAGGCTGCGAAAACAAAGTGTGGCTCCATCAGCACTCATTTCTGCAGACCTGTTGAGGGTGTGCAAACAATTAATGAGCGCGGCGCATGGATCCGTCCAGAGTAATGCACAACGACGGAGGTTTGACAGAACTACGCCAATTCATACCTATATACTCTACTTACTCTATCGACCGATTGGCTTGACGATCAACATTTTGAGGCAGCACTCCAAAGAATAAAGCATCCCTACCGGGATTCGAACCCGGAACCTTTGAATTAGAAGTCCAACGCGCTAATCCGTTGCGCCACAGGGATATGTGCGTTCCAGTTTTCGGGGCATCTGCAAAGTATAAGTCTTTTGGATCGCATTATACGTAGTCCTGAGTACAACAGCAAAACAAATCGGTCCTCCCCGGCGGGGAATCGAACCCCGGTCTCCTGAGTGACAGTCAGAGATACTAACCACTATACTACCGAGGACCTGGCTGTGTAGAAGACAGAAGAGCGAAACCTCGCTCTGCTACAAGTATCCGGTTGTTTTGGTTTTTAGGAGGGCCGTTTCGACTCACCGTACTAAAAGTTATTGCACACCATCCTCGAAAATACCCTTCCATTGCATGGCTAAGTAGGGCCCACTTTCAGCGAAGATTTAACCGTGAAATTTAATATAGGCGCGAGACCACATGTCAAGCATTGCACCAACACCCATTCACTCTATAGGCTGCAAAAAAAAATTGTGGCTCCATCAGCACCCATTTCTGCAGACCTGTTGAGTGTGTGCAAACAATTAATGAGCGCGGCGCATGGATCCGTCCAGAGTAATACACAACGACGGAGGTTTGACAAAACTACGCCAATTCATACCTATATACTCTACTTACTTTATCGACCGATTGACTGGACGATCAACATTTTGACGCAGCACTCCAAAGAATAAAGCATCCCTGCCGGGATTCGAACCCAGAACCTTTGAATTAGAAGTCCAACGCGCTAATCCGTTGCGCCACAGGGATATGTGCGTTCTAGTTTCCGGGGCATCTGCAAAGTATAAGTCTTTTGGATCGCATTATACGTAGTCCTGAGTACAACAGCAAAACAAATCCGTCCTCCCCGGCGGAGAATCGAACCCGGTCTCCTGAGTGACAGTCAGAGATACTAACCACTATACTACCGAGGACCTGGCTGTGTAGAAGACAGAAGAGCGAAACCTCGCTCTGCTACAAGTATCCGGTTGTTTTGGTTTTTAGGAGGGCCGTTTCGACTCACCGTACTAAAAGTTATTGCACACCATCCTCGAAAATACCCTTCCATTGCATGGCTAAGTAGGGCCCACTTTCAGCGAAGATTTAACCGTGAAATTTAATATAGGCGCGAGACCACATGTCAAGCATTGCACCAACACCTATTCACTCAATAGGCTGCAAAACAAAAAATTGTGGCTCCATCAGCACCCATTTCTGCAGACCTGTTGAGTGTGTGCAAACAATTAATGAGCGCGGCGCATGGATCCGTCCAGAGTAATACACAACGACGGAGGTTTGACAAAACTACGCCAATTCATACCTATATACTCTACTTACTCTATCGACCGATTGGCTTGACGATCAACATTTTGAGGCAGCACTCCAAAGAATAAAGCATCCCTGCCGGGATTCGAACCCGGAACCTTTGAATTAGAAGTCCAACGCGCTAATCCGTTGCGCCACAGGGATATGTGCGTTCCAGTTTTCGGGGCATCTGCAAAGTATAAGTCTTTTGGATCGCATTATACGTAGTCCTGAGTACAACAGCAAAACAAATCGGTCCTCCCCGGCGGGGAATCGAACCCCGGTCTCCTGAGTGACAGTCAGAGATACTAACCACTATACTACCGAGGACCTGGCTGTGTAGAAGACAGAAGAGCGAAACCTCGCTCTGCTACAAGTATCCGGTTGTTTTGGTTTTTAGGAGGGCCGTTTCGACTCACCGTACTAAAAGTTATTGCACACCATCCTCGAAAATACCCTTCCATTGCATGGCTAAGTAGGGCCCACTTTCAGCGAAGATTTAACCGTGAAATTTAATATAGGCGCGAGACCACATGTCAAGCATTGCACCAACACCTATTCACTCTATAGGCTGCGAAAACAAAGTGTGGCTCCATCAGCACTCATTTCTGCAGACCTGTTGAGGGTGTGCAAACAATTAATGAGCGCGGCGCATGGATCCGTCCAGAGTAATGCACAACGACGGAGGTTTGACAGAACTACGCCAATTCATACCTATATACTCTACTTACTCTATCGACCGATTGGCTTGACGATCAACATTTTGAGGCAGCACTCCAAAGAATAAAGCATCCCTGCCGGGATTCGAACCCGGAACCTTTGAATTAGAAGTCCAACGCGCTAATCCGTTGCGCCACAGGGATATGTGCGTTCCAGTTTCCGGGGCATCTGCAAAGTATAAGTCTTTTGGATCGCATTATACGTAGTCCTGAGTACAACAGCAAAACAAAATCCGTCCTCCCCGGCGGGGAATCGAACCCCGGTCTCCTGAGTGACAGTCAGAGATACTAACCACTATACTACCGAGGACCTGGCTGTGTAGAAGACAGAAGAGCGAAACCTCGCTCTGCTACAAGTATCCGGTTGTTTTGGTTTTTAGGAGGGCCGTTTCGACTCACCGTACTAAAAGTTATTGCACACCATCCTCGAAAATACCCTTCCATTGCATGGCTAAGTAGGGCCCACTTTCAGCGAAGATTTAACCGTGAAATTTAATATAGGCGCGAGACCACATGTCAAGCATTGCACCAACACCCATTCACTCTATAGGCTGCAAAAAAAAATTTGTGGCTCCATCAGCACCCATTTCTGCAGACCTGTTGAGTGTGTGCAAACAATTAATGAGCGCGGCGCATGGATCCGTCCAGAGTAATACACAACGACGGAGGTTTGACAAAACTACGCCAATTCATACCTATATACTCTACTTACTTTATCGACCGATTGGCTGGACGATCAACATTTTGACGCAGCACTCCAAAGAATAAAGCATCCCTGCCGGGATTCGAACCCGGAACCTTTGAATTAGAAGTCCAACGCGCTAATCCGTTGCGCCACAGGGATATGTGCGTTCCAGTTTCCGGGGCATCTGCAAAGTATAAGTCTTTTGGATCGCATTATACGTAGTCCTGAGTACAACAGCAAAAAAAAATCCGTCCTCCCCGGCGGGGAATCGAACCCCGGTCTCCTGAGTGACAGTCAGAGATACTAACCACTATACTACCGAGGACTTGGCTGTGTAGAAGACAGAAGAGCGAAACCTCGCTCTGCTACAAGTATCCGGTTGTTTTGGTTTTTAGGAGGGCCGTTTCGACTCACCGTACTAAAAGTTATTGCACACCATCCTCGAAAATACCCTTCCATTGCATGGCTAAGTAGGGCCCACTTTCAGCGAAGATTTAACCGTGAAATTTAATATAGGCTCGAGACCACATGTCAAGCATTGCACCAACACCTATTCACTCTATAGGCTGCGAAAACAAAGTGTGGCTCCATCAGCACTCATTTCTGCAGACCTGTTGAGGGTGTGCAAACAATTAATGAGCGCGGCGCATGGATCCGTCCAGAGTAATGCACAACGACGGAGGTTTGACAGAACTACGCCAATTCATACCTATATACTCTACTTACTCTATCGACCGATTGGCTTGACGATCAACATTTTGAGGCAGCACTCCAAAGAATAAAGCATCCCTGCCGGGATTCGAACCCGGAACCTTTGAATTAGAAGTCCAACGCGCTAATCCGTTGCGCCACAGGGATATGTGCGTTCCAGTTTTCGGGGCATCTGCAAAGTATAAGTCTTTTGGATCGCATTATACGTAGTCCTGAGAACAACAGCAAAACAAATCGGTCCTCCCGGCGGGGAATCGAACCCCGGTCTCCTGAGTGACAGTCAGAGATACTAACCACTATACTACCGAGGACCTGGCTGTGTAGAAGACAGAAGAGCGAAACCTCGCTCTGCTACAAGTATCCGGTTGTTTTGGTTTTTAGGAGGGCCGTTTCGACTCACCGTACTAAAAGTTATTGCACACCATCCTCGAAAATACCCTTCCATTGCATGGCTAAGTAGGGCCCACTTTCAGCGAAGATTTAACCGTGAAATTTAATATAGGCGCGAGACCACATGTCAAGCATTGCACCAACACCTATTCACTCTATAGGCTGCAACATAAATTTGTGGCTCCATCAGCACTCATTTCTGCAGACCTGTTGAGTGTGTGCAAACAATTAATGAGCGCGGCGCATGGATCCGTCCAGAGTAATACACAACGACGGAGGTTTGACAAAACTACGCCAATTCATACCTATATACTCTACTTACTTTATCGACCGATTGGCTGGACGATCAACATTTTGACGCAGCACTCCAAAGAATAAAGCATCCCTGCCGGGATTCGAACCCGGAACCTTTGAATTAGAAGTCCAACGCGCTAATCCGTTGCGCCACAGGGATATGTGCGTTCCAGTTTCCGGGGCATCTGCAAAGTATAAGTCTTTTGGATCGCATTATACGTAGTCCTGAGTACAACAGAAAAAAAAATCCGTCCTCCCCGGCGGGGAATCGAACCCCGGTCTCCTGAGTGACAGTCAGAGATACTAACCACTATACTACCGAGGACCTGGCTGTGTAGAAGACAGAAGAGCGAAACCTCGCTCTGCTACAAGTATCCGGTTGTTTTGGTTTTTAGGAGGGCCGTTTCGACTCACCGTACTAAAAGTTATTGCACACCATCCTCGAAAATACCCTTTCATTGCATGGCTAAGTAGGGCCCACTTTCAGCGAAGATTTAACCGTGAAATTTAATATAGGCGCGAGACCACATGTCAAGCATTGCACCAACACCTATTCACTCTATAGGCTGCAACATAAATTTGTGGCTCCATCAGCACTCATTTCTGCAGACCTGTTGAGTGTGTGCAAACAATTAATGAGCGCGGCGCATGGATCCGTCCAGAGTAATACACAACGACGGAGGTTTGACAAAACTACGCCAATTCATACCTATATACTCTACTTACTTTATCGACCGATTGGCTGGACGATCAACATTTTGACGCAGCACTCCAAAGAATAAAGCATCCCTGCCGGGATTCGAACCCGGAACCTTTGAATTAGAAGTCCAACGCGCTAATCCGTTGCGCCACAGGGATATGTGCGTTCCAGTTTCCGGGGCATCTGCAAAGTATAAGTCTTTTGGATCGCATTATACGTAGTCCTGAGTACAACAGCAAAAAAAAATCCGTCCTCCCCGGCGGGGAATCGAACCCCGGTCTCCTGAGTGACAGTCAGAGATACTAACCACTATACTACCGAGGACCTGGCTGTGTAGAAGACAGAAGAGCGAAACCTCGCTCTGCTACAAGTATCCGGTTGTTTTGGTTTTTAGGAGGGCCGTTTCGACTCACCGTACTAAAAGTTATTGCACACCATCCTCGAAAATACCCTTCCATTGCATGGCTAAGTAGGGCCCACTTTCAGCGAAGATTTAACCGTGAAATTTAATATAGGCGCGAGACCACATGTCAAGCATTGCACCAACACCTATTCACTCTATAGGCTGCAACATAAATTTGTGGCTCCATCAGCACCCATTTCTGCAGACCTGTTGAGTGTGTGCAAACAATTAATGAGCGCGGCGCATGGATCCGTCCAGAGTAATACACAACGACGGAGGTTTGACAGAACTACGCCAATTCATACCTATATACTCTACTTACTCTGTCGACCGATTGGCTTGACGATCAACATTTTGACGCAGCACTCCAAAGAATAAAGCATCCCTGCCGGGATTCGAACCCGGAACCTTTGAATTAGAAGTCCAACGCGCTAATCCGTTGCGCCACAGGAATATGTGCGTTTCAGTTTTCGGGGCATCTGCAAAGTATAAGTCTTTTGGATCGCATTATACGTAGTCCTGAGTACAACAGCAAAACAAATCCGTCCTCCCCGGCGGGGAATCGAACCCCGGTCTCCTGAGTGACAGTCAGAGATATTAACCACTATACTACCGAGGACCTGGCTGTGTAGAAGACAGAAGAGCGAAACCTCGCTCTGCTACAAGTATCCGGTTGTTTTGGTTTTTAGGAGGGCCGTTTCGACTCACCGTACTAAAAGTTATTGCACACCATCCTCGAAAATACCCTTCCATTGCATGGCTAAGTAGGGCCCACTTTCAGCGAAGATTTAACCGTGAAATTTAATATAGGCGCGAGACCACATGTCAAGCATTGCACGAACACCCATTCACTCTATAGGCTGCAAAAAAAAAAATTGTGGCTCCATCAGCACCCATTTCTGCAGACCTGTTGAGTGTGTGCAAACAATTAATGAGCGCGGCGCATGGATCCGTCCAGAGTAATACACAACGACGGAGGTTTGACAAAACTACGCCAATTCATACCAATATACTCTACCGACCGATTGGCTGGACGATCAACATTTTGACGCAGCACTCCAAAGAATAAAGCATCCCTGCCGGGATTCGAACCCGGAACCTTTGAATTAGAAGTCCAACGCGCTAATCTGTTGCGCCACAGGGATAGGTGCGTTCCAGTTTCCGGGGCATCTGCAAAGTATAAGTCTTTTGGATCGCATTATACGTAGTCCTGAGTACAACAGCAAAACAAAATCCGTCCTCCCCGGCGGGGAATCGAACCCCGGTCTCCTGAGTGACAGTCAGATATACTAACCACTATACTACCGAGGACCTGGCTGTGTAGAAGACAGAAGAGCGAAACCTCGCTCTGCTACAAGTATCCGGTTGTTTTGGTTTTTAGGAGGGCCGTTTCGACTCACCGTACTAAAAGTTATTGCACACCATCCTCGAAAATACCCTTCCATTGCATGGCTAAGTAGGGCCCACTTTCAGCGAAGATTTAACCGTGAAATTTAATATAGGCGCGAGACCACATGTCAAGCATTGCACCAACACCTATTCACTCTATAGGCTGCGAAAACAAAGTGTGGCTCCATCAGCACTCATTTCTGCAGACCTGTTGAGGGTGTGCAAACAATAATGAGCGCGGCGCATGGATCCGTCCAGAGTAATGCACAACGACGGAGGTTTGACAGAACTACGCCAATTCATACATATATACTCTACTTACTCTATCGACCGATTGGCTTGACGATCAACATTTTGAGGCAGCACTCCAAAGAATAAAGCATCCACGCCGGGATTCGAACCCGGAACCTTTGAATTAGAAGTCCAACGCGCTAATCCGTTGCGCCACAGGGATATGTGCGTTCCAGTTTTCGGGGCATCTGCAAAGTATAAGTCTTTTGGATCGCATTATACGTAGTCCTGAGTACAACAGCAAAACAAATCGGTCCTCCCCGGCGGGGAATCGAACCCCGGTCTCCTGAGTGACAGTCAGAGATACTAACCACTATACTACAGAGGACCTGGCTGTGTAGACGACAGAAGAGCGAAACCTCGCTCTGCTACAAGTATCCGGTTGTTTTGGTTTTTAGGAGGGCCGTTTCGACTCACCGTACTAAAAGTTATTGCACACCATCCTCGAAAATACCCTTCCATTGCATGGCTAAGTAGGGCCCACTTTCAGCGAAGATTTAACCGTGAAATTTAATATAGGCGCGAGACCACATGTCAAGCATTGCACGAACACCCATTCACTCTATAGGCTGCAAAAAAAAAATTTGTGGCTCCATCAGCACCCATTTCTGCAGACCTGTTGAGTGTGTGCAAACAATTAATGAGCGCGGCGCATGGATCCGTCCAGAGTAATACACAACGACGGAGGTTTGACAAAACTACGCCAATTCATACCAATATACTCTACTTACTCTATCGACCGATTGGCTGGACGATCAACATTTTGACGCAGCACTCCAAAGAATAAAGCATCCCTGCCGGGATTCGAACCCGGAACCTTTGAATTAGAAGTCCAACGCGCTAATCCGTTGCGCCACAGGGATATGTGCGTTCCAGTTTCCGGGGCATCTGCAAAGTATAAGTCTTTTGGATCGCATTATACGTAGTCCTGAGTACAACATCAAAACAAAATCCGTCCTCCCCGGCGGGGAATCGAACCCCGGTCTCCTGAGTGACAGTCAGAGATACTAACCACTATACTACCGAGGACCTGGCTGTGTAGAAGACAGAAGAGCGAAACCTCGCTCTGCTACAAGTATCCGGTTGTTTTGGTTTTTAGGAGGGCCGTTTCGACTCACCGTACTAAAAGTTATTGCACACCATCCTCGAAAATACCCTTCCATTGCATGGCTAAGTAGGGCCCACTTTCAGCGAAGATTTAACCGTGAAATTTAATATAGGCGCGAGACCACATGTCAAGCATTGCACCAACACCTATTCACTCTATAGGCTGCGAAAACAAAGTGTGGCTCCATCAGCACTCATTTCTGCAGACCTGTTGAGGGTGTGCAAACAATAATGAGCGCGGCGCATGGATCCGTCCAGAGTAATGCACAACGACGGAGGTTTGACAGAACTACGCCAATTCATACATATATACTCTACTTACTCTATCGACCGATTGGCTTGACGATCAACATTTTGAGGCAGCACTCCAAAGAATAAAGCATCCACGCCGGGATTCGAACCCGGAACCTTTGAATTAGAAGTCCAACGCGCTAATCCGTTGCGCCACAGGGATATGTGCGTTCCAGTTTTCGGGGCATCTGCAAAGTATAAGTCTTTTGGATCGCATTATACGTAGTCCTGAGTACAACAGCAAAACAAATCGGTCCTCCCCGGCGGGGAATCGAACCCCGGTCTCCTGAGTGACAGTCAGAGATACTAACCACTATACTACAGAGGACCTGGCTGTGTAGACGACAGAAGAGCGAAACCTCGCTCTGCTACAAGTATCCGGTTGTTTTGGTTTTTAGGAGGGCCGTTTCGACTCACCGTACTAAAAGTTATTGCACACCATCCTCGAAAATACCCTTCCATTGCATGGCTAAGTAGGGCCCACTTTCAGCGAAGATTTAACCGTGAAATTTAATATAGGCGCGAGACCACATGTCAAGCATTGCACGAACACCCATTCACTCTATAGGCTGCAAAAAAAATATTTGTGGCTCCATCAGCACCCATTTCTGCAGACCTGTTGAGTGTGTGCAAACAATTAATGAGCGCGGCGCATGGATCCGTCCAGAGTAATACACAACGACGGAGGTTTGACAAAACTACGCCAATTCATACCAATATACTCTACTTACTCTATCGACCGATTGGCTGGACGATCAACATTTTGACGCAGCACTCCAAAGAATAAAGCATCCCTGCCGGGATTCGAACCCGGAACCTTTGAATTAGAAGTCCAACGCGCTAATCCGTTGCGCCACAGGGATATGTGCGTTCCAGTTTCCGGGGCATCTGCAAAGTATAAGTCTTTTGGATCGCATTATACGTAGTCCTGAGTACAACATCAAAACAAAATCCGTCCTCCCCGGCGGGGAATCGAACCCCGGTCTCCTGAGTGACAGTCAGAGATACTAACCACTATACTACCGAGGACCTGGCTGTGTAGAAGACAGAAGAGCGAAACCTCGCTCTGCTACAAGTATCCGGTTGTTTTGGTTTTTAGGAGGGCCGTTTCGACTCACCGTACAAAAAGTTATTGCACACCATCCTCGAAAATACCCTTCCATTGCATGGCTAAGTAGGGCCCACTTTCAGCGAAGATTTAACCGTGAAAATATAGTTTCATTCGGTTGAGTGATCGTATAACGGCTTTACGGTCCTGTGTATTGTGTATCGGTATTGTGTTCACAATTTGCTATGCATGACTGGTCATTATTGGCATTCTAAGTACAACGTATATAAAGGTACAGTTAAGGTCCTTTCTTCATTCAGGTCGCGTCTACTCTCTGCCTAGCACGTTAACAGTACACTATTACCGTACCCAACTTATCGCAATGGAATTAGTTATAAATTCCTGCTAATTTGTTCGCCCTTAAGCTGAACTATTGTACACATTTCCCGACTGTCTTCTTATACCTATGAATTAGCAATCCCCCCCTCCCACCCTATGAGAGCATTAATTGCTTGTCTTTATCCGCTGAGATTTTCAATTTTGGGCTTATAATTTACTTTATACGCACCAACTTTACGTATGTTGCATCAGTGATTATCCACTCTGGCCTCTAAAGCAATGCTGTGCTTTATTAAACAGGTGTTGTGCTAATTTGTTCGCCCTTAAGCTGAACTATTGTACACATTTCTTCCGATGCCTATGACTTAGCACCCCCCTCCCACCCTATGAGAGCATTGCTTGTCTGTTGTCGTTTTTTGTTTGTGATTTCCCCCCAGGTTCGACGCTTTAAACGTCGGTCTGTTCTTCACGAGGTGAACACTGATGAACCAGGCTCGGACAGTTAAGCTATACGTAAAAGACAACTCGATGTAAGGCTTTTTGTCAGTAATGTCATTTTCTGTCGTACGGAAATTTAAGGGCATTCCAATAAGATATTTATTGATCTGCATCTCGTTTGAATTACTTATTGCAATTCGGTCGAAGTATGCACAACTGATGTAAATTCCTCCCGTATTTAACACGAAAGGCACTATTCAAAAATAGTACGTAAGTCCCACTTCAGCAAAATTAGTTATTTTCTACGTTGTATTTCTTTCCATACTTTTCAGTATCTTATCCATTTAAACGTACCGGTAATTCATATTTTTAGCCCCGTGAGTATTTTACGGTCGATACGGGCTTATAGGATTATACAAATCGTACTGTTTCGCACTTAGAATTGTCTTGAATTTGCACAACGACTGCATGCGTCAATATCCTCTGTTCTTGGAGGTGAATGTTTTGCTATTTGGCCAAATGCATGTTTTCCCTGCGCGCGAATGATATATTTTATACGCTAGTAAGACGATTTCTAGTCATGTAGAACTAATATTGAAATATTCCGGCCCTGGATTTCATTTTCCAATAAACGCTTTCTTATATGATTCATATTCAGTTTGTTGTATAACGTTTAAACTGTACTACAACTCTGTGTAGTATTCATGATGCGCTATTTATGAACAGTCCTTCCTTAAAGTTCGGTTATCGAACCACGGCTTTTAACACTAACGTAGTTGGGATTTTAAGACCATCTCGAGTCTATTGTGTTGGTTCTTGAAGTTTGGGATGGTTATTTGCATGTAGAGGGCTAACTATATCCGCTGAGATTTTCAATTATGGGCCTATAATTTACTTTATACGCACCAAATTTACGTATGTTGCATCAGTGATTATCCACTCTGGCCTCTAAAGCAATGCTGTGCTTTATTAAACAGGTGTTGTGCCCCGTTCCTTTTTATCGACATACTACTTCTGCTCATTCAGTCAAATTGATATTTCATTTTCGACTAGTGAATGTATTTATGGCTATACTTCTCGTTTTTAATGATTCTGATGTTCACATGCATACATTTGTCCATTCCCTCCTTGTTTTCGAGATACTGATCCCTAGTTTTTCGGATCTCGTAATAATTCATACAATTTAAGATTTTCCTCGAAGGTATTTTAAGTCACTTCCTTTGTTCACTTTCGCCCATTGCCTTCTTGTTCTTCCCGTCTTGTTCTTCCCTTCTCGATCCATAAAGTTCGGATCTTGTAATGTTTTTCATCTTGTAATGTTTTTCATCCATAATTTTAAACTACTTAAACTTGCTTAATTCAGAGTAACGCTAAGCTCGCTTGTATTCTTAAAATCCCCATTAATCGTAATCTTCCATTTCCTCGTCATTTAAAAATTATGATAATCTGCTACAGATTAAGTTTCTTGTCATAAGTAAATTAAGCCAACTTATATAGTTACTTAATTCGAAAGCTAACTCTAGGCTCATTTGCGTTTTATTCACGTGAACCTGCAGTGGCATTGGTAGTAAACATAAATACAGGCTTTTAAATACTCCTAGACTCGAACGAATAAGAAAGTGTTTAAAATTCCTGAATTAAAGGCACTTGTCTTTACTTTTTCTTGAACTGTCGAACCCACATTATGGGGGACGTTAATTATGCTTTCGTTAGTAGGCCTATGCCGTGAATAATTTGTTTACCTTTCGACTTCGGTTGAACACAACAAATACTCTTGTTGTGTTCCGTTGAACATGACCATTATATTGTATAAGTCATACATACATTATTTTGGCATTGTCTTTTTGAGTAGCAAATCTACCCTAACAAAGAATTGATACTCGACATACTTAACTATGTCCAATGCTTACTTAATTCACTGGAACCAAGAAACTACCCTTGTTTGGTCTTCAGCTTCGCAGGATTTCTTTAAAGCAACATAATTGATTATATTTGGTGCCGATATGAAGCTCGGTATACGTATATAGGCGTAGTCTCAAAGACTGGAGGATCGCATCAAATAGATTTAACCGAGTCCCATCATCCCCTCTTAAAACAGTACCCCGTTAATGCACTCCCCGATCGTGCGTACCGAGGCCCTGTTGTAACGTCGCTTAGCAGAATAAAAATTCCCCGAGATCTCGGGACGATCATCCATCCGCCGCAGCAACATGCCTGCCTCCCGCAAAATGCACGTATAGCTGGCACAACAAGCTTGATCACCCTAAATTAACTGCTGGTAACATGCAGTTCACTGTACTGGTCAGAGCGCATACTATTGTGCATCTGCGCATGCTCGAGGCTACAATACCCATTCATTCAATAAACCTAAGCTCGTTGCATGCTACCCGCAAAATGCACGTATAGCTGGCACAACAAGCTTGATCACCCTAAATTAACTGCTGGTAACATGCAGTTCACTGTACTGGTCAGAGCGCATACTATTGTGCATCTGCGCATGTTCGAGGCTACAATACCCATTCATTCAATAAACCTAAGCTCGTTGCATGCTACCCGCAAGATGCACGTATAGCTGGCACAACAAGCTTGATCACCCTAAATTAACTGCTGGTAACATGCAGTTCACTGTACTGGTCAGAGCGCATACTCTATTGTGCATCTGCGCATGCTCGAGGCTACAATACTCATTCATTCAATAATCCTAAGCTCGTTGCATGCTACATGTACCTGTGCAGAAGCGTGCTGCCTCCGGTTGTCAGCTGACCAATTAGCGCGCAACATTCTGAACACGTCATTCCCGCATAATTTTGTTTTCTCGATAGCGTCACCGACACATGGAGCTATATATAAGAACTAGAGTGCGCACTTATCACGTGACCCCGTGCCTGTGCGCGGTACCCGGGCGTGCCGCCCTGGGACCGCGTCCGCCATTTTGTTAGTGGTCAAAATGATTGATAAATACCCGGATGTATCCACTGCAGTCAACGGCGCGGCAGCTATAAATGGGTTTTTAAATGATTTATTCGCTGTTTAACGCCAGTCATGCGTGACCTTTTTCTACTGTACCTAGGAAGGTATAAACGTACACCTCTGCCACTAATTATGGCATAATAATGTTACAAAAAGTGCGAATTTTGTTAGAAACGTGATTTTAGAAATGAAAAAAATACAGTTTTTCTCTTGAAAATGCTAGGTTATGCTATGTACTTAATGCATGGTGAACGGTAGAACGGTAGTTCTTCCCTCAGGCAGTCGGTTTCACCGGGAAATCCTGCACCTTACGGTCGCGCTGAACTAAATTATCCCAGAAATTTGAATTAAGTTCGACGTATGAAACAATTTGGAGCGACTTGGTTCGCCAGAAGTCGAAAGATCGACTGTTCCAGTCAGTCAGAACGACTGAACAGCGACTTGGTTTCAGACGTCGATCTTAAGTGTGCGCGCGGCTCGCATACGCCTGTCTGAAACAAAATTTTAATCGGAACGATCGTGCGCCTGTATGAAACGGGTGTTACTTTCCCCCAAGTTAATGGCTGAGGTACTAGTATACCCGAATGCTCTACCTACACACGCAAAAAAGCAGTGGGGGACGTAGCAGGAAAGAACTAGGAAGTTGATCGTGGCTTCAGACCTTGTGTGCAAAATAGATGAGGCATGCTGAAAAATAAAATCCGGTGTTTCCTCACAAAATCTTAAACTTTCCCACTCCAAATTTAGAGTTTTTCCATCAAATCTGCACATTCTAATGCTAGATAAGTCATTAAAAAAAATTCTGATCAACTCCCCAAATCTTGTACACTACCCGGGCGACGATTTTGAATGTTGTTTGGCCCATGGAGAAAGAAAAGTGTTTGGCCTAACTAAAGTTTCAATCTTTTAAAGTAAAATATAAAATATAAACAATGATCCGACAGTCAGGATGATTGTAGTTAGCAACCACATCTTTCTGCACCCCTATCGCTGAAAGCATTAATCTTAAAATAAAATTAAAGCTGAAAATACGCATGTCGTCAATACATTAGCACGTACTTTTTGCCCACTAACAAAATGGCGTCCACGCACCCTTGAGGGCACGGGGTCACGTGATAAGTGCTCACTCTAGTTCCTATATATAGCTCTGTGCACCGACACAATCTTGTGTTTTGCTCCGAGTGCAAGTCGAAAAGATTTAGCATGTCTTTGTTTTATTATAATTTGCAGTACCAAACATTTATTCAATTATATTTGAAGATTACGCTGTTCTGAAATTTTCTGGAATTATTATTGCTTGAATTGGAATAATTTTCATAAATACTGTACTTGCGAGTATGAATTCCTAATTATAATATATTTGTACATGTACATGTACCTCGGCGAGCCTATCGGGCGTAGTTTACTGCTTCTGTTCTTGTGTTCGGTCCTTCCTGTAGATAATTCAAGTCGAATCAAGCTAAGAACAGTACGACGTTTTAGTTCAAGTACATATCATATACATTGGTGTTAAAAGCTGTTAATTTCCGTTATAAGGGTTGTAACGTGAACGAGACCAATATTACCGGGTGAATTTTGAAAGCCTAAGCGCTTGGTTTCCAGAATAATGGCTGTAGTACTCTTGTTATGCAAAATGCACATTCGAAACTTGAAAAGTTTAAAGGGCTGGTTAAGAAGGAACCTATTCATATACACTGGTGTATATATGCCAGAGAATAACTCGTCGAGAGTAACCTGTTGTACAGTTATATGAAGAATTTGAATATTGAGTTGAAACGAACCGGACAATGTCCAGAGGCCTCTTGGGCTTGGTCAGGTGGGACCAATATGTTGTGTTTTTCGTTGTCTTTATGTGGATGCATGCATGTTTTCACTTTAGCTTAACCCCTTTGACAAATTCGGATTTGTTTCAAAACCCCGGGAACAAACCTAGGTAATGTGGTAATGATAAGGGGAGTGCGCCTCCTTTTGGTGTCCTAGGATGCACCCACGTTTCCTCCTAAAAACAAAGAAAAGATAAAAGGAGGTTTTTCGTGGCCTCCGAGCGCCAGCAGTTTTTGCTGCATGGACTGACGCCAAAAGCATTGCCATGTTCCTGGGCGAGTTCTCGATCCCAGAGATTTCTCTGATTGTCGTAGCACATGGAAATCTGTCATGCTTACTATTTTGCCTTTTTCGTGTTGTGTTCAGACATTCTTGATGTATTTATTTCACACGATAGACCTTTTTACTTTGTTGTTCAGTACGTTTTGGTGTTTACAATGTACTAATCTTACTCTTAATTGTTAAAATGTAGCCTATGTTTTTGAGTTTGAGTTGTTGAGAGCCGGACGATGTCCGAAGAGCCTAAAGGGCTTGGTTCCAGATGGATACCAGGAGAAAATGCTTTTTTGTTCTAATTACATGCACTCACAAGATGCTTTTGTTTTAATTTTCTCGACCTTCCACAGGTGGAGGTATTACTAATACCATTTAACTTGATGATTATTCGTTGCAATGTACATTGTAGTTTTTTATAACATGTACTGTTGAAATAGGTTGAAAGGTGCTCGGCAATAGAGTTCCCGGCCACTATCCCATGCTGTATCAATAAAACATTTAAATAATATGTTCTTTGTTATTCGACTCATTCATTAGAATCAAACTGCTTTTCATTCGTATGAGCGAAGCGAAGGAGAATGAAATTTAATATAGGCGCGAGACCACATGTCAAGCATTGCACCAACACCTATTCACTCTATAGGCTGCAACATAAATTTGTGGCTCCATCAGCACTCATTTCTGCAGACCTGTTGAGTGTGTGCAAACAATTAATGAGCGCGGCGCATGGATCCGTCCAGAGTAATACACAACGACGGAGGTTTGACAAAACTACGCCAATTCATACCTATATACTCTACTTACTTTATCGACCGATTGGCTGGACGATCAACATTTTGACGCAGCACTCCAAAGAATAAAGCATCCCTGCCGGGATTCGAACCCGGAACCTTTGAATTAGAAGTCCAACGCGCTAATCCGTTGCGCCACAGGGATATGTGCGTTCCAGTTTCCGGGGCATCTGCAAAGTATAAGTCTTTTGGATCGCATTATACGTAGTCCTGAGTACAACAGCAAAAAAAAATCCGTCCTCCCCGGCGGGGAATCGAACCCCGGTCTCCTGAGTGACAGTCAGAGATACTAACCACTATACTACCGAGGACCTGGCTGTGTAGAAGACAGAAGAGCGAAACCTCGCTCTGCTACAAGTATCCGGTTGTTTTGGTTTTTAGGAGGGCCGTTTCGACTCACCGTACTAAAAGTTATTGCACACCATCCTCGAAAATACCCTTCCATTGCATGGCTAAGTAGGGCCCACTTTCAGCGAAGATTTAACCGTGAAATTTAATATAGGCGCGAGACCACATGTCAAGCATTGCACCAACACCTATTCACTCTATAGGCTGCAACATAAATTTGTGGCTCCATCAGCACCCATTTCTGCAGACCTGTTGAGTGTGTGCAAACAATTAATGAGCGCGGCGCATGGATCCGTCCAGAGTAATACACAACGACGGAGGTTTGACAGAACTACGCCAATTCATACCTATATACTCTACTTACTCTGTCGACCGATTGGCTTGACGATCAACATTTTGACGCAGCACTCCAAAGAATAAAGCATCCCTGCCGGGATTCGAACCCGGAACCTTTGAATTAGAAGTCCAACGCGCTAATCCGTTGCGCCACAGGAATATGTGCGTTTCAGTTTTCGGGGCATCTGCAAAGTATAAGTCTTTTGGATCGCATTATACGTAGTCCTGAGTACAACAGCAAAACAAATCCGTCCTCCCCGGCGGGGAATCGAACCCCGGTCTCCTGAGTGACAGTCAGAGATATTAACCACTATACTACCGAGGACCTGGCTGTGTAGAAGACAGAAGAGCGAAACCTCGCTCTGCTACAAGTATCCGGTTGTTTTGGTTTTTAGGAGGGCCGTTTCGACTCACCGTACTAAAAGTTATTGCACACCATCCTCGAAAATACCCTTCCATTGCATGGCTAAGTAGGGCCCACTTTCAGCGAAGATTTAACCGTGAAATTTAATATAGGCGCGAGACCACATGTCAAGCATTGCACCAACACCTATTCACTCTATAGGCTGCAACATAAATTTGTGGCTCCATCAGCACCCATTTCTGCAGACCTGTTGAGTGTGTGCAAACAATTAATGAGCGCGGCGCATGGATCCGTCCAGAGTAATACACAACGACGGAGGTTTGACAAAACTACGCCAATTCATACCTATATACTTTACTTACTTTATCGACCGATTGGCTGGAAGATCAACATTTTGACGCAGCACTCCAAAGAATAAAGCATCCCTGCCGGGATTCGAACCCGGAACCTTTGAATTAGAAGTCCAACGCGCTAATCCGTTGCGCCACAGGGATATGTGCGTTCCAGTTTCCGGGGCATCTGCAAAGTATAAGTCTTTTGGATCGCATTATACGTAGTCCTGAGTACAACAGCAAAAAAAAATCCGTCCTCCCCGGCGGGGAATCGAACCCCGGTCTCCTGAGTGACAGTCAGAGATACTAACCACTATACTACCGAGGACCTGGCTGTGTAAAAGACAGAAGAGCGAAACCTCGCTCTTCTACAAGTATCCGGTTGTTTTGGTTTTTAGGAGGGCCGTTTCGACTCACCGTACTAAAAGTTATTGCACACCATCCTCGAAAATACCCTTCCATTGCATGGCTAAGTAGGGCCCACTTTCAGCGAAGATTTAACCGTGAAATTTAATATAGGCGCGAGACCACATGTCAAGCATTGCACGAACACCCATTCACTCTATAGGCTGCAAAAAAAAAATTGTGGCTCCATCAGCACCCATTTCTGCAGACCTGTTGAGTGTGTGCAAACAATTAATGAGCGCGGCGCATGGATCCGTCCAGAGTAATACACAACGACGGAGGTTTGACAAAACTACGCCAATTCATACCAATATACTCTACCGACCGATTGGCTGGACGATCAACATTTTGACGCAGCACTCCAAAGAATAAAGCATCCCTGCCGGGATTCGAACCCGGAACCTTTGAATTAGAAGTCCAACGCGCTAATCTGTTGCGCCACAGGGATAGGTGCGTTCCAGTTTCCGGGGCATCTGCAAAGTATAAGTCTTTTGGATCGCATTATACGTAGTCCTGAGTACAACAGCAAAAAAAAATCCGTCCTCCCCGGCGGGGAATCGAACCCCGGTCTCCTGAGTGACAGTCAGATATACTAACCACTATACTACCGAGGACCTGGCTGTGTAGAAGACAGAAGAGCGAAACCTCGCTCTGCTACAAGTATCCGGTTGTTTTGGTTTTTAGGAGGGCCGTTTCGACTCACCGTACTAAAAGTTATTGCACACCATCCTCGAAAATACCCTTCCATTGCATGGCTAAGTAGGGCCCACTTTCAGCGAAGATTTAACCGTGAAATTTAATATAGGCGCGAGACCACATGTCAAGCATTGCACCAACACCTATTCACTCTATAGGCTGCGAAAACAAAGTGTGGCTCCATCAGCACTCATTTCTGCAGACCTGTTGAGGGTGTGCAAACAATAATGAGCGCGGCGCATGGATCCGTCCAGAGTAATGCACAACGACGGAGGTTTGACAGAACTACGCCAATTCATACATATATACTCTACTTACTCTATCGACCGATTGGCTTGACGATCAACATTTTGAGGCAGCACTCCAAAGAATAAAGCATCCCCGCCGGGATTCGAACCCGGAACCTTTGAATTAGAAGTCCAACGCGCTAATCCGTTGCGCCACAGGGATATGTGCGTTCCAGTTTTCGGGGCATCTGCAAAGTATAAGTCTTTTGGATCGCATTATACGTAGTCCTGAGTACAACAGCAAAACAAATCGGTCCTCCCCGGCGGGGAATCGAACCCCGGTCTCCTGAGTGACAGTCAGAGATACTAACCACTATACTACAGAGGACCTGGCTGTGTAGACGACAGAAGAGCGAAACCTCGCTCTGCTACAAGTATCCGGTTGTTTTGGTTTTTAGGAGGGCCGTTTCGACTCACCGTACTAAAAGTTATTGCACACCATCCTCGAAAATACCCTTCCATTGCATGGCTAAGTAGGGCCCACTTTCAGCGAAGATTTAACCGTGAAATTTAATATAGGCGCGAGACCACATGTCAAGCATTGCACGAACACCCATTCACTCTATAGGCTGCAAAAAAAAAAATTGTGGCTCCATCAGCACCCATTTCTGCAGACCTGTTGAGTGTGTGCAAACAATTAATGAGCGCGGCGCATGGATCCGTCCAGAGTAATACACAACGACGGAGGTTTGACAAAACTACGCCAATTCATACCAATATACTCTACTTACTCTATCGACCGATTGGCTGGACGATCAACATTTTGACGCAGCACTCCAAAGAATAAAGCATCCCTGCCGGGATTCGAACCCGGAACCTTTGAATTAGAAGTCCAACGCGCTAATCCGTTGCGCCACAGGGATATGTGCGTTCCAGTTTCCGGGGCATCTGCAAAGTATAAGTCTTTTGGATCGCATTATACGTAGTCCTGAGTACAACATCAAAACAAAATCCGTCCTCCCCGGCGGGGAATCGAACCCCGGTCTCCTGAGTGACAGTCAGAGATACTAACCACTATACTACCGAGGACCTGGCTGTGTAGAAGACAGAAGAGCGAAACCTCGCTCTGCTACAAGTATCCGGTTGTTTTGGTTTTTAGGAGGGCCGTTTCGACTCACCGTACAAAAAGTTATTGCACACCATCCTCGAAAATACCCTTCCATTGCATGGCTAAGTAGGGCCCACTTTCAGCGAAGATTTAACCGTGAAATTTAATATAGGCGCGAGACCACATGTCAAGCATTGCACCAACACCTATTCACTCTATAGGCTGCAACATAAATTTGTGGCTCCATCAGCACCCATTTCTGCAGACCTGTTGAGTGTGTGCAAACAATTAATGAGCGCGGCGCATGGATCCGTCCAGAGTAATACACAACGACGGAGGTTTGACAGAACTACGCCAATTCATACCTATATACTCTACTTACTCTGTCGACCGATTGGCTTGACGATCAACATTTTGACGCAGCACTCCAAAGAATAAAGCATCCCTGCCAGGATTCGAACCCGGAACCTTTGAATTAGAAGTCCAACGCGCTAATCCGTTGCGCCACAGGGATATGTGCGTTCCAGTTTTCGGGGCATCTGCAAAGTATAAGTCTTTTGGTTCGCATTATACGTAGTCCTGAGTACAACAGCAAAACAAATCCGTCCTCCCCGGCGGGGAATCGAACCTCGGTCTCCTGAGTGACAGTCAGAGATACTAACCACTATACTACCGAGGACCTGGCTGTGTAGAAGACAGAAGAGCGAAACCTCGCTCTGCTACAAGTATCCGGTTGTTTTGGTTTTTAGGAGGGCCGTTTCGACTCACCGTACTAAAAGTTATTGCACACCATCCTCGAAAATACCCTTCCATTGCATGGCTAAGTAGGGCCCACTTTCAGCGAAGATTTAACCGTGAAATTTAATATAGGCGCGAGACCACATGTCAAGCATTGCACCAACACCCATTCACTCTATAGGCTGCGAAAACAAAGTGTGGCTCCATCAGCACTCATTTCTGCAGACCTGTTGAGTGTGTGCAAACAATTAATGAGCGCGGCGCATGGATCCGTCCAGAGTAATACACAACGACGGGGGTTTGACAAAACTACGCCAATTCATACCTATATACTCTACTTACTTTATCGACCGATTGGCTGGACGATCAACATTTTGACGCAGCACTCCAAAGAATAAAGCATCCCTACCGGGATTCGAACCCGGAACCTTTGAATTAGAAGTCCAACGCGCTAATCCGTTGCGCCACAGGGATATGTGCGTTCCAGTTTCCGGGGCATCTGCAAAGTATAAGTCTTTTGGATCGCATTATACGTAGTCCTGAGTACAACAGCAAAAAAAATCCGTCCTCCCCGACGGGGAATCGAACCCCGGTCTCCTGAGTGACAGTCAGAGATACTAACCACTATACTACCGAGGACCTGGCTGTGTAGAAGACAGAAGAGCGAAACCTCGCTCTGCTACAAGTATCCGGTTGTTTTGGTTTTTAGGAGGGCCGTTTCGACTCACCGTACTAAAAGTTATTGCACACCATCCTCGAAAATACCCTTCCATTGCATGGCTAAGTAGGGCCCACTTTCAGCGAAGATTTAACCGTGAAATTTAATATAGGCGCGAGACCACATGTCAAGCATTGCACCAACACCTATTCACTCTATAGGCTGCGAAAACAAAGTGTGGCTCCATCAGCACTCATTTCTGCAGACCTGTTGAGGGTGTGCAAACAATTAATGGGCGCGGCGCATGGATCCGTCCAGAGTAATGCACAACGACGGAGGTTTGACAGAACTACGCCAATTCATACCTATATACTCTACTTACTCTATCGACCGATTGGCTTGACGATCAACATTTTGAGGCAGCACTCCAAAGAATAAAGCATCCCTGCCGGGATTCGAACCCGGAACCTTTGAATTAGAAGTCCAACGCGCTAATCCGTTGCGCCACAGGGATATGTGCGTTCCAGTTTCCGGGGCATCTGCAAAGTATAAGTCTTTTGGATCGCATTATACGTAGTCCTGAGTACAACAGCAAAACAAAATCCGTCCTCCCCGGCGGGGAATCGAACCCCGGTCTCCTGAGTGACAGTCAGAGATACTAACCACTATACTACCGAGGACCTGGCTGTGTAGAAGACAGAAGAGCGAAACCTCGCTCTGCTACAAGTATCCGGTTGTTTTGGTTTTTAGGAGGGCCGTTTCGACTCACCGTACTAAAAGTTATTGCACACCATCCTCGAAAATACCCTTCCATTGCATGGCTAAGTAGGGCCCACTTTCAGCGAAGATTTAACCGTGAAATTTAATATAGGCGCGAGACCACATGTCAAGCATTGCACCAACACCCATTCACTCTATAGGCTGCAAAAAAAAATTTGTGGCTCCATCAGCACCCATTTCTGCAGACCTGTTGAGTGTGTGCAAACAATTAATGAGCGCGGCGCATGGATCAGTCCAGAGTAATACACAACGACGGAGGTTTGACAAAACTACGCCAATTCATACCTATATACTCTACTTACTTTATCGACCGATTGGCTGGACGATCAACATTTTGACGCAGCACTCCAAAGAATAAAGCATCCCTGCCGGGATTCGAATCCGGAACCTTTGAATTAGAAGTCCAACGCGCTAATCCGTTGCGCCACAGGGATATGTGCGTTCCAGTTTCCGGGGCATCTGCAAAGTATAAGTCTTTTGGATCGCATTATACGTAGTCCTGAGTACAACAGCAAAAAAAAATCCGTCCTCCCCGGCGGGGAATCGAACCCCGGTCTCCTGAGTGACAGTCAGAGATACTAACCACTATACTACCGAGGACCTGGCTGTGTAGAAGACAGAAGAGCGAAACCTCGCTCTGCTACAAGTATCCGGTTGTTTTGGTTTTTAGGAGGGCCGTTTCGACTCACCGTACTAAAAGTTATTGCACACCATCCTCGAAAATACCCTTCCATTGCATGGCTAAGTAGGGCCCACTTTCAGCGAAGATTTAACCGTGAAATTTAATATAGGCGCGAGACCACATGTCAAGCATTGCACCAACACCTATTCACTCTATAGGCTGCGAAAACAAAGTGTGGCTCCATCAGCACTCATTTCTGCAGACCTGTTGAGGGTGTGCAAACAATTAATGGGCGCGGCGCATGGATCCGTCCAGAGTAATGCACAACGACGGAGGTTTGACAGAACTACGCCAATTCATACCTATATACTCTACTTACTCTATCGACCGATTGGCTTGACGATCAACATTTTGAGGCAGCACTCCAAAGAATAAAGCATCCCTGCCGGGATTCGAACCCGGAACCTTTGAATTAGAAGTCCAACGCGCTAATCCGTTGCGCCACAGGGATATGTGCGTTCCAGTTTCCGGGGCATCTGCAAAGTATAAGTCTTTTGGATCGCATTATACGTAGTCCTGAGTACAACAGCAAAACAAAATCCGACCTCCCCGGCGGGGAATCGAACCCCGGTCTCCTGAGTGACAGTCAGAGATACTAACCACTATACTACCGAGGACCTGGCTGTGTAGAAGACAGAAGAGCGAAACCTCGCTCTGCTACAAGTATCCGGTTGTTTTGGTTTTTAGGAGGGCCGTTTCGACTCACCGTACTAAAAGTTATTGCACACCATCCTCGAAAATACCCTTCCATTGCATGGCTAAGTAGGGCCCACTTTCAGCGAAGATTTAACCGTGAAATTTAATATAGGCGCGAGACCACATGTCAAGCATTGCACCAACACCTATTCACTCTATAGGCTGCGAAAACAAAGTGTGGCTCCATCAGCACTCATTTCTGCAGACCTGTTGAGGGTGTGCAAACAATTAATGAGCGCGGCGCATGGATCCGTCCAGAGTAATGCACAACGACGGAGGTTTGACAGAACTACGCCAATTCATACCTATATACTCTACTTACTCTATCGACCGATTGGCTTGACGATCAACATTTTGAGGCAGCACTCCAAAGAATAAAGCATCCCTGCCGGGATTCGAACCCGGAACCTTTGAATTAGAAGTCCAACGCGCTAATCCATTGCGCCACAGGGATATGTGCGTTCCAGTTTTCGGGGCATCTGCAAAGTATAAGTCTTTTGGATCGCATTATACGTAGTCCTGAGTACAACAGCAAAACAAATCGGTCCTCCCGGCGGGGAATCGAACCCCGGTCTCCTGAGTGACAGTCAGAGATACTAACCACTATACTACCGAGGACCTGGCTGTGTAGAAGACAGAAGAGCGAAACCTCGCTCTGCTACAAGTATCCGGTTGTTTTGGTTTTTAGGAGGGCCGTTTCGACTCACCGTACTAAAAGTTATTGCACACCATCCTCGAAAATACCCTTCCATTGCATGGCTAAGTAGGGCCCACTTTCAGCGAAGATTTAACCGTGAAATTTAATATAGGCGCGAGACCACATGTCAAGCATTGCACCAACACCTATTCACTCTATAGGCTGCAACATAAATTTGTGGCTCCATCAGCACCCATTTCTGCAGACCTGTTGAGTGTGTGCAAACAATTAATGAGCGCGGCGCATGGATCCGTCCAGAGTAATACACAACGACGGAGGTTTGACAAAACTACGCCAATTCATACCTATATACTTTACTTACTTTATCGACCGATTGGCTGGAAGATCAACATTTTGACGCAGCACTCCAAAGAATAAAGCATCCCTGCCGGGATTCGAACCCGGAACCTTTGAATTAGAAGTCCAACGCGCTAATCCGTTGCGCCACAGGGATATGTGCGTTCCAGTTTCCGGGGCATCTGCAAAGTATAAGTCTTTTGGATCGCATTATACGTAGTCCTGAGTACAACAGCAAAAAAAAATCCGTCCTCCCCGGCGGGGAATCGAACCCCGGTCTCCTGAGTGACAGTCAGAGATACTAACCACTATACTACCGAGGACCTGGCTGTGTAAAAGACAGAAGAGCGAAACCTCGCTCTTCTACAAGTATCCGGTTGTTTTGGTTTTTAGGAGGGCCGTTTCGACTCACCGTACTAAAAGTTATTGCACACCATCCTCGAAAATACCCTTCCATTGCATGGCTAAGTAGGGCCCACTTTCAGCGAAGATTTAACCGTGAAATTTAATATAGGCGCGAGACCACATGTCAAGCATTGCACGAACACCCATTCACTCTATAGGCTGCAAAAAAAAAAATTGTGGCTCCATCAGCACCCATTTCTGCAGACCTGTTGAGTGTGTGCAAACAATTAATGAGCGCGGCGCATGGATCCGTCCAGAGTAATACACAACGACGGAGGTTTGACAAAACTACGCCAATTCATACCAATATACTCTACCGACCGATTGGCTGGACGATCAACATTTTGACGCAGCACTCCAAAGAATAAAGCATCCCTGCCGGGATTCGAACCCGGAACCTTTGAATTAGAAGTCCAACGCGCTAATCTGTTGCGCCACAGGGATAGGTGCGTTCCAGTTTCCGGGGCATCTGCAAAGTATAAGTCTTTTGGATCGCATTATACGTAGTCCTGAGTACAACAGCAAAACAAAATCCGTCCTCCCCGGCGGGGAATCGAACCCCGGTCTCCTGAGTGACAGTCAGATATACTAACCACTATACTACCGAGGACCTGGCTGTGTAGAAGACAGAAGAGCGAAACCTCGCTCTGCTACAAGTATCCGGTTGTTTTGGTTTTTAGGAGGGCCGTTTCGACTCACCGTACTAAAAGTTATTGCACACCATCCTCGAAAATACCCTTCCATTGCATGGCTAAGTAGGGCCCACTTTCAGCGAAGATTTAACCGTGAAATTTAATATAGGCGCGAGACCACATGTCAAGCATTGCACCAACACCTATTCACTCTATAGGCTGCGAAAACAAAGTGTGGCTCCATCAGCACTCATTTCTGCAGACCTGTTGAGGGTGTGCAAACAATAATGAGCGCGGCGCATGGATCCGTCCAGAGTAATGCACAACGACGGAGGTTTGACAGAACTACGCCAATTCATACATATATACTCTACTTACTCTATCGACCGATTGGCTTGACGATCAACATTTTGAGGCAGCACTCCAAAGAATAAAGCATCCCCGCCGGGATTCGAACCCGGAACCTTTGAATTAGAAGTCCAACGCGCTAATCCGTTGCGCCACAGGGATATGTGCGTTCCAGTTTTCGGGGCATCTGCAAAGTATAAGTCTTTTGGATCGCATTATACGTAGTCCTGAGTACAACAGCAAAACAAATCGGTTCTCCCCGGCGGGGAATCGAACCCCGGTCTCCTGAGTGACAGTCAGAGATACTAACCACTATACTACAGAGGACCTGGCTGTGTAGACGACAGAAGAGCGAAACCTCGCTCTGCTACAAGTATCCGGTTGTTTTGGTTTTTAGGAGGGCCGTTTCGACTCACCGTACTAAAAGTTATTGCACACCATCCTCGAAAATACCCTTCCATTGCATGGCTAAGTAGGGCCCACTTTCAGCGAAGATTTAACCGTGAAATTTAATATAGGCGCGAGACCACATGTCAAGCATTGCACGAACACCCATTCACTCTATAGGCTGCAAAAAAAAAAATTGTGGCTCCATCAGCACCCATTTCTGCAGACCTGTTGAGTGTGTGCAAACAATTAATGAGCGCGGCGCATGGATCCGTCCAGAGTAATACACAACGACGGAGGTTTGACAAAACTACGCCAATTCATACCAATATACTCTACTTACTCTATCGACCGATTGGCTGGACGATCAACATTTTGACGCAGCACTCCAAAGAATAAAGCATCCCTGCCGGGATTCGAACCCGGAACCTTTGAATTAGAAGTCCAACGCGCTAATCCGTTGCGCCACAGGGATATGTGCGTTCCAGTTTCCGGGGCATCTGCAAAGTATAAGTCTTTTGGATCGCATTATACGTAGTCCTGAGTACAACATCAAAACAAAATCCGTCCTCCCCGGCGGGGAATCGAACCCCGGTCTCCTGAGTGACAGTCAGAGATACTAACCACTATACTACCGAGGACCTGGCTGTGTAGAAGACAGAAGAGCGAAACCTCGCTCTGCTACAAGTATCCGGTTGTTTTGGTTTTTAGGAGGGCCGTTTCGACTCACCGTACAAAAAGTTATTGCACACCATCCTCGAAAATACCCTTCCATTGCATGGCTAAGTAGGGCCCACTTTCAGCGAAGATTTAACCGTGAAATTTAATATAGGCGCGAGACCACATGTCAAGCATTGCACCAACACCTATTCACTCTATAGGCTGCAACATAAATTTGTGGCTCCATCAGCACCCATTTCTGCAGACCTGTTGAGTGTGTGCAAACAATTAATGAGCGCGGCGCATGGATCCGTCCAGAGTAATACACAACGACGGAGGTTTGACAGAACTACGCCAATTCATACCTATATACTCTACTTACTCTGTCGACCGATTGGCTTGACGATCAACATTTTGACGCAGCACTCCAAAGAATAAAGCATCCCTGCCAGGATTCGAACCCGGAACCTTTGAATTAGAAGTCCAACGCGCTAATCCGTTGCGCCACAGGGATATGTGCGTTCCAGTTTTCGGGGCATCTGCAAAGTATAAGTCTTTTGGATCGCATTATACGTAGTCCTGAGTACAACAGCAAAACAAATCCGTCCTCCCCGGCGGGGAATCGAACCTCGGTCTCCTGAGTGACAGTCAGAGATACTAACCACTATACTACCGAGGACCTGGCTGTGTAGAAGACAGAAGAGCGAAACCTCGCTCTGCTACAAGTATCCGGTTGTTTTGGTTTTTAGGAGGGCCGTTTCGACTCACCGTACTAAAAGTTATTGCACACCATCCTCGAAAATACCCTTCCATTGCATGGCTAAGTAGGGCCCACTTTCAGCGAAGATTTAACCGTGAAATTTAATATAGGCGCGAGACCACATGTCAAGCATTGCACCAACACCCATTCACTCTATAGGCTGCGAAAACAAAGTGTGGCTCCATCAGCACTCATTTCTGCAGACCTGTTGAGTGTGTGCAAACAATTAATGAGCGCGGCGCATGGATCCGTCCAGAGTAATACACAACGACGGGGGTTTGACAAAACTACGCCAATTCATACCTATATACTCTACTTACTTTATCGACCGATTGGCTGGACGATCAACATTTTGACGCAGCACTCCAAAGAATAAAGCATCCCTACCGGGATTCGAACCCGGAACCTTTGAATTAGAAGTCCAACGCGCTAATCCGTTGCGCCACAGGGATATGTGCGTTCCAGTTTCCGGGGCATCTGCAAAGTATAAGTCTTTTGGATCGCATTATACGTAGTCCTGAGTACAACAGCAAAACAAATCCGTCCTCCCCGGCGGGGAATCGAACCCCGGTCTCCTGAGTGACAGTCAGAGATACTAACCACTATACTACCGAGGACCTGGCTGTGTAGAAGACAGAAGAGCGAAACCTCGCTCTGCTACAAGTATCCGGTTGTTTTGGTTTTTAGGAGGGCCGTTTCGACTCACCGTACTAAAAGTTATTGCACACCATCCTCGAAAATACCCTTCCATTGCATGGCTAAGTAGGGCCCACTTTCAGCGAAGATTTAACCGTGAAATTTAATATAGGCGCGAGACCACATGTCAAGCATTGCACCAACACCTATTCACTCTATAGGCTGCGAAAACAAAGTGTGGCTCCATCAGCACTCATTTCTGCAGACCTGTTGAGGGTGTGCAAACAATTAATGGGCGCGGCGCATGGATCCGTCCAGAGTAATGCACAACGACGGAGGTTTGACAGAACTACGCCAATTCATACCTATATACTCTACTTACTCTATCGACCGATTGGCTTGACGATCAACATTTTGAGGCAGCACTCCAAAGAATAAAGCATCCCTGCCGGGATTCGAACCCGGAACCTTTGAATTAGAAGTCCAACGCGCTAATCCGTTGCGCCACAGGGATATGTGCGTTCCAGTTTCCGGGGCATCTGCAAAGTATAAGTCTTTTGGATCGCATTATACGTAGTCCTGAGTACAACAGCAAAACAAAATCCGTCCTCCCCGGCGGGGAATCGAACCCCGGTCTCCTGAGTGACAGTCAGAGATACTAACCACTATACTACCGAGGACCTGGCTGTGTAGAAGACAGAAGAGCGAAACCTCGCTCTGCTACAAGTATCCGGTTGTTTTGGTTTTTAGGAGGGCCGTTTCGACTCACCGTACTAAAAGTTATTGCACACCATCCTCGAAAATACCCTTCCATTCCATGGCTAAGTAGGGCCCACTTTCAGCGAAGATTTAACCGTGAAATTTAATATAGGCGCGAGACCACATGTCAAGCATTGCACCAACACCTATTCACTCTATAGGCTGCGAAAACAAAGTATGGCTCCATCAGCACTCATTTCTGCAGACCTGTTGAGGGTGTGCAAACAATTAATGAGCGCGGCGCATGGATCCGTCCAGAGTAATGCACAACGACGGAGGTTTGACAGAACTACGCCAATTCATACCTATATACTCTACTTACTCTATCGACCGATTGGCTTGACGATCAACATTTTGAGGCAGCACTCCAAAGAATAAAGCATCCCTGCCGGGATTCGAACCCGGAACCTTTGAATTAGAAGTCCAACGCGCTAATCCGTTGCGCCACAGGGATATGTGCGTTCCAGTTTTCGGGGCATCTGCAAAGTATAAGTCTTTTGGATCGCATTATACGTAGTCCTGAGTACAACAGCAAAACAAATCGGTCCTCCCGGCGGGGAATCGAACCCCGGTCTCCTGAGTGACAGTCAGAGATACTAACCACTATACTACCGAGGACCTGGCTGTGTAGAAGACAGAAGAGCGAAACCTCGCTCTGCTACAAGTATCCGGTTGTTTTGGTTTTTAGGAGGGCCGTTTCGACTCACCGTACTAAAAGTTATTGCACACCATCCTCGAAAATACCCTTCCATTGCATGGCTAAGTAGGGTCCACTTTCAGCGAAGATTTAACCGTGAAATTTAATATAGGCGCGAGACCACATGTCAAGCATTGCACCAACACCTATTCACTCTATAGGCTGCGACATAAATTTGTGGCTCCATCAGCACCCATTTCTGCAGACCTGTTGAGTGTGTGCAAACAATTAATGAGCGCGGCGCATGGATCCGTCCAGAGTAATACACAACGACGGAGGTTTGACAGAACTACGCCAATTCATACCTATATACTCTACATACTCTGTCGACCGATTGGCTTGACGATCAACATTTTGACGCAGCACTCCAAAGAATAAAGCATCCCTGCCGGGATTCGAACCCGGAACCTTTGAATTAGAAGTCCAACGCGCTAATCCGTTGCGCCACAGGGATATGTGCGTTCCAGTTTCCGGGGCATCTGCAAAGTATAAGTCTTTTGGATCGCATTATACGTAGTCCTGAGTACAACAGCAAAAAAAAATCCGTCCTCCCCGGCGGGGAATCGAACCCCGGTCTCCCGAGTGACAGTCAGAGATACTAACCACTATACTACCGAGGACCTGGCTGTGTAGAAGACAGAAGAGCGAAACCTCGCTCTGCTACAAGTATCCGGTTGTTTTGGTTTTTAGGAGGGCCGTTTCGACTCACCGTACTAAAAGTTATTGCACACCATCCTCGAAAATACCCTTCCATTGCATGGCTAAGTAGGGCCCACTTTCAGCGAAGATTTAACCGTGAAATTTAATATAGGCGCGAGACCACATGTCAAGCATTGCACCAACACCTATTCACTCTATAGGCTGCAACATAAATTTGTGGCTCCATCAGCACCCATTTCTGCAGACCTGTTGAGTGTGTGCAAACAATTAATGAGCGCGGCGCATGGATCCGTCCAGAGTAATACACAACGACGGAGGTTTGACAGAACTACGCCAATTCATACCTATATACTCTACATACTCTGTCGACCGATTGGCTTGACGATCAACATTTTGACGCAGCACTCCAAAGAATAAAGCATCCCTGCCGGGATTCGAACCCGGAACCTTTGAATTAGAAGTCCAACGCGCTAATCCGTTGCGCCACAGGGATATGTGCGTTCCAGTTTCCGGGGCATCTGCAAAGTATAAGTCTTTTGGATCGCATTATACGTAGTCCTGAGTACAACAGCAAAAAAAAATCCGTCCTCCCCGGCGGGGAATCGAACCCCGGTCTCCCGAGTGACAGTCAGAGATACTAACCACTATACTACCGAGGACCTGGCTGTGTAGAAGACAGAAGAGCGAAACCTCGCTCTGCTACAAGTATCCGGTTGTTTTGGTTTTTAGGAGGGCCGTTTCGACTCACCGTACTAAAAGTTATTGCACACCATCCTCGAAAATACCCTTCCATTGCATGGCTAAGTAGGGCCCACTTTCAGCGAAGATTTAACCGTGAAATTTAATATAGGCGCGAGACCACATGTCAAGCATTGCACCAACACCTATTCACTCTATAGGCTGCGAAAACAAAGTGTGGCTCCATCAGCACTCATTTCTGCAGACCTGTTGAGGGTGTGCAAACAATTAATGAGCGCGGCGCATGGATCCGTCCAGAGTAATGCACAACGACGGAGGTTTGACAGAACTACGCCAATTCATACCTATATACTCTACTTACTCTATCGACCGATTGGCTTGACGATCAACATTTTGAGGCAGCACTCCAAAGAATAAAGCATCCCTGCCGGGATTCGAACCCGGAACCTTTGAATTAGAAGTCCAACGCGCTAATCCGTTGCGCCACAGGGATATGTGCGTTCCAGTTTTCGGGGCATCTGCAAAATATAAGTCTTTTGGATCGCATTATACGTAGTCCTGAGTACAACAGCAAAACAAATCGGTCCTCCCGGCGGGGAATCGAACCCCGGTCTCCTGAGTGACAGTCAGAGATACTAACCACTATACTACCGAGGACCTGGCTGTGTAGAAGACAGAAGAGCGAAACCTCGCTCTGCTACAAGTATCCGGTTGTTTTGGTTTTTAGGAGGGCCGTTTCGACTCACCGTACTAAAAGTTATTGCACACCATCCTCGAAAATACCCTTCCATTGCATGGCTAAGTAGGGCCCACTTTCAGCGAAGATTTAACCGTGAAATTTAATATAGGCGCGAGACCACATGTCAAGCATTGCACCAACACCTATTCACTCTATAGGCTGCGACATAAATTTGTGGCTCCATCAGCACCCATTTCTGCAGACCTGTTGAGTGTGTGCAAACAATTAATGAGCGCGGCGCATGGATCCGTCCAGAGTAATACACAACGACGGAGGTTTGACAGAACTACGCCAATTCATACCTATATACTCTACATACTCTGTCGACCGATTGGCTTGACGATCAACATTTTGACGCAGCACTCCAAAGAATAAAGCATCCCTGCCGGGATTCGAACCCGGAACCTTTGAATTAGAAGTCCAACGCGCTAATCCGTTGCGCCACAGGGATATGTGCGTTCCAGTTTCCGGGGCATCTGCAAAGTATAAGTCTTTTGGATCGCATTATACGTAGTCCTGAGTACAACAGCAAAAAAAAATCCGTCCTCCCCGGCGGGGAATCGAACCCCGGTCTCCCGAGTGACAGTCAGAGATACTAACCACTATACTACCGAGGACCTGGCTGTGTAGAAGACAGAAGAGCGAAACCTCGCTCTGCTACAAGTATCCGGTTGTTTTGGTTTTTAGGATGGCCGTTTCGACTCACCGTACTAAAAGTTATTGCACACCATCCTCGAAAATACCCTTCCATTGCATGGCTAAGTAGGGCCCACTTTCAGCGAAGATTTAACCGTGAAATTTAATATAGGCGCGAGACCACATGTCAAGCATTGCACCAACACCTATTCACTCTATAGGCTGCAACATAAATTTGTGGCTCCATCAGCACCCATTTCTGCAGACCTGTTGAGTGTGTGCAAACAATTAATGAGCGCGGCGCATGGATCCGTCCAGAGTAATACACAACGACGGAGGTTTGACAGAACTACGCCAATTCATACCTATATACTCTACATACTCTGTCGACCGATTGGCTTGACGATCAACATTTTGACGCAGCACTCCAAAGAATAAAGCATCCCTGCCGGGATTCGAACCCGGAACCTTTGAATTAGAAGTCCAACGCGCTAATCCGTTGCGCCACAGGGATATGTGCGTTCCAGTTTCCGGGGCATCTGCAAAGTATAAGTCTTTCGGATCGCATTATACGTAGTCCTGAGTACAACAGCAAAAAAAAATCCGTCCTCCCCGGCGGGGAATCGAACCCCGGTCTCCCGAGTGACAGTCAGAGATACTAACCACTATACTACCGAGGACCTGGCTGTGTAGAAGACAGAAGAGCGAAACCTCGCTCTGCTACAAGTATCCGGTTGTTTTGGTTTTTAGGAGGGCCGTTTCGACTCACCGTACTAAAAGTTATTGCACACCATCCTCGAAAATACCCTTCCATTGCATGGCTAAGTAGGGCCCACTTTCAGCGAAGATTTAACCGTGAAATTTAATATAGGCGCGAGACCACATGTCAAGCATTGCACCAACACCTATTCACTCTATAGGCTGCAACATAAATTTGTGGCTCCATCAGCACCCATTTCTGCAGACCTGTTGAGTGTGTGCAAACAATTAATGAGCGCGGCGCATGGATCCGTCCAGAGTAATACACAACGACGGAGGTTTGACAGAACTACGCCAATTCATACCTATATACTCTACATACTCTGTCGACCGATTGGCTTGACGATCAACATTTTGACGCAGCACTCCAAAGAATAAAGCATCCCTGCCGGGATTCGAACCCGGAACCTTTGAATTAGAAGTCCAACGCGCTAATCCGTTGCGCCACAGGGATATGTGCGTTCCAGTTTCCGGGGCATCTGCAAAGTATAAGTCTTTTGGATCGCATTATACGTAGTCCTGAGTACAACAGCAAAAACAAATCCGTCCTCCCAGGCGGGGAATCGAACCCCGGTCTCCCGAGTGACAGTCAGAGATACTAACCACTATACTACCGAGGACCTGGCTGTGTAGAAGACAGAAGAGCGAAACCTCGCTCTGCTACAAGTATCCGGTTGTTTTGGTTTTTAGGAGGGCCGTTTCGACTCACCGTACTAAAAGTTATTGCACACCATCCTCGAAAATACCCTTCCATTGCATGGCTAAGTAGGGCCCACTTTCAGCGAAGATTTAACCGTGAAATTTAATATAGGCGCGAGACCACATGTCAAGCATTGCACCAACACCTATTCACTCTATAGGCTGCAACATAAATTTGTGGCTCCATCAGCACCCATTTCTGCAGACCTGTTGAGTGTGTGCAAACAATTAATGAGCGCGGCGCATGGATCCGTCCAGAGTAATACACAACGACGGAGGTTTGACAGAACTACGCCAATTCATACCTTTATACTCTACATACTCTGTCGACCGATTGGCTTGACGATCAACATTTTGACGCAGCACTCCAAAGAATAAAGCATCCCTGCCGGGATTCGAACCCGGAACCTTTGAATTAGAAGTCCAACGCGCTAATCCGTTGCGCCACAGGGATATGTGCGTTCCAGTTTCCGGGGCATCTGCAAAGTATAAGTCTTTTGGATCGCATTATACGTAGTCCTGAGTACAACAGCAAAAAAAAATCCGTCCTCCCCGGCGGGGAATCGAACCCCGGTCTCCCGAGTGACAGTCAGAGATACTAACCACTATACTACCGAGGACCTGGCTGTGTAGAAGACAGAAGAGCGAAACCTCGCTCTGCTACAAGTATCCGGTTGTTTTGGTTTTTAGGAGGGCCGTTTCGACTCACCGTACTAAAAGTTATTGCACACCATCCTCGAAAATACCCTTCCATTGCATGGCTAAGTAGGGCCCACTTTCAGCGAAGATTTAACCGTGAAATTTAATATAGGCGCGAGACCACATGTCAAGCATTGCACCAACACCTATTCACTCTATAGGCTGCGAAAACAAAGTGTGGCTCCATCAGCACTCATTTCTGCAGACCTGTTGAGGGTGTGCAAACAATTAATGAGCGCGGCGCATGGATCCGTCCAGAGTAATGCACAACGACGGAGGTTTGACAGAACTACGCCAATTCATACCTATATACTCTACTTACTCTATCGACCGATTGGCTTGACGATCAACATTTTGAGGCAGCACTCCAAAGAATAAAGCATCCCTGCCGGGATTCGAACCCGGAACCTTTGAATTAGAAGTCCAACGCGCTAATCCGTTGCGCCACAGGGATATGTGCGTTCCAGTTTTCGGGGCATCTGCAAAGTATAAGTCTTTTGGATCGCATTATACGTAGTCCTGAGTACAACAGCAAAACAAATCGGTCCTCCCCGGCGGGGAATCGAACCCCGGTCTCCTGAGTGACAGTCAGAGATACTAACCACTATACTACCGAGGACCTGGCTGTGTAGAAGACAGAAGAGCGAAACCTCGCTCTGCTCAAGTATCCGGTTGTTTTGGTTTTTAGGAGGGCCGTTTCGACTCACCGTACTAAAAGTTATTGCACACCATCCTCGAAAATACCCTTCCATTGCATGGCTAAGTAGGGCCCACTTTCAGCGAAGATTTAACTGTGAAATTTAATATAGGCGCGAGACCACATGTCAAGCATTGCACCAACACCCATTCACTCTATAGGCTGCAAAAAAAAAATTGTGGCTCCATCAGCACCCATTTCTGCAGACCTGTTGAGTGTGTGCAAACAATTAATGAGCGCGGCGCATGGATCCGTCCAGAGTAATACACAACGACGGAGGTTTGACAAAACTACGCCAATTCATACCTATATACTCTACTTTCTTTATCGACCGATTGGCTGGACGATCAACATTTTGACGCAGCACTCCAAAGAATAAAGCATCCCTGCCGGGATTCGAACCCGGAACCTTTGAATTAGAAGTCCAACGCGCTAATCCGTTGCGCCACAGGGATATGTGCATTCCAGTTTTCGGGGCATCTGCAAAGTATAAGTCTTTTGGATCGCATTATACGTAGTCCTGAGTACAACAGCAAAACAAATCCGTCCTCCCCGGCGGGGAATCGAACCCCGGTCTCCTGAGTGACAGTCAGAGATACTAACCACTATACTACCGAGGACCTGGCTGTGTAGAAGACAGAAGAGCGAAACCTCGCTCTGCTACAAGTATCCGGTTGTTTTGGTTTTTAGGAGGGCCGTTTCGACTCACCGTACTAAAAGTTATTGCACACCATCCTCGAAAATACCCTTCCATTGCATGGCTAAGTAGGGCCCACTTTCAGCGAAGATTTAACCGTGAAATTTAATATAGGCGCGAGACCACATGTCAAGCATTGCACCAACACCCATTCACTCTATAGGCTGCGAAAACAAAGTGTGGCTCCATCAGCACTCATTTCTGCAGACCTGTTGAGTATGTGCAAACAATTAATGAGCGCGGCGCATGGATCCGTCCAGAGTAATACACAACGACGGAGGTTTGACAAAACTACGCCAATTCATACCTATATACTCTACTTACTTTATCGACCGATTGGCTGGACGATCAACATTTTGACGCAGCACTCCAAAGAATAAAGCATCCCTACCGGGATTCGAACCCGGAACCTTTGAATTAGAAGTCCAACGCGCTAATCCGTTGCGCCACAGGGATATGTGCGTTCCAGTTTCCGGGGCATCTGCAAAGTATAAGTCTTTTGGATCGCATTATACGTAGTCCTGAGTACAACAGCAAAAAAAAATCCGTCCTCCCCGGCGGGGAATCGAACCCCGGTCTCCTGAGTGACAGTCAGAGATACTAACCACTATACTACCGAGGACCTGGCTGTGTAGAAGACAGAAGAGCGAAACCTCGCTCTGCTACAAGTATCCGGTTGTTTTGGTTTTTAGGAGGGCCGTTTCGACTCACCGTACTAAAAGTTATTGCACACCATCCTCGAAAATACCCTTCCATTGCATGGCTAAGTAGGGCCCACTTTCAGCGAAGATTTAACCGTGAAATTTAATATAGGCGCGAGACCACATGTCAAGCATTGCACCAACACCTATTCACTCTATAGGCTGCGAAAACAAAGTGTGGCTCCATCAGCACTCATTTCTGCAGACCTGTTGAGGGTGTGCAAACAATTAATGAGCGCGGCGCATGGATCCGTCCAGAGTAATGCACAACGACGGAGGTTTGACAGAACTACGCCAATTCATACCTATATACTCTACTTACTCTATCGACCGATTGGCTTGACGATCAACATTTTGAGGCAGCACTCCAAAGAATAAAGCATCCCTGCCGGGATTCGAACCCGGAACCTTTGAATTAGAAGTCCAACGCGCTAATCCGTTGCGCCACAGGGATATGTGCGTTCCAGTTTTCGGGGCATCTGCAAAGTATAAGTCTTTTGGATCGCATTATACGTAGTCCTGAGTACAACAGCAAAACAAATCGGTCCTCCCCGGCGGGGAATCGAACCCCGGTTTCCTGAGTGACAGTCAGAGATACTAACCACTATACTACCGAGGACCTGGCTGTGTAGAAGACAGAAGAGCGAAACCTCGCTCTGCTACAAGTATCCGGTTGTTTTGGTTTTTAGGAGGGCCGTTTCGACTCACCGTACTAAAAGTTATTGCACACCATCCTCGAAAATACCCTTCCATTGCATGGCTAAGTAGGGCCCACTTTCAGCGAAGATTTAACCGTGAAATTTAATATAGGCGCGAGACCACATGTCAAGCATTGCACCAACACCCATTCACTCTATAGGCTGCAAAAAAAAAATTGTGGCTCCATCAGCACCCATTTCTGCAGACCTGTTGAGTGTGTGCAAACAATTAATGAGCGCGGCGCATGGATCCGTCCAGAGTAATACACAACGACGGAGGTTTGACAAAACTACGCCAATTCATACCTATATACTCTACTTACTTTATCGACCGATTGGCTGGACGATCAACATTTTGACGCAGCACTCCAAAGAATAAAGCATCCCTGCCGGGATTCGAACCCGGAACCTTTGAATTAGAAGTCCAACGCGCTAATCCGTTGCGCCACAGGGATATGTGCGTTCCAGTTTCCGGGGCATCTGCAAAGTATAAGTCTTTTGGATCGCATTATACGTAGTCCTGAGTACAACAGCAAAAAAAAATCCGTCCTCCCCGGCGGGGAATCGAACCCCGGTCTCCTGAGTGACAGTCAGAGATACTAACCACTATACTACCGAGGACCTGGCTGTGTAGAAGACAGAAGAGCGAAACCTCGCTCTGCTACAAGTATCCGGTTGTTTTGGTTTTTAGGAGGGCTGTTTCGACTCACCGTACTAAAAGTTATTGCACACCATCCTCGAAAATACCCTTCCATTGCATGACTAAGTAGGGCCCACTTTCAGCGAAGATTTAACCGTGAAATTTAATATAAGCGCGAGACCACATGTCAAGCATTGCACCAACACCTATTCACTCTATAGGCTGCGAAAACAAAGTGTGGCTCCATCAGCACTCATTTCTGCAGACCTGTTGAGGGTGTGCAAACAATTAATGAGCGCGGCGCATGGATCCGTCCAGAGTAATGCACAACGACGGAGGTTTGACAGAACTACGCCAATTCATACCTATATACTCTACTTACTCTATCGACCGATTGGCTGGACGATCAACATTTTGACGCAGCACTCCAGAACTACGCCAAATCATACCTATATACTCTACCGACCGATTGGCTTGACGATCAACATTTTGAGGCAGCACTCCAAAGAATAAAGCATCCCTGCCGGGATTCGAACCCGGAACCTTTGAATTAGAAGTCCAACGCGCTAATCCGTTGCGCCACAGGGATATGTGCGTTCCAGTTTTCGGGGCATCTGCAAAGTATAAGTCTTTTGGATCGCATTATACGTAGTCCTGAGTACAACAGCAAAACAAATCGGTCCTCCCCGGCGGGGAATCGAACCCCGGTCTCCTGAGTGACAGTCAGAGATACTAACCACTATACTACCGAGGACCTGGCTGTGTAGAAGACAGAAGAGCGAAACCTCGCTCTGCTACAAGTATCCGGTTGTTTTGGTTTTTAGGAGGGCCGTTTCGACTCACCGTACAACAGCAAAAAAAAATCCGTCCTCCCCGGCGGGGAATCGAACCCCGGTCTCCTGGACGATCAACATTTTGACGCAGCACTCCAAAGAATAAAGCATCCCTGCCGGGATTCGAACCCGGAACCTTTGAATTAGAAGTCCAACGCGCTAATCCGTTGCGCCACAGGGATATGTGCGTTCCAGTTTCCGGGGCATCTGCAAAGTATAAGTCTTTTGGATCGCATTATACGTAGTCCTGAGTACAACAGCAAAAAAAAAACCGTCCTCCCCGGCGGGGAATCGAACCCCGGTCTCCTGAGTGACAGTCAGAGATACTAACCACTATACTACCGAGGACCTGGCTGTGTAGAAGACAGAAGAGCGAAACCTCGCTCTGCTACAAGTATCCGGTTGTTTTGGTTTTTAGGAGGGCCGTTTCGACTCACCGTACTAAAAGTTATTGCACACCATCCTCGAAAATACCCTTCCATTGCATGACTAAGTAGGGCCCACTTTCAGCGAAGATTTAACCGTGAAATTTAATATAGGCGCGAGACCACATGTCAAGCATTGCACCAACACCTATTCACTCTATAGGCTGCGAAAACAAAGTGTGGCTCCATCAGCACTCATTTCTGCAGACTTGTTGAGGGTGTGCAAACAATTAATGAGCGCGGCGCATGGATCCGTCCAGAGTAATGCACAACGACGGAGGTTTGACAGAACTACGCCAATTCATACCTATATACTCTACTTACTCTATCGACCGATTGGCTGGACGATCAACATTTTGACGCAGCACTCCAGCACTCCAGAACTACGCAAATCATACCTATATACTCTACCGACCGATTGGCTTGACGATCAACATTTTGAGGCAGCACTCCAAAGAATAAAGCATCCCTGCCGGGATTCGAACCCGGAACCTTTGAATTAGAAGTCCAACGCGCTAATCCGTTGCGCCACAGGGATATGTGCGTTCCAGTTTTCGGGGCATCTGCAAAGTATAAATCTTTTGGATCGCATTATACGTAGTCCTGAGTACAACAGCAAAACAAATCGGTCCTCCCCGGCGGGGAATCGAACCCCGGTCTCCTGAGTGACAGTCAGAGATACTAACCACTATACTACCGAGGACCTGGCTGTGTAGAAGACAGAAGAGCGAAACCTCGCTCTGCTACAAGTATCCGGTTGTTTTGGTTTTTAGGAGGGCCGTTTCGACTCACCGTACAACAGCAAAAAAAAATCCGTCCTCCCCGGCGGGGAATCGAACCCCGGTCTCCTGGACGATCAACATTTTGACGCAGCACTCCAAAGAATAAAGCATCCCTGCCGGGATTCGAACCCGGAACCTTTGAATTAGAAGTCCAACGCGCTAATCCGTTGCGCCACAGGGATATGTGCGTTCCAGTTTCCGGGGCATCTGCAAAGTATAAGTCTTTTGGATCGCATTATACGTAGTCCTGAGTACAACAGCAACAAAAAATCCGTCCTCCCCGGCGGGGAATCGAACCCCGGTCTCCTGAGTGACAGTCAGAGATACTAACCACTATACTACCGAGGACCTGGCTGTGTAGAAGACAGAAGAGCGAAACCTCGCTCTGCTACAAGTATCCGGTTGTTTTGGTTTTTAGGAGGGCCGTTTCGACTCACCGTACTAAAAGTTATTGCACACCATCCTCGAAAATACCCTTCCATTGCATGGCTAAGTAGGGCCCACTTTCAACGAAGATTTAACCGTGAAATTTAATATAGGCGCGAGACCACATGTCAAGCATTGCACCAACACCTATTCATTCTATAGGCTGCGAAAACAAAGTGTGGCTCCATCAGCACTCATTTCTGCAGACCTGTTGAGGGTGTGCAAACAATTAATGAGCGCGGCGCATGGATCCGTCCAGAGTAATGCACAACGACGGAGGTTTGACAGAACTACGCCAATTCATACCTATATACTCTACTTACTCTATCGACCGATTGGCTTGACGATCAACATTTTGAGGCAGCACTCCAAAGAATAAAGCATCCCTGCCGGGATTCGAACCCGGAACCTTTGAATTAGAAGTCCAACGCGCTAATCCGTTGCGCCACAGGGATATGTGCGTTCCAGTTTCGGGGCATCTGCAAAGTATAAGTCTTTTGGATCGCATTATACGTAGTCCTGAGTACAACAGCAAAACAAATCCGTCCTCCCCGGCGGGGAATCGAACCCGGTCTCCTGAGTGACAGTCAGAGATACTAACCACTATACTACCGAGGACCTGGCTGTGTAGAAGACAGAAGAGCGAAACCTCGCTCTGCTACAAGTATCCGGTTGTTTTGGTTTTTAGGAGGGCCGTTTCGACTCACCGTACTAAAAGTTATTGCACACCATCCTCGAAAATACCCTTCCATTGCATGGCTAAGTAGGGCCCACTTTCAGCGAAGATTTAACCGTGAAATTTAATATAGGCGCGAGACCACATGTCAAGCATTGCACCAACACCTATTCACTCTATAGGCTGCGAAAACAAAGTGTGGCTCCATCAGCACTCATTTCTGCAGACCTGTTGAGGGTGTGCAAACAATTAATGAGCGCGGCGCATGGATCCGTCCAGAGTAATGCACAACGACGGAGGTTTGACAGAACTACGCCAATTCATACCTATATACTCTACTTACTCTATCGACCGATTGGCTTGACGATCAACATTTTGAGGCAGCACTCCAAAGAATAAAGCATCCCTGCCGGGATTCGAACCCGGAACCTTTGAATTAGAAGTCCAACGCGCTAATCCGTTGCGCCACAGGGATATGTGCGTTCCAGTTTTCGGGGCATCTGCAAAGTATAAGTCTTTTGGATCGCATTATACGTAGTCCTGAGTACAACAGCAAAACAAATCCGTCCTCCCCGGCGGGGAATCGAACCCGGTCTCCTGCGTGACAGTCAGAGATACTAACCACTATACTACCGAGGACCTGGCTGTGTAGAAGACAGAAGAGCGAAACCTCGCTCTGCTACAAGTATCCGGTTGTTTTGGTTTTTAGGAGGGCCGTTTCGACTCACCGTACTAAAAGTTATTGCACACCATCCTCGAAAATACCCTTCCATTGCATGGCTAAGTAGGGCCCACTTTCAGCGAAGATTTAACCGTGAAATTTAATATAGGCGCGAGACCACATGTCAAGCATTGCACTAACACCTATTCACTCTATAGGCTGCGAAAACAAAGTGTGGCTCCATCAGCACTCATTTCTGCAGACCTGTTGAGGGTGTGCAAACAATTAATGAGCGCGGCGCATGGATCCGTCCAGAGTAATACACAACGACGGAGGTTTGACAAAACTACGCCAATTCATACCTATATACTCTACTTACTCTATCGACCGATTGGCTGGACGATCAACATTTTGACGCAGCACTCCGAAGAATAAAGCATCCCTGCCGGGATTCGAACCCGGAACCTTTGAATTAGAAGTCCAACGCGCTGATCCGTTGCGCCACAGGGATATGTGCGTTCCAGTTTCCGGGGCATCTGCAAAGTATAAGTCTTTTGGATCGCATTATACGTAGTCCTGAGTACAACAGCAAAAAAAAATCCGTCCTCCCCGGCGGGGAATCGAACCCCGGTCTCCTGAGTGACAGTCAGAGATACTAACCACTATACTACCGAGGACCTGGCTGTGTAGAAGACAGAAGAGCGAAACCTCGCTCTGCTACAAGTATCCGGTTGTTTTGGTTTTTAGGAGGGCCGTTTCGACTCACCGTACTAAAAGTTATTGCACACCATCCTCGAAAATACCCTTCCATTGCATGGCTAAGTAGGGCCCACTTTCAGCGAAGATTTAACCGTGAAATTTAATATAGGCGCGAGACCACATGTCAAGCATATTGCACCAACACCTATTCACTCTATAGGCTGCAAAAAAAATTTTGTGGCTCCATCAGCACCCATTTCTGCAGACCTGTTGAGTGTGTGCAAACAATTAATGAGCGCGGCGCATGGATCCGTCCAGAGTAATACACAACGACGGAGGTTTGACAGAACTACGCCAATTCATACCTATATACTCTACTTACTCTGTCGACCGATTGGCTTGACGATCAACATTTTGACGCAGCACTCCAAAGAATAAAGCATCCCTGCCGGGATTCGAACCCGGAACCTTTGAATTAGAAGTCCAACGCGATAATCCGTTGCGCCACAGGGATATGTGCGTTCCAGTTTTCGGGGCATCTGCAAAGTATAAGTCTTTTGGATCGCATTATACGTAGTCCTGAGTACAACAGCAAAACAAATCCGTCCTCCCCGGCGGGGAATCGAGCCCCGGTCTCCTGAGTGACAGTCAGAGATACTAACCACTATACTACCGAGGACCTGGCTGTGTAGAAGACAGAAGAGCGAAACCTCGCTCTGCTACAAGTATCCGGTTGTTTTGGTTTTTAGGAGGGCCGTTTCGACTCACCGTACTAAAAGTTATTGCACACCATCCTCGAAAATACCCTTCCATTGCATGGCTAAGTAGGGCCCACTTTCAGCGAAGATTTAACCGTGAAATTTAATATAGGCGCGAGACCACATGTCAAGCATTGCACCAACACCTATTCACTCTATAGGCTGCAACATAAATTTGTGGCTCCATCAGCACCCATTTCTGCAGACCTGTTGAGTGTGTGCAAACAATTAATGAGCGCGGCGCATGGATCCGTCCAGAGTAATACACAACGACGGAGGTTTGACAAAACTGCGCCAATTCATACCTATATACTTTACTTACTTTATTGACCGATTGGCTGGAAGATCAACATTTTGACGCAGCACTCCAAAGAATAAAGCATCCCTGCCGGGATTCGAACCCGGAACCTTTGAATTAGAAGTCCAACGCGCTAATCCGTTGCGCCACAGGGATATGTGCGTTCCAGTTTCCGGGGCATCTGCAAAGTATAAGTCTTTTGGATCGCATTATACGTAGTCCTGAGTACAACAGCAAAAAAAAATCCGTCCTCCCCGGCGGGGAATCGAACCCCGGTCTCCTGAGTGACAGTCAGAGATACTAACCACTATACTACCGAGGACCTGGCTGTGTAAAAGACAGAAGAGCGAAACCTCGCTCTGCTACAAGTATCCGGTTGTTTTGGTTTTTAGGAGGGCCGTTTCGACTCACCGTACTAAAAGATATTGCACACCATCCTCGAAAATACCCTTCCATTGCATGGCTAAGTAGGGCCCACTTTCAGCGAAGATTTAACCGTGAAATTTAATATAGGCGCGAGACCACATGTCAAGCATTGCACGAACACCCATTCACTCTATAGGCTGCAAAAAAAAAAATTGTGGCTCCATCAGCACCCATTTCTGCAGACCTGTTGAGTGTGTGCAAACAATTAATGAGCGCGGCGCATGGATCCGTCCAGAGTAATACACAACGACGGAGGTTTGACAAAACTACACCAATTCATACCAATATACTCTACTTACTCTATCGACCGATTGGCTGGACGATCAACATTTTGACGCAGCACTCCAAAGAATAAAGCATCCCTGCCGGGATTCGAACCCGGAACCTTCGAATTAGAAGTCCAACGCGCTAATCCGTTGCGCCACAGGGATATGTGCGTTCCAGTTTCCGGGGCATCTGCAAAGTATAAGTCTTTTGGATCGCATTATACGTAGTCCTGAGTACAACAGCAAAACAAAATCCGTCCTCCCCGGCGGGGAATCGAACCCCGGTCTCCTGAGTGACAGTCAGAGATACTAACCACTATACTACCGAGGACATGGCTGTGTAGAAGACAGAAGAGCGAAACCTCGCTCTGCTACAAGTATCCGGTTGTTTTGGTTTTTAGGAGGGCCGTTTCGACTCACCGTACTAAAAGTTATTGCACACCATCCTCGAAAATACCCTTCCATTGCATGGCTAAGTAGGGCCCACTTTCAGCGAAGATTTAACCGTGAAATTTAATATAGGCGCGAGACCACATGTCAAGCATTGCACCAACACCTATTCACTCTATAGGCTGCAACATAAATGTGTGGCTCCATCAGCACCCATTTCTGCAGACCTGTTGAGTGTGTGCAAACAATTAATGAGCGCGGCGCATGGATCCGTCCAGAGTAATACACAACGACGGAGGTTTGACAGAACTACGCCAATTCATACCTATATACTCTACTTACTCTGTCGACCGATTGGCTTGACGATCAACATTTTGACGCAGCACTCCAAAGAATAAAGCATCCCTGCCGGGATTCGAACCCGGAACCTTTGAATTAGAAGTCCAACGCGCTAATCCGTTGCGCCACAGGGATATGTGCGTTCCAGTTTTCGGGGCATCTGCAAAGTATAAGTCTTTTGGATCGCATTATACGTAGTCCTGAGTACAACAGCAAAACAAATCCGTCCTCCCCGGCGGGGAATCGAACCCCGGTCTCCTGAGTGACAGTCAGAGATACTAACCACTATACTACCGAGGACCTGGCTGTGTAGAAGACAGAAGAGCGAAACCTCGCTCTGCTACAAGTATCCGGTTGTTTTGGTTTTTAGGAGGGCCGTTTCGACTCACCGTACTAAAAGTTATTGCACACCATCCTCGAAAATACCCTTCCATTGCATGGCTAAGTAGGGCCCACTTTCAGCGAAGATTTAACCGTGAAATTTAATATAGGCGCGAGACCACATGTCAAGCATTGCACCAACACCCATTCACTCTATAGGCTGCGAAAACAAAGTGTGGCTCCATCAGCACTCATTTCTGCAGACCTGTTGAGTGTGTGCAAACAATTAATGAGCGCGGCGCATGGATCCGTCCAGAGTAATACACAACGACGGAGGTTTGACAAAACTACGCCAATTCATACCTATATACTCTACTTACTTTATCGACCGATTGGCTGGACGATCAACATTTTGACGCAGCACTCCAAAGAATAAAGCATCCCTACCGGGATTCGAACCCGGAACCTTTGAATTAGAAGTCCAACGCGCTAATCCGTTGCGCCACAGGGATATGTGCGTTCCAGTTTCCGGGGCATCTGCAAAGTATAAGTCTTTTGGATCGCATTATACGTAGTCCTGAGTACAACAGCAAAAAAAAATCCTTCCTCCCCGGCGGGGAATCGAACCCCGGTCTCCTGAGTGACAGTCAGAGATACTAACCACTATACTACCGAGGACCTGGCTGTGTAGAAGACAGAAGAGCGTAACCTCGCTCTGCTACAAGTATCCGGTTGTTTTGGTTTTTAGGAGGGCCGTTTCGACTCACCGTACTAAAAGTTATTGCACACCATCCTCGAAAATACCCTTCCATTGCATGGCTAAGTAGGGCCCACTTTCAGCGAAGATTTAACCGTGAAATTTAATATAGGCGCGAGACCACATGTCAAGCATTGCACCAACACCTATTCACTCTATAGGCTGCGAAAACAAAGTGTGGCTCCATCAGCACCCATTTCTGCAGACCTGTTGAGTAAAGAGGGGGGTGGTGGCGTTCTCCCATTCAGAGACACATGCGTTCCGGTTGACTTGTTTTGATTGTTTGAAATAAAATATATTATTTTATTCCAAAATTTATTTGTATCCAATTTGTACCGTTTTTTGCTGGGTTTATTGTACATTACATTGGTGGTGTGGGAGAGTTTCCCCGGTTTTTGGTTGTGCGAGTAAAAGAACGTTTTTCAGTTCTTTTAGGTTTAGCAAGAGCTAGCTTTCTGGGCTTCCGTATGCCCTTCATCAGTTGCGGGTGGATTCAAAATGAATCGGATTACCTCGCATTTGGGTAAATCTTGAGAGCGATAGAACCAGCTTTTTTGTTTAGTTAGAGCAGGATTGTTTAGTGTTCAGTGACTGCTCTTTTTATAGTTCTGGTTTGTTACTGGTATTGTTTGGGTATTAACACTGAGTGGCGTTTTGTTATTTTGAAGTGTCCTTTCATTATTTTGATATCCGTTGGTATATTTAGGTGTGTGCCGGCATGCTTTCTTTTTGACGCCGTTTGGTGTTGGAAAGGATTTTTGCGTGTTTAACATATTGGCCACTCTCATTTTTGGGTGTTTTTAAAATTGTCTACCGCTCGTAGATTTTCCCAATGTTTTAGCAATTGTCTGAACAAAAACTTAGTAGTTTACCCAAAGCGGTATATTTTTCAGTTTCTGAAATATTTGCTTTGGGTAGGTTGGTAGTTGTTCACAGGTTGTTTCTCGTTGGGGTTTTTTTGTTTGCGTTCGCATCCATTGCTTTTTTGTCGAAGTTTAATGCTCTCTTAGTTTATTTGAGTTTTGTTTAGCCTTGACATATATTGGGTATAGTTTTGGTCAAGGTGTTTGTTTCATGTTTTAAATTTAGAGATCTATTTTTTTCGCTTCTTTTGCACGTTTTCTGCTTTTAGTTGGTATAAGGGCTGTCATATCGAGTTGGTGATGTGTCTGTTGTGTATACAGTTAAGTTCAGACACTTTGCTGGCTTGATACGCCCCGTGCGTTTTGACCACGTCATTGTTGCAGTTAATTGGCCTGGTTGGGCTTTTTTATGCGTTGTGGATGCATCCTGCTCTGCGTGACCTCCCATGGGTTGGTTCCGTTGTCCAATGAGCGTTCGTGTTCAGCGGCGAGGAAAATCCTGATCCAAAGGTGGAAATTTTTCATCGGGTTGTGTTTCTTTGTTGTGGAAAAAGACCTTTTTCGAGTATTTGCAGTTACAATCGAGTAAAATGCAGTGTGTTGTGGTCCTTTATAGTTGGAGTTTTACCGATGTGTTGTGTTATTTTGTTTATGTTTTATTTCCACAGTTTATATTTTTGGGATTTTGTGTCATTCGTACACGTTAAATTTAAAAATCCGTTGGGTGGGATAGCGATTTTTGAGGTATAGTGTTTATTTTGGTAATTTTAAATGGTTACCCTCGAGGGTGGGTTTTTGGTAAATTACCAGATTTTTTATTTATTTGGGCTATCCCGATTAATTGTATATGTTTGGGATTATTTTTGATAACGAATTTGTATTTTTCTTCCCGTGCATAGCGTTTACAGGATCAGTGGCGTGTTCCACCAAGATTAAAATGGAGGTTTCCGTTATTGTATTTGGTGGATATGGATTTTCCAAATTAATTTTGAGGTTAGGGAGTTGTTTTTACTCCGGTGGGGTGGATACTGAATGGTCAAGTCAGTGGTGAGAACCCGTGGGTATCTCGGATCTGAGAACGATGCAACCTGAAGATTCGGTATTTCTCGTGCTAAGCACCCGGAATACTCGGGTAACGTTTCGGTTACCACCGACTCACGATATTCCCTAAAGGAACACGGAGTAAATCAGATCAAGTAAAGAGGGGGGTGGTGGCGTTCTCCCATTCAGAGACACATGCGTTCCGGTTGACTTGTTTTGATTGTTTGAAATAAAATATATTATTTTATTCCAAAATTTATTTGTATCCAATTTGTACCGTTTTTTGCTGGGTTTATTGTACATTACATTGGTGGTGTGGGAGAGTTTCCCCGGTTTTTGGTTGTGCGAGTAAAAGAACGTTTTTCAGTTCTTTTAGGTTTAGCAAGAGCTAGCTTTCTGGGCTTCCGTATGCCCTTCATCAGTTGCGGGTGGATTCAAAATGAATCGGATTACCTCGCATTTGGGTAAATCTTGAGAGCGATAGAACCAGCTTTTTTGTTTAGTTAGAGCAGGATTGTTTAGTGTTCAGTGACTGCTCTTTTTATAGTTCTGGTTTGTTACTGGTATTGTTTGGGTATTAACACTGAGTGGCGTTTTGTTATTTTGAAGTGTCCTTTCATTATTTTGATATCCGTTGGTATATTTAGGTGTGTGCCGGCATGCTTTCTTTTTGACGCCGTTTGGTGTTGGAAAGGATTTTTGCGTGTTTAACATATTGGCCACTCTCATTTTTGGGTGTTTTTAAAATTGTCTACCGCTCGTAGATTTTCCCAATGTTTTAGCAATTGTCTGAACAAAAACTTAGTAGTTTACCCAAAGCGGTATATTTTTCAGTTTCTGAAATATTTGCTTTGGGTAGGTTGGTAGTTGTTCACAGGTTGTTTCTCGTTGGGGTTTTTTTGTTTGCGTTCGCATCCATTGCTTTTTTGTCGAAGTTTAATGCTCTCTTAGTTTATTTGAGTTTTGTTTAGCCTTGACATATATTGGGTATAGTTTTGGTCAAGGTGTTTGTTTCATGTTTTAAATTTAGAGATCTATTTTTTTCGCTTCTTTTGCACGTTTTCTGCTTTTAGTTGGTATAAGGGCTGTCATATCGAGTTGGTGATGTGTCTGTTGTGTATACAGTTAAGTTCAGACACTTTGCTGGCTTGATACGCCCCGTGCGTTTTGACCACGTCATTGTTGCAGTTAATTGGCCTGGTTGGGCTTTTTTATGCGTTGTGGATGCATCCTGCTCTGCGTGACCTCCCATGGGTTGGTTCCGTTGTCCAATGAGCGTTCGTGTTCAGCGGCGAGGAAAATCCTGATCCAAAGGTGGAAATTTTTCATCGGGTTGTGTTTCTTTGTTGTGGAAAAAGACCTTTTTCGAGTATTTGCAGTTACAATCGAGTAAAATGCAGTGTGTTGTGGTCCTTTATAGTTGGAGTTTTACCGATGTGTTGTGTTATTTTGTTTATGTTTTATTTCCACAGTTTATATTTTTGGGATTTTGTGTCATTCGTACACGTTAAATTTAAAAATCCGTTGGGTGGGATAGCGATTTTTGAGGTATAGTGTTTATTTTGGTAATTTTAAATGGTTACCCTCGAGGGTGGGTTTTTGGTAAATTACCAGATTTTTTATTTATTTGGGCTATCCCGATTAATTGTATATGTTTGGGATTATTTTTGATAACGAATTTGTATTTTTCTTCCCGTGCATAGCGTTTACAGGATCAGTGGCGTGTTCCACCAAGATTAAAATGGAGGTTTCCGTTATTGTATTTGGTGGATATGGATTTTCCAAATTAATTTTGAGGTTAGGGAGTTGTTTTTACTCCGGTGGGGTGGATACTGAATGGTCAAGTCAGTGGTGAGAACCCGTGGGTATCTCGGATCTGAGAACGATGCAACCTGAAGATTCGGTATTTCTCGTGCTAAGCACCCGGAATACTCGGGTAACGTTTCGGTTACCACCGACTCACGATATTCCCTAAAGGAACACGGAGTAAATCAGATCAAGTAAAGAGGGGGGTGGTGGCGTTCTCCCATTCAGAGACACATGCGTTCCGGTTGACTTGTTTTGATTGTTTGAAATAAAATATATTATTTTATTCCAAAATTTATTTGTATCCAATTTGTACCGTTTTTTGCTGGGTTTATTGTACATTACATTGGTGGTGTGGGAGAGTTTCCCCGGTTTTTGGTTGTGCGAGTAAAAGAACGTTTTTCAGTTCTTTTAGGTTTAGCAAGAGCTAGCTTTCTGGGCTTCCGTATGCCCTTCATCAGTTGCGGGTGGATTCAAAATGAATCGGATTACCTCGCATTTGGGTAAATCTTGAGAGCGATAGAACCAGCTTTTTTGTTTAGTTAGAGCAGGATTGTTTAGTGTTCAGTGACTGCTCTTTTTATAGTTCTGGTTTGTTACTGGTATTGTTTGGGTATTAACACTGAGTGGCGTTTTGTTATTTTGAAGTGTCCTTTCATTATTTTGATATCCGTTGGTATATTTAGGTGTGTGCCGGCATGCTTTCTTTTTGACGCCGTTTGGTGTTGGAAAGGATTTTTGCGTGTTTAACATATTGGCCACTCTCATTTTTGGGTGTTTTAAAATTGTCTACCGCTCGTAGATTTTCCCAATGTTTTAGCAATTGTCTGAACAAAAACTTAGTAGTTTACCCAAAGCGGTATATTTTTCAGTTTCTGAAATATTTGCTTTGGGTAGGTTGGTAGTTGTTCACAGGTTGTTTCTCGTTGGGGTTTTTTTGTTTGCGTTCGCATCCATTGCTTTTTTGTCGAAGTTTAATGCTCTCTTAGTTTATTTGAGTTTTGTTTAGCCTTGACATATATTGGGTATAGTTTTGGTCAAGGTGTTTGTTTCATGTTTTAAATTTAGAGATCTATTTTTTTCGCTTCTTTTGCACGTTTTCTGCTTTTAGTTGGTATAAGGGCTGTCATATCGAGTTGGTGATGTGTCTGTTGTGTATACAGTTAAGTTCAGACACTTTGCTGGCTTGATACGCCCCGTGCGTTTTGACCACGTCATTGTTGCAGTTAATTGGCCTGGTTGGGCTTTTTTATGCGTTGTGGATGCATCCTGCTCTGCGTGACCTCCCATGGGTTGGTTCCGTTGTCCAATGAGCGTTCGTGTTCAGCGGCGAGGAAAATCCTGATCCAAAGGTGGAAATTTTTCATCGGGTTGTGTTTCTTTGTTGTGGAAAAAGACCTTTTTCGAGTATTTGCAGTTACAATCGAGTAAAATGCAGTGTGTTGTGGTCCTTTATAGTTGGAGTTTTACCGATGTGTTGTGTTATTTTGTTTATGTTTTATTTCCACAGTTTATATTTTTGGGATTTTGTGTCATTCGTACACGTTAAATTTAAAAATCCGTTGGGTGGGATAGCGATTTTTGAGGTATAGTGTTTATTTTGGTAATTTTAAATGGTTACCCTCGAGGGTGGGTTTTTGGTAAATTACCAGATTTTTTATTTATTTGGGCTATCCCGATTAATTGTATATGTTTGGGATTATTTTTGATAACGAATTTGTATTTTTCTTCCCGTGCATAGCGTTTACAGGATCAGTGGCGTGTTCCACCAAGATTAAAATGGAGGTTTCCGTTATTGTATTTGGTGGATATGGATTTTCCAAATTAATTTTGAGGTTAGGGAGTTGTTTTTACTCCGGTGGGGTGGATACTGAATGGTCAAGTCAGTGGTGAGAACCCGTGGGTATCTCGGATCTGAGAACGATGCAACCTGAAGATTCGGTATTTCTCGTGCTAAGCACCCGGAATACTCGGGTAACGTTTCGGTTACCACCGACTCACGATATTCCCTAAAGGAACACGGAGTAAATCAGATCAAGTAAAGAGGGGGGTGGTGGCGTTCTCCCATTCAGAGACACATGCGTTCCGGTTGACTTGTTTTGATTGTTTGAAATAAAATATATTATTTTATTCCAAAATTTATTTGTATCCAATTTGTACCGTTTTTTGCTGGGTTTATTGTACATTACATTGGTGGTGTGGGAGAGTTTCCCCGGTTTTTGGTTGTGCGAGTAAAAGAACGTTTTTCAGTTCTTTTAGGTTTAGCAAGAGCTAGCTTTCTGGGCTTCCGTATGCCCTTCATCAGTTGCGGGTGGATTCAAAATGAATCGGATTACCTCGCATTTGGGTAAATCTTGAGAGCGATAGAACCAGCTTTTTTGTTTAGTTAGAGCAGGATTGTTTAGTGTTCAGTGACTGCTCTTTTTATAGTTCTGGTTTGTTACTGGTATTGTTTGGGTATTAACACTGAGTGGCGTTTTGTTATTTTGAAGTGTCCTTTCATTATTTTGATATCCGTTGGTATATTTAGGTGTGTGCCGGCATGCTTTCTTTTTGACGCCGTTTGGTGTTGGAAAGGATTTTTGCGTGTTTAACATATTGGCCACTCTCATTTTTGGGTGTTTTAAAATTGTCTACCGCTCGTAGATTTTCCCAATGTTTTAGCAATTGTCTGAACAAAAACTTAGTAGTTTACCCAAAGCGGTATATTTTTCAGTTTCTGAAATATTTGCTTTGGGTAGGTTGGTAGTTGTTCACAGGTTGTTTCTCGTTGGGGTTTTTTTGTTTGCGTTCGCATCCATTGCTTTTTTGTCGAAGTTTAATGCTCTCTTAGTTTATTTGAGTTTTGTTTAGCCTTGACATATATTGGGTATAGTTTTGGTCAAGGTGTTTGTTTCATGTTTTAAATTTAGAGATCTATTTTTTTCGCTTCTTTTGCACGTTTTCTGCTTTTAGTTGGTATAAGGGCTGTCATATCGAGTTGGTGATGTGTCTGTTGTGTATACAGTTAAGTTCAGACACTTTGCTGGCTTGATACGCCCCGTGCGTTTTGACCACGTCATTGTTGCAGTTAATTGGCCTGGTTGGGCTTTTTTATGCGTTGTGGATGCATCCTGCTCTGCGTGACATCCCATGGGTTGGTTCCGTTGTCCAATGAGCGTTCGTGTTCAGCGGCGAGGAAAATCCTGATCCAAAGGTGGAAATTTTTCATCGGGTTGTGTTTCTTTGTTGTGGAAAAAGACCTTTTTCGAGTATTTGCAGTTACAATCGAGTAAAATGCAGTGTGTTGTGGTCCTTTATAGTTGGAGTTTTACCGATGTGTTGTGTTATTTTGTTTATGTTTTATTTCCACAGTTTATATTTTTGGGATTTTGTGTCATTCGTACACGTTAAATTTAAAAATCCGTTGGGTGGGATAGCGATTTTTGAGGTATAGTGTTTATTTTGGTAATTTTAAATGGTTACCCTCGAGGGTGGGTTTTTGGTAAATTACCAGATTTTTTATTTATTTGGGCTATCCCGATTAATTGTATATGTTTGGGATTATTTTTGATAACGAATTTGTATTTTTCTTCCCGTGCATAGCGTTTACAGGATCAGTGGCGTGTTCCACCAAGATTAAAATGGAGGTTTCCGTTATTGTATTTGGTGGATATGGATTTTCCAAATTAATTTTGAGGTTAGGGAGTTGTTTTTACTCCGGTGGGGTGGATACTGAATGGTCAAGTCAGTGGTGAGAACCCGTGGGTATCTCGGATCTGAGAACGATGCAACCTGAAGATTCGGTATTTCTCGTGCTAAGCACCCGGAATACTCGGGTAACGTTTCGGTTACCACCGACTCACGATATTCCCTAAAGGAACACGGAGTAAATCAGATCAAGTAAAGAGGGGGGTGGTGGCGTTCTCCCATTCAGAGACACATGCGTTCCGGTTGACTTGTTTTGATTGTTTGAAATAAAATATATTATTTTATTCCAAAATTTATTTGTATCCAATTTGTACCGTTTTTTGCTGGGTTTATTGTACATTACATTGGTGGTGTGGGAGAGTTTCCCCGGTTTTTGGTTGTGCGAGTAAAAGAACGTTTTTCAGTTCTTTTAGGTTTAGCAAGAGCTAGCTTTCTGGGCTTCCGTATGCCCTTCATCAGTTGCGGGTGGATTCAAAATGAATCGGATTACCTCGCATTTGGGTAAATCTTGAGAGCGATAGAACCAGCTTTTTTGTTTAGTTAGAGCAGGATTGTTTAGTGTTCAGTGACTGCTCTTTTTATAGTTCTGGTTTGTTACTGGTATTGTTTGGGTATTAACACTGAGTGGCGTTTTGTTATTTTGAAGTGTCCTTTCATTATTTTGATATCCGTTGGTATATTTAGGTGTGTGCCGGCATGCTTTCTTTTTGACGCCGTTTGGTGTTGGAAAGGATTTTTGCGTGTTTAACATATTGGCCACTCTCATTTTTGGGTGTTTTAAAATTGTCTACCGCTCGTAGATTTTCCCAATGTTTTAGCAATTGTCTGAACAAAAACTTAGTAGTTTACCCAAAGCGGTATATTTTTCAGTTTCTGAAATATTTGCTTTGGGTAGGTTGGTAGTTGTTCACAGGTTGTTTCTCGTTGGGGTTTTTTTGTTTGCGTTCGCATCCATTGCTTTTTTGTCGAAGTTTAATGCTCTCTTAGTTTATTTGAGTTTTGTTTAGCCTTGACATATATTGGGTATAGTTTTGGTCAAGGTGTTTGTTTCATGTTTTAAATTTAGAGATCTATTTTTTTCGCTTCTTTTGCACGTTTTCTGCTTTTAGTTGGTATAAGGGCTGTCATATCGAGTTGGTGATGTGTCTGTTGTGTATACAGTTAAGTTCAGACACTTTGCTGGCTTGATACGCCCCGTGCGTTTTGACCACGTCATTGTTGCAGTTAATTGGCCTGGTTGGGCTTTTTTATGCGTTGTGGATGCATCCTGCTCTGCGTGACCTCCCATGGGTTGGTTCCGTTGTCCAATGAGCGTTCGTGTTCAGCGGCGAGGAAAATCCTGATCCAAAGGTGGAAATTTTTCATCGGGTTGTGTTTCTTTGTTGTGGAAAAAGACCTTTTTCGAGTATTTGCAGTTACAATCGAGTAAAATGCAGTGTGTTGTGGTCCTTTATAGTTGGAGTTTTACCGATGTGTTGTGTTATTTTGTTTATGTTTTATTTCCACAGTTTATATTTTTGGGATTTTGTGTCATTCGTACACGTTAAATTTAAAAATCCGTTGGGTGGGATAGCGATTTTTGAGGTATAGTGTTTATTTTGGTAATTTTAAATGGTTACCCTCGAGGGTGGGTTTTTGGTAAATTACCAGATTTTTTATTTATTTGGGCTATCCCGATTAATTGTATATGTTTGGGATTATTTTTGATAACGAATTTGTATTTTTCTTCCCGTGCATAGCGTTTACAGGATCAGTGGCGTGTTCCACCAAGATTAAAATGGAGGTTTCCGTTATTGTATTTGGTGGATATGGATTTTCCAAATTAATTTTGAGGTTAGGGAGTTGTTTTTACTCCGGTGGGGTGGATACTGAATGGTCAAGTCAGTGGTGAGAACCCGTGGGTATCTCGGATCTGAGAACGATGCAACCTGAAGATTCGGTATTTCTCGTGCTAAGCACCCGGAATACTCGGGTAACGTTTCGGTTACCACCGACTCACGATATTCCCTAAAGGAACACGGAGTAAATCAGATCAAGTAAAGAGGGGGGTGGTGGCGTTCTCCCATTCAGAGACACATGCGTTCCGGTTGACTTGTTTTGATTGTTTGAAATAAAATATATTATTTTATTCCAAAATTTATTTGTATCCAATTTGTACCGTTTTTTGCTGGGTTTATTGTACATTACATTGGTGGTGTGGGAGAGTTTCCCCGGTTTTTGGTTGTGCGAGTAAAAGAACGTTTTTCAGTTCTTTTAGGTTTAGCAAGAGCTAGCTTTCTGGGCTTCCGTATGCCCTTCATCAGTTGCGGGTGGATTCAAAATGAATCGGATTACCTCGCATTTGGGTAAATCTTGAGAGCGATAGAACCAGCTTTTTTGTTTAGTTAGAGCAGGATTGTTTAGTGTTCAGTGACTGCTCTTTTTATAGTTCTGGTTTGTTACTGGTATTGTTTGGGTATTAACACTGAGTGGCGTTTTGTTATTTTGAAGTGTCCTTTCATTATTTTGATATCCGTTGGTATATTTAGGTGTGTGCCGGCATGCTTTCTTTTTGACGCCGTTTGGTGTTGGAAAGGATTTTTGCGTGTTTAACATATTGGCCACTCTCATTTTTGGGTGTTTTAAAATTGTCTACCGCTCGTAGATTTTCCCAATGTTTTAGCAATTGTCTGAACAAAAACTTAGTAGTTTACCCAAAGCGGTATATTTTTCAGTTTCTGAAATATTTGCTTTGGGTAGGTTGGTAGTTGTTCACAGGTTGTTTCTCGTTGGGGTTTTTTTGTTTGCGTTCGCATCCATTGCTTTTTTGTCGAAGTTTAATGCTCTCTTAGTTTATTTGAGTTTTGTTTAGCCTTGACATATATTGGGTATAGTTTTGGTCAAGGTGTTTGTTTCATGTTTTAAATTTAGAGATCTATTTTTTTCGCTTCTTTTGCACGTTTTCTGCTTTTAGTTGGTATAAGGGCTGTCATATCGAGTTGGTGATGTGTCTGTTGTGTATACAGTTAAGTTCAGACACTTTGCTGGCTTGATACGCCCCGTGCGTTTTGACCACGTCATTGTTGCAGTTAATTGGCCTGGTTGGGCTTTTTTATGCGTTGTGGATGCATCCTGCTCTGCGTGACCTCCCATGGGTTGGTTCCGTTGTCCAATGAGCGTTCGTGTTCAGCGGCGAGGAAAATCCTGATCCAAAGGTGGAAATTTTTCATCGGGTTGTGTTTCTTTGTTGTGGAAAAAGACCTTTTTCGAGTATTTGCAGTTACAATCGAGTAAAATGCAGTGTGTTGTGGTCCTTTATAGTTGGAGTTTTACCGATGTGTTGTGTTATTTTGTTTATGTTTTATTTCCACAGTTTATATTTTTGGGATTTTGTGTCATTCGTACACGTTAAATTTAAAAATCCGTTGGGTGGGATAGCGATTTTTGAGGTATAGTGTTTATTTTGGTAATTTTAAATGGTTACCCTCGAGGGTGGGTTTTTGGTAAATTACCAGATTTTTTATTTATTTGGGCTATCCCGATTAATTGTATATGTTTGGGATTATTTTTGATAACGAATTTGTATTTTTCTTCCCGTGCATAGCGTTTACAGGATCAGTGGCGTGTTCCACCAAGATTAAAATGGAGGTTTCCGTTATTGTATTTGGTGGATATGGATTTTCCAAATTAATTTTGAGGTTAGGGAGTTGTTTTTACTCCGGTGGGGTGGATACTGAATGGTCAAGTCAGTGGTGAGAACCCGTGGGTATCTCGGATCTGAGAACGATGCAACCTGAAGATTCGGTATTTCTCGTGCTAAGCACCCGGAATACTCGGGTAACGTTTCGGTTACCACCGACTCACGATATTCCCTAAAGGAACACGGAGTAAATCAGATCAAGTAAAGAGGGGGGTGGTGGCGTTCTCCCATTCAGAGACACATGCGTTCCGGTTGACTTGTTTTGATTGTTTGAAATAAAATATATTATTTTATTCCAAAATTTATTTGTATCCAATTTGTACCGTTTTTTGCTGGGTTTATTGTACATTACATTGGTGGTGTGGGAGAGTTTCCCCGGTTTTTGGTTGTGCGAGTAAAAGAACGTTTTTCAGTTCTTTTAGGTTTAGCAAGAGCTAGCTTTCTGGGCTTCCGTATGCCCTTCATCAGTTGCGGGTGGATTCAAAATGAATCGGATTACCTCGCATTTGGGTAAATCTTGAGAGCGATAGAACCAGCTTTTTTGTTTAGTTAGAGCAGGATTGTTTAGTGTTCAGTGACTGCTCTTTTTATAGTTCTGGTTTGTTACTGGTATTGTTTGGGTATTAACACTGAGTGGCGTTTTGTTATTTTGAAGTGTCCTTTCATTATTTTGATATCCGTTGGTATATTTAGGTGTGTGCCGGCATGCTTTCTTTTTGACGCCGTTTGGTGTTGGAAAGGATTTTTGCGTGTTTAACATATTGGCCACTCTCATTTTTGGGTGTTTTAAAATTGTCTACCGCTCGTAGATTTTCCCAATGTTTTAGCAATTGTCTGAACAAAAACTTAGTAGTTTACCCAAAGCGGTATATTTTTCAGTTTCTGAAATATTTGCTTTGGGTAGGTTGGTAGTTGTTCACAGGTTGTTTCTCGTTGGGGTTTTTTTGTTTGCGTTCGCATCCATTGCTTTTTTGTCGAAGTTTAATGCTCTCTTAGTTTATTTGAGTTTTGTTTAGCCTTGACATATATTGGGTATAGTTTTGGTCAAGGTGTTTGTTTCATGTTTTAAATTTAGAGATCTATTTTTTTCGCTTCTTTTGCACGTTTTCTGCTTTTAGTTGGTATAAGGGCTGTCATATCGAGTTGGTGATGTGTCTGTTGTGTATACAGTTAAGTTCAGACACTTTGCTGGCTTGATACGCCCCGTGCGTTTTGACCACGTCATTGTTGCAGTTAATTGGCCTGGTTGGGCTTTTTTATGCGTTGTGGATGCATCCTGCTCTGCGTGACCTCCCATGGGTTGGTTCCGTTGTCCAATGAGCGTTCGTGTTCAGCGGCGAGGAAAATCCTGATCCAAAGGTGGAAATTTTTCATCGGGTTGTGTTTCTTTGTTGTGGAAAAAGACCTTTTTCGAGTATTTGCAGTTACAATCGAGTAAAATGCAGTGTGTTGTGGTCCTTTATAGTTGGAGTTTTACCGATGTGTTGTGTTATTTTGTTTATGTTTTATTTCCACAGTTTATATTTTTGGGATTTTGTGTCATTCGTACACGTTAAATTTAAAAATCCGTTGGGTGGGATAGCGATTTTTGAGGTATAGTGTTTATTTTGGTAATTTTAAATGGTTACCCTCGAGGGTGGGTTTTTGGTAAATTACCAGATTTTTTATTTATTTGGGCTATCCCGATTAATTGTATATGTTTGGGATTATTTTTGATAACGAATTTGTATTTTTCTTCCCGTGCATAGCGTTTACAGGATCAGTGGCGTGTTCCACCAAGATTAAAATGGAGGTTTCCGTTATTGTATTTGGTGGATATGGATTTTCCAAATTAATTTTGAGGTTAGGGAGTTGTTTTTACTCCGGTGGGGTGGATACTGAATGGTCAAGTCAGTGGTGAGAACCCGTGGGTATCTCGGATCTGAGAACGATGCAACCTGAAGATTCGGTATTTCTCGTGCTAAGCACCCGGAATACTCGGGTAACGTTTCGGTTACCACCGACTCACGATATTCCCTAAAGGAACACGGAGTAAATCAGATCAAGTAAAGAGGGGGGTGGTGGCGTTCTCCCATTCAGAGACACATGCGTTCCGGTTGACTTGTTTTGATTGTTTGAAATAAAATATATTATTTTATTCCAAAATTTATTTGTATCCAATTTGTACCGTTTTTTGCTGGGTTTATTGTACATTACATTGGTGGTGTGGGAGAGTTTCCCCGGTTTTTGGTTGTGCGAGTAAAAGAACGTTTTTCAGTTCTTTTAGGTTTAGCAAGAGCTAGCTTTCTGGGCTTCCGTATGCCCTTCATCAGTTGCGGGTGGATTCAAAATGAATCGGATTACCTCGCATTTGGGTAAATCTTGAGAGCGATAGAACCAGCTTTTTTGTTTAGTTAGAGCAGGATTGTTTAGTGTTCAGTGACTGCTCTTTTTATAGTTCTGGTTTGTTACTGGTATTGTTTGGGTATTAACACTGAGTGGCGTTTTGTTATTTTGAAGTGTCCTTTCATTATTTTGATATCCGTTGGTATATTTAGGTGTGTGCCGGCATGCTTTCTTTTTGACGCCGTTTGGTGTTGGAAAGGATTTTTGCGTGTTTAACATATTGGCCACTCTCATTTTTGGGTGTTTTAAAATTGTCTACCGCTCGTAGATTTTCCCAATGTTTTAGCAATTGTCTGAACAAAAACTTAGTAGTTTACCCAAAGCGGTATATTTTTCAGTTTCTGAAATATTTGCTTTGGGTAGGTTGGTAGTTGTTCACAGGTTGTTTCTCGTTGGGGTTTTTTTGTTTGCGTTCGCATCCATTGCTTTTTTGTCGAAGTTTAATGCTCTCTTAGTTTATTTGAGTTTTGTTTAGCCTTGACATATATTGGGTATAGTTTTGGTCAAGGTGTTTGTTTCATGTTTTAAATTTAGAGATCTATTTTTTTCGCTTCTTTTGCACGTTTTCTGCTTTTAGTTGGTATAAGGGCTGTCATATCGAGTTGGTGATGTGTCTGTTGTGTATACAGTTAAGTTCAGACACTTTGCTGGCTTGATACGCCCCGTGCGTTTTGACCACGTCATTGTTGCAGTTAATTGGCCTGGTTGGGCTTTTTTATGCGTTGTGGATGCATCCTGCTCTGCGTGACCTCCCATGGGTTGGTTCCGTTGTCCAATGAGCGTTCGTGTTCAGCGGCGAGGAAAATCCTGATCCAAAGGTGGAAATTTTTCATCGGGTTGTGTTTCTTTGTTGTGGAAAAAGACCTTTTTCGAGTATTTGCAGTTACAATCGAGTAAAATGCAGTGTGTTGTGGTCCTTTATAGTTGGAGTTTTACCGATGTGTTGTGTTATTTTGTTTATGTTTTATTTCCACAGTTTATATTTTTGGGATTTTGTGTCATTCGTACACGTTAAATTTAAAAATCCGTTGGGTGGGATAGCGATTTTTGAGGTATAGTGTTTATTTTGGTAATTTTAAATGGTTACCCTCGAGGGTGGGTTTTTGGTAAATTACCAGATTTTTTATTTATTTGGGCTATCCCGATTAATTGTATATGTTTGGGATTATTTTTGATAACGAATTTGTATTTTTCTTCCCGTGCATAGCGTTTACAGGATCAGTGGCGTGTTCCACCAAGATTAAAATGGAGGTTTCCGTTATTGTATTTGGTGGATATGGATTTTCCAAATTAATTTTGAGGTTAGGGAGTTGTTTTTACTCCGGTGGGGTGGATACTGAATGGTCAAGTCAGTGGTGAGAACCCGTGGGTATCTCGGATCTGAGAACGATGCAACCTGAAGATTCGGTATTTCTCGTGCTAAGCACCCGGAATACTCGGGTAACGTTTCGGTTACCACCGACTCACGATATTCCCTAAAGGAACACGGAGTAAATCAGATCAAGTAAAGAGGGGGGTGGTGGCGTTCTCCCATTCAGAGACACATGCGTTCCGGTTGACTTGTTTTGATTGTTTGAAATAAAATATATTATTTTATTCCAAAATTTATTTGTATCCAATTTGTACCGTTTTTTGCTGGGTTTATTGTACATTACATTGGTGGTGTGGGAGAGTTTCCCCGGTTTTTGGTTGTGCGAGTAAAAGAACGTTTTTCAGTTCTTTTAGGTTTAGCAAGAGCTAGCTTTCTGGGCTTCCGTATGCCCTTCATCAGTTGCGGGTGGATTCAAAATGAATCGGATTACCTCGCATTTGGGTAAATCTTGAGAGCGATAGAACCAGCTTTTTTGTTTAGTTAGAGCAGGATTGTTTAGTGTTCAGTGACTGCTCTTTTTATAGTTCTGGTTTGTTACTGGTATTGTTTGGGTATTAACACTGAGTGGCGTTTTGTTATTTTGAAGTGTCCTTTCATTATTTTGATATCCGTTGGTATATTTAGGTGTGTGCCGGCATGCTTTCTTTTTGACGCCGTTTGGTGTTGGAAAGGATTTTTGCGTGTTTAACATATTGGCCACTCTCATTTTTGGGTGTTTTAAAATTGTCTACCGCTCGTAGATTTTCCCAATGTTTTAGCAATTGTCTGAACAAAAACTTAGTAGTTTACCCAAAGCGGTATATTTTTCAGTTTCTGAAATATTTGCTTTGGGTAGGTTGGTAGTTGTTCACAGGTTGTTTCTCGTTGGGGTTTTTTTGTTTGCGTTCGCATCCATTGCTTTTTTGTCGAAGTTTAATGCTCTCTTAGTTTATTTGAGTTTTGTTTAGCCTTGACATATATTGGGTATAGTTTTGGTCAAGGTGTTTGTTTCATGTTTTAAATTTAGAGATCTATTTTTTTCGCTTCTTTTGCACGTTTTCTGCTTTTAGTTGGTATAAGGGCTGTCATATCGAGTTGGTGATGTGTCTGTTGTGTATACAGTTAAGTTCAGACACTTTGCTGGCTTGATACGCCCCGTGCGTTTTGACCACGTCATTGTTGCAGTTAATTGGCCTGGTTGGGCTTTTTTATGCGTTGTGGATGCATCCTGCTCTGCGTGACCTCCCATGGGTTGGTTCCGTTGTCCAATGAGCGTTCGTGTTCAGCGGCGAGGAAAATCCTGATCCAAAGGTGGAAATTTTTCATCGGGTTGTGTTTCTTTGTTGTGGAAAAAGACCTTTTTCGAGTATTTGCAGTTACAATCGAGTAAAATGCAGTGTGTTGTGGTCCTTTATAGTTGGAGTTTTACCGATGTGTTGTGTTATTTTGTTTATGTTTTATTTCCACAGTTTATATTTTTGGGATTTTGTGTCATTCGTACACGTTAAATTTAAAAATCCGTTGGGTGGGATAGCGATTTTTGAGGTATAGTGTTTATTTTGGTAATTTTAAATGGTTACCCTCGAGGGTGGGTTTTTGGTAAATTACCAGATTTTTTATTTATTTGGGCTATCCCGATTAATTGTATATGTTTGGGATTATTTTTGATAACGAATTTGTATTTTTCTTCCCGTGCATAGCGTTTACAGGATCAGTGGCGTGTTCCACCAAGATTAAAATGGAGGTTTCCGTTATTGTATTTGGTGGATATGGATTTTCCAAATTAATTTTGAGGTTAGGGAGTTGTTTTTACTCCGGTGGGGTGGATACTGAATGGTCAAGTCAGTGGTGAGAACCCGTGGGTATCTCGGATCTGAGAACGATGCAACCTGAAGATTCGGTATTTCTCGTGCTAAGCACCCGGAATACTCGGGTAACGTTTCGGTTACCACCGACTCACGATATTCCCTAAAGGAACACGGAGTAAATCAGATCAAGTAAAGAGGGGGGTGGTGGCGTTCTCCCATTCAGAGACACATGCGTTCCGGTTGACTTGTTTTGATTGTTTGAAATAAAATATATTATTTTATTCCAAAATTTATTTGTATCCAATTTGTACCGTTTTTTGCTGGGTTTATTGTACATTACATTGGTGGTGTGGGAGAGTTTCCCCGGTTTTTGGTTGTGCGAGTAAAAGAACGTTTTTCAGTTCTTTTAGGTTTAGCAAGAGCTAGCTTTCTGGGCTTCCGTATGCCCTTCATCAGTTGCGGGTGGATTCAAAATGAATCGGATTACCTCGCATTTGGGTAAATCTTGAGAGCGATAGAACCAGCTTTTTTGTTTAGTTAGAGCAGGATTGTTTAGTGTTCAGTGACTGCTCTTTTTATAGTTCTGGTTTGTTACTGGTATTGTTTGGGTATTAACACTGAGTGGCGTTTTGTTATTTTGAAGTGTCCTTTCATTATTTTGATATCCGTTGGTATATTTAGGTGTGTGCCGGCATGCTTTCTTTTTGACGCCGTTTGGTGTTGGAAAGGATTTTTGCGTGTTTAACATATTGGCCACTCTCATTTTTGGGTGTTTTAAAATTGTCTACCGCTCGTAGATTTTCCCAATGTTTTAGCAATTGTCTGAACAAAAACTTAGTAGTTTACCCAAAGCGGTATATTTTTCAGTTTCTGAAATATTTGCTTTGGGTAGGTTGGTAGTTGTTCACAGGTTGTTTCTCGTTGGGGTTTTTTTGTTTGCGTTCGCATCCATTGCTTTTTTGTCGAAGTTTAATGCTCTCTTAGTTTATTTGAGTTTTGTTTAGCCTTGACATATATTGGGTATAGTTTTGGTCAAGGTGTTTGTTTCATGTTTTAAATTTAGAGATCTATTTTTTTCGCTTCTTTTGCACGTTTTCTGCTTTTAGTTGGTATAAGGGCTGTCATATCGAGTTGGTGATGTGTCTGTTGTGTATACAGTTAAGTTCAGACACTTTGCTGGCTTGATACGCCCCGTGCGTTTTGACCACGTCATTGTTGCAGTTAATTGGCCTGGTTGGGCTTTTTTATGCGTTGTGGATGCATCCTGCTCTGCGTGACCTCCCATGGGTTGGTTCCGTTGTCCAATGAGCGTTCGTGTTCAGCGGCGAGGAAAATCCTGATCCAAAGGTGGAAATTTTTCATCGGGTTGTGTTTCTTTGTTGTGGAAAAAGACCTTTTTCGAGTATTTGCAGTTACAATCGAGTAAAATGCAGTGTGTTGTGGTCCTTTATAGTTGGAGTTTTACCGATGTGTTGTGTTATTTTGTTTATGTTTTATTTCCACAGTTTATATTTTTGGGATTTTGTGTCATTCGTACACGTTAAATTTAAAAATCCGTTGGGTGGGATAGCGATTTTTGAGGTATAGTGTTTATTTTGGTAATTTTAAATGGTTACCCTCGAGGGTGGGTTTTTGGTAAATTACCAGATTTTTTATTTATTTGGGCTATCCCGATTAATTGTATATGTTTGGGATTATTTTTGATAACGAATTTGTATTTTTCTTCCCGTGCATAGCGTTTACAGGATCAGTGGCGTGTTCCACCAAGATTAAAATGGAGGTTTCCGTTATTGTATTTGGTGGATATGGATTTTCCAAATTAATTTTGAGGTTAGGGAGTTGTTTTTACTCCGGTGGGGTGGATACTGAATGGTCAAGTCAGTGGTGAGAACCCGTGGGTATCTCGGATCTGAGAACGATGCAACCTGAAGATTCGGTATTTCTCGTGCTAAGCACCCGGAATACTCGGGTAACGTTTCGGTTACCACCGACTCACGATATTCCCTAAAGGAACACGGAGTAAATCAGATCAAGTAAAGAGGGGGGTGGTGGCGTTCTCCCATTCAGAGACACATGCGTTCCGGTTGACTTGTTTTGATTGTTTGAAATAAAATATATTATTTTATTCCAAAATTTATTTGTATCCAATTTGTACCGTTTTTTGCTGGGTTTATTGTACATTACATTGGTGGTGTGGGAGAGTTTCCCCGGTTTTTGGTTGTGCGAGTAAAAGAACGTTTTTCAGTTCTTTTAGGTTTAGCAAGAGCTAGCTTTCTGGGCTTCCGTATGCCCTTCATCAGTTGCGGGTGGATTCAAAATGAATCGGATTACCTCGCATTTGGGTAAATCTTGAGAGCGATAGAACCAGCTTTTTTGTTTAGTTAGAGCAGGATTGTTTAGTGTTCAGTGACTGCTCTTTTTATAGTTCTGGTTTGTTACTGGTATTGTTTGGGTATTAACACTGAGTGGCGTTTTGTTATTTTGAAGTGTCCTTTCATTATTTTGATATCCGTTGGTATATTTAGGTGTGTGCCGGCATGCTTTCTTTTTGACGCCGTTTGGTGTTGGAAAGGATTTTTGCGTGTTTAACATATTGGCCACTCTCATTTTTGGGTGTTTTAAAATTGTCTACCGCTCGTAGATTTTCCCAATGTTTTAGCAATTGTCTGAACAAAAACTTAGTAGTTTACCCAAAGCGGTATATTTTTCAGTTTCTGAAATATTTGCTTTGGGTAGGTTGGTAGTTGTTCACAGGTTGTTTCTCGTTGGGGTTTTTTTGTTTGCGTTCGCATCCATTGCTTTTTTGTCGAAGTTTAATGCTCTCTTAGTTTATTTGAGTTTTGTTTAGCCTTGACATATATTGGGTATAGTTTTGGTCAAGGTGTTTGTTTCATGTTTTAAATTTAGAGATCTATTTTTTTCGCTTCTTTTGCACGTTTTCTGCTTTTAGTTGGTATAAGGGCTGTCATATCGAGTTGGTGATGTGTCTGTTGTGTATACAGTTAAGTTCAGACACTTTGCTGGCTTGATACGCCCCGTGCGTTTTGACCACGTCATTGTTGCAGTTAATTGGCCTGGTTGGGCTTTTTTATGCGTTGTGGATGCATCCTGCTCTGCGTGACCTCCCATGGGTTGGTTCCGTTGTCCAATGAGCGTTCGTGTTCAGCGGCGAGGAAAATCCTGATCCAAAGGTGGAAATTTTTCATCGGGTTGTGTTTCTTTGTTGTGGAAAAAGACCTTTTTCGAGTATTTGCAGTTACAATCGAGTAAAATGCAGTGTGTTGTGGTCCTTTATAGTTGGAGTTTTACCGATGTGTTGTGTTATTTTGTTTATGTTTTATTTCCACAGTTTATATTTTTGGGATTTTGTGTCATTCGTACACGTTAAATTTAAAAATCCGTTGGGTGGGATAGCGATTTTTGAGGTATAGTGTTTATTTTGGTAATTTTAAATGGTTACCCTCGAGGGTGGGTTTTTGGTAAATTACCAGATTTTTTATTTATTTGGGCTATCCCGATTAATTGTATATGTTTGGGATTATTTTTGATAACGAATTTGTATTTTTCTTCCCGTGCATAGCGTTTACAGGATCAGTGGCGTGTTCCACCAAGATTAAAATGGAGGTTTCCGTTATTGTATTTGGTGGATATGGATTTTCCAAATTAATTTTGAGGTTAGGGAGTTGTTTTTACTCCGGTGGGGTGGATACTGAATGGTCAAGTCAGTGGTGAGAACCCGTGGGTATCTCGGATCTGAGAACGATGCAACCTGAAGATTCGGTATTTCTCGTGCTAAGCACCCGGAATACTCGGGTAACGTTTCGGTTACCACCGACTCACGATATTCCCTAAAGGAACACGGAGTAAATCAGATCAAGTAAAGAGGGGGGTGGTGGCGTTCTCCCATTCAGAGACACATGCGTTCCGGTTGACTTGTTTTGATTGTTTGAAATAAAATATATTATTTTATTCCAAAATTTATTTGTATCCAATTTGTACCGTTTTTTGCTGGGTTTATTGTACATTACATTGGTGGTGTGGGAGAGTTTCCCCGGTTTTTGGTTGTGCGAGTAAAAGAACGTTTTTCAGTTCTTTTAGGTTTAGCAAGAGCTAGCTTTCTGGGCTTCCGTATGCCCTTCATCAGTTGCGGGTGGATTCAAAATGAATCGGATTACCTCGCATTTGGGTAAATCTTGAGAGCGATAGAACCAGCTTTTTTGTTTAGTTAGAGCAGGATTGTTTAGTGTTCAGTGACTGCTCTTTTTATAGTTCTGGTTTGTTACTGGTATTGTTTGGGTATTAACACTGAGTGGCGTTTTGTTATTTTGAAGTGTCCTTTCATTATTTTGATATCCGTTGGTATATTTAGGTGTGTGCCGGCATGCTTTCTTTTTGACGCCGTTTGGTGTTGGAAAGGATTTTTGCGTGTTTAACATATTGGCCACTCTCATTTTTGGGTGTTTTTAAAATTGTCTACCGCTCGTAGATTTTCCCAATGTTTTAGCAATTGTCTGAACAAAAACTTAGTAGTTTACCCAAAGCGGTATATTTTTCAGTTTCTGAAATATTTGCTTTGGGTAGGTTGGTAGTTGTTCACAGGTTGTTTCTCGTTGGGGTTTTTTTGTTTGCGTTCGCATCCATTGCTTTTTTGTCGAAGTTTAATGCTCTCTTAGTTTATTTGAGTTTTGTTTAGCCTTGACATATATTGGGTATAGTTTTGGTCAAGGTGTTTGTTTCATGTTTTAAATTTAGAGATCTATTTTTTTCGCTTCTTTTGCACGTTTTCTGCTTTTAGTTGGTATAAGGGCTGTCATATCGAGTTGGTGATGTGTCTGTTGTGTATACAGTTAAGTTCAGACACTTTGCTGGCTTGATACGCCCCGTGCGTTTTGACCACGTCATTGTTGCAGTTAATTGGCCTGGTTGGGCTTTTTTATGCGTTGTGGATGCATCCTGCTCTGCGTGACCTCCCATGGGTTGGTTCCGTTGTCCAATGAGCGTTCGTGTTCAGCGGCGAGGAAAATCCTGATCCAAAGGTGGAAATTTTTCATCGGGTTGTGTTTCTTTGTTGTGGAAAAAGACCTTTTTCGAGTATTTGCAGTTACAATCGAGTAAAATGCAGTGTGTTGTGGTCCTTTATAGTTGGAGTTTTACCGATGTGTTGTGTTATTTTGTTTATGTTTTATTTCCACAGTTTATATTTTTGGGATTTTGTGTCATTCGTACACGTTAAATTTAAAAATCCGTTGGGTGGGATAGCGATTTTTGAGGTATAGTGTTTATTTTGGTAATTTTAAATGGTTACCCTCGAGGGTGGGTTTTTGGTAAATTACCAGATTTTTTATTTATTTGGGCTATCCCGATTAATTGTATATGTTTGGGATTATTTTTGATAACGAATTTGTATTTTTCTTCCCGTGCATAGCGTTTACAGGATCAGTGGCGTGTTCCACCAAGATTAAAATGGAGGTTTCCGTTATTGTATTTGGTGGATATGGATTTTCCAAATTAATTTTGAGGTTAGGGAGTTGTTTTTACTCCGGTGGGGTGGATACTGAATGGTCAAGTCAGTGGTGAGAACCCGTGGGTATCTCGGATCTGAGAACGATGCAACCTGAAGATTCGGTATTTCTCGTGCTAAGCACCCGGAATACTCGGGTAACGTTTCGGTTACCACCGACTCACGATATTCCCTAAAGGAACACGGAGTAAATCAGATCAAGTAAAGAGGGGGGTGGTGGCGTTCTCCCATTCAGAGACACATGCGTTCCGGTTGACTTGTTTTGATTGTTTGAAATAAAATATATTATTTTATTCCAAAATTTATTTGTATCCAATTTGTACCGTTTTTTGCTGGGTTTATTGTACATTACATTGGTGGTGTGGGAGAGTTTCCCCGGTTTTTGGTTGTGCGAGTAAAAGAACGTTTTTCAGTTCTTTTAGGTTTAGCAAGAGCTAGCTTTCTGGGCTTCCGTATGCCCTTCATCAGTTGCGGGTGGATTCAAAATGAATCGGATTACCTCGCATTTGGGTAAATCTTGAGAGCGATAGAACCAGCTTTTTTGTTTAGTTAGAGCAGGATTGTTTAGTGTTCAGTGACTGCTCTTTTTATAGTTCTGGTTTGTTACTGGTATTGTTTGGGTATTAACACTGAGTGGCGTTTTGTTATTTTGAAGTGTCCTTTCATTATTTTGATATCCGTTGGTATATTTAGGTGTGTGCCGGCATGCTTTCTTTTTGACGCCGTTTGGTGTTGGAAAGGATTTTTGCGTGTTTAACATATTGGCCACTCTCATTTTTGGGTGTTTTAAAATTGTCTACCGCTCGTAGATTTTCCCAATGTTTTAGCAATTGTCTGAACAAAAACTTAGTAGTTTACCCAAAGCGGTATATTTTTCAGTTTCTGAAATATTTGCTTTGGGTAGGTTGGTAGTTGTTCACAGGTTGTTTCTCGTTGGGGTTTTTTTGTTTGCGTTCGCATCCATTGCTTTTTTGTCGAAGTTTAATGCTCTCTTAGTTTATTTGAGTTTTGTTTAGCCTTGACATATATTGGGTATAGTTTTGGTCAAGGTGTTTGTTTCATGTTTTAAATTTAGAGATCTATTTTTTTCGCTTCTTTTGCACGTTTTCTGCTTTTAGTTGGTATAAGGGCTGTCATATCGAGTTGGTGATGTGTCTGTTGTGTATACAGTTAAGTTCAGACACTTTGCTGGCTTGATACGCCCCGTGCGTTTTGACCACGTCATTGTTGCAGTTAATTGGCCTGGTTGGGCTTTTTTATGCGTTGTGGATGCATCCTGCTCTGCGTGACCTCCCATGGGTTGGTTCCGTTGTCCAATGAGCGTTCGTGTTCAGCGGCGAGGAAAATCCTGATCCAAAGGTGGAAATTTTTCATCGGGTTGTGTTTCTTTGTTGTGGAAAAAGACCTTTTTCGAGTATTTGCAGTTACAATCGAGTAAAATGCAGTGTGTTGTGGTCCTTTATAGTTGGAGTTTTACCGATGTGTTGTGTTATTTTGTTTATGTTTTATTTCCACAGTTTATATTTTTGGGATTTTGTGTCATTCGTACACGTTAAATTTAAAAATCCGTTGGGTGGGATAGCGATTTTTGAGGTATAGTGTTTATTTTGGTAATTTTAAATGGTTACCCTCGAGGGTGGGTTTTTGGTAAATTACCAGATTTTTTATTTATTTGGGCTATCCCGATTAATTGTATATGTTTGGGATTATTTTTGATAACGAATTTGTATTTTTCTTCCCGTGCATAGCGTTTACAGGATCAGTGGCGTGTTCCACCAAGATTAAAATGGAGGTTTCCGTTATTGTATTTGGTGGATATGGATTTTCCAAATTAATTTTGAGGTTAGGGAGTTGTTTTTACTCCGGTGGGGTGGATACTGAATGGTCAAGTCAGTGGTGAGAACCCGTGGGTATCTCGGATCTGAGAACGATGCAACCTGAAGATTCGGTATTTCTCGTGCTAAGCACCCGGAATACTCGGGTAACGTTTCGGTTACCACCGACTCACGATATTCCCTAAAGGAACACGGAGTAAATCAGATCAAGTAAAGAGGGGGGTGGTGGCGTTCTCCCATTCAGAGACACATGCGTTCCGGTTGACTTGTTTTGATTGTTTGAAATAAAATATATTATTTTATTCCAAAATTTATTTGTATCCAATTTGTACCGTTTTTTGCTGGGTTTATTGTACATTACATTGGTGGTGTGGGAGAGTTTCCCCGGTTTTTGGTTGTGCGAGTAAAAGAACGTTTTTCAGTTCTTTTAGGTTTAGCAAGAGCTAGCTTTCTGGGCTTCCGTATGCCCTTCATCAGTTGCGGGTGGATTCAAAATGAATCGGATTACCTCGCATTTGGGTAAATCTTGAGAGCGATAGAACCAGCTTTTTTGTTTAGTTAGAGCAGGATTGTTTAGTGTTCAGTGACTGCTCTTTTTATAGTTCTGGTTTGTTACTGGTATTGTTTGGGTATTAACACTGAGTGGCGTTTTGTTATTTTGAAGTGTCCTTTCATTATTTTGATATCCGTTGGTATATTTAGGTGTGTGCCGGCATGCTTTCTTTTTGACGCCGTTTGGTGTTGGAAAGGATTTTTGCGTGTTTAACATATTGGCCACTCTCATTTTTGGGTGTTTTTAAAATTGTCTACCGCTCGTAGATTTTCCCAATGTTTTAGCAATTGTCTGAACAAAAACTTAGTAGTTTACCCAAAGCGGTATATTTTTCAGTTTCTGAAATATTTGCTTTGGGTAGGTTGGTAGTTGTTCACAGGTTGTTTCTCGTTGGGGTTTTTTTGTTTGCGTTCGCATCCATTGCTTTTTTGTCGAAGTTTAATGCTCTCTTAGTTTATTTGAGTTTTGTTTAGCCTTGACATATATTGGGTATAGTTTTGGTCAAGGTGTTTGTTTCATGTTTTAAATTTAGAGATCTATTTTTTTCGCTTCTTTTGCACGTTTTCTGCTTTTAGTTGGTATAAGGGCTGTCATATCGAGTTGGTGATGTGTCTGTTGTGTATACAGTTAAGTTCAGACACTTTGCTGGCTTGATACGCCCCGTGCGTTTTGACCACGTCATTGTTGCAGTTAATTGGCCTGGTTGGGCTTTTTTATGCGTTGTGGATGCATCCTGCTCTGCGTGACCTCCCATGGGTTGGTTCCGTTGTCCAATGAGCGTTCGTGTTCAGCGGCGAGGAAAATCCTGATCCAAAGGTGGAAATTTTTCATCGGGTTGTGTTTCTTTGTTGTGGAAAAAGACCTTTTTCGAGTATTTGCAGTTACAATCGAGTAAAATGCAGTGTGTTGTGGTCCTTTATAGTTGGAGTTTTACCGATGTGTTGTGTTATTTTGTTTATGTTTTATTTCCACAGTTTATATTTTTGGGATTTTGTGTCATTCGTACACGTTAAATTTAAAAATCCGTTGGGTGGGATAGCGATTTTTGAGGTATAGTGTTTATTTTGGTAATTTTAAATGGTTACCCTCGAGGGTGGGTTTTTGGTAAATTACCAGATTTTTTATTTATTTGGGCTATCCCGATTAATTGTATATGTTTGGGATTATTTTTGATAACGAATTTGTATTTTTCTTCCCGTGCATAGCGTTTACAGGATCAGTGGCGTGTTCCACCAAGATTAAAATGGAGGTTTCCGTTATTGTATTTGGTGGATATGGATTTTCCAAATTAATTTTGAGGTTAGGGAGTTGTTTTTACTCCGGTGGGGTGGATACTGAATGGTCAAGTCAGTGGTGAGAACCCGTGGGTATCTCGGATCTGAGAACGATGCAACCTGAAGATTCGGTATTTCTCGTGCTAAGCACCCGGAATACTCGGGTAACGTTTCGGTTACCACCGACTCACGATATTCCCTAAAGGAACACGGAGTAAATCAGATCAAGTAAAGAGGGGGGTGGTGGCGTTCTCCCATTCAGAGACACATGCGTTCCGGTTGACTTGTTTTGATTGTTTGAAATAAAATATATTATTTTATTCCAAAATTTATTTGTATCCAATTTGTACCGTTTTTTGCTGGGTTTATTGTACATTACATTGGTGGTGTGGGAGAGTTTCCCCGGTTTTTGGTTGTGCGAGTAAAAGAACGTTTTTCAGTTCTTTTAGGTTTAGCAAGAGCTAGCTTTCTGGGCTTCCGTATGCCCTTCATCAGTTGCGGGTGGATTCAAAATGAATCGGATTACCTCGCATTTGGGTAAATCTTGAGAGCGATAGAACCAGCTTTTTTGTTTAGTTAGAGCAGGATTGTTTAGTGTTCAGTGACTGCTCTTTTTATAGTTCTGGTTTGTTACTGGTATTGTTTGGGTATTAACACTGAGTGGCGTTTTGTTATTTTGAAGTGTCCTTTCATTATTTTGATATCCGTTGGTATATTTAGGTGTGTGCCGGCATGCTTTCTTTTTGACGCCGTTTGGTGTTGGAAAGGATTTTTGCGTGTTTAACATATTGGCCACTCTCATTTTTGGGTGTTTTAAAATTGTCTACCGCTCGTAGATTTTCCCAATGTTTTAGCAATTGTCTGAACAAAAACTTAGTAGTTTACCCAAAGCGGTATATTTTTCAGTTTCTGAAATATTTGCTTTGGGTAGGTTGGTAGTTGTTCACAGGTTGTTTCTCGTTGGGGTTTTTTTGTTTGCGTTCGCATCCATTGCTTTTTTGTCGAAGTTTAATGCTCTCTTAGTTTATTTGAGTTTTGTTTAGCCTTGACATATATTGGGTATAGTTTTGGTCAAGGTGTTTGTTTCATGTTTTAAATTTAGAGATCTATTTTTTTCGCTTCTTTTGCACGTTTTCTGCTTTTAGTTGGTATAAGGGCTGTCATATCGAGTTGGTGATGTGTCTGTTGTGTATACAGTTAAGTTCAGACACTTTGCTGGCTTGATACGCCCCGTGCGTTTTGACCACGTCATTGTTGCAGTTAATTGGCCTGGTTGGGCTTTTTTATGCGTTGTGGATGCATCCTGCTCTGCGTGACCTCCCATGGGTTGGTTCCGTTGTCCAATGAGCGTTCGTGTTCAGCGGCGAGGAAAATCCTGATCCAAAGGTGGAAATTTTTCATCGGGTTGTGTTTCTTTGTTGTGGAAAAAGACCTTTTTCGAGTATTTGCAGTTACAATCGAGTAAAATGCAGTGTGTTGTGGTCCTTTATAGTTGGAGTTTTACCGATGTGTTGTGTTATTTTGTTTATGTTTTATTTCCACAGTTTATATTTTTGGGATTTTGTGTCATTCGTACACGTTAAATTTAAAAATCCGTTGGGTGGGATAGCGATTTTTGAGGTATAGTGTTTATTTTGGTAATTTTAAATGGTTACCCTCGAGGGTGGGTTTTTGGTAAATTACCAGATTTTTTATTTATTTGGGCTATCCCGATTAATTGTATATGTTTGGGATTATTTTTGATAACGAATTTGTATTTTTCTTCCCGTGCATAGCGTTTACAGGATCAGTGGCGTGTTCCACCAAGATTAAAATGGAGGTTTCCGTTATTGTATTTGGTGGATATGGATTTTCCAAATTAATTTTGAGGTTAGGGAGTTGTTTTTACTCCGGTGGGGTGGATACTGAATGGTCAAGTCAGTGGTGAGAACCCGTGGGTATCTCGGATCTGAGAACGATGCAACCTGAAGATTCGGTATTTCTCGTGCTAAGCACCCGGAATACTCGGGTAACGTTTCGGTTACCACCGACTCACGATATTCCCTAAAGGAACACGGAGTAAATCAGATCAAGTAAAGAGGGGGGTGGTGGCGTTCTCCCATTCAGAGACACATGCGTTCCGGTTGACTTGTTTTGATTGTTTGAAATAAAATATATTATTTTATTCCAAAATTTATTTGTATCCAATTTGTACCGTTTTTTGCTGGGTTTATTGTACATTACATTGGTGGTGTGGGAGAGTTTCCCCGGTTTTTGGTTGTGCGAGTAAAAGAACGTTTTTCAGTTCTTTTAGGTTTAGCAAGAGCTAGCTTTCTGGGCTTCCGTATGCCCTTCATCAGTTGCGGGTGGATTCAAAATGAATCGGATTACCTCGCATTTGGGTAAATCTTGAGAGCGATAGAACCAGCTTTTTTGTTTAGTTAGAGCAGGATTGTTTAGTGTTCAGTGACTGCTCTTTTTATAGTTCTGGTTTGTTACTGGTATTGTTTGGGTATTAACACTGAGTGGCGTTTTGTTATTTTGAAGTGTCCTTTCATTATTTTGATATCCGTTGGTATATTTAGGTGTGTGCCGGCATGCTTTCTTTTTGACGCATTTATATTCAGTAGGTTGAATATTTTGTGTCAAAAACACAAATTCACCGCGTTTGAAACGGCCGAACGCGTTACTACTCGCCATATAAACATGTGCACGTAAAATCGACTCAATTCACTTCCGCCTATCACGTCCGTTATGCGCATGCGTGCATAAAATTAGAATTTATTAGTGAAAGGGTCTAAGGTCCAAACGGTCGTGCACAAACGGAAACGTGTACATATTTAACACAAGCTCTAACACCAAAACACACACTGTATGCAGCCAAAATGGACGACCAACAAGAGCCAGAACATGCCCGGTGGCAGCTCCCGTTGTTTGAGACATCGACGTGGGTTCTCATCATCTCGTTGATTCTTCTGCTGTTCATGTAAGTCCAATCAAGCTCCGACATTTTGAAACACCGAGCTGGCGTTGTGGACCGCTATTGATTGCTTTCCGGTGACGTCACCCCTTCAATCCACCATTTTGTTGTCATTTTTCATGACCCACGTGGCTCGAGTGATAACCGGCCAAAATAGCAATAAAAGCGCATTGGTTGCACTTACCTCTGTTACTTAACCTTGCTTTATGTTGTTGCGCCATGGCTGTTGTATCAATAAAGATAAAAATGTATTTCTTCAGGATAAAAATTGTGAAGCAAAAGCACTTTCGTTTTGATAATTTGATAATCGCAACGCGCGCGTGCGGCATCTTCGAATGGTGAGTATATTTTACGCGTGTCCATGTGCGTCTAGTGGCGCGCGCGTGACCGTTGACCACCAAACATTCCCGGATGTTCTACTGCCCAATGCAATGATTCCGACCGATATATCTTTTATATGAAAACAATAGCCGAAGTTGAATTTAAATAAAAATGTGTGCAGACACTTTTATTTACAAGGGCGCCCTCGTGTGCATAATTGAAAATCATGTTGTTGTAGCTCCGTGTTCCGTGCAGTATGGCCAAGGAACAAATAGGACAGTGACTTTGTACAATTTCTTGAACTTGAGCATTATCGTTTTCTTGGAACGTAGATTTATGAAACGAAGTGTTATCAAGGAATTACAAACTGTCATCGAAAACGAGGATCAAACTTTACATATGAAAAGAAGCTTGACGTAATACAATGGATTAGCATCTAAAATATAGACAGAATGATTCTGTCCCTACGGGATCTCCCGTAGGGACAGAAGGTACCCCTTTCATACACTGGATTGTTGTCATTTTGCCTCGAAATTAGAATCACACCCAACTATTTCCAGCTAGTTGTTTCCTGTAGTGGTTTTAGATATTCTTGATTAGAAGACAAATAAAAAGCACTACTTACATTGCCGTTTTTGAATCAGAAACGTCTATTTCCGACAATCTTCGACGAAGAAATTTCTCGGACTCCTTATCACGATAAAAACGATTGCAAACGTGTAGTTGTGCATTGACGGACGCCCAAAGAGAACGTCAAACGAAACTGTACATTGTATGCCGCGCCGTATAAATGCGCGTGACATAAGAGCGCCACCCGTACTCTCATTGGGCCTCCGTAGAGGCACACCAACTGTACGTTCGCAAACAAAAGATCACTTCGAACTTTAGCGCGACTCCACACTAGAATCGATTAGAATGGGTTGTCCTGGACATAATAATAAATCGCAGTGTACACGTATGTTTTCATACGAAAAATGGAATCGATCTGGAATAGAATTTTGAATCTTTTTTGGAATCGGAGTCGACTCCGAAAATGCTGGAGCGCCCCCAAGCGTTAAGCCTAGCCACCTTTATTTTAGCTGGTCACATCGTAACAACAGATTCTCTCGTCGAAGATTGTCGGAAATAGACGTTTTTTATTGAAAAACGGCAATGTAAGTAGTTCTTTTTTGTTTGTTTCCAATCAAGAATATCTAAAACCAATGCAGGACACAATCAGCTGGAAATATTTGGGTGTGATTCTAATTTCGAGGCAAAATGACAACAATCCACTTGATGAAAGGAAAGCTGACTGACTACTAAAATAATGCTAATTTGAATTGTCAACACATATAGGTTGGTTTTCATCACATCCGCAATCACACATATAGGCCGATACCGTTTGTAACAGTTTTTTAATTTAAAGGCGACTGTATATTTTGAAAACGGCCAAAATCTTAGTTGAGGATAGTAGGCTATACATGATTGGTAAACTGTTACCAATAGTTTTATCCCCCTGTGTGATTGAAGATACGCATGATTAAAACCAACCTGAGCAAAAACCAGCTCCGTACTTCGTCTAACTTTTAAGAAAACAGTCAAAAAAGGGTTTGCAGTAATTTCGCCCCACTGAAAACCACTTCGCCCTGAACCATTTCGCCCTTGAACCACGGCCTGTGCACGAAGTGGTTTTTTTGGGGGGAGGGGGGGGGGGGGGTGGGGGGGGAGTGGCATTTGGGCGATGTAGTTTTGGATAAAGTGATTTGGGACGAAATGGCACTCGGGCGAAGTGGTTTGGGGGCGAAATGGCACTTGGGCGAAATGGTTTTGGGGAAAATTAAATTTCGTCTCATGAGACGAAAACTAATTGTTTTACTTATTTCTCAAAGACTATAGCACTTAAGACAAAACCATTTCAGGGGAAGTTTTCTACGGTCATCATGTTTATATTGTGCAAGTTAATAGGCGTAAATCTGGGAACATTTCTGATTTTCGAGATACCAATCATGTATGGGTTGTTACAGAAAACCTTACTCAAAGCAATGGTAACACATACCCATTGAAGTTATTCTACCCGAGATGAAATAATTGTTTTTAAGAAAATCGCTGTAGTGTAAAAGATGTTGTAAAAATAACTGGTAATGGGTACGTAAGGAGATATTTCCATAGAAACGTGCGCAAAATGTTAATGACACTTATCTTTTTTTTAGCTGAAGCTAACGAATTGGAATTTATAACATTAATGGTTTGTTCATGCCCCAATAAGTCAGGTTTGTGCCCTAAAAAGTCAGGTTTGCTCCCTAATACCAAATCTCACCCTAATACCCCATTTTTACCCCTAAGGTGTCGCCCTAATAACATATTTGTAAAAATAAGTGCGCACACTCATTATTCGTCATATGTTCATGCACTTTGGCAGTACGTGGGAGATTGCAGTGGCGGGTCCAGTAAAATACAGGAATACAATGGATTGCAGGGGGTTCGACCCCTTGAATTCCATTTTATTCCTGTATTTTAATGAGGCTCGACCCGCCTCTGAATTGTCAAGTATGGATTCTACCATTCTTAACAATAGACTACAAAAGGGTCTAATCATTTGCAGGTAATCTGAAACGTCCACTATCATTCACTGGTTTTAGTGTACACCCAGTAACATTGGCAACACACAAAGGGTGATGTTGTCACTATAATAGCCCATTTCATCCTTTATTTTCAGGTACAATCGATGGCGCCACCAATATTTGGCACGATTAGGATATTCTGGCCCCAAGCCAACACCATTTATTGGACACACACTGCAGTGGATGACTCACAAAGAGGTAAGCACATAGGCTACTGTCTTGTGACTCAAGTCGAGTTCTTGGATCAAGACGATGCAGAGTTGCGTATGGTTTTTTCCCCGAGTCATTATTTTCTAGTCACAGAGTCGGTTCTTTCCTCGCCTTCCACTAATGTGGCCCTGGTTCGGGTCAGTATGTGGATTGGGTTCTCAGTCCCTTCGTGGGTTTCCCCACACGTTGTATGGTGTGTGGGTTTTTTTCTCCCAACTCTAAAACTGAGAATTTCTTCCTGTTCTCTCGCACTTCCTTGCTGAGCTGAAGAACCTCCTAGGTAGCTACAGGGCAACGACTTAAGTCGGCAAATCCTTCAGCAACTAGATCCCTTCAGGGGATCATACGAAACAAGAAGAAGTCACAGAGTATCACAGATTAAAAACCACGCCCTTTGAAATTCAGACAAAATTAAGGCTGGCGTGACATGTCCCATATATTTTACAACATCAAGCCTATACAAATCGAGTTGACTTGAGTACTTTTAAGTCGAGTCGAGTAGCGGCGTAGCTAATGGTCTCTGGGTACGTCTCTGGTGTTAAATACGATAGTGTAATTGTAATATATGCCAATTAAATTGACAAATAAATCGGGGGTGAAAAAGAGCCGCCAAACCCCCCCCCCCCCTCCCCCCCCCCCCCCCCCCCCCTCCACCCCCCGGAGCGACTTGCGTCCCCTCTGGCGTAATGTCTCGGTACGCCACTGGCGCACTCCCACAGTAACATCCAGCCCCAAGTTGCCCCTATGGAGAGAACTCGTAAATTGCGTCTCAAGCAAAGTTACTTAAGCCTGTTGAAAACCCCACTCACTATAGCAGATGATACAAAACTTCCTTGGAAATACATATGCCTACAAAAAGATTTGTATAGGGACTTTGCGAAAACTCAGACTGCACTCAAAAAAATGAGACTGACCTAAAGTAAATTTTAAACAAGACAAATGAGTAAATATTACACAAAACTATGTTATTGTTGCATTTACGTTTATAATGGCGTTACACCAACTTGAAATGTTAACAAGTGGATATAACTTGTTATTTCTTGTGTTAACAACACGTTGGATTAGTAGAAGTAACAATATTAAAAGTCAAGTTAACTTTATTAGTTATATTTGAGTAATAATTACTGGAATCATATTGTCGTCTCTTTTACAGTTTTTGTAAAGTAGGAAGTACTGACATTTTAATATTTTGCGCAACGTAAAATTACTTCTTACGAGAACAAAACCAGTTTAAGTTGGACAGACTGCATAAAACTTACTCAAAGTTATTAAGTTGCAATAACTTAAAATCACTGGTACCGGAACACCGTGCATAATTACGCATGCGCGTAGGGGACGTACAAAGTCTTGTTTCTGCGACGTGATAACCATGGCTGTTACGTTGCTTAGTTTTGGTTACCCCCGGGCCGAAAGCAATTACGGGCAAGCTCTCTTGGAGCATTGTTTGAGTAAGTATCGATTCCCCATAAATGACTCTTGGGCCATTGGTTCCCCTAATTGGCAAGAAAATCCAATTGACAAACTTATGAAGGTAAACTTACTACAAGATATTAAGTTGCAATAACTTAAAAACACTGGACATTGGAAATGTATAGAATATGAGAGTGAATGCATTCCATTTGTTTTTTTGAGTTGTTTTAAAAAATACAACTATAAGTAATAAATATTTACTAGATTGAGTTGAAATTACTAATTAAAATTAAAAATGACCTCTTAACTTGAAATAATTAAGTATATTCAGTACTGTTGACAACAAGTAATCTTAACAAACAAATATACATGGCTTTAACTTAAAAATACGTTAAGTTGAAAGGACGTAACTGGATTAAGGCAACAGAGTTGCCTTTATTTTTTTAAGTTTCCTCAACGAAATATTTTTTTGAGTGTGTCAGACAGACTTTCTCTAAAAGCACTGTACGATATCCTTAAAATGTACAGATTCTGCGGGTCTTATCTTAATTCAGCTTTTGAATCTTTTGCTTTTTAGGGAATAACTGGATTTCACGAAGACAACTTTGCCAAGTATGGAAAGGTTTTTGGGTATGTAAGCCTTAACTATTTTGAACTTGTAATCTATTCAAGTCAGGAACGTTCCCTAATAAGACGTGAGGGAAAACAAATCAAGTTCAATGAAAACAGACCTTTAAAGCAATCTACGTTGTATTGTCTAAAATCAATTGTTTTGAATTCGCAGGAATAATCAAGTGTTTTCTTGTCAGTTTTTACGCAGGATTTCGGCCTCTTCTGCTGATCGCCGATGCAGATCTGGTCAGACAAATCTGCATCAAAGATTTCTCAAGTTTCACAAATCGCATGGTACGGATTTATTTGCACGGAACAGAAGATTGATGGCCTTGGCCAGACATGGCGTTTAGGGCCTTATCTGACCTTTTGGACTGGCCTTAAGCCTAGCGTACATGTACATCGACATTGCAACTGGAAGCAACTCAACTGATCAGTTGCTGTCGATGTGTGCGTAGCGCGCACATCGACAGAAACTGATTAGTTCCGCAACTGGGAGCATCCAGCTATATCTACATTTCCAGAGCGCGCACATCGACACAGCAACTCGGTAAAGCGCAGAGTGCATTGCCCTTGTAACTGTGCTTGCAGTTGCTGTCGATGTGCGCGCACGTGATCAGATTCACGTGAGCAACTGGCAGCAACTAGTTGCAAGTACGCATACATCGACGCAACTGACCGCAACTGGGTACAACTAGTTGCCAGAAAGTAGAACATGAGCAACTCGCGGCAACTGGGATTTTTTCAGTTGCTGGTAGTTGCAAGTGCGCGTACATCGACCTTTTTTAGCAACTGATCAGTTGCTCCCAGTTGCTCCCAGTTGCCGGAAACACCAGTTGCCATATAGTTGCTTCCAGTTGCAAGGTCGATGTACGCTAGGCTTTAGGGTAGACAATAGCAAGATATCAGGACTGATGACCCCGGCCAGGCTGGGTTTTTCACTAACAGGACCTCATCAAACCTTTCGGACTGGCCTTAGGGTAGACAGTAGCAGGATATCAGGCCCGATGGCCTGGGCCAGACTGGGCATTTCACTGGCTTACCAGACCCTTTGGACCGACCTTAGGGCAGTATAGGAAGATATCGGGCCTGATGGCTTGGGTCGGGCTGGGCTTTTTACTGGCAGGGCCTTACCAGACCTTTTGGACAGACCTTAAGGGCAGACAGTAGCAAGATATCAGGCTAGTTAAGTCTTCACCAAACGTTTTTGACTGGACGTTGGGTAGCGAACTTCAGGTCACCAGGCTAGTGATCAACAGTTGTATAAGTAAAATAAGCTTGTTGTATAAGTAAAATAACTTCCTAAATGTTGTTCATTTTGCCGTTATCGTTTAACTCAAGCTTGGCGCCTTGGTCTCATACTTGTGACTATTTTGTTCTTTGATTTAATAGCCCAGCCTAATTGAGAATAAGCCGTTTGGCAAGGCTTTGAGCATACTGCGTGATGATCATTGGAAGGATGTTAGAGGAATACTTAGTCCAACCTTTAGCGGATCCAAAATGAAAATAGTGAGTTTGGGTTTTTTAACAGCATGACCAGTCCCATCGTCTGGGACCTACACGTTCTTACATATTTTTGTCGTAAATAGCGGTGACATTTGCGGTTAGAAAGGCGGACTGAACCCGAATCGAGACACTGTAATACGCGGCAGGTTTTCAGATTATCTGTCGCATCTAAAAGTTCAGATCTGTATCCACCTTTATTTGCTGTTTGTATTCAGTGTAACGGAGGCTTGGTCTCCATCAATATTGTATCTGCTCTGTTTCTAAACTGAAGTCATTTGGGAGTTTGTCTACTTCACTGTGGTCAGTGAATTTGATTTCAGTGAAATATATCGTCATTATGATAGCCAATAGACTTCAGGGGCGGTATTCACAAAACGACTTAGGTCGTGAAATTTAAGCGCCCCGCTTAAATTCAAGACTTAAAGGCACAGGCTCGTCAGCAATGCGCGCCCACCAAATTCGTGCTCGAAACACGCAGCTCCATGCCTTTGCTATGGAGCTGCGTATTGCGTGGCACACATTTGGCGGGCGCGCACCTGTGCCTTTAAGTCAAATCATAAAGTTAAGTGACCTTAAAAAGTAATCGACGAGTTTACAGGGGAAAAGTTCTGAAAGTAAAGATTGAATTAATAGCAACTGCCCAATGAAAGGTTTTCGCTCAAAATTATATAATTTTACCAGAAAATAATCCGTAAAGATGAAATTATTTAGATCGTTTGTAAACGATTTACTTATTTTTGGTTCGCATCTACGCGGTCCAAAATGCATGGGCGCTGTGTGCTCCGTGTGCGTGTTCCAACGCGACGCATTTTTATGGATCGCGCGCACACGCAGTATGTGCGCCACAGAGTGCATGACGCAAGCCACATAGTACCCGATCAACTGAGAACGAATATTTGAAACACCCCGCCAAGACCAGGAAAACGCATGTGGATTTTCATGGTTTTTTTAAACGTGGTACATTTGACAAAGCTGAAATTTCTTCGGATGAGTTTGTTGATGTCTTTCTTTTGATTTATAATGGTTTTATCCGCAGAATCGCTCAAAAACAGATCATCTACAGGGCCTTTAAGTACACCACTAAGGTAAGCGGGGCGCTTAAATCTTTTGTGAATACGAAGTTGAGTGCCCCACTTATCTAAGCGGGTGCTTAAATTTAAGACAGACTTAAAGGGGTATGTCACGGTTTGCGCATGCGCAGCCAAACTTGAAAAGGTTGGGCTAACTTTTTCAACTTTTGTGGCCGGGTTTTGCATATCCTGTTCAATCTTTGCCATCCCTTATCATTCTTCAGTAATTTTGGCAGTGGTGTACTTGTCAACATCCAGGATGTCCTGATCCATTACTTTTTACTTGGAATCACACTGTTTGCCGTATTTTTAAGCCGCCAAACATCGACATCACCCGGTGTGCGGTCGTCGTTAAAAAGAGAGTTTTTTCATCCCATCAAAAAACTCGACAAAACATGACAGAAACGACATCGAATGATATGAATGACATGGTTGGATACAGCAATATGTTTAACCTTGTTTTCCATAAAAACTGACATGCTTATTTGGTCCTGACAGCAATTTTACAGCATACCTTCTGTCCTTGGAAAGACACAGTGGCCGCCACCGCTGTACGATTTTGTTTTTCCAGACGTTGATCGCGCAATCGCGCGCGCGCGGTGCCAAATCGAACAAATACGCGCACACGATGTACAATGTAGTTAAATTCTGCGTATTGTAAACACTCATGAGCGAACACACTGCCCATGCGGCACGTGCTAAGTACACGATGTACTTAGCACAATTCATCTAAGCCCGCACGTATGTCAAAATATGAATGGATTTGGCGCATGCGCAGACCGTGACATAGCCCCTTTAAGTGCCCCGCTTAGATTGAGTTTTGTGAATACCGCCCCAGGGGTCGATTTCACTAAAGAAACTCTTCGTAAGTTAAAGGACGTATGAAATAGGGTTAGTAGAGGACGTGTCTTACACATTTCGGTCAATTTCAGAGAATTTGATAGTTGCGTTTTGGTGTAATTGCACGTTTTCTATTTTTATGCTAATGAGAATTTCCATATTCATGAGCAAATCCATCTCATGAGCAAATCCATCTCAGGACAACAGAGGAATACTCCATAGACTTGTGTACAAAAGTTGGTGTCATTTTCAGTGGCTTCTTGATATCATGAACTATTTAAGTTTACTGAGTTTGTTTAGTATGTCATTTGCAACAATCCTAACAAGTTTGTTTGGGTCAAAAATGAATCAGTGGGCTGCTGTTACTGTTTGAAATGTAATGTTTTTTCATTGTTTTTCCACTGTGGGTTCCCTCCATGACCAGCAACAAACAGCGCCCTCGCCTGACAAGCAATTTTGAAGTAGAGAAAAGGTCAAATTTGAGTTTGCCCCTTGGTCTGCAACACTTTGATCTTTTGATTTCTGTAAAAAAACAGCTGGATGATAATTTTCACTTCACAAAACCTTTAAGGTCCATAATAAGGCTTGCGATGGATCGTATAGGGCTGCGATGGATCGTGGCTACGATGGGTGCTGCGATGGATTTCACCAAACCTATCATAAGCGTGATGCGTTCGATTATCGATTAAGGATATTTGCATATTTACTCTGAGACTGTTTGCTGTGCTGAATTATGTTTTTAATAAAACGGTCGTTGGCTACACGAGTTCAAAAGGTCCCCGTGTCCGTTCTGCGTAGTGCAATTGCAGCGCGCGCGTTAAATTTGGCGCGCAGCTTGCGGGACGCGTACCATACATTTTGTGCAGTCACCAAGCGCGTGGGCGGTATTTTTTTTCGCGCGTAGGACGCGTGTAGAACACGGTAGCATCTTTCAAATTTGTATTCCATGTACACATACACGACGTTGTGGCCGACGTAGACAATGGATGGCCAACAGCTGCAGCGGCAGCAGCCGCAGCATAGCTTCCGTGTTTTTGCATGCAGCAAAAACATCGACAATCAACAGTTTTGAAGTGACACTTTGTCACCTTCTAAAATTGTATGTATCGAATTTTATAATGTTATCTCGTTTATTATCGCTTAGCATAAAATCTATATATCAAGAGTGACAATTAGTTTTTTGGGGAGCCAGAGTTCGTTTCGTCTTCCAAAAACGGCAAAAACCACGACCATCGTTGGTCAAAAAGTACGCTACGATGAACCATTGCCTCATCGTATATAGCTTACGGTGCGTTGCCATGGCAGATATGCATCGGTACACCCATCGCAAGTTTCTTGAAATTGATCTTAGGACGCAAACAAGTTACGGAGCGGTAATCCATCGCACCTCGAGTTACGAAGGATCGTAAACGTTAGTGATATTGACCCCTGGTTACATTGATGTGCACTATTGGTCTCATTCCAGTCAATGTGAATCTATTTGACTGTTTCTGTCAACAGGTGACGCCGCTGATCAACAGCTGTCTAGACCCAATGATCAGAAAGGTCACAAAATGGCACAACGAAGGAAAGATCCTGCAGTTAAAAGAGTTAGTATAATATTGTTTTATAATAATTTTCAATTTACATGCACATGTATGTCATAACATATACAACCTGAAAATGATGACCTTTTGGTGTTGTTGGATTGTAATGAAAAAGGTCAAGGTCATGAAGACAATTGTATTTGCCTACTTTAGTATCATGTATATGTGCCTACTTTTATAAGATTTTGCTCAAATTTCCTCCAACCCCTTTTTAAAATATTTATTTGAAAGAATCTACGCCGGGTATCTGATAGACGCCATTGGAACATCTAGCTTCGGTCTGAGCATCAGTTGCCAGGAAAAGGACGATGACCCTTTCCTTCTGCATGCCAAAGGAATCTTCACCCCGAAATTCAACTTGGCCGTCCTTTGCTTCCGTAGGAGTCTAACACGTTTTTGTTAGGGGTTTGGGGCGTATCTTAAGTTATCTCTGGGAGGGGGTGGTTAACCTCATTGAAGGGTATATCCCTCTGACACGCTTGCTAAGCTCACGTGATAGCCAATCCCAATCAGTGGGGAACAACTGCAATATCGTGATTCGAGACCACCGGTTGGCTTCATAGCTCGATTGGTAAGTCTGCAGTTCGAATCCCAATGGAGCCAAGTTGCTTTTCACCGCATCCATATTTCCCAAACTCGTGGATAGTTGTCCACATTTGTATCGATGTTCTTGTTTCAGATAATTCCGATTATGTTTAAAACCTGGGTACCTAGTTTTTGAAAAGATGTGGTACCTCCTTAAATAGATACCTATCCTCGTTCAAGATGGCTTAAGGCGTAAACATGCCTTAGGCATAGTTACTTAAAAAATGGATCACGCAGGTCACACATGTGTCTTACACTTTTAGCAGAAGTACACCTCTGCTAAGAATTGTCTTCTAACAACATTACTTTGGGCGAATGCGAACATAAAAGCGAACCTGGTATGAACTCGATTTCTGTCAAAGATCCACGAAAGCAAAAACCAGATGTTAATATCGCCCCTATAAGCATGTTCGGTATAGTAGGTTGGAGGTTTTAGAATGGATACCGCGTTTGTTAATTTTCCCAGTTGCGTATCCCACTGACACCAACAGAAACAATTGGGTTCGTAGGGAAACCTGAGGGAGTATACCACTGTATCTCATAGCTCAGCTGGTAGAGCATCTGTCCGGTGTGTCAGAGGTCTTGGGGAAAACCTTGGGGAGTATACCACTGTGTCTCGTTGCTCACCCGATAGAGCATCTGCCTATTGTGTCAGAGGTCTTAGGGGGAAACCGGAGAGAGTATACCACTGTGCCTCATAGCTCAGCTAGTAAAGCATCCGCCCGGTGTGTCAGAGGTTGCAGGTTTAACCCTGATGGGGCCCACATGATATTTCGTTACATGACAAAAGTATAAACAAACTTTTCCCACAGTCTTTGCTCCGTTTCTTGCACCCATTATCAACTTCTTCAACATGACTACGTTCGATCGCCGAACCCTCAGCTTCTTTGAGAACATGATGGACCAGGCGATACATTTTCGGAGAAGCGGTGCTCAGAAGGTCGGAATACACTTTGTGAATTAGTCAGTGTAAATTTTGAATCGCGAGCATTCAAAGTGCCTATGTAAGACTTGAAGCAATGCATAGTGGAAATCAACTTGTAAACGGTTTATGTCATCATGTGAACTACATGTATCTCTTTTGGAGAACCGTTGAGTGCAAAGGTATGTCACGTGGTGCGGTTTGACGTGTCCAATGTGAAGTGTGTGGCGTGACGCATGTAGCGACACGTGGAACACCAATTTGTGGTGCAGCAGTGGCACGATTTGTGGCGCGACGTAGTATATATGGTTCTTTGCGTGATGTGTAAACAGGACGCGTGGCGGGACGCGATATTTTTTTCCGTACCACATATTCTCTATGGGGCTTCATCGATTGGTGCATTGAATATTCATATTTTCTATATAGCGCCTCCAAGAGTTATTAAATAAAAGGATATAAGAAAGAAAATTCAGGAGTTTGTCGAGTCGTTTGGTAGTCTAGTGGTTAAGACGTAGTGCTATCAATCGAGAGATTGCAGGTTCGAATCTCCTATCGAATCTCGTATTAAATTTATTTTACTATTAATTGAGGAAAGAGTGTGGTTATGTTGAGGTAGTTATCGACAAAACACATCAGTATGCAACATATGCATAGGGGTTAAACCAATCAGAAGCAATGTTCGCTAAACAGCGGTACGGAAAAAAATATCGCTGGCGGCACGAGCGGTGCGACTTGTCTTGTACGTGAAGCAAGATGTGATGTGGATAATTTTGATTTGTGGTGTAACGAAGTGCGACGTGTGTTGTGACACGTGGTGTAGTGTACCATACGGTGTGACTTTATAGTATGGTATGGCGTGGCATGGTTTTGCTTGACATGTGGCATGGTGTGGTGTGCACTGTGCAACACGACATTAGGGGCGTTCGAGATGCTTACACCGTGTAACACGGGGTTTACACCGGGGAAAGCCTCCAGAAGATGCAAAACGACCGACACGGGATTTCTGGGAACACATGTCAAAGGTTATTGCCGGGTGGAGCTTTATAAACGCTGTTATCGTTTGAAAAATGAAGCCGGCTCCACGCAAAAACAGTTGCTCTAAAGTAGCCTACCGCAATCAACTTTATCAATGCCGTTTTTTTCGTACTCACGTCGCGATTCCAAACTGTCCGCCATGTTTTACTACTCGCGGTTACTAGATGACGTCATTACACCAGCGGTCCCGCCGCGATCTCGGGCAGTGGTAGCTGCCACCGGGACAGACTCGTGTATTACGTGATGGCTAAAAAAACGCTCCGGTGTAATTTGGTGTTACACGGTGTAACCATCTCGAACGCCCCTAATGTGGTTTGGCGATGTACCGGTACCGTACTACGAAGACCCAGAGGGGACATTTAAGTATTTTCCTTTTTAATTTTTTTAATACGTACGTACGTGATAATACTACGTACGTACGTGATAATACTACGTACGTACGTGATAATAGTACGTTTGTTCGTGATAATTTAATACGTACGTACGTGATAATTTATCACGTACGTACGTGATAATTTAATACGTACGTACGTGATAATATTAAGTACGTACGTAGTATTATCACGTACGTACGTGATAATAATACGTACGTACGTATTATTATCACGTACGTACGTAGTATTATCACGTACGTACGTAGTATTATCACGTACGTACGTAGTATTATCACGTACGTACGTAGTATTATCACGTACGTACGTAGTATTATCACGTACGTACGTAATAAATTATCACGTACGTACGTAGTAATATCACGTACGTACGTATTGTTATCACGTACGTACGTGATAATAATACGTACGTACTTATTATTATCACGTACGTACGTACTATTATCACGTACGTACGTACTATTATCACGTACGTACGTATTAAAAATAAAAAAAGTATAATACTTAAATGTCCCCTCTGGGTCTTCGTACCATACCCATTAGATACTATGCAGAATTTATAATTATGCCTTTGCACATGCTGTGTGGCAGAATGGTAAACCAATAATGTTCCAGACCAATTATTGTGATCATTACAATCAAATCACTAAGGTAAATTATCACCCACAACCAGCGTCAATTATGGAGTTCCTCAGGGCTCAGTCCTCGGTCCAGTACTTTTCACTTTGTATACATCACCACTTGGACAAATTGCACGACAACATAATCTCCAAGCACACTTCTATGCTGATGATACACAGCTGATCACTTAATTTTCTCCCGACTCTCAGAGTTCTGAAGACTCTGCGATCAATTCACTTGCTGGTTGTCTTCAAGACTTCGAAACATGGATGTCAAAACATTTTCTCAAGTTCAACCCAAACAAAACCAAATTCCTTATCATTTCTTCCCCACAGATGTTATGAAACACAAAGTTGAAATCCAACACATCAAGCTTGGCGGGATGTGTGTTGTCCCGAGTACAGAAGCACGCAAAAATAGGAGTAATTTTTGATCACTACATGAACTTAGAGAAACACGTTACTAACATCTGTCGAAATTCTTACACATGCACGGTTGCGCTGAATTTCCCAAATCATAAAATTGCTATCCGCCAGCTCAGCAGAGCAACTCATACATGCATTTATTACATCTCGATTAGACTTTTGCAACAGTTTACTAGCTGGTCTTCCTCAACAAACATTAAATCGTCTTCAGCGTGTACAAAATGCTGCAGCACGCCTCCTAACGCACAGCAAATCATCTGATCACATTAATCCTATCCTACAGAAGCTACATTGGCTACCAATCAAAGAAAGAATCCACTACAAAATAATCCTCCTTACTTTCAAGGCCCTACACGGTTTAGCTCCTAAAAATATACTGATACGTCGAACCACAATACCAGGTTTAAGTCAACTAGCGCTTCCCCACTCTTTGTGCCACGTACCAGACTGTCCTCTTATGGAGACAGAGGTTTTCAGAGTATTGCTCCAAGGTTATGGAATTCTCTTCCCCAGTCTCTCAGAGAAATAGATAGTATCACTGTCTTTCAGCAACAACTAAAGACACATGTTCACAAATGCATTTACAAAGAATTGAGAATTTAAACCATTGTTCAACTAGACCAGCGCCTTTGAATGTTTTTTACAGATCAAGTGCGCTTTATAAATGCTGTATTATTATTATTATTAAAGTGTAACAGAACAAGTCTTGGTTTTAAAAATATTTCAGAGGGTGGACCTTCTTCAGTTGATGCTGGATGCTCAGGAACGGACGGACGAAGACAGATCAGAGGCAACAGAAGAAGAGAAACTGGAAGACGAACATCGCAAGAAAATGTCAAAGAAAACTTTGACTAGGGAAGAGATCCAATCACAGGTTAAGCATGGGAAAGATAGTTTAGTGTTTGAACCATACGACAAAGTTTTTTGGCAGGATTTTTTTTTTTTAATGTGGTGCACTGAGACACTGGCTGATAAATCTCTGTGGTATGGCCAAACAGACTACCGTGTAGCCACATAGATGAATTAAGCTATTGTAACCGAGTCCGTGTACAATACAAATTTCAGGACAACAGAGGGCATTCAAACCAACAGGTATACATTTGATTTAAGCAATACATTTATTTACATTGGCACTTCAAGCTTAACTTTATTATCAATTTGTTTAGCTCAATGTGCTCAGGCAGGTACTTTCACAAATGCAGAAAGTTAAAAAAGGATTATAAAACGGCACTATCAAACGGTACCGTAACTTATAGGGGTTAAATGACAGTCAACTAGCAGAAACTTGGCAGCACTACGGCTCAAGCACAGCCCGATAGGCAGTGTCACTGGCAGTCAGGACAGAAATAACTCACTAGACCAGCAAGTAGCACTCCCTTATATCTGGTGTACAGTCATGGTGGATAATGAATAACAAAACATATTGTATCAGGAGGACATACCAAAAATACAAAAGAATTCCACAAGATGGTCACCACCCTCCAGCAATCGGGTAGTGGCACAAATAACATTGAATGATCGGTATGTGCATTTTTAAAAGATAAAACCTAATGGCTACACTGGGCTGAACTGTGACCGACCATGCATGAATGTAGGTCCCGTCACACTAGATGATTCCCATATATTAATCACCTTAAATAACTAGTATAACCAAACAAATAAATCAACTTACGAATAATAGTAGCAAGATGATCGCTGCCACTCGCACCAAGCTCTACAGATCAGACATCTGTGCCGTCGCTGGCAAAAGCGCACGCAGGACCAAAGCTCAAACAGACGCCCACACGGCGGCTCCAATCTCAAACATCATCTACACACTAGCTGACATCAACATTCACAAATTCATTAATACAGTTCTATTAAAGGGACACACCGGCTTTGTTGGGCTATTTTGAGCTCGAAATAGACCGATACATTATTCTAAAGTGCTTTCTATATATCCTGAAAAGACGCCGTCAAATTTGGCCGTTTGTTAGCATTTTATTTTAAATCAAGGTCACGTGACTTTTCGGAACCAGATTCTGGTTCCGAAAAGTCACGTGGTCTTGTGAGTTAGTTGTAATTCCCGTAGAAACCAGCGCGAAGTGGGAGTTGCTTTTGTCATTGGCGGTTGGTTTCTGTTCTTGTTGGAAAATAATGTCCTAGATTTTCCAATCTGCCAACAGATTTCATAAGAAGGGTTTCTGGGTGTTGATATGGACGAGAGAATCTCTCAGATTTGTGTCTTCGCTTCGCGTTGGCGGCGATAAATAATATCCGAAGAAAAAAAACAGCATAGGCCTATTAATTGAGGGCGCTAAAGACACCGCAACGTTGCGTTCGATGTGCTTCCTTGAGTCGGCGCTGACCTGAGGGATCATGCAAGGTGTGAGGAGTCGGGGAAAACAAGGAATCGTGTCGACCCATATCGAACGCCACCTTTGTTTACAAACACACGATACATAATACATCGCGACGGCTGTTAAAGCGTATAGCCCAACATTTGTCTCTTTTGTTAATTTTAAACATTAATTACGTGAAATTTTGATTACGACCAGTTGATTACGACCAGTTAATTACGACCATCGAAAGATTATTGTCAAGGATGCTAGATTGCTAAATTATGTAAACAGTAAGCCGGTGTTCCCTTTAAGTAGCACAAGGCCCACAAAAATCACACTACACCATGTAGCTCTCCACAGCCAGGCATGTCTGCACCTCAAGCAAACTCAGAAGCAACTGACCTAAACCCACAAAAACATACCAAGAGTAATGCCAAAAATATCTTCCAGCTGTGACAGATGGCAGAGGTAATAATGGCAACAACGCTTTAGTACTTTGTTGAAATCATGGGAGAAAGACTAGGTCCTTGGGCCTATGGAAATACAAGGGGGAAAGGCTGGGGGTTGAGGCTCGGGTGGGTGGACAGGAGAATAAGCCTGTTTTGTTGGTTGCTTTCACAGGGACTGCTTTTCTTTCTTGCTGGACTTGAGACATCGAGCACCACCATGTGTTTTGCCTCGTATCTCCTGGCGACCAATCCCGAAGTTCAAGACAAACTAATTGCCGATATCGACGCCGTGGCTCCTAAACGTGACGACGTGACCTATGAGAATCTCACCAAAATGACCTATCTGGATTGTGTCATCTGTGAAACGCTGCGCCTTTACCCTCCTGCAGTTTTGTAAGCTCGCATTTCATTTATGACATTACAGAGACGTATACTTTGTTATCACCATTATTCAAACATTGGTACAAGTTCTACACGTCTGATAATTCTTTTTCATTGCATTTGGTGTGACCAGTATGACTCGTGAGACTGGCAAGGAGTACACGTACCAAGGCCTGACTATCCCAAAAGGGATGGAAGTTTTTCTCTCTGTCTGGCACATTCATTACAACCCGGAGTATTGGGAGAACCCGAACACCTTCAACCCAGACAGGTACATGCATATTAACTCAGTTAAATTATAACCCAATATGGGGGTAGGTGGGTTTAAAGGGCACCAGCAACCCCCACTCCCCTTCCCCCGCCCCCACCCCCGAACGACGCCTGCCCTCGCATGGACGTAGAGAAACTATTTGGTATTGCACGGCCGCCCTCCCACAGACACGTCCAGCCAGCCGACCCAGTCGCCCCACTATGGAAAGAACCCTAGCTACGCCGCTGCTTCAGTGAGGACAAAAAGTAAAAATCGTAAAAGGAAATATTGAATATTCTTGACCTCTTTCAGGTTTTTGCCCGGACAACGCGAGAAGCACCATCCGTGTGCTTGGATCCCGTTTGGCAGCGGACCACGCAATTGCATCGGGATGAGATTTGCTCTGCTCCAGGTGAGTTATTTGAATCATGATTGTAGTCAAGACCAGGTATTCTAAAACAAAGATCAGGACCAAAATCAGGCAGTTCAAGATCAAGACAAAAACAAAGAGGTGACCTGAGACCAAGATTGAAACCAGCAAATCCTCAACCTACAGTCCAAGACGGAGAACACGACCAAGACAAGAGGAGCTGAGACCAAGATTAAGACTAGGCAAGCCAAGACCTAAATCAAGACCAAGACCAAGACAAGGCAGTCTGAGACCAGGATCAAGACCCAGACTTAAGGTCCAAGACCAAGACCAGGCAGTTCAATTAAGACCAGATTCGAGACCAAGACTAAGACAGTGCAATCTTGGACCATGATCTAAACAAAGACCCGCAGTCCAAGTCGCGAGATCAACAACAAGAAAACAAAGTGGTTGTAACGATCTGCTTACGGTCCACTTATATAGCGCCCTCTAGAGACAGCCAGTTCTAGCTCTGCTAACATGGCTGCTGACATGACTCAATAAAACCCAACATGAGCTACACAATTGAGTGTCATCATTGTGGAATATATAAACAAAACAGTGGTGACAGCCAAGAACATTACAAAACATTGGGAGTAAATATCAGAATAAACAATTTCAAGGAAAAATATAATTAAACACAAAAATTTTGAAAATATTGCCAAGTTTATCAATTTTTCTTCCTGCAAAAGAAATTGTAATTTTCCCAATTGACTTCTGTAGATAAAGCTGGGGTTGGTGGGAATGCTGCAAAACTTCCGCCTGAAGACATGCGATGAAACTGAAGTACGTATATAAACTGACAGGTGCCAACTTAAAGGCTCCTTAAGATTGTTTGACTTTATTCGTCCAACATCTCCAAACTACCTTCCTTATCGTCGACTGATAATTCATCAGCATTTTTATCGAGATTAGGTTTCAGTTTATTCCCGAGGTCGAGTCCACACATTTTTAGTGCCAAGGTAACATATTGCCCAGAACACAGAGGAAAGCCCCTTCTTCTGTGGATTCTCTTGGTGCCCAAGAGGGGTAAACGCTTATATTAGGATTAGCCCAAGATGTTTCTTAATCCATTAATATTGCTGGGATACACCAGGCCGAAGTGTTCTGGGATCTTTGCACAACGTGTTGTTTTCCATCCTGTCCAATTGATGGAGCTAGTGTACTATGTGGTTAATATGAGCTTGGCTCTGTTTAACAAAGCACGGTCGTGGTTTTTCATGAAAGATGGTTTTGTGAAATTTTAATGACGTCATAAAATCGGGCATGATGAGTATTAACAAATTGTCTTTTCATGTACAGATTCCGCCTGTTCTTGGCAAATACGGATTCCTGTCTCCACCCAACGGTGTTAAACTGGCGGTTGAACCTCGATTGTAAGGAACCTGACTGACAAAGCAAAATACATATTGTTGCTCTGTGATCATCTGCTACCAGCCGACATCAAGTTAAAACTAACAAGGTCTATGGAAAATTTTGAAGCTCAAATGGTCTGAGTGGCTCAAAAATAATCGACGAACACTTATACGCAGCTCCATGCCTTTGCTATGGAGCTGCGTATTTGTGATTACCAAACTCCATAAGAATAAAAATATGTACATATATACATGTGGAAGTGACAAACTTGTATAATGACCTTTGTTATCTAAAGCATCCGCACGATAGCTGCAGCACAATAGCTGCAGCAGCGTGTATAGGCCTTTGAATTATTGCTTGTTATGGTATAGCTCACAAAAAACAGTTTTAATAAGACAGTTGTGATCTTAATCAGGAATATTGTAGAAATCTGAAGAAAAAAAAATGTAATAGAATAAAATTCAACAGCAGTAATACATGTAGAAGTTACAGGCTTTTATAATGGCCTTTGTTATCCAAAGCATCTGCACTATAACTGCAGCAGCGTGTACTGCAATTTCTGGATTATTTGTTTTTCTTAAATTACTGCTTGTTTGTTTATGGTAGGTCACAAAAAATAGTTTTAATAAGACAGTGATGATCTAAATCAGGAATATTGTACAAATCTGAATTATTGTTTTAACTAGTGACATGCTTTAAGCGATTTTTGTATAATATTTTGTGTAGTGGTAATTAACATTTAGGAGAGAAAAAAAAAGAACATTACACGCTAGAAGTCGGATATGCCAAATATTTGTAAAAAAAAAACATTTATATAATTCGATATATTTTCATAATCAAAGTTTAAATGTGGAATAGCTGTACATGTAGGTTGATAATTTTATCACATTTTGGAAGCAATAGAAATAAAATACATTTTAGAACGCAATTTGAGATAAATAATATTACACATAGTAATAGCGGGAAACATATCAGAAGTAAAAATGAAAATAGCTGAATCCTGTTTCCGACGCTACGAGGAATTAAATAACTTCTCCAATTGTGAAAAACACATCTGCCCTAGGGCCAGTCTAAAAGGTCTGGTAAGCCTTTGTCAGTGAAAGGCCCAGCGTGGCCCAGGCCATCCGGCCTGATATCTTGCTACTGTCTGCCCTAAGACCAGTCCAAAAGGTCTGGTAAGACCCTGCCAGTCAAAAGCCCATCCTGCTGGCCCAAGGAATCATATCTGATCTTTTGGTACTGTCTGCCCTAAGGCCAGTCCAAAAGGTCTGGTATAAGGCCAGAGATCCAGTTTGACCGGATGCGGAGTTATGAAGTAATAATTTGCTTGGTTGAAACATACGAGTAATACAAATTCGGAAACGACACAAATATTGCAATGTTTAGATGTTTTAATATTTCATTTTGCCGCGTCCATTTTATATATTATTGAAACATTATGTTTGGCAATTAGATTATTCTTATAAAATTATGCAAACGATTTAATAATATTGGTACCTTTGTTGAAAATATGTTTTTGTTTGTCAGTAAATCGTTACAGTTGAAGCACTGAATCTAAACAAAATTACTGTGTGAGTTTGATACAATGAAAACGTATACTACAACCAAATAAACAACACCATAAATCAATAATCAGAATTATTTCTGTCGATCAAAGTGTACTTTACTGAAGCTCTATATAGCGGCAACGTACGGGATTTCAAAGGTGATTTTAAAGGATTTCTTGTCAAAACATTTCAAGAGTTTTACAGGTTTTGGCCAGGTTTGCCGGATTTTCCAGGATTGTTATGGTTTTCTATGTCTATGTTTATCAGGTCTGTCGGGTTTATCACAAACCAATATCACAAAGCTGCTTTAGCACTAAAACAAATACCTTAGCACAAAACGTTCTTGCTCAGTACTAGTGAAATCCCCATGTATTATCTGTGGCTTGTATTAGTTGACTGTTTGCTTACAATGACAATCGCATGTAAATTTCCCTGGTAACCCCATTTTCTTAGCCTCTTTTATAAGCAATATGTTGTGCTTAAGTAGCTCTATAAACTTGATTTGTCAGGATTTCCAGGCAGGGTTTGCCAGATTTCTCGTGGTTTTCAAGGTTTAAGGAGATTGTTGTTCCGGCTTCATCCTACGAAGATTGGTTACTCTGCACCTGAACAGTTTGTGAAAGAATTAGGTATAATTAATATTTAAAATGCTCATATTTAAAATTGATCGTATTCATAAATATAGACCGTATCGAATAGCCGCCATCTTGTGGGGCAGTTTCTTTGTTCCTTGAGGACATGCATGGTTGCACACATTGTGCTTACATTGTTGAACAGTTTAAGTAACAAAAGGTGCCCCACAAGATGGCAGCTATTCGTTACGTTCTATACCCTATAATGTGCTAGTGTTAGTGTGAAATAAACTCTGGTGATGCTTCATGGGCCGTATAGGCTGGTTTGCTCGTAGGGGTGCGATTTTTATGAAAGCGGAACTCATGACGGGCGAGAATCGTCAAGTTTTTGATTTTATGAGCGTAACAACAGCGTCACCCCCCCCCCCCCCCCCCCCCCCCGCACCCAACACCGACTGAAGCAAACGATAGCAAACGATGGCCTGTTGCAAATCCAACTTGTGGGGTGAATCTGTTTATATACTGTTGTAAGTTTCAAGTGTGAATCGCCTGTAAACATTAAAATTCATATGTAGCAATTCACGGCTGAATTTTAACAGTCATTCATCGTGTACAAAATACACAAATGTGTCGTCCAAAGCCATTGGGCCTTTTGTATCGTCACTATGTAGCAAAGTCCGATCTAATACAGTGAGTGCAGTCTGAACATTGCACGTTATATCTGCGTCACAGGGCAACAACAATTAAAAGCAAAATGTTGCCTATGAACAGCTTTTACCAGTGAATAAACAGCTACTACAAGTGCACCGTACACACACTTTATCTGACCTTTCACCTCGAGCTAGTAGTTTCTCATGTCTGGGAATTCAAGCAGCTATTTTTGTCCACAACATGCTTGTTTCGTGAACATTTTCGCCATTTGGCGCTTTCATTTGTGACCCCTTTCGACTGCCGACACACATTTAGTACTTTACATAAGCTAATAAACGACACGGGTAAACGCCGAATAGAGTTTTACAGTAAGTAATCAAAGTGCAAGTTAGTTCGGGAAATTGGCTGGAATTTCCATCTACGTTTCATCCCGAAAGTAAGGTTCTGCAAGTTATAATAATATTTTTCATCTCCCCCCTGCAGGCACATTTAAACAAAAAGTGCGATGGCCGAATCTACAGCCAAATGTGAGATCAGCCAGGAACATCTGGAATGCCCAATCTGCTTGCGCCGTTTCCAAGATCCGAAAATACTTGACTGTCTTCACAGTTTCTGTCGGAATTGCTTGGAAGACTTGCTCAGCAAGCATCAACCTGATGCTGATAAGATCATCTGCCCAGTCTGTAGGAAGGCCACGGAGATTCCAGACTCGCGCCTTGAGAATCTCTAGAACTGTTTCTTTCTGAGCTCGCTTGTCGATGACGTCAACAAACGGGAGCAGTTACTTGGAGGAACCTCGGCTTCTAATCTGATTTGTGAAGAGTGTGAAGACGGTTTGGAGGCCGTCTCCCGCTGCCTGGACTGCAGTGCAAACATCTGCCAACAATGCCAGGCTGCTCACAAGCGTTTTAAACACACTAAGAAGCACCGAATTGTGTCAGATCTCAGTCCGCGCCAGAACGTCACGGCTAAGGATCATCATGCCCCAAAATGCACACAGCACCCCGACTACAATCTCTCTCTTTACTGCGAGACTTGCAAGATACTGATCTGCGCAATGTGTGGAGCATTTGACCATCGTACAGAAGAACATACATTTACTAGCATTGCTGATGCTATTGGATCTCATCGCAAAGATGTCGATGACGTCTTGAGGAAGTTTCAGAAAAGCGAGGATGAATTCCAAGCCTTGCAAGAATCCATTTCACACTCGCGGAAGAGATTGAAGCTGATGGTGACTAAGGCATGCGATGATGTTTCTGCTAAGGAGAAAGAGGAAATCGCCAAAATTCAAACCAAGGCTCGGCTTCTCAGAGATGAGATTACCAAAATCAGTAAGGACAGAGATAAAGAGTATGCAAAGGTGTTCAACAGTAATCGAGACAAGATGGAGAGAGCCAAGACCATTGTGACCGCTGTGAGCGACCTGATGGAACGTGCCGACTACTTTGAGACGTTGGATCTTAGGCCAAAGGTAATGCACAACCTGGAATTTCAGGAGGAACTTCTGTTTGAACAAGGTGACCACAAGAAGTCATTTATCGGGGTCATTTGTCAAGATGTAGTCTCCGATACAGATCTGGGGGAGATACTTCATAAGGAAAAGTGGCTGTTGAAGAATGAGTTCCAGGGGGAGGAAACTGAAGATGGCGAATTCAGAGCACATAGTGTCTGTACATTACAAAACGGTGACATTATCGTAACGAACACAGACACGGCAACAGTCTCTGTATTTACGCCTGATGGACACTTCAAGACGTCCTTTAACCCAGAAGCTGGCTTGCAGGCTGCGCCGTACGGCATCGCAGTGACACGAGACGATTTGATGTTGGTCACAGATGGAGATATGGTTAAAGTTTTTGACACTGATCAACAGTTGATTCGTCAGTTCAGACCGGCACAAGATGAACCTGGGGAACTGCAAACAAGTGAACTAACTTGTATTGCTGCGGATGAGCAAAATCGCGTAGCTGTAGCAGACAAAGAAAGAAACGTTGTATATGTGGCAAATCTCGATGGGTCGTTGATTTCAATCATTCCCACTGACATATGGCCAGGATAGATTGCGTTCCAACACGACGACCGTTTAATTCTATCTCTTTACGGTCGGAAGATGTTACTCTGCCTAAATTTTTCGGGTAAAGAGGTTTTCACCATCAGCACTGAAACAAACGGTGAGCCCATGAGACCTAGCGGCGTGTGCTGCGACGAGGCGGGTGATATTTACGTGACAGTTGTGCATCCCAGTGTTGACATGGCCGGAAGGAGTGAACTACATCATTACACTGCACAAGGAGTACACGTAGAGTGCATAGCTCAGGGATTATTTTGGCCCTTTGACATGACGATCTCTCCTCGCGGTGAGCTCCTGGTGGCTGATCAAAACTCTGTAAAAACATTTCTTCGAGTTTGAATGATGCATAGTTGGAGGGACCGCTCTTTCAAACTCCCACCGTACCGCCACAACTACTTCCTTTAAGATTAAACGATAGGTTTCGATAAGGAGTTTTGATATCCGCCATATACATGTATGCATTGATCTTATCAAGTACTTACAGAGGAGATTGTTTTGACAATTTGTATAATGCTTCGGTGGGGTAAATGTTCAAATGCTATATTGATAAAATTAATTAATCGTGTAATGCTTAAAAACTAACTCATAGCAACTTTAGAAACTTGTCAAAATAAATTATAGCTCTATTTATTGTGTACACGTTGCCTTCAGATTTCACGAAATCTCACGTTTGAGGGTGTTCCTTATACTTATTGGCTGTTCCGATTCGGGTCGGAACAGCCTTTGTTTTCGTTACGGTTTTTTTTTTTTTTTTTTTAAATTCTTTTCCTTCTTCCACTTTTTTCAGACGCTATTTCGGACACTTGCACATTGATGATTGACTTCAAACTTCACATGGACATTTAGACCGGCAGCCCAGAGGGTTTTGGTTAAACGAACGAGGTACCAACAACCGAGGGCAGGAACATTTAGGAAGTGACCTAGTATTTGCAGATCTGGGCGTCTGCCGCGGTCCCTCTGCTGCGTTTGACCCCTGGGGATCCCCAAAGGGGGCCAAAAATTGCGCTGGATCAAACATTCGAGGTACCACATGAAACTAAGTTTAGATGAAAGATCACATCACACAGAGTACGAAATGGCCCTTGCCAGACGAATTTTCTGCTGCAAAAGTCCCGCCAGACGCCCGCCAAAATCTCATTCCATATAATAAATGCAAGATACAACGGCCGTCGACAAACGAGTCCATTTGTTTTGAACGGGTAGTTTTGACATACGGCTGTTCTGTTTCATCCGGCGTAAATCTGGGAGCGCTGTGATTGACTATGTTGAGTGGAGTTCTCGGGTACTGGGTTGGCAAAAAAACAAAATTTGACACAGTATCCATACCAAAATAAGAACTTTCTTAATTCAGCTTTTGTCCATTTGTTTGCGAAATCACTGAAGAAGAGGCAAGAACAGGGTGGGATTATGTACAGCGCAAGATAATCTTGATTGGTCACCATGGGTTACAATGTATGTACTACGTTAGTACCTACCTATAAATACTCAATGTAGGCTACGTGTAATGATTAAGTGTAAATTAAAGTGACTAAACTGTATCATTTTCCACCGTCAAAAGTTGCATCGGCGAAACTGACCACTGCTATAGGGCCTATCCAAATAAGCAAACACAACAAACGTTTCATCGATGATGAGCGCGGATTCTTGAACACTGATCCTTTTCGCGCGAAAACAAATTAACAGAATATTGTAATACACAAAATCAAGTTGTTTATGTGGTTATCAGAGCATCCTTTCACTCCAAATTCCCTCCAAACCGCTTTCTGTGAAAGCGACGCGCGTCGAATTTACACACAAAAAGGCTATGTGTGAATATCCACCCTCATTATTGATGATAATTGGCCGTCTGAACATGCCCCGGGAACATGCCTATAAAATTAAATGAATTGGAGATGCACACTGATTATTTTCGCGTGTTCTGTATGCAAATTTGACGCGCGTTGCTTGACGAAAATGCGGGATGGAAGGAATTTGGAGTGCGGCATGGAATGAATTACAAAAGTCATGTACATGTAGATGAATTGGATATGCACACTAAACTTTTTTTCATGCACACTGAACTTTATTTACGCGTTCTGCATGCAAATTTGACGCGCGCTGCTTGAAGAAAATACGGCCAGGAATTTGGAGTGAAGCGACGCACAAGAATGTCCTGTTATTCTGGGATTTGCAGTGAGTCGGCTCATACAATTCTCTGCGTGTAGCATTTTGTCGAGGTGCAGTGACGCGCGTCAAATTTACCCGCTTTTAAAGCCCGGTGCACACTTTTGCGATTTATCGGCCTATCGGCCCACATGACCGGAAAGGTTTGGGCTGGAACTTCGGGCTGGTCTGACCGTACATGAACCGGGACAAACCAAAAGTGTTTGTTAGATTTTTCTGTATCATCCGATGGTTTGGTAATAATCCGGTTTTTGGCCGGTAAATCACAAAGGTAAATCGTAAATCGGCGGGGTTTATATTGGGTGGATTCACACTGAGCCTAAAGCGCGTCTCTTTGAAAAATAAAGCCATAGGCCTATGGAGGGAAATGAGTCATTGAAAATCACAGATCTACACATTAATGTGCCAAGCACGGAATTTATTTACTTTTGTAAAATGAGTTACCAGCCAATTATTAGCCTGTATGGCAAATTGGGTTTTTAGAAACATTAGCAAAATAGTAAAAACAAAAATCACATACGATTTTGGCTGGCGGGACATTTTAGCAAAATAAAGCAAATACAATATTGTGTGCTAAACAGCGCCATGAAATTGGCTCCTGGTCACCAAAAAGCTCAACACTGGCGCATACATTACGCGTCAAATGTCAGGCGTCGCACACCAATTTTGACGTGCAAAGATATATTTAAAGACCTGTGTGTGTATATTTCGATTCGGGACGCGCCTCGTTAGCCCGCGCCGCAATAGACTTCTAAAGTGAAAACGTCACCCTTTGTGTGTTGCCATTGTTTTTGGGTCTAAACTAAAACCAGTGAACTGTTTCCCTGCGCTATACCAATGGATGTTTCAGATTACCAGCGAATGTTTAGACCCAATTACCATGGCAACGACGTCACACTTTAGTAGTCTATAGACGCACATGTATCTCTGTTTACAGCGCTCCCAGAACACAGAACAGCCGCGTATGTCAAAGCTACCCGTTCAAAACAAATGGACTCGTTTGTCGACGGCCGTTGTATCTTGTATTTATTATATGGAATGAGATTTTGGCGGGCGTCTGGCGGGACTTTTGCAGCAGAAAATTCGTCTGGCAAGGGCCATTCCGTACTCTGTGTGATGTGCTCTTTCATCTAAACTTAGTTTCATGTGGTACCTCGAATGTTTGATCCAGCGCAATTTTTGGCCCCCTTTGGGGGTCCCCAGGGGTCAAACGCAGCAGAGAGACCCCGGCAGACGCCCAGATCTGCAAATACTAGGTCACTTCCTAAATGTTCCTGCCCTCGGTTGTTGGTACCTCGTTCGTTTAACCAAAACCCTCTGGGCTGCCGGTCTAATTGGTCACTATGTGAATTAGTGCACAGTACTAATGACGTAATGATGACGTCATCACGTGTCAGATTAAAGGCGCATAAAGTTTAATAAATTAAATATTCAAAAATCAATAAAAAATCAACCGTTTGACCTACGATCTTGATTCCTTCGCCATATACGATGACTAACAAAAGTCTTTAAGATGCGCACACGCCTTGACCTTTGACCTCGTTTCCTATTGGTCAAACAGATTTTGCCTTGCCATTTAAAAGTGGTGCAAGATATTTGGACAAAGTCACTTGTGTTACACTTCGACTAGGGTGGGGTATCTAAAAAATATGTTGGTGACCTTTGACCTTGCTCACTTCCGGTCGAAACCGGAAGTGGCCCTTAGTTTGAAAGTGGTAGGAGGTATTGAGATGGGGTCAATGGTGTTATTACCAGAGGCCCTTAAGCTTTCCAAAAATATAAGTGATGACGTCATCGTACGATATAGCGCCCTCTAGCGACAAGATGATTACGTAATTAAATATTCAAAAATCAATAAAAAATCAACGGTTTGACCTACGATTTTGATTCCTTTGGCATACACGATCACTAACAAATGTCTTTAAGATGCGCACACGCCTTGACCTTTGACCTCGTTTCCTATTGGTCTAACAGATGTTGCCTTGCCATTTGAAAGTGGTACAAGATATCTGCATGTGGTCAACTGTATTACACTTGGACCTAGGGTGGTGTATCCAAAAAATGTGGTCGTGACCTTTGACCTCGTTACCTATTGGTCTAACAGATTTTGCCTTTCCATTTGAAAGTGGTACAAGATACATGTATCTGCATGTGGTAAACTGTATTACACTTGGACCTAGGGTGGTGTATCCAAAAAATATGGTCGTGACCTTTGACCTCGTTTCCTATTGGTCTAACAGATTTTGCCTTGCCATTTGAAAGTGGTACAAGATATCTGCATGTGGTAAACTGTATTACACTTGGACCTAGGGTGGTGTATCCAAAAAATATGGTCGTGACCTTTGACCTCGTTTCCTATTGGTCTAACATATTTTGCCTTGCCATTTGAAAGTGGTACAAGATATCTGCATGTGGTCAACTGTATTACACTTGGACCTAGGGTGGTGTATCCAAAAAATATGGTCGTGACCTTTGACCTCGTTTCCTATTGGTCAAACAGATTTTGCCTTGCCATTTGAAAGTGGTACAAGATATCTGCATGTGGTCAACTGTATTACACTTCGACCTTTAATCTGACATGTAGGGAAGGTCAAAGGTATATATGGCCGTGACCTTTGACATTCCCTACATGTCAGATCAAAGGGGCATGTAATAATATTCAATATTTAACAATCGATAAAAACTCAACCGTTTGACCTACGATCGTGATTTCTTCATATACGATCACTAACAAAGGTCATCCCGAACACCATATATGTTTATAAAAAGGAGGGGAACAGCCATGTGTTCGTTGTCCAGAACGAACACAGGTCTAGTTAAGAGTTGTTCTTGCAATAAAACACATTTAATGTGTTATAATTAGTGAATGGTAATTTAAAAAAAACAAACACTGACCTCTGACCCCCACTACATGTCCCGCGAAATGTATACGTATTTCAAGCCGTCAATACGATCGTCCGGGTAGTGGGCAAAATGCAGCGACGAACAGGAGTTAGGCTGGCGCCGTAGCCAGTGGTCAGGTAAACCTATCAGATGAACGCAAGGTACCATACCATTCTCCGCCTCCCGAGACATGTGTGAAATGTAAACACACACACACACACACATACACAGACTGGCTGTCCAAAAATGGATCGTCAAGAGAACACAGCAGACGCGTCAAAAAAAGAAAAAACGAAAACCTCGCCAATCAGGGTAAGAATATTGTCATGGGACAAACCGATAGAAAGGACTTGGATGATTTATAACCAATGATTATTGTAGACACGAATTAAAAAAACAGGCACATCACACGCAACGGAGGAAGGAAAAATAATTTCTTTCTCCAGGCTGGAAATAAGACTAATATAATTTCTCCGCCATTTATGGGAGTCAAGATTTGGACTCCCATAAATGGCGGAGCGTGCTGCTTCGAGAAATTACGCAAAATTAAAGCATTTCTAAGGCACGTTTGTGTGGATCATTATATTCTACTTTTTAAACATCTTTCAGATCGTGCTCATTATACTTCAAACGCTTGTAATAGCCCAAAAACGCCCAATAAAGCGCAACCCGAAGGCAACGTGTTCCTTTAAGTACTTCGTTTTTATGTACAGAATAGAAAAGTTATACAAAAAAGAATCGACTATTTGATATCTGTGCTTTATTTATTTTATCTAGAGATTGTTTTGACAATAATTCTTATGTAATGCTTTTGTGGGGTAAATGTTTAAGTGCAATTGTTAGGGATAATTTAATGGTCACATTTGCTACAATTTGATACCGTTAGACAATCAATGTCACAAAATTGTGAAAAAGGCGATGGGCCTAATAATGTACATTTGGAGGCAGTGCATGAGATTATCCCATCCTGATGCGGTCATCAGTGAGATCATGGTGAAATGGGCAACGTATCGGCCAACTGTGTTGAGACGAAATAAACAAACTGTTCGTTCACCAAAATAGAAGTTTGCCCAGATTTGATCATACCAAAATTTGGGAAAATACGGCATAAATATATACATGTATTGTGTACTAAAACTTTTATTGGTACCCTCTATTTAGTCTGTAGTTTCTTATATTATTGAACGTCCCTTGGACCCGTGCAGCACCGACTGGCCTAAATGCGTTTCGAAATCAAATTTGTAAGGCGAATTTCATTATATCTTTATCATTTTGTTTACAGGTTTTATTGTTCTGTTATAGTCAATTTTAAAGGTAGAACAAGAAAAATCTTACTTAAAGTACCTAAAGCCCCCGTCACACTTATTCGGAATTAGCAGGAAGCAAGTAGAACCAGCCGGAATGAACAATTTTCACCATTCGTGCCACATTCGGGCGGGAATTTCAAACTGACCAACATTCTTACAACTTTGTAAGAATGCCGTTCGAATACTAAGAATGCGCTTCGAACCCGCCTCGAATGATTCTTGCACATTCCGGGTGTATTAGCTTTCGAATGCAGTTCAAATGTAGTTGGAACACAGTAGGAATACCTAGAATGCTGTTAGAATGCAGTAAGAATATTAAGAATGCACTTCGAATGCCGTACGACTGCGGTTCGTTGCAGCCCGAATACCACCCGAAGTCTGGTTGGAAGATGCCCCGAATGCTGTACGAATTCACCTCAAATGCAGTCAGAACGCTCCCGGAATAGCCGCCGAATATGTTTCGAACGTCTGATAATTCAAAGAGAATGCAGCTCGAATACTTAGAATGTAGGCCTACTTCGAATGTGCTTAGATTGTAACACGAATGTCCCGAGTGTACCAAGAATGCCAACGGAACGGTCCCCGATAGGGTATCAAACGCTGCCGAATCTAGCATTTTCATCAGTCTCAGCCCAGACACCATAGAGTATGGACCCCCTGGACCATGTTGCTTTGCTCCAGATTGCTGTCTTCCAGCAAGACCTGCTTGAAAGTGATATGGAGGAGGCTAGAAGGAGGAGAAAACCCAGAAGGTATTACGTCCGGACTCATTCAAGGGCCAATCGGGACGTTCCGACTGCATTCGAGATGTATTCGAGCGGCAATCGAAATATTCAGAAGGCATTCGAAGTGCATTCCAGCTGAACTATTTGAATATCGAAATAGATTCTGGCAGCAATCGAGATGCACTCGAGGTGCATTCCGGCTCATTCTAGGCACATTCGGGACATTCTGGCAGGATTGCCATGGCTTGCCATTATGATTTTTCCCTCGAACGCGATCAGAATGTTTCAAATTCTGTTAGAATGCCGTAAGAATATTTATAATGCAGTCAGAATGCAGTTAGAATACACTTCGAATGCCGTTCGATATTTCTTCTCTTCGAATGCACCTCGAATGTTTTGAGCATGAGCAAAACATTCGGGCCGGCCACAAGAATGGGCCCAAATGTTTGGAATGCACTCATAATGCAGTCAGAATATTTAGAATGCACTTCGAATATCCCGGAATATACGAAGAATGTCCATTCCGACGGCATTCCGGCTAATTCCGCCTCCAGTGTGACTGGGGTATAACAATGGTACCAAACACCACATGATTATATTTCTGTCAAATGGTATTTTGTGTAAGAAATTAACAACTGATTTTCTTTTTTACCACTCAACTCAACACAAAAACCAGTATTACTGCACCTATGCTGTGGCCGAAATGTTTACAGGGCAGTTTTATCAACATGGCTTATAATCACGAGTGGGAATAATGGGCCGAATTCATAAAAACTAGCAATTGCTTTTTGTAGGCTTTTGCTTACATCTTCATACATAAAAATAAGCAGTTGCTAGCAAGCAAAAGTGTCTAGTTTTAAGCAAAAGCAAAAGCTTGTTTCTTGCAAGCAAATGCCACCTTGATTAGCAATTGCCTAAATACGTATACATAACAACAACCTTTTGCTTGTGTTATTCAGCAATTGCTTGCAGTGTTACAAGATCCTTACATGGTAGCTTGACCTCTTACTTGTTCGTGACATGGCGCAAAAATTATGCCTGAGAATGGTAGGATACCCCGGATGAGGATTAAAAGCAAACTCATCCGTCTATACAAAGCCGTTACATAACATGCATGCCTCTTGAAGAATAGCGCTATTGTTCAGATCCCCCAAGCAATTGCTGAGGAAGCCTAAGAAAAAGCTCTCAGCCAAAGCAAAGGGTTAGGAATATGTTTTCAAGCAATGGCTTTTGTGTTTGATTCTGCTTGATGAGCTTATGCTTTTGCTCAGTGCTTCTTCTTATAAGCAATTGCTAGTTTTTAGGTATTCGGCCCAATGCCCCTTTTACCAATCATGTGTGCTACCCTGTGAATCGTCTGTCAATAACAAAAAGTCATTTCGCAAATCACAGCTGAATTTTAACAGTCATCATAGTAGTCCAAAATGCCATTGGGTCTTTCGTATTGTCACTGCCATCTAATACAATGAGTGCACATGTCCATAAACATTTGAACAGCAAATAAGTGCTGCGCATGAAAATATGTTAGCGTAGGGCGAGTTTGTTTCGGACGGATCCAGATTCAGATCTGAGCAGATCCAATTCACGTGACTTGAATTCCTAGTTGAGAGCAGTTTCGTTTGTTTCTGCGCGGTATTAAACTCGGGATCTGGATTCGGATCTGTCGTGAAACAAACACGCCCGTAGTGTCCAATCCAATACACCGTAGGCGTACAAACGCTATCTGACCTATCTCCTCGAGCCAGCAGTTTCTTAGATTGGTTCCCGATCCCTATAGATTGGTTCGCTTATTGCGAAAATATAGGGATCGGTAAAGGCAGCCATGACGGGCAGAATTCTGCCCGTCACGTGGTTATTATTATTTTTTATTTTTTAGTAAGTGTGCAGATTTTGCATTGACATTTGTAACTTGGCCGTGCGTGTCGAACATATCCAATTATGTAAATAAAGTACATTGCCTAAAGCAAAGGGCTTGGCCAATTTTTAAATATAAAAAACACAATGCGCACGCGCAAAGACGACCAATTACAGATCAAGATGAAGCGCCCTTAACCTGTCCTTATATTCTCCTGTGTGGAATATGTGGACGGGAACCAGTCTAAAACGCTATCTGACCTTTCTCCTCGAGCCAGCAGTTTCTCATGTCTGGGAATTCCCGCAGCTATTTTGGTCCACAAAGCAACAGGCTTGTTTTGTGACAGGTTCTGGGCATTTTGTGCTTTCATTTGCGACTTAGCTTCCGCCATCAAACGACAGAATATATATACGGGTGAACGACGACTATAGGCTACACACAGTTTTATAGTAACGGTTAGTCTTGGCCCAAGACTACTCTAGTCGATATTGGTTTGTGTACGCGTTGGCCATTCCCAGTAGTGGGCCCTCTTGCAGCACTAACTGGCCAGCCCTTTGCTAGACTAGAGTAGTCTTGGGAATCCAAATCCCGGTTTCGTCTCCGTCTCCGTCTCCATAGGGTTTACATGGAGACGGAGCCTGAGCCTGATCCTAAGTCGAGATTTGGAAAAAGGCCTACAGGCCCGAAATCAGCGAGTTTTGCGGGGGGCGATCGAATAGTGCCGTCAGGGACTAGTTTTGAAACAGTAAAATGCCGGCTATACATAACATTGCATACATAACGAAGAATGCATGGATAAGTATATAGATGACCCCCTTTTCAGATATGATCACTGTTAGATTGGTTCCCGATCCCTATAGATTGGTTCGCTTATTGCAGAATTCTGCCCGTCACGTGGTTATTATTATTTTTATATTTTTAGTAAGTGCGCAGATTTTGCATTGACATTTGTAACTTGGCCGTGCGTGTCGAACATATCCAATTATGTAAATAAAGTACATTGCCTAAAGCAAAGGGCTTAGCCAAATTTTAAATATAAAAAACACAATGCGCACGCGCAAAGACGACCAATTACAGATCAAGATGAAGCGCCCTTAACCTGTCCTTATATTCTCCTGTGTGGAATATGTGGACGGGAACCAGTCTAGATCACTGTGTGATATACAACCTAATACAATAACAACTGGCTATATTGTGCGACGAAAAATTGAATTATTCGAATTATATGTTGATTTATTCGTTTGAGCTACAGAGCGAATTATAATGAATCTACTTTACCCTTGTTATGTAAAGTGAAACGGTTCAGTGGTCACGAGTGGTATAAATAAGCACGAGTGACACGCAGTGCTTCACGGGGCGGTCGGGTTGGCGTACGGGTTCTTTCCTCGCCTTTCACCTCTGGGGTCCCGGGTTCGAATCCGGGGCGTGTATGTGGATTGGGTTTGCAGTCCCTACTTGACCGCGTGGGTTTTCCCCTGGGGCATTTCTCTGGGGGTTTTCCTCCCACTTCTAAAACTGCAACTCCTTCTTCGTCATCTCAAGTTGATAATATAGTATAGTTAAAGCTAAAACCGTATAGTTGATGGCATAAAGGGCCTTAGTTGCCGAAGATGCCATAAAATATACAACAACAACAACAACAGTGCTTCACGCCGGGCGGTCGGGTTGGCGTACGGGTTCTTTCCTCGCCTTTCACCTCTGGGGTCCCGGGTTCGAATCCGGGGCGTGTATGTGGATTGGGTTTGCAGTCCCTACTTGACCGCGTGGGTTTTCCCCTGGGGCATTTCTCTGGGGGTTTTCCTCCCACTTCTAAAACTGCAACTCCTTCTTCGTCATCTCAAGTTGATAATATAGTATAGTTAAAAGCTAAAACCGTATAGTTGATGGCATAAAGGGCCTTAGTTGCCGAAGATGCCATAAAATATACAACAACAACAACAGTGCTTCACGCCTTCGGGTTGGCGTACGTGTTCTTTCCTCGCCTTTCACCTCTGGGGTCCCGGGTTCGAATCCGGGGCGTGTATGTGGATTGGGTTTGCAGTCCCTACTTGACCGCGTGGGTTTTCCCCTGGGGCATTTCTCTGGGGGTTTTCCTCCCACTTCTAAAACTGCAACTCCTTCTTCGTCATCTCAAGTTGATAATATACTATATTATCAACAACAACAGTACTTCACGCTGCAAAACTTTTTCCCCTTGGGGGAGGGGACACCGTTGTTTTTTTGCTAGCCTGAAAGCCAGTTGGTTCGCATAGGTCAGGCGTACGTTTCCATTTTTTCCTAAAAAGGTTTTGTGGTTTTTCGTATCTGGCAGCCAACGTAACAACGGGTGTGCGTTCGGGTAAATATACCCGTTAGCTTCAATAACAAGCTGATTATCCATGTCTCTGTTTGTCTTTAATTGGCGATAAAGGAATCGAACCTTTTATTCCAAGTTCGATGGACATGGAGTTGTTCGTGTAATAAAGCATCCAGGTCACAGCGCCAAGCGGTGTATACCAAAATCATTGTAGTTGTGGTGTTGTTTCTTGTGAAACGTGTTTAAAGGGTAATGAATTTTTTTTTGTAGAGCGGAACTACCTGTTTCGCGGGGGGGATCGTCCGATCCACCAGATAACTAGACTGGTTCCCGTCCACATATTCCACACAGGAGAATATAAGGACAGGTAAAGGGCGCTTCATCTTGATCTGTAATTGGTCGTCTTTGCGCGTGCGCATTGTGTTTTTTTATATTTAAAAATTGGCCAAGCCCTTTGTTTTAGGCAATGTACTTTATTTACATAATTGGATATGTTCGACACGCACGGCCAAGTTACAAATGTCAATGCAAAATCTGCGCACTTAATAAAACAAATAAAATAATAATAACCACGTGACGGGCAGAATTCTGCCCGTCGTGGCTGCCCTTTACCGATCCCTATATTTTCGCAATAAGCGAACCAATCTATAGGGATCGGGAACCATTCTACCAGATAACCCCCTAGTTACGGGCCTGCGCCTATATAACCTCGTGCTACAAGCTCCAACGGCTATTTCTTGTACGCATCCACGATTAAAGCGCAGAGCGGGGCGAGTACAAGTGCGCCCTCTGTCTTGTAAACCATGCTGTGCAAATTTGCATAGCGCGCGGAGCTTGAAACTTGGGCAATCAATTAAGGCATGTAATGTCAGGTAGGCTAAATTCCCTTGTCCCTCAATTTTTTTGATTTTGCGACATTTTTGAAGAATACAATTCTGGTTTAATGGCATAAAAGTGCTTTATTTATCTCCTGGGTGTATTAGGATCGTTTATTTTGGACTATGCTCGTGCGCATGCTCAGGCCTTTGGATGGTCGTTCACACACCCCAGTTTGGGACGGGAATTTGGTCAAAGTGTGGTCCAAACGTCGGCAAATCTGGAGGTCGAAAATTTTTCCGACGAACTTCAAATTTTGCATGCTCCAAACAGTCTATATTGCGCACTTGTCCTAAAAAATTGACAGACTTTCGCGGGGGAAATGGCCGAGAAATTTCAATACGTAGGGAAAACGGGGCTCGGGATTCCTGCTTGCTCCGCAACCCGTGGCTGTCCGTACACTCTTCTTTGGTGTACTCCTGACTAGTGCGCATGCTCAGGCCTTTGGATGGTCGTTGACACACCCCAGTTTGGGACGGGAATTTGGTCAAAGTGTGGTCCAAACGTCGGCAAATTTGGAGGTCGAAAAATTTTCCGACGAACTTCAAATTTTGCATGTTCCAAACAGTCTATATTGCGCACTTGTCCTAAAAAATTGACAGACTTTCGCCGGGAAATGGCCGAGAAATTTCAATACGTAGGGAAAACGGGGCTCGGGATTCCTGCTTGCTCCGCAACCCGTAGCTGTCCGTACACTCTTCTTTGGTGTACTCCTGACTAGTGCGCATGCTCAGGCCTTTGGATGGTCGTTGACACACCCCAGTTTGGGACGGGAATTTGGTCAAAGTGTGGTCCAAACGTCGGCAAATCTGGAGGTCGAAAATTTTTCCGACGAACTTCAAATTTTGCATGCTCCAAACAGTCTATATTGCGCACTTGTCCTAAAAAATTGACAGACTTTCGCGGGGGAAATGGCCGAGAAATTTCAATACGTAGGGAAAACGGGGCTCGGGATTCCTGCTTGCTCCGCAACCCGTGGCTGTCCGTACACTCTTCTTTGGTGTACTCCTGACTAGTGCGCATGCTCAGGCCTTTGGATGGTCGTTGACACACCCCAGTTTGGGACGGGAATTTGGTCAAAGTGTGGTCCAAACGTCGGCAAATTTGGAGGTCGAAAAATTTTCCGACGAACTTCAAATTTTGCATGTTCCAAACAGTCTATATTGCGCACTTGTCCTAAAAAATTGACAGACTTTCGCCGGGAAATGGCCGAGAAATTTCAATACGTAGGGAAAACGGGGCTCGGGATTCCTGCTTGCTCCGCAACCCGTAGCTGTCCGTACACTCTTCTTTGGTGTACTCCTGACTAGTGCGCATGCTCAGGCCTTTGGATGGTCGTTGACACACCCCAGTTTGGGACGGGAATTTGGTCAAAGTGTGGTCCAAACGTCGGCAAATTTGGAGGTCGACAAATTTTTCGACGAACTTCAAATTTTGCATGCTCCAAACAGTCTATATTGCGCACTTGTCCTAAAAAATTGACAGACTTTCGCCGGGAAATGGCCGAGAAATTTCAATACGTAGGGAAAACGGGGCTCGGGATTCCTGCTTGCTCCGCAACCCGTGGCTGTCCGTACACCCTTCTTTGGTGTACTCCTGACTAGTGCGCATGCTCAGGCCTTTGGATGGTCGTTGACACACCCCAGTTTGGGACAGGAATTTGGTCAAAGTGTGGTCCAAACGTCGGCAAATTTGGAGGTCGAAAAATTTTCCGACGAACTTCAAATTTTCTATATTGCGCACTTGTCCTAAAAAATTGACAGACTTTCGCTTGGAAATGGCCGAGAAATTTCAATACGTAGGGAAAACGGGGCTCGGGATTCCTGCTTGCTCCGCAACCCGTGGCTGTCCGTACACTCTTCTTTGGTGTACTCCTGACTCGTGCGCATGCTCAGGCCTTTGGATGGTCGTTGACACACCCCAGTTTGGGACGGGAATTTGGTCAAAGTGTGGTCCAAACGTCGGCAAATTTGGAGGTCGAACAGTTTTCCGACGAACTTCAAATTTTCTATATTGCGCACTTGTCCTAAAAAATTGACAGACTTTCGCCGGGAAATGGCCGAGAAATTTCAATACGTAGGGAAAACGGGGCTCGGGATTCCTGCTTGCTCCGCAACCCGTAGCTGTCCGTACACTCTTCTTTGGTGTACTCCTGACTAGTGCGCATGCTCAGGCCTTTGGATGGTCGTTGACACACCCCAGTTTGGGACAGGAATTTGACCAGACAGGACGTGTTTTTCCTCTTCGTGCTGCGGGAAATGGCCGAGAAATTTCAATACGTAGGGAAAACGGGGCTCGGGATTCCTGCTTGCTCCGCAACCCGTAGCTGTCCGTACACTCTTCTTTGGTGTACTCCTGACTAGTGCGCATGCTCAGGCCTTTGGATGGTCGTTGACACTATGAGCAAAAACATGTACATGTTCATTGTAACCCTATTGTTAGTAACAATGGTGTGTGCCCAATTTCCATTGTTATATGTTCATAGTGTGACACACCCCAGTTTGGGACGGGAATTGGGTCAAAGTGTGGTCAAAACGTCGGCAAATTTGGAGGTCCAAACGTCGGCAAATTTGGAAGTCAAGAAATTTTCCGACGAACTTCAAATTTGGCATGCTCCAAACACTCTATATTCCGCACTTGTCCTGAAAAATTGACAGACTTTCGCCGGGAAATGGCGGAGAAATTTCAGAGTTTAGGGAAAACTGGGTTGGGGCTTCCTGACTGCTCCGCAACCCGTGGCTGTCTGTACGCTCCTCTTCGGTGTACTCCTGACTCGTGCGCATGCTCAGTCCTTCGGACTGTCGTTGACACACCCCAGTTTGGGACAGGAAATTGGTCAAAGTGTGGTCCAAACGTCGGCAAATTTGGAAGTCAAGAAATTTTCCGACGAACTTCAAATTTTGCATGCTTTAAACACTCTATATTCCGCACTCTTCCTGAAAAATTGACAGACTTTCGCCTGGAAATGGCGGAGAAATTTCAGAGTTTAGGGAAAACTGGGTTGGGGCTTCCTGACTGCTCCGCAACCCGTGGCTGTCTGTACGCTCCTCTTTGGTGTACTCCTGGCTCGTGCGCATGCTCAGTCCTTCGGACTGTCGTTGACACACCCTAGTTTGGGACAGGAAATTGGTCAAAGTGTGGTCCAAACGTCGGAAAATTTGGAAGTCAAGAAATTTTCCAACGAACTTCAAATTTTGCATGCTCCAAACACTCTATATTCCACACTTGTCCTGAAAAATTGACAGACTTTCGCCGGGAAATGGCCGAGAAATTTCAATACGTAGGGAAAACGGGGCTCGGGATTCCTGCTTGCTCCGCAACCCGTAGCTGTCCGTACACTCTTCTTTGATGTACTCCTGACTAGTGCGCATGCTCAGGCCTTTGGATGGTCGTTGACACACCCCAGTTTGGGACGGGAATTTGGTCAAAGTGTGGTCAAAACGTCGGCAAATTTGGAGGTCCAAACGTCGGCAAATTTGGAAGTCAAGAAATTTTCCGACGAACTTCAAATTTGGCATGCTCCAAACACTCTATATTCCGCACTTGTCCTGAAAAATTGACAGACTTTCGCCGGGAAATGGCGGAGAAATTTCAGAGTTTAGGGAAAACTGGGTTGGGGCTTCCTGACTGCTCCGCAACCCGTGGCTGTCTGTACGCTCCTCTTCGGTGTACTCCTGACTCGTGCGCATGCTCCGTCCTTAGGACTGTCGTTGACACACCCTAGTTTGGGACAGGAAAGTGTGGTCCAAAAAAATTGGAGAAAAATTTAGGATTCAAAAATTGCAGGAATTGTTCCTTAGAGCCCATAGATAATATTTCCTGAATTTGACTTTGACTGTTCATCCAGAAAATGAAATATTAAATTTTAAATTTTTTTAGATTTTAAGGAAAAATATCAATTTTTTCTGGCAATTAGCTCTGAAAACTCCCCAAATAGCTTTCAAACGGGCTGAATTTTCGTTAGGAGTCATTTCTAAGACATTTTCAAAAATGGCAATTTTTTGCCAATTTTGAGAAAAATCACTGGACAACACCTTATGTCATTTTCAATTTTTGCCAAAAATTTTAGGATTCAAAAATTGCAGGAAGTGTTCCTTAGAGCCCACAGATGATATTTCCTGAATTTGACCTTGACTGTTCATCCAGAAAATGAAATATGAAATTTAAAAATTTTCAGATTTTAATGAAAAATATCAATTTTTCCTGGCAATTAGCTCTGAAAACTGCCCAAATAGCTTTTAAACGGGCTGAATTTTCGTTAGGAGTCATTTCTAAGACATTTTCAAAAATGGCAATTTTTGGCCAATTTTTGAGAAAAATCACTGGACTAACCCCTTATGATATTTTCAATTTTTGGTCAAAAATTTTAGGATTCAAAAATTGCTGGAAGTGTTCCTTAGAGCCCACAGATGATATTTCCTGAATTTGACCTTGACTGTTCATCCAGAAAATGAAATATGAAATTTAAAAATTTTCAGATTTTAATGAAAAATATCAATTTTTCCTGGCAATTAGCTCTGAAAACTGCCCAAATAGCTTTCAAACGGGCTGAATTTTCGTTAGGAGTCGTTTCTAAGACATTTTCAAAAATGGCAATTTTTGGCCAATTTTTGAGAAAAATCACTTATGATATTTTCAATTTTTGGCCAAAAATTTTAGGATTCAAAAATTGCTGGAAGTGTTCCTTAGAGCCCACAGATGATATTTCCTGAATTTGACCTTGACTGTTCATCCAGAAAATGAAATATGAAATTTTAAAATTTTCAGATTTTAATGAAAAATATCAATTTTTCCTGGCAATTAGCTCTGAAAACTGCCCAAATAGCTTTCAAACGGGCTGAATTTTCGTTAGGAGTCATTTCTAAGACATTTTCAAAAATGGCAATTTTTGGCCAATTTTGAGAAAAATCACTGGACTAACCCCTTATGATATTTTCAATTTTTTGCCAAAAATTTTAGGATTCAAAAATTGCAGGAAGTGTTCCTTAGAGCCCACAGATGATATTTACTGAATTTGACCTTGACTGTTCATCCAAAAAATGAAATATGAAATTTAAAAATTTTCAGATTTTAATGAAAAATATCAATTTTTCCTGGCAATTAGCTCTGAAAACTGCCCAAATAGCTTTCAAACGGGCTGAATTTTCGTTAGGAGTCATTTCTAAGACATTTTCAAAAATGGCAATTTTAGCCAATTTTGAGAAAAATCACTGGACTAACCCCTTATGATATTTTCAATTTTTGGCCAAAAATTGTAGGATTCAAAAATTGCAGGAAATGTTCCTTAGAGCCCACAGATGATATTCCCTGAATTTGACCTTGACTGTTCATCCAGAAAATAAAATATTAAATTCTAACATTTTCAGATTTTAATGAAAAATATCAATTTTTCCTGGCAATTAACTCTAAAAAATGCCCAAATAGCTTTCAAACGGGCTGAATTTTCGTTAGGAGTCATTTCTAAGACATTTTCAAAAATGGCAATTTTTTGCCAATTTTGATAAAAATCACTAGACTAACCCCTTATGATATTTTTAATTTTTGGCCAAAAATTTTAGGATTCAAAAATTGCAGGAAATGTTCCTTAGAGCCCACAGATGATATTTCCTGAATTTGACCTTGACTGTTCATCCAGAAAATGAAATATGAAATTTAAAAATTTTCAGATTTTAATGAAAAATATCAATTTTTCCTGGCAATTAGCTCTGAAAACTGCCCAAATAGCTTTCAAACGGGCTGAATTTTCGTTAGGAGTCATTTCTAAGACATTTTCAAAAATGGCAATTTTTGGCCAATTTTTGAGAAAAATCACTTATGATATTTTCAATTTTTGGCCAAAAATTTTAGGATTCAAAAATTGCTGGAAGTGTTCCTTAGAGCCCACAGATGATATTTCCTGAATTTGACCTTGACTGTTCATCCAGAAAATGAAATATGAAATTTTAAAATTTTCAGATTTTAATGAAAAATATCAATTTTTCCTGGCAATTAGCTCTGAAAACTGCCCAAATAGCTTTCAAACGGGCTGAATTTTCGTTAGGAGTCATTTCTAAGACATTTTCAAAAATGGCAATTTTTGGCCAATTTTGAGAAAAATCACTGGACTAACCCCTTATGATATTTTCAATTTTTTGCCAAAAATTTTAGGATTCAAAAATTGCAGGAAGTGTTCCTTAGAGCCCACAGATGATATTTCCTGAATTTGACCTTGACTGTTCATCCAGAAAATAAAATATGAAATTTTAAAATTTTCAGATTTTAATGAAAAATATCAATTTTTCCTGGCAATTAGCTCTGAAAACTGCCCAAATAGCTTTCAAACGGGCTGAATTTTCGTTAGGAGTCATTTCTAAGACATTTTCAAAAATGGCAATTTTAGCAAATTTTGAGAAAAATCACTGGACTAACCCCTTATGATATTTTCAATTTTTAGCCAAACATTTTGGGATTCAAAAATTGCAGGAAGTGATCCTTAGAGCCCAAAGATGATATTTCCTGAATTTGACCTTGACTGTTCATCCAGAAAATGAAATATGAAATTTAAACATTTTCAGATTTTAATGAAAAATATCAATTTTTCCTGGCAATTAGCTCTGAAAACTGCCCAAATAGCTTTCAAACGGGCTGAATTTTCGTTAGGAGTCATTTCTAAGACATTTTCAAAAATGGCAATTTTTTGCCAATTTTGATAAAAATCACTAGACTAACCCCTTATGATATTTTTAATTTTTGGCCAAAAATTTTAGGATTCAAAAATTGCAGGAAATGTTCCTTAGAGCCCACAGATGATATTTCCTGAATTTGACCTTGACTGTTCATCCAGAAAATAAAATATGAAATTCTAACATTTTCAGATTTTAATGAAAAATATCAATTTTTCCTGGCAATTAACTCTAAAAAATGCCCAAATAGCTTTCAAACGGGCTGAATTTTTGTTAGGAGTCATTTCTAAGACATTTTCAAAAATGGCAATTTTTGGCCAATTTTTGAGAAAAATCACTTATGATATTTTCAATTTTTGGTCAAAAATTTTAGGATTCAAAAATTGCTGGAAGTGTTCCTTAGAGCCCACAGATGATATTTCCTGAATTTGACCTTGACTGTTCATCCAGAAAATGAAATATGAAATTTAAAAATTTTCAGATTTTAATGAAAAATATCAATTTTTCCTGGCAATTAGCTCTGAAAACTGCCCAAATAGCTTTCAAACGGGCTGAATTTTCGTTAGGAGTCATTTCTAAGACATTTTCAAAAATGGCAATTTTTGGCCAATTTTTGAGAAAAATCACTTATGATATTTTCAATTTTTGGCCAAAAATTTTAGGATTCAAAAATTGCTGGAAGTGTTCCTTAGAGCCCACAGATGATATTTCCTGAATTTGACCTTGACTGTTCATCCAGAAAATGAAATATGAAATTTTAAAATTTTCAGATTTTAATGAAAAATATCAATTTTTCCTGGCAATTAGCTCTGAAAACTGCCCAAATAGCTTTCAAACGGGCTGAATTTTCGTTAGGAGTCATTTCTAAGACATTTTCAAAAATGGCAATTTTTGGCCAATTTTGAGAAAAATCACTGGACTAACCCCTTATGATATTTTCAATTTTTTGCCAAAAATTTTAGGATTCAAAAATTGCAGGAAGTGTTCCTTAGAGCCCACAGATGATATTTACTGAATTTGACCTTGACTGTTCATCCAGAAAATGAAATATGAAATTTAAAAATTTTCAGATTTTAATGAAAAATATCAATTTTTCCTGGCAATTAGCTCTGAAAACTGCCCAAATAGCTTTCAAACGGGCTGAATTTTCGTTAGGAGTCATTTCTAAGACATTTTCAAAAATGGCAATTTTAGCCAATTTTGAGAAAAATCACTGGACTAACCCCTTATGATATTTTCAATTTTTGGCCAAAAATTGTAGGATTCAAAAATTGCAGGAAATGTTCCTTAGAGCCCACAGATGATATTCCCTGAATTTGACCTTGACTGTTCATCCAGAAAATAAAATATGAAATTCTAACATTTTCAGATTTTAATGAAAAATATCAATTTTTCCTGGCAATTAACTCTAAAAAATGCCCAAATAGCTTTCAAACGGGCTGAATTTTCGTTAGGAGTCATTTCTAAGACATTTTCAAAAATGGCAATTTTTTGCCAATTTTGATAAAAATCACTAGACTAACCCCTTATGATATTTTTAATTTTTGGCCAAAAATTTTAGGATTCAAAAATTGCAGGAAATGTTCCTTAGAGCCCACAGATGATATTTCCTGAATTTGACCTTGACTGTTCATCCAGAAAATGAAATATGAAATTTAAAAATTTTCAGATTTTAATGAAAAATATCAATTTTTCCTGGCAATTAGCTCTGAAAACTGCCCAAATAGCTTTTAAACGGGCTGAATTTTCGTTAGGAGTCATTTCTAAGACATTTTCAAAAATGGCAATTTTTGGCCAATTTTTGAGAAAAATCACTTATGATATTTTCAATTTTTGGCCAAAAATTTTAGGATTCAAAAATTGCTGGAAGTGTTCCTTAGAGCCCACAGATGATATTTCCTGAATTTGACCTTGACTGTTCATCCAGAAAATGAAATATGAAATTTTAAAATTTTCAGATTTTAATGAAAAATATCAATTTTTCCTGGCAATTAGCTCTGAAAACTTCCCAAATAGCTTTCAAACGGGCTGAATTTTCGTTAGGAGTCATTTCTAAGACATTTTCAAAAATGGCAATTTTTGGCCAATTTTGAGAAAAATCACTGGACTAACCCCTTATGATATTTTCAATTTTTTGCCAAAAATTTTAGGATTCAAAAATTGCAGGAAGTGTTCCTTAGAGCCCACAGATGATATTTCCTGAATTTGACCTTGACTGTTCATCCAGAAAATAAAATATGAAATTTTAAAATTTTCAGATTTTAATGAAAAATATCAATTTTTTCTGGCAATTAGCTCTGAAAACTGCCCAAATAGCTTTCAAACGGGCTGAATTTTCGTTAGGAGTCATTTCTAAGACATTTTCAAAAATGGCAATTTTAGCAAATTTTGAGAAAAATCACTGGACTAACCCCTTATGATATTTTCAATTTTTAGCCAAACATTTTGGGATTCAAAAATTGCAGGAAGTGATCCTTAGAGCCCAAAGATGATATTTCCTGAATTTGACCTTGACTGTTCATCCAGAAAATAAAATATTAAATTCTAACATTTTCAGATTTTAATGAAAAATATCAATTTTTCCTGGCAATTAACTCTAAAAAATGCCCAAATAGCTTTCAAACGGGCTGAATTTTCGTTAGGAGTCATTTCTAAGACATTTTCAAAAATGGCAATTTTTTGCCAATTTTGATAAAAATCACTAGACTAACCCCTTATGATATTTTTAATTTTTGGCCAAAAATTTTAGGATTCAAAAATTGCAGGAAATGTTCCTTAGAGCCCACAGATGATATTTCCTGAATTTGACCTTGACTGTTCATCCAGAAAATGAAATATGAAATTTAAAAATTTTCAGATTTTAATGAAAAATATCAATTTTTCCTGGCAATTAGCTCTGAAAACTGCCCAAATAGCTTTCAAACGGGCTGAATTTTCGTTAGGAGTCATTTCTAAGACATTTTCAAAAATGGCAATTTTTGGCCAATTTTTGAGAAAAATCACTTATGATATTTTCAATTTTTGGCCAAAAATTTTAGGATTCAAAAATTGCTGGAAGTGTTCCTTAGAGCCCACAGATGATATTTCCTGAATTTGACCTTGACTGTTCATCCAGAAAATGAAATATGAAATTTTAAAATTTTCAGATTTTAATGAAAAATATCAATTTTTCCTGGCAATTAGCTCTGAAAACTGCCCAAATAGCTTTCAAACGGGCTGAATTTTCGTTAGGAGTCATTTCTAAGACATTTTCAAAAATGGCAATTTTTGGCCAATTTTGAGAAAAATCACTGGACTAACCCCTTATGATATTTTCAATTTTTTGCCAAAAATTTTAGGATTCAAAAATTGCAGGAAGTGTTCCTTAGAGCCCACAGATGATATTTCCTGAATTTGACCTTGACTGTTCATCCAGAAAATAAAATATGAAATTTTAAAATTTTCAGATTTTAATGAAAAATATCAATTTTTCCTGGCAATTAGCTCTGAAAACTGCCCAAATAGCTTTCAAACGGGCTGAATTTTCGTTAGGAGTCATTTCTAAGACATTTTCAAAAATGGCAATTTTAGCAAATTTTGAGAAAAATCACTGGACTAACCCCTTATGATATTTTCAATTTTTAGCCAAACATTTTGGGATTCAAAAATTGCAGGAAGTGATCCTTAGAGCCCAAAGATGATATTTCCTGAATTTGACCTTGACTGTTCATCCAGAAAATAAAATATGAAATTCTAAAATTTTCAGATTTTAATGAAAAATATCAAATTTTTCTGGCAATTAGCTCTGAAAACTGCCCAAATAGCTTTCAAACGGGCTGAATTTTCGTTAGGAGTTATTTCTAAGACATTTTCAAAAATGGCAATTTTAGCCAATTTTGAGAAAAATCACTGGACTAACCCCTTATGATATTTTCAATTTTTGGCCAAAAATTGTAGGATTCAAAAATTGCAGGAAATGTTCCTTAGAGCCCACAGATGATATTTCCTGAATTTGACCTTGACTGTTCATCCAGAAAATGAAATATGAAATTTAAACATTTTCAGATTTTAATGAAAAATATCAATTTTTCCTGGCAATTAGCTCTGAAAACTGCCCAAATAGCTTTCAAACGGGCTGAATTTTCGTTAGGAGTCATTTCTAAGACATTTTCAAAAATGGCAATTTTTTGCCAATTTTGATAAAAATCACTAGACTAACCCCTTATGATATTTTTAATTTTTGGCCAAAAATTTTAGGATTCAAAAATTGCAGGAAATGTTCCTTAGAGCCCACAGATGATATTTCCTGAATTTGACCTTGACTGTTCATCCAGAAAATAAAATATGAAATTCTAACATTTTCAGATTTTAATTAAAAATATCAATTTTTCCTGGCAATTAACTCTAAAAAATGCCCAAATAGCTTTCAAACGGGCTGAATTTTCGTTAGGAGTCATTTCTAAGACATTTTCAAAAATGGCAATTTTAGCCAATTTTGAGAAAAATCACTGGACTAACCCCTTATGATATTTTTAATTTTTGGCCAAAAATTTTAGGATTCAAAAATTGCAGGAAGTGTTCCTTAGAGCCCACAGATGATATTTCCTGAATTTGACCTTGACTGTTCATCCAGAAAATAAAATATGAAATTTTAAAATTTTAAGATTTTAATGAAAAATATCAATTTTTCCTGGCAATTAGCTCTGAAAACTGCCCAAATAGCTTTCAAACGGGCTGAATTTTCGTTAGGAGTCATTTCTAAGACATTTTCAAAAATGGCAATTTTAGCAAATTTTGAGAAAAATCACTGGACTAACCCCTTATGATATTTTCAATTTTTAGCCAAACATTTTGGGATTCAAAAATTGCAGGAAGTGATCCTTAGAGCCCAAAGATGATATTTCCTGAATTTGACCTTGACTGTTCATCCAGAAAATAAAATATGAAATTCTAAAATTTTCAGATTTTAATGAAAAATATCAAATTTTCCTGGCAATTAGCTCTGAAAACTGCCCAAATAGCTTTCAAACGGGCTGAATTTTCGTTAGGAGTTATTTCTAAGACATTTTCAAAAATGGCAATTTTAGCCAATTTTGAGAAAAATCACTGGACTAACCCCTTATGATATTTTCAATTTTTGGCCAAAAATTGTAGGATTCAAAAATTGCAGGAAATGTTCCTTAGAGCCCACAGATGATATTTCCTGAATTTGACCTTGACTGTTCATCCAGAAAATGAAATATGAAATTTAAACATTTTCAGATTTTAATGAAAAATATCAATTTTTCCTGGCAATTAGCTCTGAAAACTGCCCAAATAGCTTTCAAACGGGCTGAATTTTCGTTAGGAGTCATTTCTAAGACATTTTCAAAAATGGCAATTTTTTGCCAATTTTGATAAAAATCACTAGACTATAACCCCTTATGATATTTTTAATTTTTGGCCAAAAATTTTAGGATTCAAAAATTGCAGGAAATGTTCCTTAGAGCCCACAGATGATATTTCCTGAATTTGACCTTGACTGTTCATCCAGAAAATAAAATATGAAATTTTAAAATTTTAAGATTTTAATGAAAAATATCAATTTTTCCTGGCAATTAGCTCTGAAAACTGCCCAAATAGCTTTCAAACGGGCTGAATTTTCGTTAGGAGTCATTTCTAAGACATTTTCAAAAATGGCAATTTTAGCAAATTTTGAGAAAAATCACTGGACTAACCCCTTATGATATTTTCAATTTTTAGCCAAACATTTTGGGATTCAAAAATTGCAGGAAGTGATCCTTAGAGCCCAAAGATGATATTTCCTGAATTTGACCTTGACTGTTCATCCAGAAAATAAAATATGAAATTCTAAAATTTTCAGATTTTAATGAAAAATATCAAATTTTCCTGGCAATTAGCTCTGAAAACTGCCCAAATAGCTTTCAAACGGGCTGAATTTTCGTTAGGAGTTATTTCTAAGACATTTTCAAAAATGGCAATTTTAGCCAATTTTGAGAAAAATCACTGGACTAACCCCTTATGATATTTTCAATTTTTGGCCAAAAATTGTAGGATTCAAAAATTGCAGGAAATGTTCCTTAGAGCCCACAGATGATATTTCCTGAATTTGACCTTGACTGTTCATCCAGAAAATGAAATATGAAATTTAAACATTTTCAGATTTTAATGAAAAATATCAATTTTTCCTGGCAATTAGCTCTGAAAACTGCCCAAATAGCTTTCAAACGGGCTGAATTTTCGTTAGGAGTCATTTCTAAGACATTTTCAAAAATGGCAATTTTTTGCCAATTTTGATAAAAATCACTAGACTATAACCCCTTATGATATTTTTAATTTTTGGCCAAAAATTTTAGGATTCAAAAATTGCAGGAAATGTTCCTTAGAGCCCACAGATGATATTTCCTGAATTTGACCTTGACTGTTCATCCAGAAAATAAAATATGAAATTCTAACATTTTCAGATTTTTGGCCAAAAATTAAAAATATCATAAGGGGTTAGTCCAGTGATTTTTCTCAAAATTGGCTAAAATTGCCATTTTTGAAAATGTCTTAGAAATGACTCCTAACGAAAATTCAGCCCGTTTGAAAGCTATTTTGGCATTTTTTAGAGTTAATTGCCAGGAAAAATTGATATTTTTAATTAAAATCTGAAAATGTTAGAATTTCATATTTTATTTTCTGGATGAACAGTCAAGGTCAAATTCAGGAAATATCATCTGTGGGCTCTAAGGAACATTTCCTGCAAATAAGCTTTCAAACGGGCTGAATTTTCGTTAGGAGTCATTTCTAAGACATTTTCAAAAATGGCAATTTTTTGCCAATTTTGATAAAAATCACTGGACTAACCCCTTATGATATTTTTAATTTTTGGCCAAAAATTTTAAGATTCAAAAATTGCAGGAAATGTTCCTTAGAGCCCACAGATGATAATTCCTGAATTTGACCTTGACTGTTCATCCAGAAAATAAAATATGAAATTCTAACATTTTCAGATTTTAATGAAAAATATCAATTTTTCCTGGCAATTAACTCTAAAAAATGCCCAAATAGCTTTCAAACGGGCTGAATTTTCGTTAGGAGTCATTTCTAAGACATTTTCAAAAATGGCAATTTTAGCCAATTTTGAGAAAAATCACTGGACTAACCCCTTATGATATTTTTAATTTTTGGCCAAAAATTTTAGGATTCAAAAATTGCAGGAAATGTTCCTTAGAGCCCACAGATGATATTTCCTGAATTTGACCTTGACTGTTCATCCAGAAAATAAAATATGAAATTCTAACATTTTCAGATTTTAATGAAAAATATCAATTTTTCCTGGCAATTAACTCTAAAAAATGCCCAAATAGCTTTCAAACGGGCTGAATTTTCGTTAGGAGTCATTTCTAAGACATTTTCAAAAATGGCAATTTTAGCCAATTTTGAGAAAAATCACTGGACTAACCCCTTATGATATTTTTAATTTTTGGCCAAAAATTTTAGGATTCAAAAATTGCAGGAAATGTTCCTTAGAGCCCACAGATGATATTTCCTGAATTTGACCTTGACTGTTCATCCAGAAAATAAAATATGAAATTCTAACATTTTCAGATTTTAATGAAAAATATCAATTTTTCCTGGCAATTAACTCTAAAAAATGCCCAAATAGCTGTCAAACGGGCTGAATTTTCGTTAGGAGTCATTTCTAAGACATTTTCAAAAATGGCAATTTTAGCCAATTTTGAGAAAAATCACTGGACTAACCCCTTATGATATTTTTAATTTTTAGCCAAAAATTTTAGGATTCAAAAATTGCAGGAAGTGTTCCTTAGAGCCCACAGATGATATTTCCTAAATATGACCTTGACTGTTCATCCAGAAAATAAAATATGAAATTCTAAAATTTTCAGATTTTAATGAAAAATATCAATTTTTCCTGGCAATTAGCTCTGAAAACTGCCCAAATAGCTTTCAAACGGGCTGAATTTTCGTTAGGAGTCATTTCTAAGACATTTTCAAAAATGGCAATTTTTTGCCAATTTTGATAAAAATCACTAGACTAACCCCTTATGATATTTTAAATTTTTGGCAAAAAATTTTAGGATTCAAAAATTGCAGGAAGTGTTCCTTAGAGCCCACAGATGATATTTCCTGAATTTGACCTTGACTGTTCATCCAGAAAATAAAATATGAAATTCTAAAATTTTCAAATTTTAATGAAAAATATCAATTTTTCCTGGCAATTAGCTCTGAAAACTGCCCAAATAAGCTTTCAAACGGGCTGAATTTTCGTTAGGAGTCATTTCTAAGACATTTTCAAAAATGGCAATTTTTTGCCAATTTTGATAAAAATCACTGGACTAACCCCTTATGATATTTTTAATTTTTGGCCAAAAATTTTAGGATTCAAAAATTGCAGGAAATGTTCCTTAGAGCCCACAGATGATATTTCCTGAATTTGACCTTGACTGTTCATCCAGAAAATAAAATATGAAATTCTAACATTTTCAGATTTTAATGAAAAATATCAATTTTTCCTGGCAATCAAATCTAAAAAATGCCCAAATAGCTTTCAAACGGGCTGAATTTTCGTTAGGAGTCACTTCTAAGACATTTTCAAAAATGGCAATTTTAGCCAATTTTGAGAAAAATCACTGGACTAACCCCTTATGATATTTTTAATTTTTGGCCAAAAATTTTAGGATTCAAAAATTGCAGGAAATGTTCCTTAGAGCCCACAGATGATATTTCCTGAATTTGACCTTTGACTGTTCATCCAGAAAATAAAATATGAAATTCTAACATTTTCAAATTTTAATGAACAATATCAATTTTTCCTGGCAATTAGCTCTGAAAACTGCCCAAATAGCTTTCAAACGGGCTGAATTTTCGTTAGGAGTCATTTCTAAGACATTTTCAAAAATGGCAATTTTTGGCCAAAAATTTTAGGATTCAAAAATTGCAGGAAATGTTCCTTAGAGCCCACAGATAATATTTCCTGAATTTGACCTTGACTGTTCATCCAGAAAATGAAATATGAAATTTAAACATTTTCAGATTTTAATGAAAAATATCAATTTTTCCTGGCAATCAAATCTAAAAAATGCCCAAATAGCTTTCAAACGGGCTGAATTTTCGTTAGGAGTCATTTCTAAGACATTTTCAAAAATGGCAATTTTAGCCAATTTTGAGAAAAATCACTGGACTATAACCCCTTATGATATTTTTAATTTTTGGCCAAAAATTTTAGGATTCAAAAATTGCAGGAAATGTTCCTTAGAGCCCACAGATGATATTTCCTGAATTTGACCTTGACTGTTCATCCAGAAAATAAAATATGAAATTCTAACATTTTCAGATTTTAATGAAAAATATCAATTTTTCCTGGCAATTAACTCTAAAAAATGCCCAAATAGCTTTCAAACGGGCTGAATTTTCGTTAGGAGTCATTTCTAAGACATTTTCAAAAATGGCAATTTTAGCCAATTTTGAGAAAAATCACTGGACTAACCCCTTATGATATTTTTAATTTTTGGCCAAAAATTTTAGGATTCAAAAATTGCAGGAAATGTTCCTTAGAGCCCACAGATGATATTTCCTGAATTTGACCTTGACTGTTCATCCAGAAAATGAAATATGAAATTTAAAAATTTTCAGATTTTAATGAAAAATATCAATTTTTCCTGGCAATCAAATCTAAAAAATGCCCAAATAGCTTTCAAACGGGCTGAATTTTCGTTAGGAGTCACTTCTAAGACATTTTCAAAAATGGCAATTTTAGCCAATTTTGAGAAAAATCACTGGACTAACCCCTTATGATATTTTTAATTTTTGGCCAAACATTTTAGGATTCAAAAATTGCAGGAAATGTTCCTTAGAGCCCACAGATGATATTTCCTGAATTTGACCTTGACTGTTCATCCAGAAAATGAAATATGAAATTTTAAAATTTTCAGATTTTAATTGGAAATATCAATTTTTCCTGGCAATTAGCTCTGAAAACTGCCCAAATAGCTTTCAAACGGGCTGAATTTTCGTTAGGAGTCATTTCTAAGACATTTTCAAAAATGGCAATTTTTTGCCAATTTTGAGAAAAATCACTGGACTAACCCCTTATGATATTTTCAATTTTTGGCCTCAAATTTTAGGATTCAAAAATTGCAGGAAATCAGGAAATGTTGCTTAGAACCCATAGATGATATTCCTTGAATTTCGCCTTGACTGCTCATCCAGAAATTGAAATATGACGTTTCGAAAAGTTCAGATTTTCAGAGGGGGAAAAAAATCAATGTTTTGGCAAGAAGGAGCATGATGTGCCCTCGACCATCCTGGGGAAAAAAATACGCTGGCCGCGAGGGGCACGCAAATAATTTTAGACGTGGGATAATAATACGTGGACCTGAAACCAGTCTGATAGACGTCACTCGAAGTTGCTAGAGATGTTTCCGGAACTCATATTCCAAATTAAAAAAAAACGATTGTGTACAGTGTACATGTATATGAGGTCCGGAAACCAGTCTAAACTCTTAATCTTGAGGGCGCTCAACAAAATCGACTAGGAAAAAGCTGCACTCACTGCACTCAGTCTAGATTGGTTCCCGATCCCTATAGATTGGTTCGCTTATTGCGAAAATTTTATAACAGTTTGTAAACATTGACTTGTACTTAATATTCTTGTCTTCATTTAGCAACAACCAATTGTATTTGATTTCTCTTGTAGCATTGTTAAATGTACTTTAACAAATATAGTAATGTTTGTAAACAATCTTATTTAAATAGTGTTATATAGTTAAAGTAACTAACAAAGTCAAAATAAAAGTCACTGACAACAAAGGTTTCAATTGTAAACAAGTCTCATTTTATTCTGTACTCCACTAAAGTAAACCAAGTAATATATTCAAGTAAAATGTTCATTAACTTAATTTATGCAAGGTCCTAATTGCTATTGTCTTTACAGATAGTCCAGAGTTCGGTGGTCCATAATTATAATTTGAAAATCGAACAGGGGTTGCCCCCTGTCCGATTTTCTAACGTATTGAAATAGAGGTTTCCCTCTTCTACCTGTTAAAGAAAACATTAATAAAAATGGTGTACAAAGAAATGCAATTAAAATGATTTTTTTAACATCCACTGTAAAACAAGAAAATATAATTACAATCTTTAACTGCAATTTCAAGAAACAAATCAGTAAAACACAACATTTGTAAATCAACAACATGTGATAAACTGAAAATGGACTTTCTCAAGTTTTCTGTTTACATACCCAATTGACTAAAAAAAGCAATTTATTCCCGATCACGACGTACCAGTGCACAAAGACATCACTCACGGAAAGATTTAAAAACTAATGCGTATTTCCGTCTGAAATCGGACTGCTTCCAGCCTTTGGAGCCATCATTTCTGAAAAAGAAAATAACAAAAAATTATTTTCAGATCAACATGGTTTTCATTTCACACCAAAATAAATTCAGTTAAATTTCACATTGGAACATCACTTGGCGCTAAAATGCACTATCAAAGTAATACATGTCAGGTTTTCGTGATCACTAATGTGTTGACGGGAATTTTTAAAAAGTTTTATTGGTAAAATTGAAAATGCACACAAACTTATGTATTAAGATGATTATCAATTTATAGGCAAGAATTATATAATATTGGATGGCTTTGAGGGAGATATGAGAATATACCGCACGATTCAAGAAAATACGGAACAAGGCGAGTTCGGTATTTTCATGACGAGTGCGGTATATTCTCATATCACCCGAAAAGACATCCCATATTATTAATGTTATATAAAATGAAGCTTTGTTTTGAAAGATTTCCGCGAGATTTTTGTCAGTTTACAAAATGCATGTATTTATGGTTACTGTACTCTGGCGCATTCGTGGTACGCACACATCGAATATGGGCTCTGTGCTGCACAGAAATGCACGGTGTCCGCAAAAGCCTTATTTTATATAATAATTAAGTTTATTTTTTCTTATAAAATTACTTGAGCATTAGCAAGTGCAGATTTACAAAAACTCAAATTTAGGAGTGGTTAAAATTTAGAATTTTCTTAGAAACCAATTTTAGCCGTTTTCATGTTTTGTACTGAGGCCTAATTCTTAGTTTTTTCTTGTTATAAATGCAAGAGCACAAACCGCATGTTACACATTTCATTTTTTACGAAACAAAAAGGTCAATTAATGTGCCATGGATTGCATTTGAGACATTGATTACTTCTCAACATGGGTTAAAGGAGCGTGTTTAGATTTTTTTGAGAAAATAGAAAATTTGGTCTCTCCAACTTGGATGTGGAAGCAAAAAGGTTGGTGTAGTTACAAAACATCGGTGGATTTTTGATGATATATCTTTGAAAATATACGGATTGAGAATGCGAAATTTCAGAATGGTAATGAGAAAATCTCAACACCCATGGAAAAAATGGGGGTTCAAAAATATTATCTGGACACGCTCCTTTAAATTGGTAGTACATGTGCCCTTGAGCAATGCTTCTCTCCACCCAGGAGTAAATGGACAGTGAATAAGGACTGGAATAATGGCCGACATAAGTTCATATTAAACATGCAGTTTGTACACGGCAGGAAAATAATGGAATGTCTGTAGCACAAGTTAAAAATAGGGAATTCAACTGAGCTCCAATTTTAAGTTTGTTCTAATCTTGCATGTCAAAAATTACAGGTTTCTGTGCTGTACATTTACCAGCATGTTTAAATGAAAATTGCGGCTAGTCACAACATTGAAACTTTCGACTATTTACACAGATGAGTAGGTCAAGTCTGTACGTATTCATGTAGCCTTTTCGCAAATTCAACTTGATATGCACAGATTTCGTCTCCACGATGATACACAGATAAATATACAATGCAATTTCTTTCTTCAGCATAGTGCAGGAAATCTGCAGAATGAGTTAATTATCGTGGCTCAACAGTTTGGGTCATTCACTCACAAAATTCAGGTTGAAACACCCGAAGGTTGTGATTTTCAGACTACTTGAGATACTTGTGCCCTTGAGCAAGGCACTTTACCCCAATTGCTCTATCCTATGGATGTGATGTAAAGCAATAGGTCCAGTGTTGTGTAATGCACCTTAAAGAGAAGAGGAATTTTCCCAGTGTTTCTGGCCTAGCCACATTGAGATGTCAAGAGACATCAAATGCGATATTACAGGACACCAGAAATTTGTCTGTAAATTTATTTGTGTACACTGAATGAAATTGCGAAAAGGCCAATATTTAAGTTATTTTTTTAACTCAACTTTGAAATTATCAAAAATGTTGGTTTCTGGAAAATGCTGTTTATATGTATAGATTTTCATCTTTCAAGCCAAGTTTCTTTAAAGGCACAGGCTCGTCTGCAATGCGCGCGCGCCAAATTTGTGCCACGAAATACGCAGCTCCATAGCAAAGGCATGGAGCTATGAACTTGGCGCGTGCCACATATTTCAATTGTTTTTTAATTTTACTTTTTGTAAGATTTAAATTTGGAGGTCAGTTATTTCCTTCAAAATATACGTGCTCAGGGCCAATTTTACTATGTTGATATCCAAACAGCCAAGTGTCATGTACTCAATACCTTGGTTAATACGAAAGGTTGTAGATGTGCCTTTGGGCAAGGCATTTTACCATAAATTGCCTCTTTACACACAGAAAAATAGGTACCTACTTTGGTAGTGAATGTATAAAACTGAAGTACTATTGTTATCAAATTGAGAATTGCCCAGAATTTCATAGTAAAATTGGCTCCAAGCACAAACAATGCACCTTTAAAGTTACAATAGAGATTGATACTTACTTCATTTAAACTGGACCCTTGGCTGGTGATCAAAACCTGAGGAGAAAAGACGGTAATTTTTTCGTATACATTGAACAAAGATTTTAAGGAAATTACCTCCTGGAATCAACACATAATGTAATTTTAAGATATATACTTCCCACTTGCACTTTTGTCGCAAATGTTGCTTTTCTGTAGAAAAATCACGTTTTCTTCTTCAAAAATTGCCTTCAGTTAGTGCACAAGATAACCATTCACGCGCGCGCGCAGCGCCCTCTGTTGTCGCGCTTACGCACAGACCGCTCGCCGCGTCATTTTGTGCATTACTTTATGCAGTGATTTTATAATTTATTTATTTCAGAAATGCAACATTTGCGACGGAAGTGTCAGTGGGAAGTATATCTTAAAATTGAATAAGCTATCGATTCCAAACCAAAAATTTACCCAAATCCGTGTTCAATGTATATGAAAAAAATACCGAAAAGACAAAGTATTGCTGTTAATGAAATAAATAAAAGGTTTCTGAAACCCTTACCATGATTGTTCAAAATTGCCTCATTTTGTTGAATTATTGTTTTGTGGTAATTATATAATTGTCCTTATGTGGATTAAATGAGAGAATTCTATATATGGACACCATCAGAGGTACAGGTGGAAAATCTACGAATTGAAATAGTCCACATGTTTTCAAAGAAAATGAAATTTTCCACTCCAAAATTCACGTTTCCTCAGCAGATATAAACCTTTTGGGATTTTCAGGTCATGTCACAGAAATGTTTACTATATCCACATTTAGGCAAAATTTCACTTTTTAGCATGAATAATGTTCATTTCTAGAAAAAGGGAACATTTGTTTGGGTAGACTAGGTCTCTATGACTTGTGCACAGAGTTGAAAGTGCAGATATTAAAGTAAAATCTTTCGGAAATTATTTCCATTTAAGAGTTTTAAAAGATCCGCAATTTACCTGTTCTAAGAAGCCGTCGTTATCGAAGACACGACTCCAATCTGAAAGGGAAACCAACAGTTGCATTAGAAAGATGGTTACTTGAATCTTAAGTTGTTCATTATAAAAGGTCCCCACCCGCTCCCATCTCCCCTGGAAGGAATCACAAAACAAGTTTCCTTTCCCCGGGCCCATGTTCCCCTTCAAATTCACCCATTTTACTCAACCCACATATCCTGAATCTCGAACCCCACAGAAGTAGGTTAAGACCCAGAAAACTTTAATCCTATTAATTCTCACATACATGTAGCATGAAAACATGGGCATTAAAAATGGTCGAATATTATTAAGTCAGTCGTTTACGTACCAAAAATCACAGCAGCGCAGATTGTCGAAAACGTCCCGTATAGTCACCAGCATCCTGACCAACCGTCCGCAGTTCGTCTGTTGCGAAATCTGCCCCCTGCTTTCACGCCTCACTGCTTCGTCCGGAATGCGGTGGTTACTGAACCGAAGAATGGACACATTGGCTTCCGAGACGCACCTGCGACCCAGCGACCTAACCACCTGTTTTAATTGTATCCAAACATCTTAGGAATTCTTTAGCGGGACCGCAGGTCGCAAACCCTTATGCGGGGTTAATTAATTCAAGACGCCATTCGAATGCTTTACCTCTGTGGCTCATTATGTAATGATATAATAGGACTGAAATAACAATGCAGCACGCCCAATGAATCTTAAAGATTTCTTTCGGGTGGGACATGGAGATAGCTGAGAAGTATTCAGAAGCTAAGTAATACTTTGTGGGGGGTTTTTTCTACAAATATTTTGAATAAGATTTATTTTCAAAATTACAGCAAATGTTGCTATAGGAACCCATAGATATTCCTTGAATTTGACCTTGACTGCTCACCCAGGTTTTAAAATATGTAATTTTGAAAATTCAGATTTTAGGGGGAAAATGTCAAATTTGGCCAAAACATCTGAAATGGGTTTAAAAGGGGTAAATTTGTAAATATTTGTCCAAAAATGTTGATTAAGATTTTCTTCAAAATAAATTACAGGAATGTTGCTTAGAACCCTATGATTTTTTTCAAAACTACAGCAAATGTTGCTTGGAACCCATAGATATTCCTTAAATTTGACATTGACTGCTCACCCAGGTTTTAAAATATGTAATTACAGGAATAAATTACAGGAATGTTGCTTAGAACCCGTTGATATTCCTTAAATTTGACCTTGACTGCTCACCCGGGTTATGAAATATGAAATTGTGAAAATTTCTGATTTTCAGGTAAAACGTTAGTCTTGGCCCAAGACTACTCTAGTCGATATTGGTTTGTGTACGCGTTGGCCATTCCCAGTAGTGGGCCCTCTTGCAGCACTAACTGGCCAGCCCTTTGCTCAGAGTAGTCTTGGGAATCTCTCCCGGAAGGTTTAACTTTTTCTTTGTTTTTGCCTCGGCTTAGATTGGTTCCTGATCCCTATATATTGGTTCGCTTATTGCGAAAATATAGGGATCGGTAAAGGCAGCCATGACGGGCAGAATTCTGCCCGTCACGTGGTTATTATTATTATTATTTTTTTAGTAAGTGCGCGGATTTTGCATTGACATTTGTAACTTGGCCGTGCGTGTCGAACATATCCAATTATGTAAATAAAGTACATTGCCTAAAACAAAGGGCTTGGCCAATTTTTTTTTGCACGCGCAAAGACGACCAATTACAGATCAAGATGAAGCGCCCTTCACCTGTCCTTATATTCTCCTGTGTGGAATATGTGGACGGGAACCAGTCTAGCCTAGGCTTTCCTAGGGAACCAATCAGCGAGCGACCCAAATACAGCGCGTCGACCGCAGAGCGTGACCCAAATACAACGCGTGCACGCGCTTCGAATGGTTTGAAAAATATAAGGCGGCTTACAAGAGTCATCGAACATGACCGTTTTATCGTTGCTAATATTTTCGGTGGCATAAGTTTCTTGGCAAATGTTTGCGAATATATTTACAAACATGTTTGACATCGCAAAATACATTTGTTTATGAAGATAATTGCGACATTGCAAATATTTGCAAAGATATCTGTGGTATGCCATGTCCCTTGTGTGCCATCATAAAACCCTCTGCAGCTATTTACATAAAACGGTACCGCCCCCAATGCTGAACTTCCGGGAGAGATTCCCAAGACTACTCTAGTGAGCAAAGGGCTGGCCAGTTAGTGCTGCAAAGGGGCCCACTACTGGGAATGGCCAACGCGTACACAAACCAATATCGACTAGAGTAGTCTTGGGCCAAGACTAAGTAACGGTAAGTAGGCCTACTCCGAAATTGGCTGGAATTTCCATGTAGGTTTCATCCCGGAAGTTTAAGTTCCATATAAGAAAGAATAAATATTATAACACCTCGGCCACAGATTCTGTATCGTGGTTGGTCGAGAGCGTGTCACGTGACGTTGGCTATTTTTGCTATCTTTGTACAAGTGCTCCAAAAAGACTATACCATGCATTCCGAAAAGTACTATACCCCTAGCAACTCCCGCGCGCGGATCCCGGTCGTGTGTGTGTGGGCGCAACACGCCTGCGTTACGTGTAACGCGCGCGATCGAACAAAAACAACTTCACGCACAGCTAGCAGTTTTTCGAACGCGGTGTTGACACTGTAGGAAAGTGAATGCAAACAAAAATTGATGAAACTGATTTCATTTTTATTTAAGCTTAAATTGGGCAGAATCTGTGGGAGAGGTGTTATAAAACAAATATTGACTGCTTTATCTCGTGGTATAGTAAAACTAGCCTCCCTCGGTGACCCACGGAGCATTCTTTTTTCCCTCGGCTTCGCCTCGGGAAAATAGAATGCTCCGTGGGTCACCTCGGGAGGCTAGTTTTACTATACCACTCGAAGCAGTCAATATTTGTATATTATACAATAGCTTGCTGTGAATTCACGTTCGTTGCACTCAAACCTGCTATTAAGGCCACCTTGATAATAAAGAGGCCACCCGTCCTTGCTCCAAAATGCATGTGCACAATGCTAATGCAACCATAAGGTCTATAAAGGGGACCACTGTTTATATTTATATACCTCATACATTGATTCTCGTTCACTGATTGGTTAAACGCAGATCACGCGACATGGATTAGTTCAACTATTTCAGTGGGCAACTAAAAAAAGTACTATTGTTTGACCTATTGCGCAATAGGTCAAAGGATAGTACTTTCTAAAAGTACTATTTCATAGCGCGTACGCAATCGCGCGAGCGTATGCCATGCGCCAGCGCGCGGGAGACGCGTTCGCGTGCGTTAAGCAACTAGCTAGCAGTGGATAATGTGCACTTCGGCTTGGCTCTCTGAAAACTGAATTTTGTCCTGAAAATACCAATCATTTGACACAAACAAATCAATGTATGAGGTATAATATACAAATATTGACTGCTCATGATGGTGATGGTGCAAACTATCGTCCCGAGGTGATCTTGAAACGGCAGGACTGCCTACTACTAGATTCCGCAGGACGGCCTACTACTAGATTCCTGTCATCTGATTGGTTAAAAGTGGGGGCATTGAATCGGCTAGACCCGGCGCGTATATGCCCACGGGGCAATAGTCTTTGCCATGCCCCGGGCATAGTCATTTAGCGGGTTCCGGACGCGCGGAATACATGTGTCAGCATAGCTGTGCACCAACTATGCAGCTGGGCGCTTCACGTAAACATTCATCAGGACGGTAATGGCGGAATCTGGACGTCTGTCGTAGATGATGAAGTCCTTCAGAATATAAGAGAAGTGGCCTACAGTGAAAACAGTGTCAGGTGAAATGTGCTACTAAAGTGTCAGGTGATTATGCTGCAAATGTTTGCTGTAATAAATATACAACTTTTCCGCCGTAGACCAGCTTCCGAAATCGAAATTCGAAGGACACTGTCATGACTGTATGATGTATCGTTACTTTTAACCAACCAGATGACAAAAATCTACACATTCGGTATATCAAACAAATATTTTGAATGCTGTTTATTCGGGTCATGGTTAAGATTATAGGCCCAAGGTGATCTCGAAGCCATGACTATGCCCCTCGGCTTCCGCCTCGGGGCATAGTCATGGCTTCGAGATCACCTTGGGCCTATAATCTTAACCATGCCCCTCATTGCAGTCAATATCTGTATATCATCACCCGAATAAAAGCAGTCAATATTTGTATATTAGTATCCCCATGCAGTGGTAATGATGATTAGTAATGGTTGTTGTACCATGGAGGTAGGAAAAGACCTCCATGGTTGTACCAAAATACAGCGCCGCGCGCTAGCGGCTTGCGCTCTTTGGTTTATTGCTTATCAAATTGCTACTAATAAATATATAAATAAATAAGTATAGAATATAAAATGCGGATGGAATGTTAATGAAGAATGATTTGAAATTGTTGTTTTTTCATTCGAGCCAGACAAAAATCCACCGACAAAAAGTCAAAAAAGTAATGAGCACTTTTGGATATTAAAGGTGTAAACAGATTTTTCAAAAAATTGAATTTCGTTCTAACCTAACAATTATGTAAAATACTCCCCCAAAATACTATCCATGGTCACGCTCCTTTAATACAATGTGCCACATTCTGCAGTGCTTATAATGGGGGCATTTTCTGCTAATTCCTATTATGCAAAGCCATAATAGGTCCATAAGTTAACGAGGTTCTTGTAATAAGGTAATGCGTACAAAGTCACAGATTTACGCCTAACTTACACAATCTAAACATGATGACCGTAGAAAACTTCCCCTGAAATGGTTTTGTCTGAAGTGCTATAGTCTTTGAGAAATGAGTAAAACAATTAGTTTTCGTCTCATGAGACGAAAATTCAATTCGCCCCAAAACCATTTCGCCCAAGTGCCATTTCGCCCCAAACCACTTCGCCCGAGTGCCATTTCGCCCCAAATTACTTTGTCCAAACACTACATCGCCCAAATGCCACTTCGCCCCAAAATCACTTCGTGCACAGGCCGTGGTTCAGCGCGAAATGGTAATTTTATTCATGTGGCTTTTAAATCTCACTCTCTTGTCCAAAACTGATGAAACTCACTCAATAAAATTGGTGAGGCCTTGTTTACATGATGTGAACATTTTGTTTAAATCCGTTGGAAAATTAAAAAGTTATTTAAGATCAAACGTAAGACATGTTTTTTTCTGGATGTACTATTATTATATAGTGGATGTTATTACTCGAGTGGGAGTGATTCGAGAAGCACGGGGCGCGCGGAACAATCACTCACCGCATGTCAAATAACACAGTTTTCTGTACTGTATGTTAGGCTAAGTGGAAGTGATTTTGCCCATAGGTAAAATTACTTATTTAACATCGTTTCGACCGACGCAATAATTCCTTACTTGATGTAAAACACAGTACTAGTCGCACAAATCGGGCACGTGACATCGAGATGACGTCATTACTTTGCTGGCGCATTAAAACCGTTAATTATATTTTTATAATATTCACAATGCAGTCATAAAACATTTCGCAGGAGGACACTGCCATTTTCCCCCACATCTAATACATGGTTTTACGGTTTGATTTAGTACTAAACTTTGTATTTTCTCACGAAAGTATAAAATATTTCCTATTTACAACACAAATTGGTAACTAACAGATGGACATGGGGTTACAACCAAACCTTACTTTTGTAAACCTGTCTACAAGTTATATTTTATTTTTCCCCAGGCACATTTAAACAAAAAGCGGGATGGCCGAATTTACAACTGCCAAATGTGAGATCAGCCAGGAACATCTGGAATGCCCAATCTGCTTGCGCCGTTTCCAAGATCCGAAAATACTTGACTGCCTTTATAGTTTCTGTCGGAATTGCTTGGAAGACTTGGTCAGCAAGCATCAACCTGATGCTGATAAGATCATCTGCCCAGTCTGTAGGAAGGCCACGGAGATTCCAGACTCGCGCCTTGAGAATCTCAAGAGCTGTTTCTTCCTGAGCTCGCTTGTCGATGACGTCAACAAACGGGAGAAGTTACTTGGAGAAACCTCGGCTTCTAATCTGATCTGTGAAGAGTGCGAAGACGGTTTGGAGGCCGTCTCCCGATGCCTGGACTGCAATGCGAACATCTGCCAACAATGTGAGGCTGCTCACAAGCGCTTGAAACTCACACAGAAACACCGAATTGTGTCAGATGATCTCAGTCCGCGCCAGGACGTCACAGCTAAGGATCCTCATTCCCCAAAATGCACACATCACCCTAACCACGATCTCTCCTTCTACTGTGAGACTTGCAAGATACTGATCTGTTCAATGTGTGGAGTGATTGACCATCGTACAGCCGAACACACATTGAACAGATCAGAATCTTGCAAGTCTCACAGTAGAAGGAGAGATCGTGGTTAGGGTGATGTGTGCATTTTGGGGAATGAGGATCCTTAGCTGTGACGTCCTGGCGCGGACTGAGAATACACATTAAGCAGCATTGCCGATGCTATTGAATCTCATCGTAAAGATGTTGATGATATCTTGAAGAAGTTTCAGGAGAGCGAGGAATTCCAAGCCTCGCAAGAATCCATATCTCACTCACGGAAGAGATTGGATCTAATGGTGACCAAGGCATGCGATGATGTTTCTGCTAAGGAGAAAGAGGAAATCGCCAAAATTCAAAACAAGGCTCGGATTCTCAGAGACGAGATTACCAAAATCGGAAAGGACAGAGATGGAGAGTATAAAAAAAATTTCAACAGTAATCGTGACAAGATGGAGAGAGCCAAGACCATTGTGACCGCTGTGAGCGACCTGATGGAACGTGCTGGTGACTTTGAGATGTTGGATCTTAGGCCCAAGGTGATGCACAACCTGAAATTTCAGGAGGAACTCCTGTTTGAACAAGGTGACCACAAGAAGTCGTTTATTGGCTTCAAGTGTCAAGATGTAGTCTCCGATACAGATCTGGGGGAAATACTTCATGAGGAAAAGTGGCTGTTGAAGAATGAGTTCGAGGGGGAGGAAACTAAGGACGGCGAATTCTGTGCATATAGCGTTGGCGCCTTTAAAAACAGTGACATTGTCGTAACTAACATAAAAGCGGCAACAGTCTCTGTATTTACGTCTCACGGATGCTTCAAGACTTCCTTTATTCCAGAAGGTGGCTTGCAAGCTCCGCACAGCGTGGCAGTGACACGAGACGATTTGATGTTGGTCACAGATGGCGATTTGGTTAAAGTGTTTAACACTGATCAGCAGTTGATTCGTCAGTTCAGACCGGCACAAGATGAATGTGAGGAACTGCAAGAAAGTAAACTTACTTGTATTGCTACCGATGAGCAAAATCGCGTAGCTGCTGCAGACAGAGGAAGAAACGTTGTGTATGTGACAAACCTCGATGGGTCGTTGATTTCAATAATTCCCACTTACAAATGCCCACAACAGATTGCCTTTCAACACGACGACCGTTTAATTATAACACTTTACCAAGCCAACAGGTTACTCTGCCTAGATTTTTCGGGTCATGAGGTTTTCAGTCTCAACACAGAATCAAAGGGTCAGTCCATGAGACCTAGCGCTGTGTGCTGCGACGAGGCGGGTGATATTTACGTTACATTTGTTCCATGTAATTCCGATAAAGGAATGAGTGAACTGCATCATTACACTGCACAAGGATTACATGTACAGTGCATAGCTCAGAAAATATTTTGGCCTTTCTCCATGACGTTCTCTTCTCCTAGTGATCTTGCGGTGGCTAATCAAAACTCTGTGAAAGTTTTTCATCGCGTGTAATGCTTGGAGGGACTGTTCTTTTAAACTCCCGCCGCCACGACTACTTCCTTTAAGATTCAGCGACATGTTTCGGTAAGCCCCTTTTACACACAAAAAACACCCTCATAATGTCTGACACTGTCCCAAAACGGTGAAAAATAAAATTCAATTCCCAGTTAGCCTACTCGGACTGTGGCATTGCACTGTTAAAACATTACCGTATTGTTTTATACGGTAGAAAGTACGTATATTTTTACGGGTGTAAAAAGTGCCCGTAAATAAATTTTGACGGGCCGTACCCGTAAAAATCCTTTCACAATGCATTGTGGGATTGCGCTTAACTGAAAAGATTTCCCGTGTAAATATATGTATGGTGATTTTCTTAAGTTTTCAGTTCTTCTGCTTTTTGTAAATGAGTTTTTTGCTTGTAAAGACCCGAAATTGGCAGTTGTTTTGGTACAAGTTAACTTAAGATGGTGACAGATGAGCGACTAATAGTAAATTTAATGTTAGTAGATGTGTGCAACCGTGAGTATAGACTGCCGAAGTGAATACGTCATCTTTTGTTAGTTGCCTAGGCAATGGCTCTACACTAAAAATCACTAAACCGTGTTTGTGTGTTTTAGCAATGGTACTTTTCCGACGGCCATGATGTTTAGAGCCAGTTACCCTGTCAATCACGTCACACTTCGGCTGTCTATGCGATGTATGCATACATGGAGCATAAATAGAAGTCGCTACAGGTATTTTGTTGGATTAGTGTCAACCAACATACCTTACATGGATACGAAGTTAAAGGTACTGCAAGCGCAAGTACGGGAAAGCACCGTCGAAATACGGGAATAACGTAAAATTTTACGGGATTTTCCGTTCAACAATTTACTGAACAACCGCTATAGTTACGGTTAAAAGCATGCAACTTGCTGCACAGCCGTAACATTTACAACAAAACTTACCAGTATACCTTCTCTTTTCGACCACCATGCAGCATGCAGAACAGTCCTTTTTCTGGCCATGTAGTCTTAGGTCTGGTGTCCCTTCCATTTCAATTCGGTGAAAAACGAACCTGCGAAACGACTGAAAATGATACATGTACATATAGATAAACTTTACAATTTGTAATTCTTATTTTGTAAATTGTTAAGTTGACCAATCAGAATGTCCAGTTTCAATAATCAAAGGTACTATTTTAACGGGAATTTAACCCTCTCCAGAAAGATAGAAAACAATTTAATGCGTATAGTTATGTTTGATTTCAATGAAAAGGTTCACATAATGATTGCAGTAGCACAATTCGCGGCCCCTCTCATGAGTGTGATTCTTATGAAAGGAGGAAAAGTATCAATTTAAAGAAACAGATATCTGAATATTTCGATTAGACCTGAAATTACGATTTATCACAGTTTACTGTAAAAACTAACCTCACATTTCAGTACATGTAAATGTATGTATGCATAGCTTTTAGAAGTAGATATTCATTTTGTAATGCTCATAGCACTTTTAGAAACTTGTCAAAACTATTTGCATCGCCCCAAGCGTAGAGGGCGACTGTTCTACATCAGTTGTGATTCTGACAGCCGGCGCAGACGGACGTGTCGTCCTTTCGCTTAGGATTGACAACCGCGATTCAGGCGGATATGGAGGCGTCGAGGCGGGTTCGCCAGGCAGTTTCAGTTGTCCTTTATGTTTAGATTTTGTTTGGCTGCCTTCAAACTGGCTTTTGTTTTTTGTTTTTTTTGCTTTCGGCCACCTTTTTTTTTTCACGAGCTCGTTTTTGTGTTCACGTTTTAGATCTTGGAACGTGCGGTATGTTTTGCTTCGTGAGATGTTTTGTATTATCACATGCCTTGGCATTGTGCTGTGCAATATGTAAATTGAGCAATGTGGGTTCTTTGATGGGGCAATGTGGACAATGCGGCAGTGGACCGGGCAGCGCGCATCGTACGCTTCAGCGCTTTAGGGCGAGCCACCAGGCACACACCGAACGTACCGGTAATCGCCCTTCAGTCTTTCTCCGCACATGCCGCATCGACTCGAGCTCTTTCCAATTATGGGCGACCCGCTCGGAGTTGTTCAAGTAAGTAGCCCATGGTTTTGTGTGTATGGTCGCTACTTTGATGCGAAAAATTAAATTAAGGAGAATGGACTTTCAGGAATTAAACAAAAATAAATAAATAAAAAATTTAAATACTTATTTTCTGGCATGAAATCATAATTTAACCCCTGTTATTTTACACGGGTTAGTTAGCACGCCCACAGATTTCTGTTTCTCTTACAGAATAGTGCGGAAAACTATACCGGCGGCTGCCTGGATTTGGAACCCCAGGTGTAGGGCTTTTGTGACAGATTTCAGAATTAATTATCCCTCGTCAAATTTTGATATTGCATGCATGCACCCCCCCCAACCCCCCCCCCCCGTTTTGGCAGTTTTGCGCATTATTTATGCTTCATAGCAAGACGATGTTCTCGGTGGTTTGACATGGAATTCAATCCAAGGAATAAGTGCCAATTATAATTCCGGTCTTCGGATTTGGAAGACGTATAGGCCTAGTTGTGTAATGTAGCGTTTCATTTGCTTTCCGGTATGAAACCGTTTGTACTGTATAATATTCATGTGTACAAAATATTTTACTGGCAGGGCGATCCTGAAGCGTACGGAGATGTTGGGGAACCAGTCAACGAAGAGTTTCGCGGGCTGTGCAAGTCCTTCGGGATTTCCTCGAAGTGCTTCGAGAGTCTGGTCGCAGACGGATGGACCGACGTCGATTAGTTGGTCGACTTGAATGAAGCCTGGAGGGCTCACGTGTTGAATCTGGCACCGAACGGCGGCCAGAAACGAAATCTGGAGAAGGTGATTGAGCGGGTTCAGGCTGGCCCCCTCCAGGAAAGGATCCCGAAGAGACAGAAGGTGTCCGATGCACAGACACCGCTTGATGAGGCAGCCCCTGGTACATCGCAAGATAGCGAATCGCAGCACGGCACGTCTTCTCAGAGTGGCGCCATACCTAGTCGCCATTCCGTGACGCCCCAGGTAATTTACTTATGAGTTTTGCGAGTACCGATAGGGATCCTTCAAGTTTGAACCAGGGAGGCGCCCTGGCCTTGTTATATCAGTATTTCAGAGGGGAGAGCCCCTGGTATGCCCTATACATTAGCAAAATTGGAGGAGGGACACGGTAGTGTCCAGTTTGGTCCCCTGTGTGAGTAATCGTATCTTAGTGAATAACCGACGGGGAAAGCCCTGTCCGGAAAAAGAGGGTATGGCCCATGCACATTTGCTTTAAAGAGAGGGGAACATTCCTCTAGTTTTCAAGAGCGGTGCGATTGCAAAGTGCCTGGTAAATCCTTAAGGGTATGGGAATGTGCCCCTTGGTCTTTATTTTCGTTTGTAGCTCTTGGAGTGTTCCACTCCGCTTTGGCTGTTGTATATGGTCCAGCCGTGAGCAGGTTGATTAGTACAATCAATTGCAATTTGAACGTATGGCCCAGAAGTTGCCTTGGGATGATTTCGGACAGGGAGCGATTTCTGGGCAAGGGGGTTGAAATTTTGGTGCGAAACAAGGAGGCCAGGTAAAGGACCCCTTTGGGAAGTAATTGTAGTGGGGAGCTGTTTGGGCTTCTTTTACGGGTATAGGGTTTGGAACAAGACGATTTTCAAGATGCGAATAAAAAATGTTTGACCCAGGGCTGCAGTTTTTATATACGGAATAAACATGGTTTTAACTTCGGACCCTTTGTGTGCAGTTACTCAGATGGGATAGCCCATCTTCATCACGGGAATGCCTGTGACGTTAGAGCTTTGACACCATGTGTTTATATGGGCATGACCAGCTTATTACTCTTATCCTTAAATCGGTATGGCTGGTTTGTTTTGCCCGGTGGTCGTTTGTCGGCCCGGTAGGGGATAGCCCTTAGTGCCTCGCTTAATTAGCGTCCGTGTTTGTTTGGATAAAAGTCATGTGCAACTATAGTTTCTTTCACTTAAGAGCGTTTAAAAAACAAAAAACTAAAAAAAAAAAAACCAACAGCAACAAACGCGCACGCAACTAAGCGAGTGCAGTTTTCTTATAAAGACATCATCTGGGATGAGATCTTTTAGTTCTTTGCATACGTGCAGCCATTGAAGGTGGGGACAAGCCCTGCTCGATGATGCCGACAGTAACGTGTCGGAGAATGGGTTGGTTATAATTTGACGGGAGAGATCTATAGCCTTTATGTTGTTTGGGCCATCTGTGTGATGGACATGTTATGGGATGAGAGCCTCCACATATGGAAGGAGTTTAAAGGAACAAACCCAGAAGGTTGTGCATGCTGTCTATTGTGCAACATTTAATAAGTGAAGCGTTAATCGGTGAAGGTCGAATCTGACATATGTAATGTGAGCGTAGCCTAATTCTGTCCCAAGTTTTATCGGGTCTAATCGGTTATGTATAAATAGAAAAACAAAACAAAAACAAAACAAAAACAAAAAAAGTGGAAGAATCCTCACATAAAAATACTGTTAAGCCTTATAAGTCTTAGTTGGCCCTAATGTTAAGTTTGTATATGTTCATTTGCAGAATGTGCAGAGGCGCAAATGGCAAAACCTTTGCGTAAATGATATGTGGTTTGAAGACCGTCAGGTCTGAGCGGAAGAGCCCCTTCAAGAATGATCATGAAGGTGCAAGGGACTGGGATGGACGATTAGCACTGTACTAATTGAGTTTCAGCTCTTTCCCAATCTGGCAAATATGAATAGATCTCTTGTGAATAGAGTCGAGTTCGGACTCGCGAGAGCTCAAACGAGGACGAGCCTCGATTAATTGATAATTTGCCATTGGAGTTTTTTACTTGCTTTCCATGCAGACGAAGTCGGCGCTCGAGGTACACAAGGCCCAGCGCTTGGAGCTTCTCAAGGCATGTATGGAGACTGGATATGAGCGTAACGTAGCTTACGTCAGGCACTCCTTCGCAAGTATGTGGATGATTTCACGCCGCTTACTTCAGATGACGTCAAGGAGAAGCAACTTTATACGAATCTTCTGTCGGATTGTAATAAACACGTTGAGGCAAAGGTCGAGGGCATCGCTATGTATATTTACAAGTCCATCACTGGCGAGGACTCTGATAAGCATTTGCGTTTTGCGCGGAAGCATTTGGGGGCAAATGCTGCGCCTGCCCAGCCCATGGGTCGTTTCAGACCTTTCAGAAATCAACCTGGCGAGGTTTCTGGATCTCGTTTTGTAGCTAATCCCAGACAGTGGGGCCAATTTCCTACAGCGCGACCCAGAGCTCGTGACATGTGTTTTCGGTGTCGTAAAAGGGGGCACTTCGCGCGTGATTGCAAAGAAACTGCTGGTTAGTGAGCTGCCTACAATTTCACAAATAAGGTACGATGTGTATGTTAACCTTATGGCAGATCGTGGATGTATAAGATGAACAAACAAAGCAAAGAGAGCAAGAAATAAATGAGTTAGAGTTTTGCATTGATTCAGCTCTGTGTGCAGGTGTCACTTGGACTTTGTTTCTGCATCGTAGTCGGTTATTTGTTTTGTTTTGTTTTTGTTTTTCAGGAGTACCAGCGCTATTTGAGAGTTTTAAAGACACACGAGTGGGAAGGTTCATCGGATGGAAACTTTGATCCATTTGCTGTTCGGGAGCGACAGAGACAGAGAGGAGTGTTTTCATGGGTCGATGTAACCGGAAGGTCGGCTTCAGCTCCGGATGGTTCAGCTCCGAATCCGATGATGGTGCTTTCTGATCGTTCTTTTCCAGACTTCGGCGCTCTTAGTTTTCGGGATCCAGATGTTTTTGTTACCGGAGGTCTGCACGATCAGCTACAAGATTGGGAACCGATTTTGGCCGAATGTCCAGTTATAGGACAGCGAGTGTGAAATTGGTTGCATCACGGAGTTGACATATTTGATTTCTTCAAACCATTTCGTGGAATTTATCGAGGTAGAAATTTCGACTCTGACATCCCGCCGCCCATGTACTTTCCCATCGCTCCTGTTTGCAAGGATTTTGTGCCTTTTATTAACAAAACAATCACGAAGCGCCTTATTGAAGGTTCGGTAGAGCTTCTGGGAGCTGTCGGAAGGATTGACCCGCCAAGGTGTGTTAATGCGCTGACAGTGGAGCCCAGCAAACCGCGACTGGTTTTATCGATGAAGGGACCAAACCTATGGTGCCGGGATACGCCCTTTAACTTGGTTTCGCTGGGAGAAATTGCCAGATCAATTAACATTAACGGTTTTTTCTCGTGCACAGATGACGCCCAAGGTTACAAACAGGTGTTTTTATCTGACCGATCGAAGACTTTCTGTGGCTTTGAATGGGCCGGGTTTTATTTTGTCGACACAACTCTCCCTTTTGGATTCAAGAATAGTGCCTACATCTATTCCTCTTTCGGATTTTGCCTTTCGGCGTGGCTAAAGAACAGGGGAATCAACACAGAAATATGGATCGACGATCGTTTTATTGGAGAGTGTGGTTCCACGGCCCCTACAGAGGCTATCCAACACCAGCCGCACAGTGCGTCCAATGGTACAACGCCGGTGAAGGACGACGGAGCTTATGACAGAGCATCCCGCGCTTTATATACTGTTTGCTACATGCAAACGATGCTTGGATACTTTGTGAATCTGAAGAAGAGCCAGTTGATTCCAACCTCACGCATGGTGCATTTGGGCTACGGGCTCTGTTCTCAGACTTTATCTTTCTGGATACCTGAGAAGAAGAAGCTTTCCTTCGCTCAACTCAGAGAAGGGATACTTTCGTCGGGCGCTGCTAATCTGAAGACTATGCAACGGTTCACAGGAAAGTGTCAGAGTTTCAACCTCGTTTTCCCAGCTGCGTCCTTGTTTACGAGAGAGTGCTGTTCGTTTATGTCCCAGCTGGACGACGAGGAGCTCTCCGCGCTCACGGCGCCTGTTCATCAAGAAGTTATGTTTTGGCGGTTTGTGGATTCTTTTACGGAGCCCATACCTTGGAAGGTGGAGCGACATTTGAGCGTGCAGCTCAGTTCCGACGCGTCTGGGTGTAAGTGGGCTGGAGTGCTCGACCTTGGTTCACGGGACATTACCTTCTCGGATTTTTGGCCAGAGAACATACAGGCGATGTCCGATATCTGTTTCAAGGAAGCCTTGGCCTTGTATTTTGTTCTCTTGTCTATCCTGGACATTCTATGGGACAGAAGAGTCGACGTCCGTGTGGACTCCAAAAGTCTATACCACGCGTGGACTGGTCTAAGAGCACGTTCTGTCAATCTGGCCAAGGTCCTCAAGTTGATCTTCGCTCTCTCGCTGGAAGTAAACTTCAGCCTTAAGTTGGATTGGGTACCATCTCAGGTTAATGTAGCAGATGCTCCATCCAGACGTCTTTCCAGAGATGATTCGCGGCTGACATAGCCCCTGTGGTTTGTTTTGCAACGACAGCTGGGAGACTCATCGGGCTTCACGTTCGACCTCATGGCTTTGCCATCCAACGTTCCAACGGGCAAGGATGGCAATCCGCTCAGGTTTTTCTCCAGATATCCTGTTCCGGGCACGTCAGGCATCAACGTGTTTTCTCAACCATGTCCGCAGAAGGAAAATATGTATGTTTTCCCGCCATTCGTTCTTATCCCTGCTTTGATACGTTTGTTTTGCGAGTGGGGTGACGTGACAATCACAATAGTAGTACCAAAGCATCCACAGCCTCGATCATGGTGGCCGTACCTACAGACCTTCGTTCGGCAGTCCCTTTGCCTGGCACATTTGAATCAAGTCGGGGTACTTGAGTATCCCTCACGCCACGGCTACATTCCAAACACAGTGGGTATACCCTTCGAGCTTTGGGCATTCAAATGTTTCTTTCCGTCAAACGACAGAAGAGGGGAAAGCGATCTGATTTCCATAGATAAGCGATCAGTTGTGTTAGTCGCCGACTCCATGTTTCGGGATATAACTGGTTTAGCTTGGTCGCCGCCCTTGGATGTAGATTTGACGGTCAAGGGGGGTGCGAAGATGCAGATAAGATGCTAAATGCGCGGTTCGCAGACCAGAGGTTGCGGTCTTGCACGGCGGTATAAATAATCTTGGCCATTCGCAGATGGGCGCTACGGCGGTGCAGGATCTTACCAGTGCATTCTTGTCCATAGCTAAGCACCTTAAAGACAGATTTTCAGGTTGCACGTTCGTGCTCTCTTCCGTTTGCCAGACCAAAGATGTCGGTATCAATGGATTAGTGGCCCAGGCAAACACGGCCTTGCGGGATTTGTGTGGAGACGTGGGCTGGCACTTTCATTCCAATGACCATATCGTACAGGATGACCTTCTCGACCAGGTCCACTTGACAGCGTGGGGAACGCTAAAAATGCACAGGCGCATACATTCGCTTCTGAGAAGGATCCTAGGTCTTCGTAACGGAGTAGTTGTTGAAATTTAGCTAGGTGGCTCAACATGATCTCTGTTTTATCATTTATTTCAGCTCCTGTATGTGCAGTCACGATTGGGTTATCTCTACGGCAAGGTAGACGGTTCGAGTTACAACAAGCAGAAGCACAATCTCGTCAACAGTTTGGAGAAATTTCTCTGTGATAATAGCGGAGTTGGATACTGTACAGCAGGGTCAGACTTAAATTCAACCACCCCAGATGACATCGTCAAGTTCTTAATAGACCGGGACTCCAGGGGTAAAACACAAGTTCACGTTTTAGGCTGTGTTAACCTAGGGAAGTCGGGAGTTTTTGGCTGTGGCTGCGGTCTTCATTTAGCCGCTGGAACTGTTGATTCATACGTCGGGCAATTGAGGGCCTACTTTAATTCGCAAGGCAAGACGGAACCGTGGCGCTCGGACTTTCAGTGGAGCAACCCGTGCAGTTCGCACCGTGTGCAGAAATACGTTAAGTGTATCAAGCTTGAGCAGGCTGAAGGACATGTTACTCCTAAACAGGCTGTGCCGATTTTCTCGGATAAGCTGCGGTGGTTATCGAGGGAGATACGTTCCCGTTTATTTGAAGGCCAATCATTTATTCAGCGTTTCCTCCTACACAGAGACCGGGCTTTCTTCTTGTGTCTCTGGTGGTCCGGAGACCGGGCGGCAGACCTGGGTAGGACAAGAACATGCGAAGTCACGAGGCTTGAAGGGGGTGACCTCCTTTTCAATCACACAATTGGCAAGACAATCAGAGAGGGTGATTCATCCATCATCATAATTCCCAAGTTAGACGACTCGGAGATGGACCCGGCGGGATCAGTACAAGCGATGGTTCAGTTGGCCGAAGACAACGGATACAATTTGTGTGATGGTTTTCTTTTCCGTCCAACAGCGCCAGATCGGAAATCACTGGTCAACAAACCTCTTATGGGCAATGCACCAACTCAGCGTCTGAAGTCCTATTTTGCTGCTTCTAACAATCCGAGTGATCAGAATTTGAGACCGCATGGTAACCGTGCAGGGGTTGCGGCCACGCTCAAGATGCTTGGGGCCTCTGATCAACAAGTCATGGATCACTGTAGGTGGGCGACACATCGCACATACAAACACTATATTCAAGCGGAAAGGGTAACCAGACGTCAGGGAACAGTCCAACTTCTTAAGGCAGCAGTGGAAAAGAGCCAGGGCACCGAGCGGTCTTCAGCTGATCTCGCTGGCAGTTTCTATCGCGTTTTAAACTCGAACTTTGGGGCGGAGAGAGCTTTCGCCAAGCCTATGCATGGAGTTTAAGGAACGGGGAATAGGGGTCCCAGTTTGTCATTCTCCATTACCAGTTACGTACGTCGGGTTTCCTGAGGATAGGGGTGAGGTTTGGGTCAAGACGGTTTGCGGTTTAGGGATTTTGGCCGGAATAGAACGTCTGTTTACAGTACGGAGCGCAGAATCGTTGTTTCCCATATCTAAGACATGTTGATACTGGAGCCTGAGACGTGAATGGGGCGATGCAAATACCTTACTATTTGCATCGCCCCAAGCGTAGAGGGCGACTGTTCTACATCAGTTGTGATTCTGACTGACTAGGAGATGAGAGAGAAGTACGTCGTGTTTTGGTAGGTTCCAGTTTCTCTTTCCCGCCCGCCCTCCCCCCATACATTTTTTTTTTTCGTCTTTGGGCTTCGGTATCTACTCGCAGAATCGTTGTTTCCCATATCTAAGACATGTTGATACTGGAGCCTGAGACGTGAATGGGGCGATGCAAATACCTTACTATATAGGCTTGGCTGTATTTGATTTATTAAGTACTCGGTTTCTTAATATTTGAATATTTCGATTAGACCTAATTTTACGATTAATCACAGTTTATTGTAAAAACAATTTCATATTTCATTACATGTATGTGGGTCTTTCCATAGTAATGGGGTACATTTGAAAAATAAGTCAATAATTCCTATCAGATGTCTTTAGTTGGTCTCAAAATTAAGGAAATTTCCTTGTTTTGTTCTCAGGAAATAACTTTTGCCCATATAGGTAAGAAATTGCTGCCACAACATACATTTTTGAAAAGCTTGTGTACAAATTGTCCTATTACGTATGTAACGTGGACAGACCATTTTGTGACATTTTTCCCGTCTTTGTTACATGCGTAATAGGAAAATGTGTGCATGGGGTTTTCACAAATGTATGTTGTAGGACTATTTTTCTTACTCCTTGGTGAAAAAGTTATTTTCTCAAGTTTAGCTTGATAATTTAAGGATAAAATTAAGACATTTGAAGTGAACTGGGACCCAAGATCTTGAATGTTACAGAAATGTACCCCATTACTGTGTAAATACCCATATGCATAGATTAAGATATTAATGGTGTAATGTTTATATAGCACCTTTCAAGTAGAAACTTATCGAAAAACTATAGACTTTGATTTATTTTATTTATTAAAGGAGCGTGTTCAGATTTTCCCAGGAAATGGATTGTAACATATACAATCATATAAAAATACCTCCCCAAAATACTATCTATGTAAAAAAAAAACAGGAGATTTGTAATCTTCATTTTGGATATAATCACTGCACTGGTATTATGGAACCGGATAAATTAGTTTACAAAACATCGGTGTTTTTTTTTTGTTTAAATATCCTTGAAAATGTACGAATTGAGAGGGCAAAATTTCGTATGATGAAAGTAGAAAAAGATTTGTCAATTTGAAGAAACAAATAATTATTTCAATATTTCGATTAGACCTGAATTTACGATTAATCACAGTTTATTGTAAAAGAAAACGTGTATTATTTCATTACCTGTACAGTACCGGCCAAACCTTTGAGTACACCTGTTGAAAACTATGTTTAATAACATTTTACAGCATTTTATGCCCAGTACAAAAACAATTATGCAACCAATATATTCCATGCATGTCATAGAAATGTTATTGAAACTTTAGAAATGTCTCTTTATCTTTCATTCCTCAAAATAGCCACCTCTGGCTTCATATAAAAAAGTAGCCTCCAAAGGTCACACAAGTTTTAAGAAGTATACAATGAATACACTACAAATGTATTGTATCATTTAACAGATTATGTGTAATATGTTCTTTTGCATGTGCTCTGACTGCTCTCTGATTTTCTGAGGTCCCTGGAGCGTGTCCAAAATCACTTTGTACTAGCTGAATGCACAGTATTGGCACCAGTCAGTTCTTGACCACTATCAGATAGCTATCTAGTCTATATTTGCCTTTCTTGCATACACAACTGTTGTAAAATGGCAAAGGACCCCAGTTGAGTAAAGAAAAGGGCAAGCTGTGATTACTCTACGAAATGTGGGTCAATCTTACAGACAAATTGCAAATACATAGTTTTCAACAGGTGTACTCAAACGTTTGGCCGGTACTATATATGCACAGCTGAAGTAGATATTCATTGTGTAATGCTAAATAGCACCTTTAGAAACTTGTCAAAAACTATAGGCTCTGCTTTAATTGATTTATTAAACAGCTAGAATCCCCCTTCCACAATTTTTTAGTTTTTCTGTTTATCATGGAGGTGTATGTGTCTACAACAACATCACAACTTGTTTTTCACAAAAAAATCCACAGACTTTTGCTTAAAACGTAAAGCAGTTCCGACTCTCTTCACCCGAAATTCTGAAACGCTCGAGGTCACTTGGTCTGTTTATCAACAGGGTTTTAACGTCATCCTGAGAAACATACAAAACGGCCTGTGCAGTATTGAATGGAAAATATACGAAGTGAATGTTTATCATGCCTATTTTGTCCTTGTAATTCAAAATACAAACGTGAAAAACACTTCATGTAATAGGACAACAATCTACTATTACCTGTTTTGTGAAAAAAACCGGTGAAATTGTGGCTCACAATGAAGCTCAGTAAATACTGGTGCATTGCGACGGGTGGTTTTGTCACGGAACGAACGGCATTCACAGCGGTCTGTGTACAGCATGCATGGAACGGTTCCCTGCGGGCCGTATAGTTCCCACGTGTTACATCGGCCGGTACAAGTTAGAATGAGCGACTAATTTTTCTCTCTCTTGGTAATAGAAAAGGAAATCTTTCTGCTCTTTTTTTTTCATAGTATCTGGTAAAACATACAACCACGCAGCTACTGGGAATATATCTGGCTTTTTGGACCAACAAAATTCTTCAAAAAACACCATCTAACAGAGACGGTTTTCCAAGTTGTTTGCGTGTAAACGTATGGAGCTAACAATCGTGTTGACTTCTCTTTCTCAAGATTGCGTCACGGGGTCACGCGCATATCATGAATACCTAATGAGCGTTTCAGAAATCGCGAAAATCTCGTTTTCGAAAGGGGCACTTTTGCTTGCAATTTATCCACTTAAAACCGACAATTAAAAAATAATAAAAATCCAAGTCGGCAAGAGGGATGTTTGGACTATCGAAAAAAGCCTAAATGCTGGATTTTCGTCAAGGGGGATTCTCTCCCCTTAAAGGCCCTGTAGATGATCTGTTTTTGAGCGATTCTGCGAATAAAACCATTATAAATCATAAGAAAGACATCAACAAACTCATCCGAAGAAATTTCAGCTTTGTCAAATGTACTACGTTTAAAAAAAACATGAAAATCCGTATGCATTTTCCTGGCCTTGGCGGGGCGTTTCAAATATTCGTTCTCAGTTGATCGGGTACTATATGTGGCTTGCGTCATGCACCCTGTGGCGCACATACTGCGTGCGCGCGCGATCCATAAAAATGCATCGCGTTGGAACACGCACACGCAGTACACAGCGCCCATGCATTTTGGACCGCGTAGATGCGAACCAAAAATAAGTAAATCGTTTGCAAACGATCTAAATAATTTCATCTTTACGGATTATTTTCTGGTAAAATTATATAATTTTGAGCGAAAACCTTTCATTGGGTAGTTGCTATTAATTAAATCTTTACTTTCCTCCCTGTCCACTAGGATTCCAAATAACTGATGTCCGGAAAGGACTGATGTCCGGAAAGAACGGACATAACCTGTGCTTCCCGGAGCATCAGTTCCCGATTAACCGAACAAACGGTTTTCACCGCCACCGGGATTTTTCTTGCTCGCAGCAGCAGCAGCCTGACCGTGCCATATGCTCCACTCCCTAGGAGGACCTCGCCAGTCGTCAGTGACTCCAGGCTGTCATGGGTGAGGTGGGGTACTGGAAATGGAGCCTAGGCAGCAACGTGTCCAGGGCCAGTGTCGGCAAGCTCATGTTCAACTGCCTGACACAGAAGAGTGCAGCTTGTAGTTGCTGTGAGTTGAGATGGTAGTTGGTGAGCTGGCCGGATATACCACAGAGAGACCTGCCGCCGCCGCTGCTGCTGCTGCTGCTGCAAGCATGTGCTGCTGGCTTCTTGAAGATGTTATCTGGGTTCCTGGGGTTGACAGTTGTTGCAGGGGCCCAGGATAAGATACCTGATGTGTGCTCCCTGTGGACGCACAAGAGACTCATAGAGGTACATGTAGAGAAAGGACAGACAACCACACGACCTCCTAAATCGTCTAAACATTTTTTTAAATATAAATCCTATTCAATGATCCCAGTAAACTAATTTAATACACCGCACTTAATTAGTTTAATACTACAACGCGTTGTGAAGGATCGTTTAAGGCTGGCTTACCCAGTTTTAAGAGCCGCGTTACTTTACCCATTTGTTATACGAATCTTGTTTTTCAGTTGCCGGGTCTTGGGGCATTTTTAAGCGACGCAGTACAGTGTTATGAAAAACAAAGGTTGACATTGATGAATTATTAAAGCAAACAAACAACTAATCTTCTCAAATTAAAGGCACAGGCTCGTCTGCAATGCGCGCACGCCAAATTCGTGCCACGAAATACGCAGCTCCATGTCTTTGCTATGGAATTGCTGACGAGCCTCTGCACTTAACCTTTGAGACTTGGTGAACACTAATTGGTGAACACTAATTGGTGAACACTAATTGGGGCAAGTAATTGGTGGGAGAGGGAGGGGTGGTTATCTCATTAAAGGGTTTATTCCTCTGTGGGGCTTGTTATAAGCTGCTGACGTGATAGCTAATCCCAATCATTAAAGAACAACTGCAAGTTGGTTTTACAGCTCAGTTCACCACGGTTTCGTTCAAAACGAGGCTTTCCTGGCAACGTCATATTTTACAATGGACAAAAGTCAACGTCACAGCAACCAACATGGTAACGACGCTAGGGAGTCAATGTTCATGCAAGGAAAGCCTTGCTGTTTTGCCAAATTGGTGGTTCCGTGCAAGTGTTGAATTACTATCAATGCTAGAATAGGGCGACAAATCGTGTGTAAAAAAGGTATATTAGGGCGACCTGCTCAATAGGGCGACATTTTGGTGTCGCCCTAATATTTTTGAGTTTAAAATTCATTTTATTAGGTCAAAAACCTTCTCTTTTTTTTAGGTCGAGAACCATTTTTATCGGGACTGGAGCTGTTTCTCTTCGGTCTGCAACCATTTTTGGAAGCTTTGGGTAAAAAAATAAGGTGTCATTTTGAGTCACTCTTGCCGAAATTTCGGTGGTCCCCGGTAAGAGTCTTCCCGAAATGTCGCCCTATTGCGGCATTCAGCGTTAAATTATTATTATTATTATTATTATTCCTATCTGGTAGGGCCTATTCATACTAAGGATTCACCAATAGTGCTCATTGCACGGTCACTCGTAAGCGTGAGGAAGCCCATGAAGAATTACAATTAGAAATGGCCAGAGACACCGGGGAATCCCCTTGCTCTTCACGAAAGAATGCTCTGGGATCTTTAGAGTGCGTTACCATTACCTAACACACTGGACCAACGGCTTTACATCCCTTCCGAAGGATGGAGCAGTGTGGTTGAGTGCCTTGCCCAAGGGCACAGGTACCGCAGCCGGATTCGAACCTGCAACCCCAAGTTTTCACCCATGATTGCGAGTTGATGGCCCTAACCACTCGGCCATTGGTAGGGGATGCAAATTTAGCAGAGGGTCCGCGGTTCGAACTGTCCACATTTATATCAACATTAAACTAAAACACTGCAAATGGAAAGTCAACGGACCATTAGTGAAATACTTCAAGAACGGCACGGGAGCTGTACTTACGGGGCATTTGGTGAGAGGGGCTCCACAATCAAGGCAAGAATCGTCGCGTCTTGTACACGGGCATTCCAGTGAAGTCACCTGCAGAATAAGTAGGAATGCATGGTCTTTTTGTTATTCCCGTTTCCCTAATTATTAAATACGTACAAATCATTATTGACTTTGGCCATGTGTTTAAAAAAAATATTATAAGTCAACCTCTCATCACCACTTTGTCTGTGACACATATCAAACAAACTGAAAAACATGTCTTGAAACAGAAATGTTGCAAATGCGAGAAATCTTCAGGGATTCCCTTCGTAGTGGGAGAGTCCGACTACCTCGTTCGCAGCTCGCGATGCAACACGCGCCGTATCGGCACGGCGTGGTTGCATGCACTGCGAGTCCGTGTTTAACACAGACTCGCCCCCATGCCGAGGAGGGAATCCCCGATGATTTCTCGCATTTGCGGCATTTCTGTTTCGGGACATGTTTGTCAATAAGTTTGATAATGTATCAAAGAGAAAGTGATGAGGTTGATTCTTTAACTCTTTCTGGTTTTTGTGAAAATGAGTAAAAATGTTGCAGAGTTGGCGTCCGCCTCATACACACACTTCGTTAATCGTTGGGCAATTTTGTCATCCAATCCCATGGTGCATTGAGAACGTCGATAAGGTTTATTACACATTTTTAAGCAGATCATCGGGCGATAAATGCCTCAACAACTTTTCCCGCAGTTTGTTGCGGTTTTCATGGTTGTATTCCACAAAATAAAACGGTATTTTTTTTGTATACATTGAACAAAGATTTTTAGGAAATTACCTCCTAGAAAAATCAAAAGATAATGTAATTTTAAGATAAACTTCCTACTTGCACTTTTGTCGCAAATGTTGCTTTTCTGTAGAAAATTGCCTTTTTAGCACAAGATAACCATTCACGCGCGCGTGCAGCACCTTCTGTTGTCGCGCTTACGCACAGACCGCTCACCGCGTCATTTTGTGCATTACTTTATGCAGTAATTTTATCATTTATTTATCTCAGAAATGCAACATTTGCGACAGAAGTGCAAGTGGGAAATATATCTTAGAATTTGATGATCTGGGGCCAATTTCATAAAACATGTTAGCACCCAATTTTGTATTAAGCGGCGCATTAAGCGGTTGATGGCATTTCATAAAAGAATTAAGCAGTCTTTTTTTGCTTGAAGCCCTTATTTAGCAAGCCAAATCGCATGCTAACGCCGTCGCTTAAGCAAATTTTCGTGCTACGCTTAATCAACAATTTTGATTAAGCATAACATGTTTTATGAAATTGACCCCTGTTGATTCCAGGAGGTAATTTCCTAAAAATCTTTGTTCAATGTATACGAAAAAAATACCAATAAAACAAACACATTGTTGTGGCACTATTTTACGTTGAACTCATTCATTCGGTACGTCCATGGTACTATAGGCCTACGTATATCATGTACATAGTTGGCATTCCTTACTTTTAGTACCCCGTTCCATATAAGAGATTAAAAGTGTCATTTTTATCAATCCACTCACCTATAGTGTTACTCTTGATCTTTTTCTTCAGAATGACAAGATTATTTTTGTGAAAAGTGGGCAGGGTTTTGATTTTTGAGGGAAATTGTGGGGTAAAAACAGGAATAACTGACCAAAGGTTTAACAAATTAAAGATGGCGTTTTATGCTAATATGGCATGAAAGGCCGTTTTTGATTGGCTGAGAAAGGTTTGAGTTTAATACCCGGCCTCTGATTGGTCAGTGAGTGGGAATTTTTTACAACATGAAACAGCAGCAGGCCAAATTCGAACGAGTTAGCAATGCTGAAGATGACAAAACAGGTAACAAAAACTGTATTTTTTAAAAGGAATCGCCGTCCAAAGTTAAAAACTATGGATTACAGGAATGAAGAAGAGTTGGTCGTTTCCACAAAATTGAAATTAGTGCAAAAAAGTCAGTTTTATAGCTGTAAAAGTTATTACAAAAATGGGTGGCCTAAAAGTAAGGAATGCCACATAGTTAGCCCAGGTTGGACGTCGTCTTCATTGCATTAGTATGCGGTACGGAGTCCAACCTGGGGCCAATTTCATGGCGTTGCTTAGCACAAAAATTTGCTTAGCACAGGATTTGTTTGCTTTATTTTGCAAAAATGGAGTGCCAGCCAAAATCGTAAGTGATGTGTATTGAAAGGTATTCTCTTACTCTTGCGAAGAACACAAGTTGGTGTATAATTTTGGCTTGTAATCCATTTTATAAAGCAAACGAATCCTGTGCTAAGCAAATTTTCGTGCTAAGCAACGCCATGAAATTGGCCCCTGGGCTAGTACATAGTGTATACGGCTTGCACACATCGCAGCCACACAAACGTTTGTCAGACAGACGCACAAATCACACTACCTTTCAGCTATTTTCGACTCCGCAAATCATCAAATAAGTATCTCAATGTGAACTATAATATCTAGCGGTGATTCTCATTTAAGAGTTTATAACATATGGAAGGCTTTTTGACCCAAATTAAATAAAAATCAGTCCCTTAACATGCTTACCCGACAGCTCTTCCATGTCTTATTCGAAAGTGACTACGAAAAGATCGAACTACGTGAACTCATGTATTATTGCGCGTTGTTTATATACAACAAAAACCAAGGAGTTAACTAGAATGTCTAGTCTTGGATCGAGTTGTTGATAGTTATTTGTTTCAGCTTTCAATTGAGAAAATTCATACATGCAGAAATACAACGGCTTATAAACGTACATAATGGTGCACTATTTTCCGGCGGCGTACGGATGGGCTTTAGAAGCAGGGTTGTTAGGCACTTCGCGCGCGCGCGTACGGCCACTCCTAATTAAAGGGACTTCCGAGGCTTCTGCGGAATTTAAAGGGGCCGCTGCGAGCACTTTTAAAATCCAACATAAGGATTGAGAATTTATTTTTATTTCCTATTTATCGACGTTACCTGAAGCTTTTGCACGAGAAAAAAAAGCAATTTTTGTGTAGTCATGGCAATTAGAGACGGCCATCTTGATTGATGGCTATTCACGCATGCAGACTGCGGACTTGCCGTTCGCGTAATTTAAGCCGAGTGCAATGCACATTACTCCGGAGTATCGAGAGCTGCACGCCCGAACGCAGCATTTGTGGCAGCAAACAAGCCGGTGCTTTTCAATTGTTACGTCACGTCTGAGCTAAAGTGCTCATGCTCAATAATAGACGTAAAAAGGACCGGTTTGTTTGCTGCCACTTAATTATAACTTATCTCAGCAACCCGGATTTCAACGATAACTAGAGGGGTATGTTCTGTCGAACATTTGAGTAGGCCTACCTGGAATGCCATTATTTACATCAATCAAATGCGTTTAGATTTTAGGCATTCCTAAACGTGTTAAAAGGTCAGCACAAATATGTGCTTAGTAATGTATTTAAATCCTTACCGCTGTGTACACATACACTTTAATTTTGTACTTTTTTGGGGGAGGGGGGCGGGGGGTAGAAGGGGGAGACCTATGGTTTGTTGAGTACATAGCCTTTTGGCAAGGCCTTATGGCTTTGGGGTTATATTGTTTGGTAATTAAAATGTGAGACAATTGGGCGTCTTGAGCGGAGTATACCAAGGCTGTGCAAACGTTATGCTAGACTGGTTCCCGCTCCACATATTCCACATACAACGACTGAATATGAGGACCGGCTACTGTCGTGTTTAAAATAGCACTTTAAGCATTACGTCATGCATTTATTTTTAGGAGCACATAACCGTTAATTTTCAAAGCGCGCTGCGCGCTATATGGCATGAGTGTAGAGATGTACAACAATTTGAAAGGGGTTATTCCTTATTTGACCAATACAAATTTAATATATTAACCTTAAAATATTAAATATGCCCATTTTATTATACATGTAGGCTAGCATCAAAAAGAAAATTCAAACCTTGTCTGCATCACCCAGGTGAGCTCGTAGTAGCCTACCGTACCGTAACTATAGCCACTGCGTAGTTTTAAATCCGTGGCACCACTATAAATACACACGCAGCGGACGCGTACATATACGTGCGTGCACGCGACGTCAATTCAAATTCTCGAAACAATGACGAATTGTACCCGACGATTAACGGTAACGTCCAGACGACCGGACGTGACTTCGGGAACCTTCGGGAAAAGGAGGAATTCCTCCTGTTTCAAAATGGCGGAATTGGCGGCTGCCGGACCTTAAATTCAGTCTAGTCAAATAATTTTTGGTCCGGGTACCAGACTAACGTTATGCCTTCCGTTTTGCCATATTCCGAACTGGCAACTGCTACATTATTCATTACATGATTGGCCTACGAAGAAACGCACCACGCCACGCACGCACGGATCGACTCTCGCCAAAGATCGCTGAAAATCCCTGTAAAATCTCCTTTAGATCTGTTGTTTAGTAAATAATACACGCAAGGAGACTTCTCCAACAGCTGCTGTGATAAAATTGAGGGAGATCGCTGTGGAAAATCGTGTATTTTGGGGGCACTTTTACATCGTGAATTTGGAGAGAAAACGGTTCTGTACAACACACCGATGCGACGCATATTTCCGACATGACGCGATCCTCGCTTGCTTTTGTTGGGATCCTACTGTGTGTGTGGTGGGTTTGCTACACGCGGCCGCCATTTTGGATCCAGAAACCAGATATTCAGTCCGGCAAAATCCAGCCTCCTCGCCGGAGATTTGGGCACCTACGCATCTCCTACTATAGTAATTCTACATCTACTTGGCAAATTGACTTGAACCTGATTAAGGACGGCGACATTCACCCCAATCCTGGACCTACCCGCTTTCCATGCGGCGACTGCAGCAAGGCTGTCCGCAATAATCAAAAAGGTATTCAGTGTGACTTGTGCGACAACTGGTACCATGCACGCTGCGTGGGACTGGGTGTCGAAATGTACAACTTACTTGCAAACTCCACCTCTCAATGGACTTGTCACCATTGCGAACTGCTCCGTTTTTCCGACTCGTTTTTTGACATTCCGCCAAGTGACAACGCAATTCCCTCCCCAGCAGACTCCCCCAACAATGGACCCGAACTCGCCACCTCCAAATCACCCAGCTCCAAACAGATAACTGCCCTACTTCTTAATGCACGCAGTGTACGAAATAAAGGAATCGACATTGCATCCTCCCTATCGGTCGACACTGAACCCGATATCATCGCCTTGACCGAGACCTGGCTTGATCAACATGATCGCGACTCTTTACTGGGCCTCCCAGACGACTACACAATCTTTCGGAGAGATCGCCAGGGTCGACGTGGAGGTGGTGTGTTGTTTGCCATAAAAGAACATCTTAAACCAGTACATATGAAGGAACTTGACAACCCAGACCTTGAAATCGTGTGGGTCTCTGTCACTTGCCGGCAAGTCAAGTGGCTTATTGGTGTCTTATACCGACCCCCAAATGAGACATCATCTTATTGGGAAAAACTCGACAACATGGCATCTGACTTGGAGCAGAGTCTCACAAGTTTCGATAGCGTACTCCTGATGGGCGACTTCAATGTCGATTGGAACCCAGATCTACCGGACACTCCTAATCGTTCGGCACTATGTGATTTTGCTGACTCACTAAATCTTGTTCAGTTAGTGAGTGAAGTCACTCGCCCCAACACCACCAGCGCTTCTGGCTCTACTATCGATCTAGTTTTCTGTAGGACTCCCCAATACATCTCACTCGTTGAAACCGTCTCAAACCCCGTCTCAAGCGATCACCATGCAGTCCAACTCACCCTGAACTGTCGTCGAACCCCTCCACCTCCAACAGTAGTTAGACAATTTGTTTCATATAACCAGCCCTCGGTCGACCACTTGAACGCTCTTCTCACCTACGCACCATGGGACTTGTTTCTAGATGCTGGTGACATCAATGCATCTTGGGAAGGTTTCGTAGATGTCGTGGATGCAGCAGTTAAAGACGCGCTTCCGAGGAAATCAGTAAATTCTAGAAGACGAAGAAACTGCCCTTGGGTCACACCGGAAATGAAACGTCTTAGTCGACTAAAACGCAGGCTCTTCAAGAAAGCCAAAACTTCTCATTCTCTCGAAGACTGGAATAGCTATAAAACTGTTCGCAATCAGCTAAAGCCGGTGACACGTAAAGCATACAAAACCTATGTAGATAATTTATTCCTATGTAATGATAACAGAAAGAGATTCTGGGCCTTTGTTAGAAGTAAGAAACAATCATCTACTCCCTTGTCTTTTAAGCATTGTAATACTACACTCACTGATCCTCATGAAATAGCCACTGCATTTAACACGTATTTTTCTTCAGTTTTCTCAAAATCAGGCTGTGTTCCAGATTATCCGCCATTTAGTGATTTCCCCATTGACGGTCTCTCCCATATACATTTCACAGCAGGTGCTATTCACCGCATTGTTTCTTCCTTGCCAGTGGGGAAGGCTCCTGGGCCTGATGGGATTGGTGTAAGATTCTTGCGTAGTAGTGTGGACCCAATCGCACCAGTTCTTTGCAGAATTTTCACCACTTCCATCAGGTGCGGCCGCCTTCCCCTGGCCTGGAAATCAGCAAATATCACACCCGTTTTTAAATCAGGTGATCGTTGTTCTTTAAATAATTACAGACCTGTTGCTTTAACTTCAACCGTGTGCAAAATTATGGAAAGAGTAATTTCTAATTCTGTTTTAGGTCACTTGGAAAATAACTGCCTTATTTCTCCCAACCAACATGGATTTATCCCCCGTAGATCTTGTGTCACACAACTACTTAATGTTTATCAGACATGGGCAGCAGAGCTCGATCAGCGAAAGCCTCCGAGCATTGATGCCGTGTTTCTAGACATGAGTAAGGCTTTTGACCGTATGCCCCATGACACTCTCCTCTGTAAACTTGCTTCCAGGTGTAACATAAAAGGTGCTCTATGGAGGTGGATCAAAGATTTCTTGGTGGGCCGCCTCCAGAGAGTAACTTTTGTCGGACAAACCTCGGAGTGGTCTACGGTGGAGTCTGGTGTTCCCCAGGGTAGTGTCTTGGGGCCACTTCTCTTTAATATATTCATAAACGACATTACTGCTAACATTAGTTCACCATGTGCTTTGTTTGCTGATGATGTATTACTGTACCGTCCTATTCATACTGACTTTGATGTTTCTTTCCTTCAGAAGGACCTTGATACGCTGAGCGCTTGGAGTGATTCCAACGGTATGACCTTCAATACTACTAAAACTAAAATCATGCACATTTCCCGTAAACGTAACCAGTCCCCCCCAGTTTATACTCTTTCAGGCACCCCTCTCATCGCTACATCATCGGTCAAACACCTCGGCATCACTCTAAACGCTCAGCTTTCCTGGAATGACCACATCAGAACCGTAGGCTCATCTGCAAACCGCATGCTTGGGCTTATCAAAACTGTGGCATTTAATGCCTCAGTTTCTGCCAAACTATCCTTGTACAAGGCCCTTGTACTTCCCATTTTAGAATATGGAGCTCCTGCTTGGTTGCCTCAAACCAAAAAACAAGAAGATGTCCTTGAAAATATTCAGCGACGAGCCACAAGGTTCATTCTAGGCCAGAAACGTGGAGCCATGTCCTATGTAGATAGATTACACACCCTTAACTGGTCTACATTATCCAATCGCCGTAACTTTGCAGTGTTGTCCTTTGTGTCTAAATGTTTATTTAATATTACTAAATGTGAAATGTGTGTTTGTAAAGTAACTGTAAATCCTAGACGTACAGAAGTTGTAACGTTTAATCATCTCCAAGCCAGAACCCAAACCCTACATTTATCTTGTATGCATCAATTTCCTCGCCTCTGGTCTAATCTCCCTGAACATGTTCGTAATGCCTTAGTCTTGCAGCCTTTCTCAAGTTTTATTGTAACATTGAAAAACACCGTTCTTTACCCAGATCTGTAGACTTTTTTTTTTCTTTCTCTCTTCTTTTTTCATTTTTTTCGAAAAACACTGTAAATTTTTAATCTCATGCAATTTTCTCCTCATTTACCGGTATGTGCAACCATTCATCTTGTTATTATTTCATTGTATCTAGGATTAAGGTATTTTGTTTGGTTTTGGTTTTGTTTTTGTGTTTTGTTTTGTTTTGTGTTTTGTGTTTTGTTTAGTGTCTAATCAGACACAAGTACATGTAGCTATGTAATTAGTTATCTTAAACTGCATTATTTTAGTCACCTTTTTTTTCGCTTTACATTGTTTTATTTATTTTTGACCAAATTTACAGCTCATATTTACATGTTTCTGCAACCCTTTAGTCGCTTTTTTATCAGCTTATGTTTTTGCAACAGTTGCCTCCAGTGCCATTGTCAATAGTTCTACATGCCATCCATCTTGTTTTTCTTTTACTATGTTATTTCAAGGTATGTTGCTTTTGTATCAAGTGTCACATCAGATAAATGTAATTAGTATTCTTAAACTGTGCAATTTATATATCTGTCTACATGTATTTGTTTTACTTTTGTATATTTTTTATATTTACCATAGGATCTATATACATGTATTTACATTTATTTATTTATCTTTTTTCTTAACTTGATGTGGGAGAGACAGGTCCTCGACCACAGTGATTTTTATTGCTTTTGTCGCTCCTATGCCCATCTTGTTTATGATGTACATTGTTGGCATGAATAAATAATAATAATAATAATAACTAGAGCTTCGCGTTTGTGTTTTTTACAAACGCAAGGTGATCGGGTGACATAAACATTGAAATGATGATGACGACACAGTTTTGAGATTGTTTGAAAACTTGAGTTGTTTGTTGTTGAAAAAAGTTTTGTGAATTCTCAAGACATGACTCTGACTATTCAACGCTAAAATTGTACTACTAGGTTTTCAGGCCAAAATTTATTCCTTGCCCCAAACACCCAAACTATATATCAAATGAAAGTTCTTGATGACAGAAATATAATGCTCTTTAAATGAAGAAAATCGGACAAGTACTTTTTGAGATATCCTGTTATATGTATTAAAATATCTATCATTCGATGAAGCCCGACCATACATTCACTGCGTATACCCCACAATGGCCCCAAAACGACATAATTTGAATAATTTTAGTAACATAAATCAGTATAACCTCTGCTATAGTTGAAGTATTCTCATAAAACTTTCTGCATAAGGGTAATGTGGTATGGTCTTTCAGAAAAAGTATAAATTATTTTAATAAAATTAATGTTGCCATGGAAACAAGCATTTTATTTTAATAAAATTAATGGTTGCCATGGAAACAAGCACATTTTCTCCAAAGAAAACAATATAATTTGACGTCTCCACAAACTTCAGATGAAATAACAGTTACTGGCAATGATATAGCTGAACAAGTGATAAATAAAGGCCAGTAACATTATTTGAGGTATTGTATTACTCATCTTCAAGGTCAAAAGTCAATTTAAAGAAGTGGAGGATGCGGATGCTAGTGTGATACTCCGAGGTGGAGGGTTTTCCTGGTTTTCTTCTGGCTCGGCCATAGTCTTTAATATACTGGAAGTAGAGACAACAGGATAGTTTATTAAGTAGAGACAACAGGATATTTTATTATACCATGCCCTCACTTAAGATTTAGTTAACTTTCTCCTTTTGTTTTCCTTTTCTTTTTTTAATGACCTGACTGAAACAATTAGGGCGGCTATGAGTATGACTTTTAAAAACTTGTAAGTTGTAGTCCTATTCTCTTTAATACTTCAAGTTTGGTTTGTATTTATTGTTTTAATTGTATTTACAGCTGATATAGTGAACAAAATCAAACATATCAATTCGACAACCAAAACAAAAAATTCAATTTGAATTTTGATTACTTAGATCTGCCCCTCCAGGAATGCGGAAAAACATACCTCTAGTAATAATGGTATCGCCCAAAAAAAGGCATTGTGCATCCTATGTACGAACTACGATTGTACCATTTATTTTAAATATGGGGAGGGTTATACCTTCCTTTCAAAATTTAACGGACACGAGGCCTAAAAAATTTGGCTGATTGTAATTCTGACGTCCCAAGAAATATATCCGGCATATGTGTGAGATGTGTATTTTGTTATAAAATTACCAAAACAGCATGATTTTAAGACTTAGTGGTTGACACAACCAGATTCCAACGACCGGGGTCACGCCATGCATCACGCCGTCCTTTTACGGGCGAGTGCCCCATTCAATAGGCCAACACACACACGTACAGCGTGGCGTTCGTGTTTATCAAAAGAGCTTTTGAAAGGGTATAGAAAATACGCTCTCCATAAAAAAATAAACACATTTAACATTCCAAACTCGCACAAATAATTGTTAAGACATGTAAAATTCATTCAGTGAAACCTCCTACCTTTCAAAATGATGATTTCACCTCAAAAAATCAAGTTTACTTTTCCCTTTTTCGTAACTTCGGTTGTAAACCACCTACCAATAACAAGGACGCAATGACGTGTACAGTACCCCTTCAGCTATTCAGGGAAACCCTTTTCATGTACGTCACAAGTATTCGGATCCGCGGAAAGCACCCGAAGTGCATGCGCGCCCAGCCGAGCGGCAATTTTTATGGGCCGAATACTCGCGATCGCAACGCTTTGGGAAAAGCTGGTCGGGGCGAGAGTAGTTCATTCATAAAAGCCTGGGCTGTCGGTCATACCTCCGACGGCTGTTTTATGTACGTTAGTGAATGACTGAAACTCTAAGCTTTCTAATCAACTGTTGCTCGTTAGATTTGGACAGGTAAAAGTGGATCAATTTTTGAGATGAAAAATAGTAAGATTTTGGTGCGGGCTGTGCGCTGTGTGTGCAGAGGGCTTCAGTCTCGTACAATCGAACTGAAAAACTGATGACGTCATAATTGTCAATCTCATCATAACGTTACTATTGTGTGCACAGATTGTTAAAGTATCTACTGAAGAACAAGTTTTGACATGTAGGCCTAGGCCTATATGTGGTGAAAGAATCTTTACAATATCTATTACAGTTCTAAAGATTTTGTCATTTGAGATCATATTACTGTAGTATATCGCCGTGTGGGGAGTTGGGGTTCAATTGCATCTAGAATAAACTGACGCTCCAGTCAACTTGAGTTGCGGTCCACCATGTCCATTTTATTTCCAACACAGCAACGATTTCCAGCATGTCACATTCACAGTTTTCGGGGAGAAGACATATTTACTCTGGTCTGCCGACTAAGGCTAGCCGTACATAATTACACCCAAGATACAACAGCTAAGTCACCAAAAGTAAATGCCCTTGTGCTATCTAGTGTTTATTCAACTTTCATGGCGATGATGCCACGGCAACGAGCAGTTTTACATCTTCAAAAGTCAAATTTTCTGGGTTGTAAATCAAGCCCTGCTTATTATGTCTCGTCTGTCTGACTTATTCACTACTAAAAGATACATTATGACCTCTGACCCGAGACAGGCGCCTAGATACAAGTTCTATTATTAGAAGTCGAGCACTATATATGGGCGCAAATCGTCAGATTAGTGGAGGCTTGGCATAGCGCCCTCAAACGACTGAGTTAGCTTAATTATCAAGGGACCCAACAAATAATTTCTCCACATTACGTAACCACCGTGCACGTGATGACGTCATCAGTAGTATATATGTAGTCATAAAGTCAACATGTGAGGGAACATTTCGTTCCGTAGAAAAATGGTCAAATTCCCTACCACTTTGGCTCTATTTGCATTCAAAGTGCTAAAAAAGTGTACATTTTCGAACCTCTTCCGGTTTGGACCGGAGGTTTGGGTCACACAGGGGTCATGCCATTGTATGATTTGTTCAGTTCATTGCGACCTATCATGCTGTGAAAGAATTGTTCAAGTATCTATTACGATTCTTGAGATATGAATTTTTGAAATAATAACCATTTAATTTTTGTAATTTGACACCTGTGACGATATCATGACGTCACAATGTTGTGCACAAATTGTTCAACAATTTGATAAACATCAAGTTCTTAAATGTGGCGAAAGAATCACGCAAATATCTGCTGTAGTTCTCAAGATACAGCATTTTTAAACAATTCAGCTCCAAATTTGCGTATTTTGACACCACATTACGTAACTACCGTCCATGTGATGACGTTACCAATGGTATAGTCAAAAAGTCCACATGTGTGGAAACATTTCGTTCCGTAGAAATATGGTCAAAATCACTACCACTTTGAATCTATTTGCATTCGAAACGCTTTAAAAAATGCACATTTTCGAACAACTTCCGGTTTGGACCGGAAGTAGGCGTCACACAGGGGTCATGACATTGTATGATTTGTTCAGTTCATTTTGACTGATCATGTTGTGAAAGAATTGTTCAATTATCTATTACGATTCTTGAGATATGAATTTTGGAAATAATAACCATTTAATTTTTGTAATTTGACACCTGTGACGATATCATGACGTCACAATGTTGTGCACAAATTGTTCAACAATTTGATAAACATAAAGTTCTTAAATGTGGCGAAAGAATCATGCAAATATATGCTGTAGTTCTCAAGATACAGCATTTTTAAACAATTCAGCTCCAAATTTGCGTATTTTAACACCACATTACGTAACTACCGTCCATGTGATGACGTCACCAATGGTATAGTCAAAAAGTCCACATGTGTGGAAACATTTCGTTCCGTAGAAATATGGTCAAATTCACTACCACTTTGAATCTATTTGCATTAAAAACGCTTTAAAAAATGCACATTTTCGAACAACTTCCGGTTTGGACCGGAAGTAGGCGTCACACAGGGGTCATGACATTGTATGATTTGTTCAGTTCATTTAGACTTATCATGTTGTGAAAGAATTGTTCAAGTATCTATTACGGTTCTTGAGATATGAATTTTGGAAATAATAACCTTTGAATTTTTGTAATTTGACACCTGATGACGTCATGATTACGTCACACTTGATGCCATCATGATACTATACATTCTGGTGAAAGTCTGCCGTAGGGCCTATGTCTGTATCTAATTTACTAACGATTCAGCTTGGTTTGATGGGCATTGTTACTGGTAAGTGTAAAAACTGAGATTCTCAGTTTCGTTGAACTTTGACCTCCAATTGACCCCAGAAGGAAGGGTCAGATGACAATGCCCACACAAAGAAAATTGTAGAACAGAATGTCATCTATAAACCTGCCAAATACGAAGATCATGGGTCACGTGGTTTTCAAGACGGAAGCATTTTAAAATATGCATATTTTTATTTTTTGGGGGGTGTAATTTGATACTTGATGACGTCACGATGACGTCACGCTTGATGCCATCATAATATTATACACGCTGGTGAAAGTCTGCCATAGGACATATGGCTGTACGTAGTTACTTAAAGATTCAGCTTGGTTTGATGGGCATTGTTGCTCAATAAGTGCAAAAATTGAGATTTTCGTTTTCGTTGAACTTTGACCTCAGATTGACCCCAGAAGGAAGGGTCAGATGAAAATGCCCACACGAAGAAAATTGTTGGCCATGATCTGATATATAAGCCTGCCAAATACGAAGATCATGGGTCACGTGGTTTTCCAGACGGAAGCATTTTAACATATGCATATTTTGGTCATTTTTGGCTTATAATTTTATACCTGATGACGTCACAGTGACGTCACACTTCAGTGCACACCTTCACATTGGGGTTGATGTTCCTACCAAGTTTCAAGTTGATAGCTTGAACAGTTTTGAAGAAAAGCTCTGGAAACGTTTGAGTGGAAAAAGAAGAAAAAAAAAAAAAAAAAAAACTTAAGAAATCGTACAATAGTAATAGGTGATCGGAATGAGTTCCGATCACCTAATAATAACATGCAAGCAGTTGACCCGAATGTGCAACGTCACAACGTTATCCACGGCCCAGTCTGCACGTAAAGATTTTGAAAACAGAATCCAAAACAAACTGTCAACTGAGCCAATGAGCGCTAGGAACTTGTTTTGCACGCGCGCGTGTCATGCAAGTCACGTACAGTTCCCGCCGGACAAATTGACCAATCACATAGCTTGCGGCGTTATGGCCTCGTTCATTACCAACGTAGGTACGGCACTTACATTTACTTCGAAAAAAAACATTGAGCTTCCTGAAAATACGTTTATATTTGACACAAATTGTTTATTACATCAAAGTTTTATACGGAACGAATATAATTCCCATGTGATTTAATTTATTTGCCGTTTAATGTACCCAGTGAATTCAGAAGCATAAGCCTACCTCCCCGAGCTCACGGCGTAATTTGCAAAGGGTGACCTGTACGTGACTGGCTGATTTCTGCTACCACCAGTGGTAGCAAAAATAAAGAAAAACATAAGAATTCCTCGCTAGTTCGAAAATATATGCTGCCACATATGATCTCGACCGAGTGACTCTCCCCCTACCGCCCCTATACCTCAACACACTCTTCCCTTTTGTTAACGTACGACTTCCTCCTAAAAACCTGAAAGGAAATTCCTTGGATGTTTTACACACAATAGGGGAACAATGGAAGGGGGAAGTCACTCGGTCTCATATCTTGCACCAAATGTTCGGAAAAAGGCCTAGTGAATAACCCACTCTGCCTGTGTAGACTCTGCTCAAGTCACCAAATCGCCCAAATTCACGAGGCCTTGACAAAAGGCTATTAGCCTTTCTGAAGTATGGCGGACACAATAGGAGGGCGCACTTTGCAGTGGGTATAAAATCGACTAAAATGCAAAATTACTCAGTTTTTCACTTTACACTTATTAATTTTATTTATAATTCTGTCTATGTATTATAATTACAACATGTAAATCTAGTTTTTGGAAAGAAATACAATTGATAAAAAAATTCATACCCAAATGAAATTGCGCCCTCTCCTTTTGTTCCGCCATACTTCTAAAAGGCTAATTGAGTACAGGGTTTAAACCCGTCACAATATGTTGCCGCTCTCCCCCTACTGCCCTAGCCTATAACCTCAACACTTATACCCAGCACGATATGTAGCAAAGGGATATAACTCATCACACTCTTCCCTTTTGTTTACGCACCAACGCTCCCCCTAAAAACTGAAAGGAAATTCCTCGGATGTTTGAGACACAATGGGGGAACAATGGTAGGAGCAGTTCCTCTGCCACATATATCGTGCTGTAGCTAAGATAATCTCAGCTCTTTTTTTATCATTTTTCATTGGGATGTGGTCTTTTAGCAGTAGAGCTGAGAGAAGTTATGAACATGAACCCGCCATCGCAAAAAAAAAAAAAGTCAAATGTGTCATTTTCTCACCGTGACACACTAATTCCCCCTAAAACTCACCCAAACCTTGCCAGTCATAACCACTACGCAGGTCTTTGAGGGAAATAACCAGCCACGATGATTATTTTGCAAACAATTCTAGCGAAACAAACCGGGTATGCTCACAGCCTAGCCGTTTTTGTCTTGTTCAAAAACAACCAAGTGTCTAGTCTGTGTACAAAGGAATACCAATGCGCATTGGTTACCAGACTTGACCTTCACGTCCAGACGTGAAGGTCAAGTCTGGTAACCAATGCGCATTGGTATTCCTTTGTACACAGACTAGGCAGATAGACTTTTTAAACACAACATGACAACGGTTAGGCTGTGAGCATACCGGTTTGTTTCGCTAGAATTGTTTGCAAAATAATCATCGTGGCTGGTTATTTCCCTCAAGGACCTGCGTAGTGGTTATGACTGGCAAGGTTTGGGTGAGTTTTAGGGGGAATTAGTGTGTCACGGTGAGAAAATGACACATTTGACTTTTTTTTTTTTTGCGATGGCGGGTTCATGTTCATAACTTCTCTCAGCTCTACTGCTAAAAGACCACATCCCAATGAAAAATGATAAAAAAAGAGCTGAGATTATCTTAGCTAATCGTGCTGCTGCATATGTCAACACTCTCTTCCCTTTTTTTAACGCACCAACTGCTCCTAAAAACTGAAAAGAATTCCTATGAAATTCCTTGGAATATATTGTATGTTTGAGACACAATTGGGAAACAATGGAGGGGGGGGGTTTCCCTTTGCCACATAGGCCTATCGTGCTGCATATTCTCCCTACTGCCCTTATACCTCAACACACTCTTCCCTTTCGTTAACGCAAATCAAACTCCCCCTTAAAAACTGAAAGGAATTCCTTTGAAATTCCTTGCTAATGTTTGAGACACAATGGGGAACAATGGATGGGGGTGGGAGGAGCCAGGTTGTACCCTCTGTTATATATCGTGTTGCATTATGACAGGGTTGACTAACGAATTCTAAGACCCAAAACACTCGAATAATTTGGTTGATGCCTTAGTCACCAATAACGTGTCTAGATTCAGAAACATAATTGCTGGATTGACGCGAAAAATGGCATTTCACGTATTTCTGACCGGAGTGCTTATAAGGGCTTCACCCAGCAGTTCTCAGTCACTTAACGAAATATTTTGGTACAACAGCATCTATCCGAAGGAGCTACGAAAACGAATAGGACTACATGTATATTGATGAGGCCCTACTTGTGGCATTTTTAACAACTATTTTATTTTGGGGGGTGGTGGGGTGTTGCATCGGGTGGATTTTATTTTTTCACTTGCTCGGCAAAACCCTAGACATTGGCCCTAGAAAGTTGCAGTTCTTGTCCCCAATTGTCGGGCACATCGCCGTGCGTCGGTAACATTACAACTGCCAAATTAAAATTGGCAAAGTTACTCGGACGAAGCAAGATTTTTCGTCCTAACGAGGCTAGTTTGCATCTAACGTGTCTCAAACTATTGTCGCACTCTTCATCGATGATAAAACTATGAATCGTCGGATGTATACAACTCTACTCCAAGTGCCAGTTTTTGTTTATAGTGACTTTATTTCAAAACGCTTTCAATGTTTTCATAAATTTGTTATTTTTTCTCAGAAGTACGATGGCAATTTTCAGAACCGCAGTGTTGATCTTCCTGGTAGCCGGCTTCATTGGTGCCCAGACGGATGACACGTTGAACAGCGTCGTTAGACGGGTGCTTGATGACCTTCGTGAGATCACCGAGTGGCAGGTATATAGGAATTTAGACTTCGTTCTAAATATACTAAAGTATGTTTAATTCCATTGATGCATCCAAAATGCAATGAAACCGGATTTATTTACATGTCTGATTTTTACGGGAACCGGTTTGCAGGGCTGTAGGAAGCCATGACGTCTTGTTAAATTTCTATTTTTGCTCTTTTCAGACGGAACAAGCTTACAGGTACTTGACCAGACTCGAAGACATGGCTATGGACAAGATGACTGGCGAGCGCAAGATCGACCGGGCCATCTTCATCGATGTCTCAACTGGCAAGCCCATAACTCGACCGGACATCACCTATGGCCTCAATCTCGCTGGACCAGAAATGGCCGCCATCGCTACTGCCTTCAAGGACAACCGCTTCGAATCGATGCTGATGGCCGAAGGGGTCCCGTACACGTTTGTTGGAATTAAACGTGGAGTGGCCAACGCAGTTCAGAAAAACCTAAACGGTGCTCTGACCATGGTGAAGACGGCTATAGGAGTTATCGTTGCTCATTCGCCTAAAGGAGGCATGGACATTGCCATCGACGCGGTCCAAGCCATTCACGACGAGATCGCACAAGCGGCGGCCACGCCGAAAAGTTCATGGGAGCAATAGTGAAAGGACAAAACACAAGAATAAGACTAAGCCTTCTGTGATTCGCACTCGAAAGGCATTCCAATCGACACCTTTCCCTGGTCTGGGGGGCGGGGGGATGGCTCTTTTGACCCAAAAGAATCGACCGTAATCTACACCTTTCGGTCGCACAAACCTAGATTCCGGCACAATCTCGCTCGAAGGTATTTAGAGTGAACAAGAAATATTGGAAGTTCAGTATCGTTAGGGAAGTAAATATTTGTGTTTTGATCGGAAGATAAAGCTACACTTTTCATTCCAAATGAAGCTTCTGCGAAAGAATATTTGTCTGCTTCATTCATGTGTATAGAGACATTAAACCTAAGATTGCATCGGCGAACTCGGTTTAGATTCTGTTTACAATGTGTAATCCTTCTTAAAGTAACACTAGATAAACTTGGAATAAGAAATAAAGTAAAAAGCTCGAATATTTTGCGAAATGGTCTTTATTGTACTCGTTGTTCACTGGTTTCAACTAATCTACGCCGTTAATTTGCTTATGTGTACTTTACTAATGCAATGCAAAACTTCCGGTTCAGTACCGTACGACTATTTTGGGAGCCCTTTGAAACGCTTGGTTGCAGCAAACAACCGGTCCTTTCCCACTGTTTATTGAGCATGCGCACTTTAGCTCAAACGTGACGTAACAATCGAAAAGGACTGGGTTGTTTGCTGCCACCAAGCGTTTCAAGTTTCCCACTGAAATGCACACGGCAAAGGGTGATAACGTAATGTTAGATTTATCGAGGTGCAAATAGCTGGACTACTGTCACAGGATGTGGTTCGTTGTTTAGTTCTTGGACCCTAACTGTACAAAGAAGCCAACGTTGCAATTTGAAAAAAAGAGTACATTTGTAATTTGCCACGGAGCACCCGCTCAGGACACGATATTTTATAACTTAAGACCCAAGCCTTTTATACCCCACATTTGAAGCTGTGTATTATTGAATCATGTAACAATACTGATCGTAATTGGCTGAAACAATTGTACATGTATACAAACTACGACTAAATCGTAGATGTTGGCATAACTACAGAAAAAAAGCCTGAAAATCATGCACATCTATGTTTTTTTTGGTCAAGAAATGGATACTGACGAATCAACAGCTTTAAGGATGTTGCTTTAAAAAGTTAACGTTTTCTCGAGTTTTCCCTTAAAGGTAACGCCGGCTTTGTTGGGCTATTTTGGGCTGGAAATTGACCCATACAAGATTCTGAATGCCCTTCTGAAATAAACTGAACATATCCTGAAAAGAAACCACGCAATTTTGCCGTTTTTTAGCAATTTAAAAAAAAAAGAGGTCACGTGACTTTTTGGAACCAGATTCTGGTTCCAAAAAGTCACATGGTCCTGCGAGTTAGTTTTGTGTCCAGTCGCATGAACGTTTCTTACTGCAGAACTGCACCAAATTCAACTGTATTCAATTCAATTCAAGAGAGACTATAGGCCTATATACAGTTATGAAACAAATTTGAACATAAGTTTGAAAATTCAAACATAAATTTTTGTTTCGAGAGTCCGGAGAACGGGACTCAGCGAGCGCGTGCTACGGCAAACTACATGTACGGCAAACTACACGGTGGAGTGTAGAATATTTGCCCCGCGCAGGACGGCAAATATCTCGAGTGCACACACGGCCGGGTTGGTTGCCCCGGTGTACGTTCGTGAAGAAAAAAACACAATGCCAACTTCTCCAAAGAAAACGGAAATTCCTATTCGGTCGTCTGGGCTGTTCTAGTGAAATCGTTAGCAAAAAATCGAGATATCCCGAGTAGGAGAAAAGCGAATCGTTTGCGACAAAGTCGTGAAGCTCGCACGTAGTTGCAACGGCTGGTAAAGCGTGTAACCCGTCTTTTGACCGTTTGTGTTAATTTTGCACCTCTTTAGTAAATTACGGGGTATTTTGATGATCTTTTTTCACAACGACCATAAAAAAGTATTGTCATTGCTGCTACATCACTAAATCATGTAAACAGCAGGCCGGTGCGTACCTTCAAGCGAATTCTTATTTGAGCGCCATCTTGTGCAAAAGATAAACAAAAAAAGGGGCAAACTATTACTTGATTTTTTATGCCCGGCCAGTATTCAAATTTATTCCTCAAATCCGAACCAATACCATGCTGCCGAATTATTTGTCGGAACGATCGCGCTTAATCATCTTGGGGGCGAGGTTGCAACTGTACGTCTTTGTTCAAGAAGGGCGCTCTGTCTTCCTGTTGCGTCACAATTGGCGCGTTTGTTGAACTGCGCTCTGGAAACGCGCGCGTTCAAACTGGGTTTGTTTTGGAGCGTTGCAACAACACATACCTACCCTCACACCCCTCACAGGTTTACGTGAGATCCCACGAACTTCGTTCGCTCCGAGCTTTTTCAAATTTCAAATTTTGGCGAATTTTCCGTCAGTGCAACATATCAAGTGAGTACAATCCAATAGACATGCCATTTTCTGCTATTGCCCAAAAATGATTAAAGTAGAGATACACAATAAGAAACAAAAGCCATTGAAACTACATATTTTTTTCAAAGAAAACTGAAAAACACGACCAACTAGCGGCTGCGAAATTAACAAAACTGGAAATTGCAACAACACCATTTCGTATGGGCGCCGCCACTGTGTCCACAAACTGGACAGAGAATGAAGTTTTCATGTGCAACTTTTCCGTATATTGTCCTAAGAATACACAAAGGAGCTGTATTGGCCCAACACAAAAGGATTTCTGATAAAATTGGAACGCAAATACCACAAGACATCGTTGCAATTGCCGTTTTTGTGTGAAGCTCGTATCAGTTTTTCAGTGGGTCATAGACTACATGTATTGTGTGCTCTCTGTAAAGCAATAATATAGTAGTTTATTTTGTTTAGCACGTTGTCTTTTGTTTCTTGGTTGTAGGCCTAATTCTTTAAATTATTCATTTTTGAAATACGCTTACATTTATAGTTTTAAAGGTGTGGAATATACGTATGGAAATTGTACGAGTGTGTAAGTTTGTTGAAAGGGACTTAATTCCCGTGACTGACGGGGATAAACAAGAACGTTACGCAAAGGTTTCGCATGTTCCACTTTCAACTTGTCATTGCTAAATTGTATGACCAAAATTTGAAAGCCAATAACTTCGTTAAACTGTAGCATTTATACATATATTGTCGAATTTAGGCCTAATGTGAAATCGATGACAGGCATCTGACACATATAGACACAAATATTGTAACATTTTGTGAGAAGTAGTATATTTCATGAAGTTAGGACTATTTAAATGCTTAGGAAACTATTAGTTTATAGGCATCGCCACTACAATAGTATAGAACCTGCTCTTCTTTTGTAGGTATCATGATTGCAAGAGAAACATCAGAAACATGCGTGGACTGTGGATTACCGGTAAGTCCAACTTTCTGTGAATTCCGATGACAGAAAGAAACAAAAACTAGAGGTATGTCTGTTGATAACAGAGCATATGGCTTTCCGCTTTTCTTTTTTTGTATGTTTGTATGCATGTAAAACTGCATGCTGTATAACACGACATGTACACTTTGTACAATATAAATACATACCGTACATATACATGTACAGTATGCACAGTGACAAGATTCAAAAATTCATAATAAATCAACAAATCATGCATGTCATACTAATGTAACTTGGTATGTTACATGTTAATGACCAGGTCCAGGCACCTGATAGTTTTCAAGGTCATACGACCAATGGAGAAAGTAAACGACCTTGGTTAATGTATACTTGAGGAACTCTTATTTGATTACGTCATCGTGACGTCACAATATTTAGCTGATAATATACATTTGACCAATTCAAAATAGGTTTTGGCCATTTTTCAACTTGCCGCTAGAGGGCGCTCTTTCGTGTCACGACTTAACTTTTGGTATTTTTGGAATGCCCAAGAGGTCTTGAGACTAACACTTTTGACCCGATCTCTGTATCTGCTACCAGTTTTAAATGACAGGGCAGCCTCGTTTTCGACCAATAGGAAACAAGATTCAAGGTCAATGTCTCTGCATGAAATTTAGACCTTGGATAGTCATGACCAGTGCCGAAAGAATAAAGATTGTATCTCAAACGGTTGAATTGTTACAGATTTTTCAATTTGTAAGGCATTAAATTTCAGACACATGTAATCTGACACCTGGTGACGTCATCAGGATCTAACCTCTTTGGTATAGTACTTTACTATGGGTTCCTTATTGTGACTAAGTTTGATGATGATCCAAGCTTTGCAAGCGACTATTCTAGCACCGAGACAGACTGTGTGCTTTGTCTATGGGATAGTGCAGATGTATGCATATTGTACATGCTTATGTACACTCGTATACATGTATATACTGCACTGTGTGTATGCTGTAGTATAGGTTGCCAGATTCAAAAATTCATAACAAATCAACAAATGACGTCACACTAATGTAACTTGGTATGTTATATGTTAATGACCAAGTCTACTTCCCTGCTCGGTTTCAAGGTCATACGACCATTAGAGGAAGTGAACGACCTTGGCTAATGTATGCTGTACAAACGGGCTTATTTGATTACGTCATCGTTACGCCACCAAATTTTGCTGCTAATATGCGTTAGACCAAGTCACAACAAACCTGAAACAAAATATTTTACCTTCATCGGCCGTTTCGTTCTCTAGATATAGCTGTTAAAAGGATGCACGTTCAAGCGAGTGTAATTTGACACCTGGTGACGTCATCAAACTTTTGAAAGTATGGGCATATTCACCGACCCTCAGTGAACATATGCACCAATTTTGGGCCAATTTGCAAAAACTTCGCCACAGACATCTCTTCAAAATGCGTTTTGGCCATTTTTCAACTTGCCGCTAGAGGGCGCTGTTTCGTGTAACGACTTAACTTTTTGTATTTTTGTAATGCCCAAGGGGTCCCGAGACTAACAACGTTGACCCAATTTCGGTATCTGCTACCAATTTTAAATGGCAACGCAGCCTCGTTTTCGACCAATAGGAAGCAAGATTCAAGGTCATTGTCTCTGCATGAAATTTAGACATTGGATAGTCATGACCATTGCCGAAACAAAAATGTTTGTATCTCAAACGGTTGAATTTTTACAGATTTTTGAATTTTTAAGGCATTAAATTTCAGACACATGTAATCTGACCCCTGGTGACGTCATCAAGATGTAACCTCTTTGGTATAGTACTTTAGTATGGGTTCCTTATTGTGACCAAGTTTGATGATGATTCAAGCTTTGCAAGCGACCCTTCTAGCAGCGAGATAGACTATGTGCTTTGTCTATGGGAAATTGGGTAGTGCAGATGTATGCATATTGTTCATGCATATGTACACCCGTATATGTACTGCACTGTGTGTATGCTGTGGTATAGGTTGCCAGATTCAAACATTCATAACAAATCAACAAAGGACGTCACACTAATGTAACTTGGTATGTTGTATGTTAATGACCACGTCTACGTCCCTGCTAGGTTTCAAGGTCATACGCCCATTAGAGGAAGTGAACGACCTTGGCAAATGTATGCTGCACAAACGGGCTTATTTGATGACGTCATCGTTACGCCACCAAATTTTGCTGCTAATATGCATTAGACTAAGTCACAACAAACCTAAAACACAAAATTTAACCTCCATCGGCCTTTTCGTTCTCTATATATAACCGTTAGAAGAACGCATGTTCAACTGAGTGTAATTTGACACCTGGTGACGTCATCAAACTTTTGAAGGTATGGGCATGTTCACTGACCCTCAGTGAACATATGCACCAATTTTTGGCCAATTTGCAAAAACTTCGCCACAGACATCTCTTCAAAATAGGTTTTGGCCATTTTTCAACTTGCCGCTAGAGGGCGCTCTTTTGTGTCACGACTTAACTTTTGGTATTTTTGGAATGCCCAAGAGGTCTTGAGACTAACACTTTTGACCCGATCTCTGTATCTGCTACCAGTTTTAAATGACAGGGCAGCCTCGTTTTCGACCAATAGGAAGCAAGATTCAAGGTCAATGTCTGTGTATGAAATTTAGACCTTGGATAGTCATGACCATTGCCGAAAGAATAAAGTTTGTATCTCAAACGGTTGAATTTTTACAGAAGTTTCAATTTGAAGGCCATATATTTCAAACGCTTGTAATCTGACACCTGATGACGTCATCAAAATGTAAACACATTTGTGCAGTACTTCATTATGAGGTGATTGTTGTGACCAAGTTTGATGATGATCCGAGCTTTGCAAGTGACCATTTTGCCAGGCCGAAAGACCATGCGCTTTGTCTATGGGGTTTTGGGAGAAGAATAAAAAAAGCTAAACTAGAGGTATGTCTGTTGATAACAGAGCATATGGCTTTCCGCTTTTCTTTTTTTGTATGTTTGTATGCATGTAAAACTGCATGCTGTATAATACTACATGTACACTTTGTACAATATAAATACATACTGTACATATACATGTACAATATGCACAGTGACAAGATTCAAAAATTCATAATAAATCAACAAATTATGCATGTCATACTAATGTAACTTGGTATGTTACATGTTAATGACCAGGTCCAGGCACCTGATAGTTTTCAAGGTCATACGACCAATGGAGAAAGTAAACGACCTTGGTTAATGTATACTTGAGGAACTCTTATTTGATTACGTCATCGTGACGTCACAATATTTAGCTGATAATATACATTTGACCAATTCAAAATACGTTTTGGTCTTTTTTCAACTCGTCACTAGAGGGGGCTGTTTCGTGTGACGACTTAACTTTTTGTATTTTTTGAATGCCCAAGGCGTCCTGAGACTAACACCGTTGACACGATCTCGGCATCGCTTACCAGTTTTAAATGACAAGGCAGCCTCGTTTTTGACCAATAGGAAACAAGATTCAAGGTCAATGTCTCTGCATGAAATTTAGACCTTGGATAGTCATGACCAGTGCCGAAAGAATAAAGATTGTATCTCAAACGGTTCAATTTTTACAGATTTTTCAATTTGCAAGGCATTAAATTTCAGACACATGTAATCTAACACCTGGTGACGTCATCAAGATCTAACCTCTTTGGTATAGTACTTTACTATGGGTTCCTTATTGTGACTAAGTTTGATGATGATCCAAGCTTTGCAAGCGACTCTTCTAGCACCGAGACAGACTGTGTGCCTTGTCTATGGGATAGTGCAGATGTATGCATATTGTACATGCTTATGTACACTCGTATACATGTATATACTGCACTGTGTGTATGCTGTAGTATAGATTGCCAGATTCAAAAATTCATAACAAATCAACAAATGACGTCACACTAATGTAACTTGGTATGTTATATGTTAATGACCAAGTCTACGTCCCTGCTTGGTTTCAAGGTCATACGACGATTAGAGGAAGTGAACGACCTTGGCTAATGTATGCTGTACAAACGGGCTTATTTGATGACGTCATCGTTACGCCACCAAATTTTGCTGCTAATATGCGTTAGACCAAGTAACAACAAACCTGAAACAAAATATTTGACCTTCATCGACCGTTTCGTTCTCTAGATATAGCTGTTAAAAGGATGCACGTTCAAGCGAGTGTAATTTGACACCTGGTGACGTCATCAAACTTTTGAAAGTATGGGCGTATTGACTGACCCTCAGTGAACATATGCACCAATTTTGGGCCAATTTGCAGAAACTTCGCCACAGACATCTCTTCAAAATGCGTTTTGGCCATTTTTCAACTTGCCGCTAGAGGGCGCTGTTTCGTGTGACGACTTAACTTTTGGTATTTTTGTAATGCCCAAGTGGTCCCGAGACTAACAACGTTGACCCAATTTCGGTATCTGCTACCAGTTTTAAATGACAACGCAGCCTCGTTTTCGACCAATAGGAAGCAAGATTCAAGGTCATTGTCTCTGCATGAAATTTAGACATTGGATAGTCATGACCATTGCCGAAACAAAATGGTTTGTATCTCAAACGGTTGAATTTTTACAAATTTTTTAATTTTTAAGGCATTAAATTTCAGACACATGTAATCTGACCCCTGGTGATGTCATCAAGATGTAACCTCTTTGGTATAGTACTTTAGTATGGGTTCCTTATTGTGACCAAGTTTGATGATGATCCAAGTTTTGCAAGCGACCCTTCTAGCAGCGAGATAGACTATGTGCTTTGTCTATGGGAAATGGGGTAGTGCAGATGTATAGCGATTGTTCATGCTTATGTACACTCGTATATACTGCACTGTGTGTATGCTGTGGTATAGGTTGCCAGATTCAAAAATTCATAACAAATCAACAAATGACGTCACACTAATGTAACTTGGTATGTTATATGTTAATGACCCCGTCTACGTCCCTGCTAGGTTTCAAGGTCATACGCCAATTAGAGGAAGTGAACGACCTTGGCAAATGTATGCTGCACAAACGGGCTTATTTGATGACGTCATCGTTACGCCACCAAATTTTGCTGCTAATATGCATTAGACCAAGTCACAACAAACCTAAAACACAAACTTTGACCTCCATCGGCACTTTCGTTCTCTATATATAACCGTTAGAAGAACGCATGTTCAACTGAGTGTAATTTGACACCTGGTGACGTCATCAAACTTTTGAAGGTATGGGCATGTTCACTGACCCTCAGTGAACATATGCACCAATTTTGGGCCAATTTGCAAAAACTTCGCCACAGACATCTCTTCAAAATAGGTTTTGGCCATTTTTCAACTTGCCGCTAGAGGGCGCTCTTTCGTGTCACGACTTAACTTTTGGTATTTTTGGAATGCCCAAGAGGTCTTGAGACTAACACTTTTGACCCGATCTCTGTATCTGCTACCAGTTTTAAATGACAGGGCAGCCTCGTTTTCGACCAATAGGAAGCAAGATTCAAGGTCAATGTCTGTGTATGAAATTTAGACCTTGGATAGTCATGACCATTGCCGAAAGAATAAAGTTTGTATCTCAAACGGTTGAATTTTTACAGAAGTTTCAATTTGAAGGCCATATATTTCAAACGCTTGTAATCTGACACCTGATGACGTCATCAAAATGTAAACACATTTGTGCAGTACTTCACTATGAGGTGATTGTTGTGACCAAGTTTGATGATGATCCGAGCTTTGCAAGTGACCATTTTGCCAGGCCGAAAGACCATGCGCTTTGTCTATGGGGTTTTGACGGAAGAATAAAAAAAGCTAAAAAAAACTAGAAATGTGGTGTTTGTTAGAAACAAACACGCTGTTTCGGACATTTTTAATTATCTGGTTTTCAGCTTTAAAAAAACTTAATGAACTAGAGGTATGTCTGTTGATAACGGAGCATATGGCTTGCCGCTTTTCTTTTTTTGTATGTTTGTATGCATGGAAAACTGCATGCTGTATAATACTACACGTACACTTTGTACAACGTAAGTGCATACCGTACATGTACATGCACAGTGACAAGATTTAAAAATTAATAATAAATCAACAAAATATGCATGTCATACTAATGTAACTTGGTATGTTACATGTTAATGTCCAGGTCTACATACCTGCTAGGTTTCAAGGTCATACGACCAATACAGGAAGTGAACGACCTTGGCTAATTGATGCTGCACAAACGCGCTTATTTGTTGACGTCATCGTGACGTCACAAGAATTTGCTGAAAAATGCATTCGAACAAGTCACAACAAGCCTAAAACACAAAATTTGACCTCTATCGGCCTTTTCGTTCTCTAGATATAACCGTTAGAAGAACGCATGTTCAACTGAGTGTAATCTGACACCTGGTGACGTCATCAAACTTTTGAAGGTATGGGCATGTTCACTGACCCTGAGTGACCATATGCACTAATTTTGGGCCAATTAGCAAAAACTTCGCCGCAAATATCTCTTTAAAATAAGTTTTGGCCATTTTTCAACTCGCCGCTAGAGGGCGCTCTTTCATGTGACGACTTAATTTTTGGTGTTTTTGTAATGCCCAAGGGGTCCCGAGACTAACAACGTTGACCCAATCTCGGTATCTGCTACCAGTTTTAAATGACAACGCAGCCTCGTTTTCGACCAATAGGAAGCAAGATTCAAGGTCATTGTCTCTGCATGAAATTTAGACATTGGATAGTCATGACCATTGCCGAAACAAAAATGTTTGTATCTCAAACGGTTGAATTTTTACAGATTTTTGAATTTTTAAGGCATTACATTTCAGACACATGTAATCTGACCCCTGGTGACGTCATCAAGATGTAACCTCTTTGGTATAGTACTTTACTATGGGTTCCTTATTGTGACCAAGTTTGATAATGATCCAAGCTTTGCAAGCGACCCTTCTAGCAGCGAGATAGACTATGTGCTTTGTCTATGGGAAATGGGGTAGTGCAGATGTATGCATATTGTACATGCTTATGTACACTCGTATGCACTGTGTGTATGCTGTGGTATAGGTTGCCAGATTCAAAAATTCATAACAAATCAACAAATGACGTCACACTAATGTAACTTGGTATGTTATATGTTAATGACCAAGTCTACGTCCCTGCTAGGTTTCAAGGTCATACGCCCATTAGAGGAAGTGAACGACCTTGGCTAATGTATGCTGCACAAACGGGCTTATTTGATGACGTCATCGTTACGCCACCACATTTTGCTGCTAATATGCATTAGACCAAGTCACAACAAACCTAAAACACAAAATTTGACCTCCATCAGCCTTTTCGTTCTCTAGATATAACCGTTAGAAGAACGCATGTTCTACTGAGTGTAATTTGACACCTGGTGACGTCATCAAACTTTTGAAGGTGTGGGCGTGTTCACTGACCCTCGGTGAACACCTGTACCAATTTTGGGCCGATTTGCAAAAACTTCGCCACAGACATCTGTTCAAAATACGTTTTGGCCATTTTTCAACTCGTCGCTAGAGGGCGCTGTTTTGTGTGACGGCTTAACTTTTGATATTTTCTAAATGCCCAAGGGGTCCTGAGACTAACAAAGAAAACTCCATTTCAATACCTACTACCAGTTTTAAATGGCGAGCCAGCCTCGTTTTCGACCAATAGGAAGCGAGGTCCAAGGTCATCGCATGGAAACTAAATGTAGTACTCTGTGAAATAAGGTCAACCCTGAAGAAACTTTTCCTGTATCTCAAACGGTTGATTTTTTACAGATTTTTAAACATGACAATCACCGATATTTGACTGCCTGTAATCCGACACCTGGTCACGTGACTGTGAAATTACGCAAGGGCGGCACATCCTCAGGGGATGTACTAACTACCTGCCAAGTTTGACTGGAATCGGACGAGCAGAAGTGTGTAAACTGCCGGGTAGAAAGAAGGGGTACCAAGAGGAAATAAAAAAAGAAAAAAAATCAGAACGAAAACAATAGCTGTTTCGGCCCTACCGAAACAGCTAAAAAAAAAATCAGAACAGTTTCAAAGGCTTTCCGCAGGAGTGCGGAAAGCCAAAAAAAAAAAAAAAACTAGAGGTATGTCTGTTGATAACAGAGCATATGGCTTTCCGCTTTTCTTTTTTTATATGTTTGTATGCATGTAAAACTGCATGCTGTATAATACTACATGTACACTTTGTACAATATAAATACATACTGTACATATACATGTACAATATGCACAGTGACAAGATTCAAAAATTCATAATAAATCAACAAATCATGCATGTCATACTAATGTAACTTGGTATGTTACATGTTAATGACCAGGTCCAGGCACCTGATAGTTTTCAAGGTCATACGACCAATGGAGAAAGTAAACGACCTTGGTTAATATATACTTGAGGAACTCTTATTTGATTACGTCATCGTGACGTCACAATATTTAGCTGATAATATACATTTGACCAATTCAAAATACGTTTTGGTCTTTTTTCAACTCGTCACTAGAGGGGGCTGTTTCGTGTGACGACTTAACTTTTTGTATTTTTTGAATGCCCAAGGGGTCCTGAGACTAACACCGTTGACACGATCTCGGCATCGCTTACCAGTTTTAAATGACAAGGCAGCCTCGTTTTCGACCAATAGGAAACAAGATTCAAGGTCAATGTCTCTGCATGAAATTTAGACCTTGGATAGTCATGACCAGTGCCGAAAGAATAAAGATTGTATCTCAAACGGTTCAATTTTTACAGATTTTTCAATTTGCAAGGCATTAAATTTCAGACACATGTAATCTGACACCTGGTGACGTCATCAAGATATAACCTCTTTGGTATAGTACTTTACTATGGGTTCCTTATTGTGACTAAGTTTGATGATGATCCAAGCTTTGCAAGCGACTCTTCTAGCACCGAGACAGACTGTGTGCTTTGTCTATGGGATAGTGCAGATGTATGCATATTGTACATGCTTATGTACACTCGTATGCGTGTATATACTGCACTGTGTGTATGCTGTAGTATAGGTTGCCAGATTCAAAAATTCATAACAAATCAACAAAGGACGTCACACTAATGTAACTTGGTATGTTATATGTTAATGACCACGTCAACGTCCCTGCTAGGTTTCAAGGTCATACGCCCATTAGAGGAAGTGAACGACCTTGGCAAATGTATGCTGCACAAACGGGCTTATTTGATGACGTCATCGTTACGCCACCAAATTTTGCTGCTAATATGCGTTAGACCAAGTCACAACAAACCTAAAACACAAAATTTGACCTCCATCGGCCTTTTCGTTCTCTATATATAACCGTTAGAAGAACGCATGTTCAACTGAGTGTAATTTGACACCTGGTGACGTCATCAAACTTTTGAAGGTATGGGCATGTTCACTGACGCTCAGTGAACATATGCACCAATTTTGGGCCAATTTGCTAAAACTTCGCCACAGACATCTCTTCAAAATAGGTTTTGGCCATTTTTCAACTTGCCGCTAGAGGGCGCTCTTTCGTGTCACGACTTAACTTTTGGTATTTTTGGAATGCCCAAGAGGTCTTGAGACTAACACTTTTGACCCGATCTCTGTATCTGCTACCAGTTTTAAATGACAGGGCAGCCTCGTTTTCGACCAATAGGAAGCAAGATTCAAGGTCAATGTCTGTGTATGAAATTTAGACCTTGGATAGTCATGACCATTGCCGAAAGAATAAAGTTTGTATCTCAAACGGTTGAATTTTTACAGAAGTTTCAATTTGAAGGCCATATATTTCAAACGCTTGTAATCTGACACCTGATGACGTCATCAAAATGTAAACACATTTGTGCAGTACTTCACTATGAGGTGATTGTTGTGACCAAGTTTGATGATGATCCGAGCTTTGCAAGTGACCATTTTGCCAGGCCGAAAGACCATGCGCTTTGTCTATGGGGTTTTGGGAGAAGAATAAAAAAAGCTAACTAGAAGTATGTCTGTTGATAACAGAGCATATGGCTTTCCGCTTTTCTTTTTTTGTATGTTTGTATGCATGTAAAACTGCATGCTGTATAATACTACATCTACACTTTGTACAATGTAAATGCATACCGTACATGTACATGTACATGCACAGTGACAAGATTCAAAAATTCATAATAAATCAACAAATCATGCATGTCAAACTAATGTAACTTGGTATGTCACATGTTAATGACCAGGTCCAGGCACCTGCTAGGTTTCAAGGTCATACGACCAATGGAGGAAGTAAACGACCTTTGCTAATGTATGCTGCACAAACGCGCTTATTTGATGACATCGTGACGCCACAAGATTTTGCTGACAATATGCATTAGAACAAGTCACAACAAACCTAAAACACAAAATTTGACCTTCGTCGGCCTTTTTGTTCTTCAGATATAACCGTTAGAAGAACGCATGTTCAACCGAGTGTAATTTGACACCTTGTGACGTCATCAAACTTTTGAATGTATGGACATGTTCACTGACCCTCAGTGAACACTTGCACCAATTTTGGGCCAATTAGCCAAAACTTCGCCGCAAACATCTCCTCAAAATACGTTTTGGTTATTTTTAACCTCGCCGCTATAGAGAGCGCTCTTTTGTGTGACGACTTAACTTTTGCTATTTTTGTAATGCCCAAGGTGTCCCGAGACTAACAACGTTGACCCAATCTCGGTATCTGCTACCAGTTTTAAATGACAACGCAGCCTCGTTTTCGACCAATAGGAAGCAAGATTCAAGGTCATTGTCTCTGCATGAAATTTAGACATTGGATAGTCATGACCATTGCCGAAACAAAAATGTTTATATCTGAAACGGTTGAATTTTTACAGATTTTTGAATTTTTAAGGCATTAAATTTCAGACACATGTAATCTGACCCCTGGTGACGTCATCAAGATGTAACCTCTTTGGTATAGTACTTTAGTATGGGTTCCTTATTGTGACCAAGTTTGATGATGATCCAAGCTTTGCAAGCGACCCTTCTAGCAGCGAGATAGACGATGTGCTTTGTCTATGGGAAATGGGGTAGTGCAGATGTATGCATATTGTACATGCTTATGTACACTCGTATATACTGCACTGTGTGTATGCTGTGGTATAGGTTGCCAGATTCAAAAATTCATAACAAATCAACAAATGACGTCATACTAATGTAACTTGGTATGTTATATGTTAATGACCAAGTCTACGTCTCTGCTAGGTTTCAAGGTCATACGCCCATTAGAGGAAGTGAACGACCTTGGCTAATGTATGCTGCACAACAAACCTAAAACACAAAATTTGACCTCCATCGGCCTTTTCGTTCTCTAGATATAACCGTTAGAAGAACGCATGTTCAACTGAGTGTAATTTGACACCTGGTTACGTCATCAAACTTTTGAAGGTATGGGCGTGTTCACTGACCCTCAGTGAACATATGCACCGATTTTGGGCCAATTTGCAAAAACTTCGCCACAGACATCTCTTCAAAATAGGTTTTGGCCATTTTTCAACTTGCCGCTAGAGGGCGCTCTTTTGTGTCACGACTTAACTTTTGGTATTTTTGGAATGCCCAAGAGGTCTTGAGACTAACACTTTTGACCCGATCTCTGTATCTGCTACCAGTTTTAAATGACAGGGCAGCCTCGTTTTCGACCAATAGGAAGCAAGATTCAAGGTCAATGTCTGTGTACGAAAGTTAGTCCTTGGATAGTCATGAACATTGGCGAAGGAATAAAGTTTGTATCTCAAACGGTTGAATTTTTACAGAAGTTTCAATATTGAAGGCCATATATTTCAAACGCTTGTAATTTGACACCTGATGACGTCATCAATATGAAAACACATTGGTACAGTACTTCACTATGAGGTGATTGTTGTGACCAAGTTTTATGATGATCCGAGCTTTGCAAGTGACTATTTTGCCAGGCCGAAGGACCATGTGCTTTGTCTATGGGGTTTTGACGGAAGAATAAAAAAAGCTAAAAAAAAAAAAAAAAAAATCAGAACAGTTTCAAAGGCTTTCCGCAGAAGTGCGGAAAGCCAAAAAACTAGAAGTATGTCTGTTGATAACAGAGCATATGGCTTTCCGCTTTTCTTTTTTTGTATGTTTGTATGCATGTAAAACTGCATGCTGTATAATACTACATGTACACTTTGTACAATATAAATACATACCGTACATATACATGTACAGTATGCACAGTGACAAGATTCAAAAATTCATAATAAATGAACAAATCATGCATGTCATACTAATGTAACTTGGTATGTTACATGTTAATGACCAGGTCCAGGCACCTGATAGTTTTCAAGGTCATACGACCAATGGAGAAAGTAAACGACCTTGGTTAATGTATACTTGAGGAACTCTTATTTGATTACGTCATCGTGACGTCACAATATTTAGCTGATAATATACATTTGACCAATTCAAAATACGTTTTGGTCTTTTTTCAACTCGTCACTAGAGGGCGCTGTTTCGTGTGACGACTTAACTTTTTGTATTTTTTGAATGCCCAAGGGGTCCTGAGACTAACACCGTTGACACGATCTCGGCATCGCTTACCAGTTTTAAATGACAAGGCAGCCTCGTTTTCGACCAATAGGAAACAAGATTCAAGGTCAATGTCTCTGCATGAAATTTAGACCTTGGATAGTCATGACCAGTGCCGAAAGAATAAAGATAGTATCTCAAACGGTTGAATTTTTACAGATTTTTCAATTTGTAAGGCATTAAATTTCAGACACATGTAATCTGACACCTGGTGACGTCATCAAGATCTAACCTCTTTGGTATAGTACTTTACTATGGGTTCCTTATTGTGACTAAGTTTGATGATGATCCAAGCTTTGCAAGCGACTCTTCTAGCACCGAGACAGACTGTGTGCTTTGTCTATGGGATAGTGCAGATGTATGCATATTGTACATGCTTATGTACACTCGTATATACTGCACTGTGTGTATGCTGTGGTATAGGTTGCCAGATTCAAAAATTCATAACAAATCAACAAATGACGTCACACTAATGTAACTTAGTATGTTATATGTTAATCACCAAGTCTACGTCCCTGCTCGGTTTCAAGGTCATACGACCATTAGAGGAAGTGAACGACCTTGGCTAATGTATGATGTACAAACGGGCTTATTTCATGACGTCATCGTTACGCCACCAAATTTTGCTGCTAATATGCGTTAGACCAAGTCACAACAAACCTGAAACAAAATATTTGACCTTCATCGGCCGTTTCATTCTCTAGATATAGCTGTTAAAAGGATGCACGTTCAAGCGAGTGTAATTTGACACCTGGTGACGTCATCAAACTTTTGAAAGTATGGGCATATTCACTGACCCTCAGTGAACATATGCACCAATTTTGGGCCATTTTGCAAAAACTTCGCCACAGACATCTCTTCAAAATGCGTTTTGGCCATTTTGCAACTTGCCGCTAGAGGGCGCTGTTTCGTGTGACGACTTAACTTTTGGTATTTTTGTAATGCCCAAGGGGTCCCGAGACTAACAACGTTGACCCAATCTCGGTATCTGCTACCAGTTTTAAATGACAGGGCAGCCTCGTTTTCGACCAATAGGAAGCAAGATTCAAGGTCAATGTCTTAGTATGAAATTTAGACCTTGGATAGTCATGATCATTGCCGAAGGAATAAAGTTTGTATCTCAAACGGTTGAATTTTTACAGATTTTTGAATATGTAAGGCATTAAATTTAAAACGCTTGTAATTGGACACCTGATGACGTCATCAAGATGTAACCTCTTTGGTATAGTACTTTACTATGGGTTCCTTATTGTGACAAAGTTTGAAGATGATCCAAGCTTTGCAAGCCACCCTTCTACCAGTGAGACAGACTAAGTGCTTTGTCTATGGGATATGGCGTAGTGCAGATGTATGCATATTGTACATGCATATACTCATAATATACTGCACAGTGTGTATGCTGTAGTATAGGTTGCCAGATTTAAAAATTCATAACAAATCAACAAATGCCGTCACACTAATGTAACTTGGTATGTTACATGTCAATGACCAAGTCTACGTCCCTGCTAGGTTTCAAGGTCATATGCCCATTAGAGGAAGTGAACGACCTTGGCTAATGTATGCTGCACAAACGGGCTTATTTGATGACGTCATCGTTACGCCACCAAATTTTGCTGCTAATATGCATTAGACCAAGTCACAACAAACCTAAAACACAAAATTTGACCTCCATCGGCCTTTTCGTTCTCTAGATATAACCGTTAGAAGAACACATGTTCAACTGAGTGTAATTTGACACCTGGTGACGTCATCAAACTTTTGAAGGTATGGGCGTGTTCACTGACCCTCAGTGAACATATGCACCAATTTTGGGCCAATTTGCAAAAACTTCGCCACAGACATCTCTTCAAAATAGGTTTTGGCCATTTTTCAACTTGCCGCTAGAGGGCGCTCTTTCGTGTCACGACTTAACTTTTGGTATTTTTGGAATGCCCAAGAGGTCTTGAGACTAACACTTTTGACCCGATCTCTGTATCTGCTACCAGTTTTAAATGACAGGGCAGCCTCGTTTTCGACCAATAGGAAGCAAGATTCAAGGTCAATGTCTGTGTATGAAATTTAGACCTTGGATAGTTATGACCATTGCCGAAAGAATAAAGTTTGTATCTCAAACGGTTGAATTTTTACAGAAGTTTCAATTTGAAGGCCATATATTTCAAACGCTTGTAATCTGACACCTGATGACGTCATCAAAATGTAAACACATTTGTGCAGTACTTCATTATGAGGTGATTGTTGTGACCAAGTTTGATGATGATCCGAGCTTTGCAAGTGACCATTTTGCCAGGCCGAAAGACCATGCGCTTTGTCTATGGGGTTTTGGGAGAAGAATAAAAAAAGCTAACTAGAAGTATGTCTGTTGATAACAGAGCATATGGCTTTCCGCTTTTCTTTTTTTGTATGTTTGTATGCATGTAAAACTGCATGCTGTATAATACTACATCTACACTTTGTACAATGTAAATGCATACCGTACATGTACATGTACATGCACAGTGACAAGATTCAAAAATTCATAATAAATCAACAAATCATGCATGTCAAACTAATGTAACTTGGTATGTCACATGTTAATGACCAGGTCCAGGCACCTGCTAGGTTTCAAGGTCATACGACCAATGGAGGAAGTAAACGACCTTTGCTAATGTATGCTGCACAAACGCGCTTATTTGATGACATCGTGACGCCACAAGATTTTGCTGACAATATGCATTAGAACAAGTCACAACAAACCTAAAACACAAAATTTGACCTTCGTCGGCCTTTTTGTTCTTCAGATATAACCGTTAGAAGAACGCATGTTCAACCGAGTGTAATTTGACACCTTGTGACGTCATCAAACTTTTGAATGTATGGACATGTTCACTGACCCTCAGTGAACACTTGCACCAATTTTGGGCCAATTAGCCAAAACTTCGCCGCAAACATCTCCTCAAAATACGTTTTGGTTATTTTTAACCTCGCCGCTATAGAGAGCGCTCTTTTGTGTGACGACTTAACTTTTGCTATTTTTGTAATGCCCAAGGTGTCCCGAGACTAACAACGTTGACCCAATCTCGGTATCTGCTACCAGTTTTAAATGACAACGCAGCCTCGTTTTCGACCAATAGGAAGCAAGATTCAAGGTCATTGTCTCTGCATGAAATTTAGACATTGGATAGTCATGACCATTGCCGAAACAAAAATGTTTATATCTGAAACGGTTGAATTTTTACAGATTTTTGAATTTTTAAGGCATTAAATTTCAGACACATGTAATCTGACCCCTGGTGACGTCATCAAGATGTAACCTCTTTGGTATAGTACTTTAGTATGGGTTCCTTATTGTGACCAAGTTTGATGATGATCCAAGCTTTGCAAGCGACCCTTCTAGCAGCGAGATAGACGATGTGCTTTGTCTATGGGAAATGGGGTAGTGCAGATGTATGCATATTGTACATGCTTATGTACACTCGTATATACTGCACTGTGTGTATGCTGTGGTATAGGTTGCCAGATTCAAAAATTCATAACAAATCAACAAATGACGTCATACTAATGTAACTTGGTATGTTATATGTTAATGACCAAGTCTACGTCTCTGCTAGGTTTCAAGGTCATACGCCCATTAGAGGAAGTGAACGACCTTGGCTAATGTATGCTGCACAACAAACCTAAAACACAAAATTTGACCTCCATCGGCCTTTTCGTTCTCTAGATATAACCGTTAGAAGAACGCATGTTCAACTGAGTGTAATTTGACACCTGGTTACGTCATCAAACTTTTGAAGGTATGGGCGTGTTCACTGACCCTCAGTGAACATATGCACCGATTTTGGGCCAATTTGCAAAAACTTCGCCACAGACATCTCTTCAAAATAGGTTTTGGCCATTTTTCAACTTGCCGCTAGAGGGCGCTCTTTTGTGTCACGACTTAACTTTTGGTATTTTTGGAATGCCCAAGAGGTCTTGAGACTAACACTTTTGACCCGATCTCTGTATCTGCTACCAGTTTTAAATGACAGGGCAGCCTCGTTTTCGACCAATAGGAAGCAAGATTCAAGGTCAATGTCTGTGTACGAAAGTTAGTCCTTGGATAGTCATGAACATTGGCGAAGGAATAAAGTTTGTATCTCAAACGGTTGAATTTTTACAGAAGTTTCAATATTGAAGGCCATATATTTCAAACGCTTGTAATTTGACACCTGATGACGTCATCAATATGAAAACACATTGGTACAGTACTTCACTATGAGGTGATTGTTGTGACCAAGTTTTATGATGATCCGAGCTTTGCAAGTGACTATTTTGCCAGGCCGAAGGACCATGTGCTTTGTCTATGGGGTTTTGACGGAAGAATAAAAAAAGCTAAAAAAAAAAAAAAAAAAATCAGAACAGTTTCAAAGGCTTTCCGCAGAAGTGCGGAAAGCCAAAAAACTAGAAGTATGTCTGTTGATAACAGAGCATATGGCTTTCCGCTTTTCTTTTTTTGTATGTTTGTATGCATGTAAAACTGCATGCTGTATAATACTACATGTACACTTTGTACAATATAAATACATACCGTACATATACATGTACAGTATGCACAGTGACAAGATTCAAAAATTCATAATAAATGAACAAATCATGCATGTCATACTAATGTAACTTGGTATGTTACATGTTAATGACCAGGTCCAGGCACCTGATAGTTTTCAAGGTCATACGACCAATGGAGAAAGTAAACGACCTTGGTTAATGTATACTTGAGGAACTCTTATTTGATTACGTCATCGTGACGTCACAATATTTAGCTGATAATATACATTTGACCAATTCAAAATACGTTTTGGTCTTTTTTCAACTCGTCACTAGAGGGCGCTGTTTCGTGTGACGACTTAACTTTTTGTATTTTTTGAATGCCCAAGGGGTCCTGAGACTAACACCGTTGACACGATCTCGGCATCGCTTACCAGTTTTAAATGACAAGGCAGCCTCGTTTTCGACCAATAGGAAACAAGATTCAAGGTCAATGTCTCTGCATGAAATTTAGACCTTGGATAGTCATGACCAGTGCCGAAAGAATAAAGATTGTATCTCAAACGGTTGAATTTTTACAGATTTTTCAATTTGTAAGGCATTAAATTTCAGACACATGTAATCTGACACCTGGTGACGTCATCAAGATCTAACCTCTTTGGTATAGTACTTTACTATGGGTTCCTTATTGTGACTAAGTTTGATGATGATCCAAGCTTTGCAAGCGACTCTTCTAGCACCGAGACAGACTGTGTGCTTTGTCTATGGGATAGTGCAGATGTATGCATATTGTACATGCTTATGTACACTCGTATATACTGCACTGTGTGTATGCTGTGGTATAGGTTGCCAGATTCAAAAATTCATAACAAATCAACAAATGACGTCACACTAATGTAACTTAGTATGTTATATGTTAATCACCAAGTCTACGTCCCTGCTCGGTTTCAAGGTCATACGACCATTAGAGGAAGTGAACGACCTTGGCTAATGTATGATGTACAAACGGGCTTATTTCATGACGTCATCGTTACGCCACCAAATTTTGCTGCTAATATGCGTTAGACCAAGTCACAACAAACCTGAAACAAAATATTTGACCTTCATCGGCCGTTTCATTCTCTAGATATAGCTGTTAAAAGGATGCACGTTCAAGCGAGTGTAATTTGACACCTGGTGACGTCATCAAACTTTTGAAAGTATGGGCATATTCACTGACCCTCAGTGAACATATGCACCAATTTTGGGCCATTTTGCAAAAACTTCGCCACAGACATCTCTTCAAAATGCGTTTTGGCCATTTTGCAACTTGCCGCTAGAGGGCGCTGTTTCGTGTGACGACTTAACTTTTGGTATTTTTGTAATGCCCAAGGGGTCCCGAGACTAACAACGTTGACCCAATCTCGGTATCTGCTACCAGTTTTAAATGACAGGGCAGCCTCGTTTTCGACCAATAGGAAGCAAGATTCAAGGTCAATGTCTTAGTATGAAATTTAGACCTTGGATAGTCATGATCATTGCCGAAGGAATAAAGTTTGTATCTCAAACGGTTGAATTTTTACAGATTTTTGAATATGTAAGGCATTAAATTTAAAACGCTTGTAATTGGACACCTGATGACGTCATCAAGATGTAACCTCTTTGGTATAGTACTTTACTATGGGTTCCTTATTGTGACAAAGTTTGAAGATGATCCAAGCTTTGCAAGCCACCCTTCTACCAGTGAGACAGACTAAGTGCTTTGTCTATGGGATATGGCGTAGTGCAGATGTATGCATATTGTACATGCATATACTCATAATATACTGCACAGTGTGTATGCTGTAGTATAGGTTGCCAGATTTAAAAATTCATAACAAATCAACAAATGCCGTCACACTAATGTAACTTGGTATGTTACATGTCAATGACCAAGTCTACGTCCCTGCTAGGTTTCAAGGTCATATGCCCATTAGAGGAAGTGAACGACCTTGGCTAATGTATGCTGCACAAACGGGCTTATTTGATGACGTCATCGTTACGCCACCAAATTTTGCTGCTAATATGCATTAGACCAAGTCACAACAAACCTAAAACACAAAATTTGACCTCCATCGGCCTTTTCGTTCTCTAGATATAACCGTTAGAAGAACACATGTTCAACTGAGTGTAATTTGACACCTGGTGACGTCATCAAACTTTTGAAGGTATGGGCGTGTTCACTGACCCTCAGTGAACATATGCACCAATTTTGGGCCAATTTGCAAAAACTTCGCCACAGACATCTCTTCAAAATAGGTTTTGGCCATTTTTCAACTTGCCGCTAGAGGGCGCTCTTTCGTGTCACGACTTAACTTTTGGTATTTTTGGAATGCCCAAGAGGTCTTGAGACTAACACTTTTGACCCGATCTCTGTATCTGCTACCAGTTTTAAATGACAGGGCAGCCTCGTTTTCGACCAATAGGAAGCAAGATTCAAGGTCAATGTCTGTGTATGAAATTTAGACCTTGGATAGTTATGACCATTGCCGAAAGAATAAAGTTTGTATCTCAAACGGTTGAATTTTTACAGAAGTTTCAATTTGAAGGCCATATATTTCAAACGCTTGTAATCTGACACCTGATGACGTCATCAAAATGTAAACACATTTGTGCAGTACTTCATTATGAGGTGATTGTTGTGACCAAGTTTGATGATGATCCGAGCTTTGCAAGTGACCATTTTGCCAGGCCGAAAGACCATGCGCTTTGTCTATGAGGTTTTGGGAGAAGAATAAAAAAAGCTAAAAAAAAAAAAAAAAAAAACTAGAGGTATGTCTGTTGATAACAGAGCATATGGCTTTCCGCTTTTCTTTTTTTATATGTTTGATGCATTTAAAACTGCATGCTGTATAATACTACATGTACACTTTGTACAATATAAATACATACCGTACATGTACATGTACAGTATGCACAGTGACAAGATTCAAAAATTCATAATAAATCAACAAATCATGCATGTAATACTAATGTAACTTGGTATGTTATATGTTAATGACCAAGTGTACGTCCCTGCTCGGTTTCAAGGTCATACGACCATTAGAGGAAGTGAACGACCTTGGCTAATGTATGCTGTACAAACGGGCTTATTTGATGACGTCATCGTTACGCCACCAAATTTTGCTGCTAATATGCGTTAGACCAAGTCACAACAAACCTGAAACAAAATATTTTACCTTCATCGGCCGTTTCGTTCTCTAGATTTAGCTGTTAAAAGGATGCACGTTCAAGCGAGTGTAATTTGACACCTGGTGACGTCATCAAACTTTTGAAAGTATGGGCATATTCACTGACCCTCAGTGAACATATGCACCAATTTTGGGCCAATTTGCAAAAACTTCGCCACAGACATCTCTTCAAAATAGGTTTTGGCCATTTTTCAACTTGCCGCTAGAGGGCGCTCTTTCGTGTGACGACTTAACTTTTGGTATTTTTGTAATGCCCAAGAGGTCTTGAGACTAACACTTTTGACCCGATCTCTGTATCTGCTACCAGTTTTAAATGACAACGCAGCCTCGTTTTCGACCAATAGGAAGCAAGATTCAAGGTCATTGTCTCTGCATGAAATTTAGACATTGGATAGTCATGACCATTGCCGAAACAAAAATGTTTGTATCTCAAACGGTTGAATTTTTACAGATTTTTGAATTTGTAAGGCATTAAATTTCAGACACATGTAATCTGACCCCTGGTGACGTCATCAAGATGTAACCTCTTTGGTATAGTACTTTAGTATGGGTTCCTTATTGTGACCAAGTTTGATGATGATCCAAGCTTTGCAAGCGACCCTTCTAGCAGCGAGATAGACTATGTGCTTTGTCTATGGGAAATTGGGTAGTGCAGATGTATGCATATTGTTCATGCTTATGTACACCCGTATATACTGCACTGTGTGTATGCTGTGGTATAGGTTGCCAGATTCAAAAATTCATAACAAATCAACAAAGGACGTCACACTAATGTAACTTGGTATGTTATATGTTAATGACCACGTCTACGTCCCTGCTCGGTTTCAAGGTCGTACGACCATTAGAGGAAGTGAACGACCTTGGCAAATGTATGCTGCACAAACGGGCTTATTTGATGACGTCATCGTTACGCCACCAAATTTTGCTGCTAATATGCATTAGACTAAGTCACAACAAACCTAAAACACAAAATTTAACCTCTATCGGCCTTTTCGTTCTCTATATTTAACCGTTAGAAGAACGCATGTTCAACTGAGTGTAATTTGACACCTGGTGACGTCATCAAACTTTTGAAGGTATGGGCATGTTCACTGACCCTCAGTGAACATATGCACCAATTTTTGGCCAATTTGCAAAAACTTCGCCACAGACATCTCTTCAAAATAGGTTTTGGCCATTTTTCAACTTGCCGCTAGAGGGCGCTCTTTTGTGTCACGACTTAACTTTTGGTATTTTTGGAATGCCCAAGAGGTCTTGAGACTAACACTTTTGACCCGATCTCTGTATCTGCTACCAGTTTTAAATGACAGGGCAGCCTCGTTTTCGACCAATAGGAAGCAAGATTCAAGGTCAATGTCTGTGTATGAAATTTAGACCTTGGATAGTCATGACCATTGCCGAAAGAATAAAGTTTGTATCTCAAACGGTTGAATTTTTACAGAAGTTTCAATTTGAAGGCCATATATTTCAAACGCTTGTAATCTGACACCTGATGACGTCATCAAAATGTAAACACATTTGTGCAGTACTTCATTATGAGGTGATTGTTGTGACCAAGTTTGATGATGATCCGAGCTTTGCAAGTGACTATTTTGCCAGGCCGAAAGACCATGCGCTTTGTCTATGGGGTTTTGGGAGAAGAATAAAAAAAGCTAAAAAAAAAATCAGAACAGTTTCAAAGGCTTTCCGCAGGAGTGCGGAAAGCCAAAAAAAGGCTTTCCGCAGGAGTGCGGAAAGCCAAAAAAAAAAAAAAAAAATCTGAACAGTTTCAAAGGCTTTCCGCAGGAGTGCGGAAAGCCAATAAAAAAAAAATCAGAACAGTTTCAAAGGCTTTCCGCAGGAGTGCGGAAAGCCAATAAATTTTATGATTATAAAATATACGGGTAAGGATGAATTCTCGAAGATACTTTATCATGATAAGTTTGAAGCTTTTAGAAATTGAAGCATTTGTCGTATAGAGCAAATTTATAAAAAGCATGGTCGTGGGGATAACCACACTTGCTCCACCCTTCAGATGGGATGCAAATCCGAATGGGATGGAATGTCCAGTACACTCAAAATACAGAAGACAGAATACCACTGTTGCCCGGTGTAAAAAGTAGTATTTCGACGTCTGATCCTGTTCATTATACTTTTTTCAACGCAGAGCCGATGTCAATACTGATATTATTCAAAAATAGCAAAAATACCAAGCGTTATTTATTGTGCAGGTGACTTCACTGGGAAGCCGGTGTACAAGACTCAAAGAGTCTTGCGTTGATTGCGGAATCTCCTTCACTAAATGTCCCGTAAGTACAGCTCCCATTCTTGACGTTTTTCACCCACCAAAAGGGTCCGTTAATTTTCCATTCACAATGGTTAAGTTTTTATGGAAATGTGGACAAATTTGCATGAATTTGGGAGGGAAATCTGAATGCAGGGAAAAAACACTTGGCTCCACCGGGTTTCGATCCACGAACCATGTGCTTGACGGACAGACACCTGATCAATTGAGTTGTAAAGACAACTTGCGTTTTCGAAACACGGTGTTGCAGTTGTTTGCACTGATTGGGATTGGCTATCACGTGAGCTTAATAAGCCCTACAGAGGGATAAACCCTTTAACGGGATAACCACCCCTCCCTCAGACCGTAAAGGCACGAATCCCTGCCCAGATTAGTGTTCACTAAAGCATGAAAGGTTAATTTTAGTTTAATTTTCAGTAGATATAAATTAGTTGCTGTTTGCTTTAATAATTCATCAGTATGAACTTTTGTTTTTGATAGCACTGGTCCTGCGTCGGCACACATCAGGCATCCCCTCGGATCCTCCAAAAAGTGTCATGTCCAGGCAACAAGCCACCAGGACCCCCGCAGGATTTCACAGGGCGCCTGCAACAGGTGTCTCTACGTCCTATGAAATCGATGTCAAGCCCAAGACCCCAGACAGCGTCCTTAAGGGGCCAGCAGCAACAACAGCAGCAACGGCGGCGGCGTCGTCGAAGTCGGCGGCAACGGCGGCAGTGGCAGAAGCAGCAACAACAGCAACAGCAGCAGCAACAACAACAACAACAGCTGCAGCAACAGCAACAACAAAAACAGCTGCAGCAGCAGCATCAGCAACAACAGCTGCAGCAGCAGCAACAACAACAGCAACAACCACAACATCAGCAGCAACAACAACAGCTGCAGCAGCAGCAACAACAGCTGCAGCAGCAGCAGCAACAACAACAGCAACAACCACAACAGCAGCAACAACAGCTGCAGCAGCAGCAGCAACAACAGCAGCAACAACAACACCAGCTGCAGCAGCAGCAACAACAACAGCTGCAGCATCAACAGCTGCAGCATCAACAGCAACAACCACAACAACAGCAGCAGCAGCAACAGCAACAACAGCAACAGCTGCAGCAGCAGCAGCAACAACAACAACAGCTGCAGCAGCAACAACAACAACAGCAGCAACAACAACAACAACAGCTGCAGCAGCAACAACAGCTGCAGCAGCAGCAACAACAGCAACAACCACAACAGCAGCAACAGCTGCAGCAGCAGCAGCAGCAACAACACCAGCTGCAGCAGCAGCAGCAGCAGCAGCAGCAACAACAACAACAACAACAGCTGCAGCAGCAACAACAACAACAGCAGCAACAACAACAACAACAACAGCTGCAGCAGCAACAACAACAGCTGCAGCAGCAGCAACAACAGCAGCAACAACAACACCAGCTGCAGCAGCAGCAGCAGCAACAACAACAACAACAACAACAGCTGCAGCAGCAGCAACAACAACAGCAACAACCACAACAGCAGCAACAACAGCAGCAGCAGCAGCAGCAACAACAACAGCAGCAGCAGCAACAACAACAACAACAGCAGCAGCAGCAACAACAACAGTTGCAGCAGCAACAACAACAACCACCACAACAACAACAACAACAACAACAGCAGCAGCAGCTCTGTCCGAGGCATATCCATCAGCCAGCTCATCCAGGTCACCAGGTTCCGGCAGCTCAGTTTAACTGCCAGCTCAACTCACAGCAACTACAAGCTGCACAATTCTGTGTCGGGCAGTTGAACATGAGCTTGCCGACACTGGCCCTGGATACGTTGCTGCCAACGCTCCATTCTTCAGTGCCCCAACTCGCCCCGGACAACCTGGAAATACCGACGACTGGCGAGGTCATCTTGGGGAGTGGGGCGTATGGCACGGTCAGGCTGCTGCTGCTACGAGCGGGAAAAGTCCCGGTTGCGGTAAAAACAGTTAGTTTGGTTAATCGCGAACTGATGCTCCGGGAAGCACGGGCTATGTCCGTGCTTTCCGGACATCAGTCATTCCCAACATTATTTGGTGTACTAGTGGACGGGGAGGAGAGGTGTATTGTGATGGAGTTTTTAGGCGATGTGTCCACGAGAGAGTCACTGACATTGCATGATTCACTGAGTGGACCTCGTCGCCTTGCTCTGAGCCCTTCCGCCTGGTCTAGCATTGCGCTGGGCACGGTGGAGGGGCTCAAATACATGCACGACAGAGGCCTCCTACATAACGACCTCAAGACGGATAACGTTCTTGTTCGTTATGCAGGAGGCCGATGGACTGCATGTATCATCGACGTGGGCTTGTGTACCCTGGCCAATTATCCCAGGATACGCAAGCTCAATGATCAGGAGAAGCAGCAATATCGCCAATTCCACGCGCATATTGCTCCCGAGCTAGTCGAAGATGGAGCACCCCAGACTCAGCTAAGTGACGTTTTCCAGTTGGGTCTGGTGCTCCGGTTCATCGGCCAGAACGGGGGTGTGCCGGAATTGGTGATGTTTGGGGATTGGTGCGGGAAGAGGGACCCGCAGGCCCGGCCCTCAACAGCGGTGCTTTGTTTCATGATGTCAAACCTTATATGAAACAATATGCGAAGCACTGCTCCTGAGGTGGCGATACACGACGTGCATTATGACTGATCTTGACCATGTCTATCTTGCCAGTCTTGATCTAAGATCAGTCCTGGTTCTTTTAATCGATGCAATAACCACAGCTATTTCAGCTTGGCCCGACATCAAGTGCGCGTGTATCGCCATCTTGGGTTTTGCTGCTTCTCCTGCTCGCAAACTACGATTCAGGAGAATTTATAAACAGTACCATATAGTACTATTGGATAAATGACACAGCCTGTCTGGATTCCCCACATCCCTCCTCCATACTACCTTCCTGAATCGTATGTTTCAGCTGCATGCAGGCGACGTGGGTTCCTCAGGTTTCTCACTTCAAACCTATCCTTAAAACCGGACCATGCTATGATAATAACTTTGTTACATTCTACTGATTGATTTTGTTGACCGCCCGTCTTTAAGTTATTCCCAGGTTTTCATTTTAATGCAATTTACGTTTTTGGGGTAAGGTCCTATAGCTCTATTTTCCTCACCATTTTAAGTTGTATTTTGTCAGCATTTGTCAGGGCTCTCCCGTGGGTTCTCCACGACTCCTTGCGGCTCCTCCCCGTCTATCTGCTTCACGTCTTCCAGGACCACGCCTCCTCTAAGTCATTATGATTGTTTTCATATTTTGCCCATAATGAACTGCCTTCGTGTAGCTTGCACATATAACACCAACTTGCACCTGCGTGATCAATTTGCCATCACGTAATACTCCCGTCTGCCCGAGCTCGTGAGCGGGTCACCTGGTAACCGTGCGGAAGCTGCAAGTAACAAAACAAGGCGATCAATATCGCGACACACAAGTACGAAAACAAGCACAGTAGCGATTTATGACCAAAAAAATATACGAAAAGGGGCGAACAGTCAGTGGATGTCTGTGGATTATAAAAAGACCAACGTTATCTTTAGGGCAACCAAATGTGCGTGGCGCCGGCTCCATTTTTCTTCGTGAGTCAGCAGTGCTTTTGAAAGCGCCGCCTGGCAACAACCTTTAACCTGTTTTCCTAGAACTCAAACCAAAGCCTCGTGATGTCGTTTTAATTTTTTGGAGGCTTCCACTGTGTAAACCCCGGGTATATTGGCGAAAGCGAATTGAACGCAACTTTCGATAATCTTTCTTGAATGGACGCGTGGTCTACTCAAACATCTTGTTAATTAAGGATGGGTTCAGACGGCAGCCTACTCTCAAGAACAAACTTGCTCACGATCAGCAATTAAATTTTAAAAAAAAGTCAAAATCAATTTAGATTTTTAAAAAACCGCACTAGTTATTTGTGATGACTTTATATATAAGGGCACTACTTACAATGTTCTTTTTGAAAGTACACGCAGTTATACTCTTGCAATTAACTATCGTCTGAACACACCTTATACATGTATGAGAATTTTATACTATTTTAAACCAAAGAAATATTTTAAAATTGTGTGCAACGTGTATGATAGTTGAAATGTTTTAAGGCCAAAGACAAACTTTTATATTTTTCTAAAGAAAAAAAAAATATATAAAAAAAATTTGCTAAGTGCTGCAATATCAGGAAAAACCAAATCTGACATTTTTACTTTTTACACGTATTTCAAAAGAAAATATTTTATATTTTTTTGGACAAGTGTTTGATAATGGAACACAAATTTTTAAAAGCCAAAACCTTTTACTTTTCATAGGTATTGAAGAAGAAAACTATTTAATATCAAATAATTTTTAACAAGTGTTTGGTTCTGTAAAATCGGGAAATATATAATTAACGACAAAGACATGAATTAAGACAAGCAAGACAAAAACATGCTAATGTATGTCAGTCAACATTCGTAAAGGTTAAAGACAGGAATCACGTGGTCAAGTTACTGAGCACTGATTGGTCTGTAGCCAGAAGCACGCAGATGCAGATGTGCAGATGCATGAAGCCTCGAGACTTGCTCAAAACAAAGAACTGATGTTCATTGTATTGCTTCGCATGTACACGGCTGAGATCTGGCCTGCCACTACACCGCTCGAGCTGTCCTTCAAGTTGTCTGTACGAGTGTCTCACCGACCTTGTGCAAGCTCTCCAAAAGACACCTGCTTTGTCATACGGTTGTCCTCCATCTTGATGACGTGACCGGACCAGCTGAGCTGTGACTTCAAGAGTCTCACTTCTATTGTTACCGGTTTGGCTATGTGCAGCAACCTCCAAGTTGCAGACCTAATATATCTTGTCAACGGACGACAAGAATGGAATAAAGGTTCCTCATGTTGAACTTTTCTAACTGCTTCAGATGCCTTCACAATAGTGAAGAGATGACAACAGCATTGTAGACTAAGAGCTTGGTAGCCAAGGTAACCTTGTGGTGATTTAGTAGTCATTTGCGGAGTCTTCCGAGGGCTAGTTGGTTCTGGCGGATCTATCTTAATCGAGACAGCAGTCACTGGAGTTGATGCTGCTAAGATCAACAGTTTTCAGTTCCGCATTATTTGGCAATGCATGGTGGCTGTGGGGCTGTGGAGTTTGGAGTAGGCTGGTAGAGAACCAGGTTACTTGTCGGCCCAAGCTACTTTGATGCCTCAGAAAATATATCAACCACGGTCTGAAGATTGCTGGAGTTGTAGACTATTAGGGCGCAGTCTGCCAAGAAGCCCAATTAAAGCCGCTGCAGGTTGGAGGTAGAACTGTAGCGGATATACACACCTTCATCACAATCGTGCACGATCTGCTTGCATACACAGGAAAAAACCAGGTAGAGGAGAGCCGGTGCCGGGACGACGCCCTGTACGTTCAACTCTGTCGGAGATGGATCTGACTGGTCACCGTTATAGAGTACTTGTCCCTGTACACCTTCATGAAAAAGCCTGGTAACCGTGAAGACCTCTGGTGCACAGCCACACTTTTCTAGTACCGACCAGAATGTCTCCCTGCCTAGTGCCAAAGGCCTTGATAGTCAGATCGATAAACAGGTAAATGTTCTCCTCCGGGCACTTCTCTTATTGGGCCTGCCATACTGTAAAGATCATGTCCGATGTGCGACGACCTGGACAGAATCCACACTGACAAGTTGCCTGCAGACACAGACTGTAACACGTCTGTTCAGGATGATCTGGGTGAAGATCTTATCAGCAATAGACAGCAGGGAGATTGCTCCAGTAGTTAGTTCCCCCGAGGTCTGCTTTACCCACCACCCTTTATTCTTGTAGGGAAAGAGACAATACATGCATCATGGAAGTCCTCGGGCATCTGTACTTGTTTAAGCGTATATATGGAAATGTAATGGAGAGTGTCAATTGCTTCTGAACGTTCTGAACCTGCTACTCTGTTGGGATGCCGTCTTTCCCCGATGCCTTTCTTGATTTCGACAGGCGAGGGCAGTTTATCCAGCTTTTCTAGTGTGGGCTGCTGAGGGATTTCATCTAGTATCGAAGCAGACTGTAGACAGTGTGTTCGGTCGAGTGCTGAAGTATTCTGTCCATCGATTTTTCAGCCCTTCTTGGTCTTTTATAGATGTGGTCCCATCTGCTGATAGCAAGGGAGTGGATCCTGATCATGTGCCACTGTTTGGATATTGGGTTCATCCAGGTTGTTTTGTACTTGGCGGAAGATGATGTTGGTGATGCACTATACTTGCTCTACACATGTGCTTAGGATAAGCAGGCTGTTGCTGTTCTGCTTTCCTACACCATGGGTCCAAGTACACCCTTTCGGTTATCACTGTCCCAACTCTGGCGTTATAATCACCCGAGATTAGTAGCTTGTCACTAGCAGGAGTGGATGTGATGATCGAGCTAATCAAAATCTTCTGAGAATTGCTCTTTTGGTTTTATCTGCTCCGTTGAGGGTAGGAGCGTATGGCGTGATTGGTCCAGTGAAAAGCGCAGTTTCTTAAGGCGTTTGTTGATCCCGACAGGTAGAAGGGAATGATTTTATCAGACTGGTTCTAACAGCAAGTCCCACTCCGTGCATTCTGTTTGCTGTCTCAGACTTTCCTCACCCACCTCCAGCCTTCAGGAGGAACAGGCCATTGCTGTTCTGGTTTCCCACACCATGGGGTCTAACTACACTCTTAACTCACAAAAAAGGTCTTGCCATCTACAGCCTTCCTCAGCATTTCCTCATCAGCAACCATCATAATTTTCACCCAGTTCAGCGATATTGATCATTTTACGGGCTAGATTTTATCTCTTGCCTTGCAGTATATTGTCCATGTCCAACAAGATGTGGACATTTCACTTTCAGGCTTCGACTAGGAATCTTTTAGTTTTGCTCTCTATGATAGGCGACTGTCTGATGGACGATCTATCAATAACAGAAAGCTGACCGGACGATGCAGGGCACGCATTGTTTGGGGTACCTTTTCTAACCCCCTCCCCTTTGTGGATGTGGGAAATGCTGTCCTGAAAGGCTGCCCAGTCACCATGCATGCTGCCGAACTTGCCCCAGGGTATTAGATAAGCAGCCACTGGTCCTAAGGTCGCCTACATGCAGGTTCGTGGCTACGACTGCCAGCCATCTTCAACTGTCGCTTGACAACGTCCCCATTGCCACTGGACTTTTTGCAGATGGCGATTGCACAAGTTTTGAAAGCGGTAGAGCTGTTGCACAGGGGCAATCCCCCTCTCTCGGAGTCAGAAGCCAGGTTTCTGTGGTAAAGAAAATCGCCATGTCTGGAAACTTTCTTGGCTGCAGTGGATACCCGAAAATCTTAGGTGCTTTGTCATGCCCTACACTGGGCGGTCTGGTTGGCGTAGTGATTCTTTCCACGCATTTCACCTCTGGCATCCCGGGTTCGATTCCGAGGCATGTACATGTATGTGAATTGGGTTTGCAGTCCCCAACAGATTTCTCTTGGGTTTTCCTCCCACTTCTAAAACTGCATCTCCTTCTTCATTATCTCAAATTGATAATAAAGTTGATCATACCGTAGAGTTGATAGCATAAAGGGCCTTAGTTGCCAAAGATGTTATATAAAATTAGCAACAGGGCTATTTCACAATAAGTGGTCATTTGAGTAAATTACAGTATAACCCATCCTGGATAACTTTATCAGTGCAAATACATGTTATGAGTGATTTTATATGATGGGTAATATGAAGGACAAGCTACAGAACTTTTTTTACATAATTCTACGAGTTATTCGTTTTGAATTTCTCTATTTACATGCACTTTTAACACCATTTTGGAGTCTCATTTCAAGTTTTACATTAGTTTTAAGTGGAATCATTTGTTGATAATGTATTATTGTGGTGAATTTGGTGATCAATCATGGATATATAGTGTTCAGCAATATTGTGAAACTTTGGTTGGTGTAATTCGGTCGAAAAATGTTAATTTTATGAACATTTCAAAATAAAGTGGATTTCCCGTTAAATAAAATATGGTAATGTCCTCTCCAGGACAAGGTATTCATGACAATGGAATAGTTTGGAAATATGTACTCACAAGTATGTTTGTATCATCTACAGGACACATTTGATGGAGTAAATATGACAATTTGATCGTAAATATTATCAAGATCATATTCAGGGTTGTGGAAAATCCGTTAAAAATGTGTACTCTCCAGGACAGCAGTTAATTGTAATATAACATGTCAACCATGATTGAAATATTTTATGTTATGTTTGTAAAATTAACAGTACCATTCCTTCTAACAGGACATTGCATGGCATTACCATTTCAACATTTAGTCTGGCCATTATATTGTGATATTCTGTGTTTAACAAAATGTCCTCTCCAGACAACCAATTACAAATAATTATTTCATTGGAAAAAATAAACATGTTAATCATAATGCCACGCTCTGATATTTTAGGAATTATTAGTATACATCCTGAAGTTTTTTAAGATCAACAGAGTTTTTGTGAGTTGGACAAGTTTGAAATTTGACCCCCATTTGCCAGTGAGACTGAAAGTGTACACTTATTGTGAAATAGCCCAACAATGCCTTACACACTCAACAGTGCACTGTTGCATCCTATTCCCAGATGCTAAATCTTTAAGATTTTGCCGCCTGATCGATGAGCAACTGTGATGATGAGCAAGTCGAGGGTTTTACACCCATCAACTACTCTTATTTGAATTAGCCGGCCAGTCGAAGCTGTTACGCAGGTTGTGGTTGCCGCTGCATGCAAACAGCTTCTTAGAGCGACAAGTGAAAGCTGAACGTCTAGCGGGGACCAAAGTGGACTAATTACCTCGACGAGCACGACATGTTCCTCTGCCAGAGGTATTCCCCCTCCATGACACCCCATACACCCAGCCTCTGCTATACGGCAACACTTACTGGATAATAGAGAATGTGGAGGGCTCAAAGCATGATGTATCTGCGCTTGCTGAAGCCTGTATACATTCACTTCACGAAACTTGTTTGTGTCGTCCGAACGAATTTGTGCTTACACTCTAGCTGGCGCACGCACCCACCCATGTACACAGGGGTTTATGGGGTACTTGCATTGTTGTCCTATTTTCCCTTTTCTTTAGAATTCCTCTGTGGGGTACCACTGTTTCTTTTGAATTTCTTTATGGGGTACCATTGTTCCATTGTGTTTGGTACCCCACAAGTGTGTCCGTGTTAGACCACTCTATAGCTGGCGCACGCACTGTATTGTGTTTCTAGCTACAGGCCAATCAACGCTCAGCAACTTATTACCACGTGATTCCAACTTTTAGCATTGATACTACATTTGACGACTGCTATCTATCGCATTACTTGCTTAATTGCTTGATAAGTACAAGTCGAAAGGTGCTTTATATGTCTTTGTCATTATATTTGTTATTTTAATATGCAAAAGTGCCTTTAAAAGGAAAAAAAACAAATATTTATTTTCAATATGATGCTCTTCTTATTAAAAAACAAAATCAAATTTGCCATACTTGTACCTTGTGTGGGTTTTTCTATTTTTCTATAGGTTATGCATTTGCTAAAACAGTGTGAAAGATAGAGGCAATTGCAGAATATCCCGCAACTAAAAAAAAATTCGTATTAGTGCGCATGCTTCGTTGTTCATCGAGTGGTTCTTGGACCGTAATTCACTTTATAAAATAATCCTCGAATTGCGGGGTATCCTGCAATTCTGCTGAAAAAATATTGCCGGAGGCAGGAGAAGACTTGCCTATTCAAATCCAGTAATTTCACTCCCAGTGTGGATACATATGTGTAGACAATGCCATGGCAGAATGAAAAGTCTGCGAGGTTCAACGTAATGTCGGCATAGTCGCCGGGTCATTGTTCATCAATAGCCCCATCAATAGGATGGCGGTGTCACGGACCTGCAGCCGATTTCACGAAAAATTGCGTAGCTTGCGTGACTTTTGAAAAAGGCATCAGCCCCATAGGCTTGCGTGTAATTATTCACGGAATGTTGCGCAGCTTGCGCAATAAAAAGTGGCGCAAGCGGGCTTACGCAGTGCGCAAGGATTCGTGAAATCGGCTGCTAGCGACTATTCCGACATTTACTATATACATTGGATGAAGTATGCAATAGCAGTTGGTAATACGAGAATTGAAGCCATGCGATCGCTTCCATGCCACTTAACACATGTATACCATGACGTAGACTAGTGAAGACAGTATGACCAGTCTAGGCAATGCATTGTATTAGGTGGTGTACAATGGCGGACGGTGGCTTCAATTTTAGACATCCTTGCTTCATTCAGTGTATACATATCGATGGTCCGACTGCTTCTGATGACGATCACCGACGCTGTGCTCTCTTCAAGACTCCGACACTAGTCTGAATGCCTCTGTATGCTCATTATGCTGTCACTCAGAGAGGCACACTATTTGTAACCCTTTTGGGGCCTAAGTTATCTCTCCATAACTTATTTCTTTTATTTTGAAACTCGACAAAGGTATTTCCTTGAAAATAGGTATGTGTTGCCAAAATGCCACTTTACTGTGGAAAGACGTACCCATAAATGGACCGAGTGACTTCCACTACCGCCCAATACCTTAACACACTCTTCCCTTTTGTTAACGAACGACTGCGCCTCTAAAGCCTGAAAAGAAACACCTTGGATGCTTTACACACAATAGGGGCACAATGGAAGGGGAGTCACTCTGTCTCATATATTGCACATGTCCTTACAATTACTTGAATATTTGAGACACAATAGGGAAACAATGCATTGGCATTGGGTGCCCTCTGCCGCATACTATGTACCAAATGTTTCCCTTTTAATGAAACATACACCCAGAACACTTTTAAAATTCCTTGGTTCACAATGCATAATGGAATACCATCCGTCACACACCATGCACCGAATATTTTCCCATTCACCGAATACACTTTTTTCCCATTCGTAAAAACGGCTTGTTGGGATGACGCGCATAATGGCATTTCACGTACCTCTTCCTCTGTCTTCCTGGCCGGAGTGCTTATAAGGGCTCCACCGTGCGGTTCTCAATCACTTTCCGAAATCTTGAGTTACGAGCAAGAACTGTCCGCCGTTCTACGTGAACCACTACAGGTAGGTACTGCTACGGCACGTGTTTGTTGTATTTTTATGGAATCGTGCATACAATGTAGGTCCGGTATTTTATCCACAGCAATTTATTTTTCGTTCACAGAAACAAGATGGCAATTTTCAGAACCGCGGTGTTGATCTTCCTGGTAGCCGGCTTCATTGGTGCCCAGACGGATGACACGTTGAACAGCGTCGTTAGACGGGTGCTTGATGAGCTTCGTGAGACCACCGAGTGGCAGGTATAGGAATTAAGACTTCGAATGTTTAATTCCATTGATGCATTACTTATTTACATGTACGATTTTTACGG